>JACCHX010000004.1:22185000-23385000 GCA_018907135.1 Kradibia gibbosae | reverse complement strand
AAATTGGCCGAACTCCGTATATGGAGAGCGTGTACTCGGGCCCCGGGCTGCCGCGGGATTATACCCAGGTATGCCTAGTTGCTGGTTCTTGTGTTGGTGCTGTTCAGCCATTTGCTTTAGTGTTTGAGCAGCAGGACTCATTTCCGACTTAAAGTCAAGTCCCGAGTACGGAAGACGTGTAGCCGATGAGTACTGTGTACTACCTAGCGGTTGTTGCTGTTGCTGTTGTTGCTGTTGATGTTGATGTTGTTGATGCTGTAGGGTGTGAAGGGCAGCGTGAGCCTGTTCCTTGTCATCCTCAAGCTTAATGTGACAGTTGCCTGAGCCTTCAAGTACCTTCTCTTCGAAATCAAGGTCCTTGATAAAGTCCATTTGAGGATGAAAGTCCGATATTTCGGATATAAGATCTTTGAAAGCGTCGTCGTCGGCCGCCTCATCGCCCATAAAGTCGACGACGAAACCAGGAAAGCAAGGATCCTTTTCTAGAGCAGCTGCACATTGCTCAAGGTCAAAGTCATTGTCAGGTTCCTGCTTGCACTCGACGAGACTATTGATTATATCAGCTGTATTTGAAGTCGGCACTGGGGCTGCCGAGGCACTCGGGGCCGCACTCGCCGGCCCATTTGATGCGACCTTCGGTTCTGTTTTAGGTGAGGTCGAAGCATTTACGTGGTCACTCTTCACCGAAGCATTTGTCAGAGCCTTTACGGTTACGTTTGTCGAGATCTGCTGGGCTTGGGAATTCGCTGCCGAGGTCGTGAACTCAAGTTGTTGTACAATCTCTACAGAGAATTTAGTAAGGCCCTCCGTCGTGTTTCCACCATTATTTCCAGCTCCACCTGGATTAAAATAAACGATTATACGTACATTAATAATTTAACTGAATTATTTCAAAACTCAAGCTAATTTAGTGGATGTTTCGTTTAAAAATATGAATAGAACTAATTATAAATAGCCCTGCTATCCATTTATGTACATATTATCCTGTGTGTAATAACTACTGTACATATTATTAAGTATACAACCTGATATAGTGTTATGCATGCACAATTATTATATGCATTAATACTATATACATAAAAATTACTGATAATTTATGCATCAATAAAATCAACAATTGAAAGGGCTTTAAACAAGAAACTATTTTTTTAGCATTCTTTTAACTCTATTTCACACGATTGCATGTTAACGTTTTGTATACTTGCTTAACACATTTATAAGAATTTAAATAAATTAATTATAAATATATATATGTGCTACAGTTGCTATTATAAATTAATTTTTTATTGTTTGGTAAATGTGTCCATATAAATGTATTTTAATAAATAGATTTGAACTAAATTTGCACAATTTTCTCTTTATTAATTAAGAGTCACGAAAAATAAAAGCATTTTACTATATAATGAATATAAAATATATGAAAGAATAAGACAGCACTACATTTTTTACTTTCATCGAAAATTTATGAATCTGATTTTACTTTTTATAATTGAAAAAAAACGAAAAAGAGAAAATACATCTCTGTTTAGATTGTCGATATAATTAACTCCTTGAAGTATTACAAAATTTTTTTAAAAAAGTTTACCAAAAAACCAAATTTTGTTTGTAAATAAATAATCGGTAAGCAACTGCATATATATATATATATCAATGTGTTTTAATTCGAGATTTTAATCATTAAAAATATTGTAATTTCCAAATTCAATCAATTTATTGTTAAGGCATAGAAAATATCAGCATCATGAACAGTAAATTCAAACATTTGCATACATATGATGTAATTGTATGTAAGTAGTAAAAGACTTCCTTTAACTAAAAAAGTAGCAGTTTTTAGATAAAATTTACAACTATAAATTGATTTTTAAGAAGAAATGAATAATAGATACTAAAATATTTAAAAAGGAAAGGCTTTACAGGTCTCCGTTGTAGGTATTTCCGTTTATTATGAAAAAAATAATTACCTTGATTGCCAGGTGGTTGGGACTGCAATCCGGGTACAGGTCCACCTGGGTTGTTGCTGGATCCTGGATTGGATGCAGCATTTCCGGTCTGATGCTGGGTATGGCCATGATGTGGAACGCTAGCGCTCAAGGACTGCGTGCACTGTAGTTTCACTGACGGTTCGCCAAAGACTCCATCGCTGCTAGCACTACCAGCCGAATCTAAGTCCTCAGCTGTCCGCTTAAGGAACTTTTGTTGCTATAATTGAGAATTTTTTTACTATTTTAATGACTAGCGTATTCATTAACATTATAATTGTTACCTTAATTGCTATGGAATCCGAAACATTAATGGTGACGTATGAAAGTATTATAATAACGTTATAATATGATAATGTGCGTATGAAGATAATTCAAGGTGATTTCTGTCTGACTATTTAAACTATAATTGAAAGCAAATGTCACTACTTAAAATGATGTGCAATACATGTGTAATTATGAATTAAATATAAAATAAACGTTTAAAATTCCATTCTCGTTCTAAACCCGTTATTCATAATCTTGCGGATATATTAAAATTAAAATTTAAAATTTTGAACATCCTTTTTTCTATATTTTAAAAATAATAAATATGTATGAAGTACAATAAATCAACACGATTCATATTAACTAATGAAGTGTATGAATTTTGAATACAATTTACATGTGAATATCCTCCTCTAGGTGGTACAATATTTTTTATTTGATTAACACTTATGAGTTTTGGTCTTAATTATAAAAAAAGTGATGAAAATTATTGATTAAATATATAAATATAATATATGTATATATAATAAATGATACCAAAATTTATATTATTAGTTTAATTACTTTTTTCAAAATAAATCATGTAAATCGTACACATCATACATATTCTTCTGTAATTAACAACAAAATCAAAACATTTATTGTTTTGTATATTTATTACATTAAAATTATAAAATTATTTAATTGCAAAATAAAAAAAAAACATTTTAATATTTTTACCATATATTTAAAATATGTTATTAAGGAAATTATAATTTAATAATATTACATAAAGATGCATTTGACTGTGATTTTTAAAAGATATTTAAAGAGCGAAACGTTTATCTTATATAACGAGTAGCCATATTTTGTTGCTGTTAAATACATACTATTTTATTAATCTGTACCTAATACGTAATTCGTATTAATACGTTATATATTAATACGTTGTATACCTTTATGCAAAAGAAATATTCGCCTTATCTGTATTGTATATTAGTCTACTAGATTAATTAAAGTTTATACTGATACTTTGGTAAATGTACTACTTTTTCATTAGTCAGATAAAAAAGTACTGTATTTTGACATTATTCTAGAATAGTATTGTAGAAGTATTGGTTATTCTTTTACTATTAATTCATTATTTTATATAATAACTTTGAAATTATAAATATAAACGTGTAAAAAAAATTAGTTACAATTGATTAACCCCTACTCTACAGTTCAATAAAAAACTTTTAAATAAACTTAAAATATTTTTTAAATGATACATAAAAGTAATTGTAAAGGTCTAAATATATTGACTTAAAATAAATTGGTAAAAGTTACACTTCCAAATATTATTAAGAATGTAGTACGTAATAATATTACGTGTATTATCAATTTTGTCTCTACTAAAAATACATTCCTTCTAATTTGATAAAAAATAAAATATCATCCATTATTTATGATGTTTATTTTAGTTTTAAATTTATTATTACATTCAACGTCAAATTTTTCTTGTATATTCTAAAAATTAATAATATTTTAGTAGAGTATTATTTATAAAAAGGAAAATATTTATTTACTCTGAAGCGAGTCAATAAAAAATAAAATAAAATGTTGTATTACAATTACATGAGTGTATAGCAATGTATTGCAGTTTGACAACAAATAATAAGATAATGAACCACACAAGTAGTTAAGTCTATAAATATATTATTTATTGTAATACTATCAATTTTTTTTAACAATACGACTTATCGCATAATGAATGATTCTTTCAACTGTTAATGATCACATTTTTTAATCAGCATTTGACATGTACATCTATCTCAGTGTAATGTTATAGACTAAATTTTAATCGAAATTTTTTTACGCTATCGAAAAGATCAAATTATAACGTAACAAATTTAATATACGAAAACACATCATGTTATCAATGAAATCCGTTTATGAATAATAAATACATACATTATATACGTTAATTACAATTACAATTATGTTGTGAAATTCTTATCCCAAGAGATTTAAATTAACTTACAATTTAGTAAAAAATATTTTTATCAGTAAACTTGAAAAACAGTATCTTTGACATTTTTAATTATTTCATCATAATAATTATTAAAATTGAAGTGGTAAATATTTTTTTTCTTCAAATTTTTAAAATTTATCTAGTTTTTTTTTAATAAATAAAATAGTAGCTTATAGTATTAATGGGTTAATATTTTAGAAATTTTTATTAATTATTTTTTTTTTTAATTTTTAAAGTTAGTTTATTATGCAATACTGTTTAAACTCCTGTTTATATAGATCGAGTATATATATAATATATACATTGATCAAACCTTAACACATGCTATATAAGTTAAATGTAAAAAAATTTATTTTAAATAAGTATTATCATCTTTCAAAATCTTGTATTACGTCTTCTTATTTTAGTAATGATGTATTAAAAACTATGTGTAGCATTATTTAATTAATACATTACTTTATATTTTAGAAAATGAGTTTAAAAGATAAATAATTTAAACATAAATGAAATATATTTTTAGATATTTTATCTATTTTTTTTACATCCAATATTATAATTTATACATCCATTTTATTTGAACGAAAATTTTTATGTATTTTCTACAAATGTATATAATAAAGAAAAAAATATAATAAAATAAAATTTCCATTTATATTCAGATATAAAATTTTAAATAAATTTTTGTGTCAAATTCATATTTTACTGAAAGTGAACAAGTATAGGGTTTTTTTAATTTTTACAAATGGCAATAGTATATATTGCATAGGAATTGAACTTATATTTGAATAAATATATAAATATAAAGACCTTATATTGGTAGTTTTTGCAGTTTAGTTAACGTTTTTCTATATGTTATATTATTAATTAGTGATTGCTGTACATAGATTTTTATAGTAGAATATTTATCAAATATATTATCACTAATTCACTTAAGTACAGATACTCTTTAGTATAAGGACAATTTTTTTTCATAATTCTTTGATATTGTACAAATTCTAGTAAATATAATATTCGTAAAGTATTTTTTTCCAATTATTTTCAATAATGTGTATTGTTGGATAATGTATTTTAGAAAATATTTTATTTCTGAAAATCAATTTCTTTAATTGCGTTTAATGCAAATAATCAAAAAATTTATTTGAGTTTTAAATTATTTATGTTAAAAAATTGATAGAAGTTTCGTAAAAAATATTATTAAGTCATTTAAATTACTATTAAAAATAATGAAATTAAATAATTCAATTTGATTTAAATAATTTTTACTATATTGAAGTAAGATTTATATTTTTGTATTGATTTAATATTAAAAAAAAATGTATACATTTTTTTCACGTATGCTATTTCACGTTTTTCTAATTTTATTAGTTTTAAGAGAAATAAAAAACTTAAGTCTATTTAAAAAAAGATTATATAGATATTTTTTACCTTTTTTATAATTTAGAGTATATAATAGTAGATAATGGAAACAGTAGTTTCAGATCATTTGAAATTTTACTACCTTTATGATATTATTTTTATGGTAGTAAGATTTCAATTAATATGAAAGTACTGATTTTTTTTTTACGTAATGTGAGCATTACGCATTTATATGTTCATTGATGAGAAAAACGTGTTCAATATTCAAACATTAATATGACAGAGCAATATCTAATCTACCTTTACTATTGTAATTCAATTATGATCAACGATGATTTTTTTTACTCGAGTGCAGGTTGTATCATTGATAAATATAATGAATAACAAAAACATCTTTGAATCCAACCCGGTTTTAATAATGAACAAGATTGTAAAAATTCCGATATTTCAAGGAAGCTAAATTTTTCTCTCTACCTTTTTTTGTCGTTCTTGTTCTACTTATTATTACTATTATTATAAATAGGTGATCTGCTAGTCAAAAGTTTGCGGCATTCGTCTATTTTTTATAAACTGTATTTTATAAATGAGTTGCAAGAAATTTGATTTGATTGTACTAATAATAAAATAATAATAAAAGGTTTGTTAACAAATTATTCAACAATTAAGAAGGCATAACATTTGTATATGCATACTTATATGGTTTGTATGTAAGTATAGTTTGTTGTATTTAAAGACGTGCGGTTGATTCGAGCCTTTCATATTATTTAAATGAAAGTTATTAAATCAAAATCACATAGAAAAGTTTAGTTTAAGTTAGTTTAAGCTGATTCAGTTAGAAGCTGGTGTTATATATTTAACTCCCTTTTTTATTAATTTTAAATGTATTATAATAGTAACAATTTTAAATTAATAAATTCATAAGGAAGAAAAGGGAAAAGCGATGAAAAATAAAGTATAAGAAGTATACTCTTGTAATATGTATTATAAAAAAGTATAGAACTTATTTGAAAAAAATTGAAGTCTATGTGGATGAGTGTATCAACAGCTTATCAAGTCTTTTAACCATGTTGTGTACCAATAGCGATAAAGTATTCAAAATGTTTTTAATAGCTTGTGACCAGGAAAAACATTAATTTTTTTTATCTTTCATTATCATATAAGCTCCTTGCTTATAATATTAGATAGTTATCGGTATATAAAGCTTCATTTTTTAAATATCAATGCATTCTACTAACCAAGATAAAGGCATCGTCATATCACAAGTAAAGTTAGAAAAATTTTCACCGAGCGTAAAATATCTGCCTACAGTTGCATTGTGACAACAAATGACATTTTCGATAAAAGCTGCTTTTTATCACGTGACTTTAATGAACCTGTCTTTTATTCTAGTGTAACGGAATATCTTGTAATACAGTGGAATGCAACGAAGTTTGGAAGAGGGGAAAAGGAATCATAGAGGTTTTTAGTGCAAGGCAGAGAGAGAGAGAGATACACACATACACATGAATACTGTTTATTGTTTAACTCCCTGTAATTGAATGAAGGAGTACATAAAAAGGTGTGTTCTGTTAGTCGATAAAGCCTTATGAAAAAATATCTATTTTTAAGGAGCGCGTGGTAGTGATGTTGGTCCGACCATGAATCTTGATGAAATTCAACTCCATGAGTCAAGTACATGGCTGCGGCTTAAAATCCACTACGAATATGCGATATTATGTAGGAACTAGCTATCTTCGATTTTCTGTTCAAAGTAACAAGCGAGGACAACCTCGATAGGACTGTATTATTGTACTCATAATGATTCCAGTGTTGGCACAGTACTGTACCCATGGGTCTCCTCTTTTTAAGTATTCCTACGAGGTTGATCTATATTACAAATATTCTTGATTACCTCAAGTAATGCACTACATATACTAGTAGACGCAACTCGAGAGCGCGCGACAACGTAAGCTGAACATTTGAGCACAATGCACAATGATACAGACGGATAAGTGTCATTGTGGAAGACTTTTGGAATTATTGTAAAATAATTTTTTTTAAAAGGCAAACTCGCAAATAGTAAGAACTGCTTCTGTAATACTTGTTTTGTATGTCATTATATCGACTACCCGATTCGATTGTTCTACTAGCACACTTAATTCTTTACCAAGTATTTATTTATTTGTTATTTCTTCTTTCTTCTTATACACAGTGTTTAAAAAGTTATTAAATTTCCATTTATTATTTTAAACGCAATCTTCCTAATTTAGATTCACAATTTAAACTAATCATCCGAATCGAGTACTTCTCAAAAAACGTTTATATCATTTAATAATTTATTTAATTAAAAATTAAATGTAAAAGTAATTGTTCACTTATGATGGGAAATTTACAATTACGCCTGAATTTTTAAAACGAATTAGTATAAATTCGTTATTATATTTAAACGAAATCCCCACTAAATAAATACATAATTGTTATGTTTATATGTACTGTAACGCGATAAGGTTATAATTATTTTACACAAAACATTTAGATTAAAAAAAATATTATACTAGTTGTAATTTACAAACACAATATTGTCCTCTTAAGTATAATTATATCAGAATTAGTATTTCGTGTTTATCTTTTTAGTACACGTATATTTTTTTATTAAAAATTTTGTTTATTATATTAAATTCTTTTTCAATCATGTTTCTTATTGTTCATTAGTGAATATTTATAATGATGTTAATTACGTGTTCGATTTTAGCAGCTAATGTTTTAAGTCATATAATTTTTTTTCAACCAGTTTCAATTTTTCTACAATTTAATATTAGTATAATATGAATTTCAATTTATTATAAAAGATAAGAATTACAATATTGTCTTTGTTAAAATTAAGCTATTAATAATCGTGAAAACAGGTAGCATACCTTTTTCGTTCATATTAAATAGCTGATCAACAAAATATTATATATGATTTTTTTTTAATATTTTGATTAAAAATATTTATGATAAGCATAGTTTATAATAATAATGTTTTAGATAAATCTTAATAAAATTTATTATGTATACTTCAGCTTTAACAAGTATAAAATTTTTATATAATTTAAAAAATATCCTTTTAAACATACATTATCTATGTTTTCATTACTGATTTTAATATTCTTTCAACTAGCGTAACCAATAGAAAACCAAAATTTAATTAAAAATTCACTGATTTTAATCAGGGTATTTTAAATTATATTAGAAAATCAATAAGCAATCATAATAAAACTAGTTTTTTATATTATAATTATAAAAGCTTACAATAACTTACTTAGTTTACAAAATATTTTTTTCTGTTACAAATTTATTGTGGAAAATCCACAATTGTCAAAAATTTATTTAAAACAAGATTATATACAATAAATATAAATTACTAAATCAGTATTTCGTAAAATAATTTTTTTTTATAATTAATCAAAATTCTATATATTAAATGTATTGCCCAATAATGGATTCTATACAAGATTTTAAAAAGAACTAAAATAAAAGGCATATATTATTGAAATTTAAAAAAAATGTATTTAATAAGCTTAGATACAACTTTAATCAAAAACTGCAAACAAAAGTCTTCAAAATTTTAAGAATATAACAAATAAAGAAAATTGCAAATTTATTTGTAAAATAGTTTAAATTAATTCTTATTGAAAATCTTATAAATTCTTTAACTCAATGAATGATTTATTTTAAATTTTAGAATCTATTGTTATTTTTGCTACAATATAACGAGAAAAGAATTTTATTAGCAACTAATTTTCTCGCATTTCAACATGGTAAAAGTATGTAATAAATATAGAAATCATAAATAACATTGTGTAAATAAATAATAATTGACCGAGTCAAGTTAGATTCTCAAAAATTATGTTTTTCAATTTAAAAAGACATAATTTTTGTTTTATAATATTTTTAATTAGCTGAAATTTGATGTAAAATTAATGAATTAAAAACGATAGGAGATTGATGTATATAGAAAAAAGTAGAGTGAGATATAAAGAGCATATGATGGACAAATTTTATGGTGTGGAAGGAAGCCGTTGGCTTGGCTTGGCGGACGATAATCGAACGTACCATCATTCCAGAAGGTCTGTGTTGCGACTCCCGGAGACTCGTTGCCGAGAAAGGGACAGAAAGAGAGAGTGAGGTCGAGAGAGGCATACAGAGGCAGATAGAGGCTTGGTCTCTTCACAGAGACGGTTGCACTCGATGCTTGGCCCCTGGACGAGACAGGCTCATCATCCCCCTGCCTCCTTGCTCGTCCAGAGACTCCATGCTTCTTATTCACTCGAATTTAGGATCATCCACGGTGCATCGTACGGTGAAACGGCCGACGTCATTATCATCGCGTTCTAAGTTTATGGGAGTTAGTGAGGTATCGCATGTTTATTAAAAGAGAGAGGAGGAGGAGGGAGGGAGGTAGAGCAAAAGAAAGAGTGTGAGTGACAGATTGTGGCACCTCTGAGAATTTACCACAATGACATTCGCGTATTGCTGTCAAGTTTCAGCAGGAAACTTGAGACACCTTCCGGCACTGGTTGTTCGAGGCTCAAGGACCCCTTACCATATTCTGTCGGAAAGCGGAGCATGATCCGTTTCGGGCTGTCGAGTGCCGGCATTAGCTTTCAGTTCCGCTCCCGATCAGTTAAGCGATAATGATAAAGGTCATTAGTAGTGGTACTGACCAAAGAAATAGGCACTGGCCAAAAGGTGACTACCAGTTGGCACCGTAATGTGAATCGCGCAGGTTAACAACAGCTGATCGTCCGCTACCGAAGATAATCGGTCATCGGGAGTGCGGCGAGAGGTGAAGAATAGGTAATAGTGATATCGCAGATAAGGAATACCCTGAGGCTCCAAAGCGAAATATAATTGAAAGTTCAAGAGTACAGAAGGCCCGACACGGTCAGCTGACTTTAGGGAGTGCGCAACAGATAAAAGAATAAATGGATGTTCGACGACGTCACTTTCGCACCAACGAGGTTGCCGAGGAACTGACTAGCTGGCTCGTGCGTGGCAGACTCCGCCGCCGGTACCGAGATAGAAAGAGACGGCGAATATTGACGATACGTAGGAGGGTGGGGCTGCTACTCCACGCCACTGCTGCCGACGCCACACACGACGGGACGACGACCGCTGACGAGTGTCACTGGTGCGCGCGCCTCCTCCCACCAGGGAGTAACTACTTCACCTTTCTGTAGCGACGCCGCTCCTAAGAAAATCCAGATAAGCTCTCACCTCTTTTTTGGCTGCGCCTTCAGTAAAAACGGAAAAAGTTGTTGCGAAATTCACTGCTGGCATTCGTTCGCGCACACCGTCATAGTAGTGGTAGTGTTGATGGTGGGGGAGGAGAAGATAGAGGAACAACAACCACAACTTTCCTACGTGTTACATTACGGGGAGAGAAGTGGCAGGCGCTGAGGTTTATGCCAATGCAAGTTCGTTTCAGGTGGACAGTGCGCGTGCCTACGCCATCCCCCGCCACACCCTATCATCCCTTTCGTCAAATACAGGCGCCTCCGAAGAAATACTAAAAGGGATTATTGAATGTAGTCAAGAACCGATTCCGCCCCCTTTTTAATGTGAAATTTTTTTCGATTGCCTTGTATACATGTTTCGAAATTTTAAATGCACATCCTATTATAACTTATGTATCTCCATCGACCTTTCCGACTGTTATACCTTTGTAAATCCCCTGACCTCACGCGAAAGCCAATTATCAAAGACAAAATACTAAAGCTTCACGATAATCTGACTTAAGATTAATCTCAGAGAGGGCATGAAGTCAAAGAACGATTGGAACTCCTTTCGCAATCGTCCTAAAATCATATGTAAGTTTCACTTTCACCCTCCAATGATTTTTCTTAATTATTATCAAAAATATCGTGCCAGCCTATATATATAAATATAAACCAAACTGTCTAGTTTATATTTTTTAAAAACTAAGTCAAATTTTAGTTTCAATATTTGGTTATGAATTAGGACAATTTTTTCTAACATCTAGACCGAAAAAATCTAATACTTATATATAGATATAACATTTTATTATTTTTATTTATATGAAATACTTTTACAATGTTAATGTGCTGTAACTGTTAAAAATCTATGTACTACATGTTTTTAAAAACTCTAAGTTCAACGTTACAATAGAGTAATAAACTACAACTAAATTCTATATAATACATTCTGCTGCGATTTTTTTGAAATTCTAATCAATTTAGAATTTTCCTTAACGGAATCCATTACGTGTCATGGATTTTTTTCACGAATAATATGCATTGCCCCTGAATGCTATAAAAATTACTACAACGCAAAGGAATACTGAAGATTTCTAATGATTGCTTAATTATACCTTAGTATCGCTATGTTAATTAATTTTAATTAATGAAGATAAAATAATTGGCTTTATTTTTCTTCTAGCTATATTATAAAACAGTAACGCATTATGTATTAATCGATACTGATTAATTGTAACAATAATAAAGCCTAGCGCCATGCATCGAAATGATTTAAAAGTACGTAATAGAACATGATGTTACAGTGAATTAATTACGTGCATTCAGCTTCTTAACTCACGTACGACAGCAAAAATTCAAACTAACAATGAAGTTGAAAATTATCATTCTAGTTTCAATTTAAATGTAAAGAGTAAGAGTTGTTAAAATAACCATTATGAATGGAATGGTGAGTTCAGAATCAGTATTTTTAATTTATATAACTAAGTAATTCTATACGAAAAACTGCAATACGAATATTATACATTAGTCTCGCAAACAATTTTAACTTTTCCTGTATCGAATGCCTACATGTTTTATCATTTCCAATTTATGAATTGGCGAGGGTAATCAATAATCAATAAATTAAATCTAATACAAATAAAGTATTTAAATAATAATATCATAATTTTTTTTATTAAATTTATAGCATTTTATTTTATTAATTAACGAAAATATATAAAAATGGAATGTTTTCACGTAATATCACTAAATATTAAAAAAAAAATTAAAAAATTGAAGCTAAGAATTTTTGGTAAATAACCATGAATAGTCATTAAACTTTCATTTCTAAAAAAATTAGCCAACCAGCGAAAATTAATTTATAAAACATCGAAACAGACTTATTAAGTCTTATCTTAACAGTTCGTGACGATGGTCGTAAAATATGAACTTATCGTACTTTTAAGAATCATGTACCTTTTTTAAAGTTTTAAGAATTTTTTTTTATTTCAAATAAAATTCATATTTAATTTTACGTAATAACAATTGAGAATAAATTTATGTAATTTGGTTTTATAAGTTTTATGGGTTACATTTATTTTGTTGCTTTATTTTAGAATTAATAATACAAAATTTATAACGTATTCCATTTTTTCAATCCATTTTTCTTAAAAAATTAAAGAATAACATGTCGTAGTTAATAAATAACCATTTCTTGATTTGCGACGCAATAATAATTCCGAATTTGATGTATGCATACATCAAATTTAAAATTAGCAAAGTAATTGTTTTTTTTAAATTATTTAATTTTTTTCTATTTTGTGTCAATGTCAGGAGAAAGAGACAGAATCAAATTCGTAATCAACGAAATATGTTTTTACAAGATACATATCTATCCGAATTCACACTTAAGCTCAAATGGGCTAATAAAGTAATCTGAGCGAGGCAATATCGCAACTTATATTAATAGGGCAAAAGAAAAAAAGTTATGTCGTATTAATAAGAGGGTTTGTGAAGCAATATAAGCTGCAAAATACCTTCTACTTGCATTAATTTGTATTCAGTGCTTAAGAATAAAAAAGAAGATGATTACTACACAACAACAACGAGAACGCCTCACTATTTCACATTATATTGATCTTCTCGGCTACTCTCTCATACGCTTGGGTTATGCGGGCTAGAGTTACCGGTTGAATTTTCTGACACTTCCACGGCATGCTGTCACTACTTTAGCGACAAGGTGAGCTTACTCAAAGAGAATCATCCAGATTTTTAAAGTAATGCTCTATAAGAACGAGATCGTCAGTCCTAAAGCAAACCAAATTTCTTGCCAAGCTGGAAATTGTGCATAGGGGGACAGATTAGTATAATATTAAAGAGACTCCTCGAGAAACTGATCAACAAATGTATATTTGAAAGGATTTTTGTAATCACTGGATACGTTTCACTTAGGAAGGGTTTCTTTGATAGTGACATTAGGGCTTCAAGGAGTTTCGGTACCCTCCGAAGGCGTTTTCGATAATTCGATCTTCGGCAATTATCCTCGGGATGCAAGAACACGTGTGAAAAGAATGTCGCAATAAGAAAGACCTTGTTACTGGTTGTATCAGGCGCAGGCATCTCGACAGTTGTGTGTTGGATCTATTGATTTGTGTCGACTAATGGTAATCTGTGACTTGAAGGTGTTTAGAGGTGAGAACTAGCGACAGGGGCACTATATCTCGAGCGAAAACTGCTCAGGTTAGGCCTAGCCAGTTCGTTTTGACCAACCGGGTGCTTACTATTTGGCTTCCTAGGCTATCGATTCCAATGGTGATGTGATTGTCCTATTGCTTCACCCTTTTTGACAACCTCTTTCCACTTATCGACAACAAACTACACCCGTGTGATTCTGATTCTATATTATTACTATTGTTATCATTATGATGCATTGAGAAACTAAGATACTAACTCACCATGTTCTGCAAAACCATCCTCCAAAATATGCAAACATGCTGATACAAAAATCAAGCCATGGCTGTTTAATTTTACACGATACTCTTTTTTCTCTCTATCCCTTCTATCCAAAACGTATTTTCTTCAAATACATATATATACAAATACAAATACAGATACAAATTTTCATGATAATCTCACTACGTTTCCTACATATTTTTAGTCTTACAAATTCTTTTTGTAATATGGTTACATAAAGCGAAAAATAGGTTAATTGGCTTTAATACACGCAAAATAATAATTTTTCACATTATTGGTTGTATTAAAACGAGTCTTTTTTAAAAAAGTACTATTGTTTTATGATTAAAGCTTTTTTTGTACCTCATTTTAATGCAATCATACATGTAACAAAACAACAAACTATAAAGTTTTTTTGTACAGAAACAGTAATAATAGTTTTCATCGACTAAAATCTATAAATATTATTCTCGTTATAATAACCTGAAGATCACAATATTTTTAATACATTTTTTTATGAATGATTCATATAAAAATTGCAATTGACAAAATTAATTGTTTTTAATTAGACTACAGGATTATTTTTAAAGGATTTGTTATTTGCCTTTATGTACGTTAATTTCGTAAACTGCTTTTAAAAAGGAAATGTCATTAGTACATTAAAGAGGCTTGTTACAAATCTTTTGATACTACATTTTTGAACTCAAAAGCTATAATATACTTTAAAAATTTAATAGAAAAAAATTCTTCGTTTTAAATTTATAATTAAAGTTAAATCTAACTTGCTTTATTTAACAACTTTATATATACACAAAATAAGTACATATATATCTTTATAGTAAATTTAATTTTGTAATTCATATTGTTTTGTGAAGGATCAATCACTTCCCTCTCACAAAAAGTACAATTAATATATTTGCGACTATTCGTATTATAAATAACATTTTTATTGAAAATTAACTATTCAACTAACCAAGTTTTACGTATTTATTAATTTATTTTTCTATCCTTCTTTAATAAAAACTTTAATCTGTATTTTTAAGATATAATTTTTTATTGCTCAATAAATAAAAGTACTAGAATTTTATTTTTTGAGTGTTTTTTGATTTTTCAAATTGAAAGTACATTTTATTAAAATGCTTATGAGATAAGAAAAATTCGTATTTTGAAGTGATATCAAATCTAGGAGCTTAGTTTTTTTTAAATTTTCTTTCAATCTTAGTTAAAAATTTATTGTAAATAAATTTATTTAATAACTTTATCGTACATTAAAGTTACTACTCGTAATCATAGATTATTGAAACTCCTTTTCATTTCAAATATTATATAATCATGAATATTCTCTTTAAAATGCATACGAGTATTAAATTATATTATATGGATATTAGTCATTTCTAAACTGTCATTTGTTCTATCAGTTGCTAGAAAGTATTCTTACATTTTTAATATATAAAATAAATAGATAAAATAAATGATCAACTTTAAACTCAATGGACATTTTAATTTATTTATATTATATTTTCAATATTTTCAATTTTAAATTTAAGAAATATAAATGACAAAAGAAAAATTCGAATATTTAAAACCAAAATTTGTTTAATGTAATTGTATTAAATCTAATTAAGTTATCGTGAGTAATACAATTTATAAATGCATAAAGTATTAAATGAAAACGTAAATAAGTAAGAGTAAGTACGTAAGTAAGAGTACGTAAGGTAAGAGATATAAAGAGGTCGGAAATATCTAGATGTACAGGATATACAAACATCGGAGGAGAAAATTTATTCATAAGATAATAAAATAATGAAATAAATAACCATTTGATTAATTTATTCTCCGAAAAAAAGCGAGTGTTACAATTCCGTAATAAAATTATTAAAAGAATACGATCTTACTGTTGGGCGAACAACAATGCTTTATTACCACTACATATTTATGTGAAACAACAATCAATAATCGAAAAGAATTATCAAAAATATTTGCTATATTTGAAAAGGATAATTTTGACTTTTCGCATGTTGATCTAATTTAGAGTCTAATGACTCTGAACAAATGCTGAACAGCTCAGATAAGTATATGATGTTAAATGTTATAACTATCTGCGTAGTTTCTCAATTGAAAAAAAAGAAAGTTGATTAAAAATTTTTTGACAAACTTCTATTCGCATCAATTATTTTTAAATTTTTATGAATAACGGTGAGTTTTGCAGTTTAGAGTTTTTAAAAAAGTGATGATAATAATCTTTATTTGGGACAAAGAATCAATATTTTTTCAGACACATTAAAAATCAAAATTAATCATCATTCTTAATTTATCTAATTCATTACGTAGGCAAAGATTTTATTGTGATTAAAAAAATTTTAATTGCGATTTAAATTCAAGATATCTTTTACATTATAAGTAAATTATTTATTTGTAGCAACTTTTTAAATTTTTATGTGAAATTAAAATCTTTTTGAAAAATAATTGAATATTCAATTTTAAAGATACTCTAAAAAACCTCTAACCGGCTTCTAAATATTATGTATCTTTTATAAATTATGATTTTTTAAATAAAGTATGTACGAATACATATATATAATACATTTAATAAATAAGCTATTTCATCATCGATTGATTTTAAATGTTTAATGCAAATATTGATATTCTAATTACAATCTAAAAGTAATTAAATAATATCAATTGTTAATTCTCAAACTAAGTTGTATTGTATTACACTAAAAATATGTAAGTTATAAATAATAAAATTTAAATAGCAGATAAAAAAATATTTTTATGTTGCAAAAATCAAGAAGATTTTTTTTATTACAGGAGAAGTGATACTTTTTACTAGATTTTTTAAAAAGAAGTTGTATTTATTTAAAGCACTGAAACCAGATTCAAATTTATTGTTATTTGTAATCAACGCCATTTTTAATGAATTAACTATTATTAATAGTTGTGATTTAATTTAAAAACTCATAATAAATATTAATAATATGTAAAACATTTCGTGTCATTTTTAATTATCTATATATTACAGTATATTTATTTTAAATATAGTATTTTTTTAAACTATCAACGTACTGTATAGATTGTAATTAATCATGCTAAAATGGTAAACGTTTTAGAATAATAATTTACATCTTTTTAATAAATAATTGTTTAAATTAAGTAGGTGATTTCTTCATAAGCATATCTCTAAAAATATTTTAATTAAAAATTAAATATAATGACTGTTATTAAAATAGTAAAAAAATTTCTTACACGGTGTCTTCATATAAAAATATATAACATACGTTCAATCTATTTTTTGTGTTGTTTTATGTAATTTATCAAATAAATGTAGGGTTCTTAGAACCAGAATTTTATATATTTGTAATCATTTGCAGTAATTAAGAATATACCCTTAAGCATAATACTAAACAACACATGGGAGCCTCATACCATACCTGAGATTGAAGAAGTATAAAGAAAAGATAACTAAAAATTTCTAAAAGCTTGATTCGTTGACTCTGTATAACAATCTATATCTGATATGCAACATACAATAGATTGAAAATATCTTCTATTAATGTACATAAAATACAAAAACGCTTTCTCGTTTATTGTGGCTTTGAACAAATATTCATATCCTTCCGATAAACAAAAAACATTATTCTGCTTTCCACAAAACGTTAACACAAAACCCGTACAACTTGAAAGATGGTTGAAAAACAATCTTTCATGAATACTGTCAATATATATTTCATAGTATGTGAGACTAAATTCATTTGTATTGATATAGCATACAAAGTCTATTTCTAAGTATCTTTTACAAATTCAATTAGTGTTAGAAATAAATAACAGTAAAATTAAAATCCGAGATTTAATATTGTATTATGAAAATACCAAAATGCTTGAACAGAATTACAGTGGATTAATTTCAACTTGCATTTGTAAATTTTGTTTATTATTAAATTTTATTTTATAATTGCTTCTTTGGGTATTAAACTCTTTCGAAAAACATTTTTTAATTCCATGAATGTAAATTTACATAAATAATTATGAAAAATTTCAAATGATGACTTTCAAAGTATATAATATTGTAACGTATAATTAAAGAAGTAAATTTGGAAAAGTATATGATATCTCGTTACTATCATTCAATAATCTTATAAGACAAATAAAAAAAAGTTCAATCTATACATTATAATATATACATAAAAATATTTTACTTAATTGACGTAACGAAAATATACTATAATTTAATGTACTTAAAAACTATTAATATTATTTTTTTATATTATCAAAATTATATAATACAAATATTATAATTAAATATATAAATACATTTTATAATTAAATATAATATAAAAGTCATGCTTAATATTCTCGACGACTTAAGAAACTTATTTACAATTTTTGAACCCTATAAAATTTATATTAATTTTATAGCTTCAAATTAAATAATAAAGAATAAGAAACTAAAATCGTACACCGATATAAATCCTTTTGTTCACAATAAATCACATTAATATATGTAGATATTTATATTTAATATAAAAAATATATGTTTCAGCTATACCACAGCAACTTCTCTTAATCTTGTATTTAAAATAAATTGAGAGACTAAGGTACAGTGCAAGCAGCCCTTGAATCGAATGACTAATGGATGTTGCAAAGCCTATAATATCACCTCTAACATTCCTTTTTCCTGGTATTCTCTCACATTGCCATTATAAATTGATCATAACTAGCTAAATAATAGATAATTGTAATTTACATTATCCTAAAAAACCATCTTGAATTTAATTTAAAAAATTTCAATTAATTAAACGATGTTTTTGGCTCATTAATTATTATTTTATATCCTGTAAATGAAAAAGCTTAACTAACTAATACTGATCTAAAAAAATTCAACATTTTTTTGAAGAAAATTAATAAAATTTCAATAAAATAATTCGAATAAAAATATTATCTTTGATTTAAGTTAAATATACTTATTAATTTAATACACGATGAATAAATAAAATTAGATATAAACTGTAGATGTACATTTATAGAAAACACTTTTTTATATAGTAGTACATGAAAGCAGATGAGCAAATATAGAGCTACAAAGTAATAAAAGTAATTTGCTGGGTAGATTGCTTAGAATTATTACGTAATTTACATTTCTATTCTAAATTTTGGTGTAAATGTGACAGTTGATCTATATACAAGATGCAGATTGATTTCCATGGTTCGATATTCACCTTATTAAACATTAGGAAATTACTAAAAGAATTATTATCTGAGCTACAGATTCTCACCTTCTCTAAAACAGAGTTTGTTGATATTCTTGTGAAATAAAGTACTTACCTTAATGGGAAAAGACCATCCAAATATTTTCAACTAATTCAAGTGAAATTCTTGACGATTTTTATTTCAATCTGTTATTATTGCGCTGCTCTAATATTTGTAATGCTTTTTAATACGTTACGTAATTTGAACAATAAAATTTGTATATCTTATTGAACTGTTCTGAATGTGAATTTTCATTTATATATATATAATTTCATTGGTAACTTTCCTTTAAATTTATATTTGTCTATATGTACATTATATTCTGAATAAAATTTCGCCAAGAAAGGCTTTTAATTAAACATAAAGTATTACTAATATTAATAGAATATGAGATTTATACTGTTTTTATACGGTTTAAAAGTTTAATTACCAATTACTAAAAAATTTTTATTTTAAATCTATAATTTTTTTTATTGAAACTTTTAAGGTTACAATCTTTTTTATAATTATGATAAGGTTACAAATTTTACAATATTAAAAAATTTTTTTTATATCATGTAAAATACTTCAAATATCTTCCTCGAAAAATTCATATTGAAAATTAAAAATTATTAATCTATCTAAGATATTAGTATATAATTAAGATGTAACATATTTATTGGAAAATAGAATCGACAATAAAGGTTTAGAATTAAGGTTCACACTGAGCTATTTCTTTTGTCACAAGTCGATTTTCATCGACGGTTGAGCAGAATGTTTAACTCAAGTTAGTGAAAAGTACAGGAATTTAAATGAAACACTATTTGCCACTACGACTTATTATGCAATATGTAAAAGATATCATAGTTTGAAAATCTCATACAAAGCAATTCAGGGGAAGAAGTTATTGATATTGAGATTTTAATAGGAAGCTGTAGGTGCATCAGTTGTAATAGGACAAAGAAGCACCAGGTAACGGAGAACGTCGAAAGCTGGCTTTTACTTGTAAGTTACAGGTTGTCTTGCACTGGAACTCACGTTACGCATGCGCTAAGACTTGCCTAGTTAATATGAACGCGTTTAAGTACCTATTATCTGCCACCGAGTGGGAAAATGAACATGCAAGCGAATCCCTGGGTCGATGGAGGTGAAGGCGATGACAAGGACTTCTTCACCATGAGGAGGATGACCAGCTATAACTAGGATAATAAGAATAAGATTAAGTCACGGTGATGGAGAGGGATAGGAGTAAGATACACACTAGTTGACACCGACGCGACCATTACTACATCGAAATTACGGTCACTTCGTCGATAAATAAAAAAACTTCCATCCCCTTCATCCGTAACCACCGCCTGAAAAATCTGTTTTAACGTCGGAATTAACAGTATGGTCAGGTATACATTTCACCCAAATTTGGTTGTCGTGCAACCAAATACTATTATTCACCATGTCTCTTCATACCGAGTTCAATATCGAATGAACAGCAAGAAAAGGTGTTGCATTGTCTCTCAATTTTGTCCTTGTGCACGCTACTTAAAGCAAATAAATTATTTCGTATAAGACGTTACAATTGTAACTAGGACTAAATATTTAAGATTTAATAATAAAAACTAGGACAGTCGCATTTTAAACCCACTCTCTACCCTGTCCTATTTACGCTACACCCCCAACCTAGTCCACAACTCATCCATTACTTTCTACTTCTTTACCATATTGATGATATATTCCATACACGCAAGAAAAGAAAACCTAACTATAAACACGTTGAAACTTTAAACATTATTTAAATTTTCGAAATACATGCTGTTTATATGTAACGCTTATAATTTTTTGAATTATGATTTTTTTGAAATGACATTGGGCCTTTTTACATCTTTGGACTTACGTTAGTATAAGGTCACGAGGAGTTTATTTTAGTGGAAAGGCAGGATTAATTATTGTATACAAATTTCATGAGATGCAACGTACGTCTCAATAAATTCTTATGAAACACGAGTTTACTTACCTTATAATATTGAATGATACAGTGACTCTTTAAAGTCATTTAAAAAATTTTTTTTAATATAGTAATAGGCGTAATGTATTTATTGTTTAAAATATATTCCAAACGTAAATAAGAATGAAACTAAAATAAGAAAGATGAACCAGAAAAACTCGAATCGCACTCATAAGAAGTCAAACCAAAAGGAGGAACCATGGCCTTGTAGATTGCTGCTACTGCTTTTGTGTGTTAGAAATTAGACATTCTTTAAGGACAATTTGTAGCCTCGGCCAAGAGACACGCAATCTGCGATTTGCAAAGATGATTTAACTAGTCCAGTCATTGTTACGGGTAAAAAAACATTAATGAGTACAGGAGTATTAGTGGATAGGTCATTGTCATGATTATCATTTACGGTCTTAATGGAACTGTAACGCATAGGATCCTTCCTAAATAAAATAGAAAATCAAACAGTATTTATTTTCATTTATTAATCATAGATATAATTTTAGTCATACTATGTCTGCTTAGTAAGTGTCTTATTTTGGTTTATAATTTATTTAAGAGACTAAAAATTACATTTTTTCTATCGGCAAAAATATTTATTGTACATCTCCCATTTTATTTGAATTCAAAGTTTTTAATATAGATTTTTATTGTATAAAACAAACAATATACTAAGGATTAGCAATCTCTTCTCGCAAAAACGTAATAAATTAATAATATGTGTGGCATGTAAAATTAATAAAATGTTAAAGAAAATGAAACAATTATCATAGTTGCTTGTCAACAAAATTATATACAATACCGTTGATGTTAACTGGTCTATCCTTTCATTTTATTAAGCGAGACTCGCCCATTTTAAAACGAAAGTGAGTCAGTTTTTAACACCATGTACAAAATTTAAAAAAACCGAATACTTTTTTAAAAATTAAATTGCAGAACTGAAGCAGGCTGAGCAAAACAGATGATTATTATTTTACATTTTCCAGTCTTGTAAATGTAACGAGTATATAAATATATACTAACGAATTTATACATTTTTCTGATTGTCACATAGTTTTGTTGCATATTCATAGCAGCTTATTGTAATATTAAATGTTTACATGAATACATATGTAAATTTTATTCATATAATTATGATATTAACCTTTATATTTTAATAATATTTTAAATAAGTAGTGATAAATATTAAATGAGAACTTGAATGACATTGTGATTAATTTTTAACACAATTATTAAGTAATTAATTACGAATTTACATAAAATATTTCAATTTATTTAATTGATTGGATTGAGTTATAAGAAACGATTTAATATCAAACGAAATTTTCTGTTTAAAATATGGTGCTCTTCAGAGTAATAATTAGTTTGACGTAATCCAGCATTTGCTCTAACACTCTAGTGTATCGTCTTATTTTCGTTGTTTTCAATTTGTCTTGACTTAAACAAATTTCTATGTTAATTACACTGTTCAATGTTGAACATCTTGACATTTACAATCAAAATTTTAAGTTAAAAAGCAACAGAGGGAAATATAAGATAAAATTTGAGTAATAATTGTATTTACTGCTGTTCTTATTTGTTGGTTTTTAGTCAAAGCTATTTTCATTCAACAATAAACTCTCACATTTAGGCGTCAAGATACGTCGATTTCAGATCAAATTTCTGGGAAGCACAATTTTGAAGTTAATATTTGTATAAACTAGAGGTGCAACAAACTAACCTTAGCTTTATCTCTATTGATAATTTCTTTCATAAAATTAAACGAATCCTATTATCTGCAGCGACCTTGAACATACGAAAAGTTTCGTTTGTACGATACACAGATTGGTATATACATTTAATTGGAGATTGAAAGTAAAAAATTATACTAGTCAAAAATAAAGCGTTTTGAATATATTGGATAAATGTTGAATAGTAACAGGCAAAATTGATTGGCATAACGATAAAAAAGTGAGCATCTCTTTACTACAAAACATTTTTAATAGTTTTATCGGAGTGTTACACCTAGCAGGAGTAAATACTTCTACTAAATAGTACACGTGTATATAGAGGTTGAAATTGTCGACTGAAAATGTAATAGTAATAAAGTAAATATCTATATGGCTAATATCCTAGAGGCTCTCCATAGCTATAATAGTTTATTTTTCAAGGCTCAGAAGGCGAGTGCACGTGGATGAGTCCGTTAGTGGGAGACGATGGAAATGGAGGGGGAAGTCAGAGTTTAGCGAGAATGGACAAGGAGTGAAGGGCTAGGCGGGGGACTAAGAAAGTGAGGAGAAACGATACGCATGTAAGTACACGGCCATGGCTGAGCGTCACTGCAGCCGCTTCGTCAGCAAAAGAAATGTTTGTAGTCCGATTAGTATCAAGGGGCGTATACTGCCAGCTTCGCGTACATCAGTTGTCAGCTGCGCTGCCGTAAACAATGATGTTCGTTTAAGCTGTACAGAGGGGTCGAGTACACGGGAGGAGGAGGGGCTAAACTATTGGCGAGGTAGATTTGTTGCTGTGTGGCTGGATGTAGAAGAGAGGGGGGGTCGAGGTGCAAGCTGACAAGCCGTTACCCTCACTGTGGGTCCCGACGACTGCATGACCGGCACGAGACAAACGGAATCACTTAGGGTTTACTAGGGACTCTTTATTTTATCACTTTCCAACTTCTCGTATCGAGCTGCCTCCGAAACTAAATAATTGTCTTTATGTTGCCCGCTACACCCACCCTCACTCAGGCAATCAACAACTTTTGTCAACTGAAATTTTCACTAATAGTGAATTATGTGCGCAAAGTGCCTGCGTGTTTACATACTCGACACACAATCACATTAATCTTTTTCAACTTTATATCATACATGTTGAATGCTACTATGTAAATGTAACAGCACGCGAACTCGTATGATGGGATAAACTTTTTTCCTCTTAGATTGTAAAACCTATTTTGCAGAATCTACACGAAAGTCATTCAATTCATCTTGTCTGAAATATTGTCGAAATGGTTTTTTTCGTATAAAATGTTTTCAATTATTTTGAAACAGCTGTATGATAATTTGTCTAATAATCTTAACATATCCAGATAAAAACGAAATTGATTGTATAATTTTTTTCTACATCTTCTTTATTGCATAAATACAATAATAATAAATAATTTATTTTTAATTTCAAAAATAAAACTATAAAAAATAAAATAATGGTATATGTAAATAAACGAAACCAATTAAAAAAATTGCCTTGTGTGATTGTAATAATTTAAAAAAATAAAAATTATTATTGGTATTAATCTCTAATATACTGTTTTCTTATAACCGATATTTATCAAAACATAAATAAATATATGACTCTTTTAATACAACTATAAAACAGGTAATATTTTTAGGTAAAAGTAAAATACTATTATGCCATAAGGCATATGTATTTTAAGATGAATATTTTTTTCTTTCTAATTAGTAATTCATGAATACTTTACAATATTTATTAATTTTAAACTATAATTACATTTTGGTATATTTATTGGAAATATTATTATTAGCCAACTTTCAAATTTTCTGTAATTCTATAACAATTATTTACTCAAGATATTATTTAAGCGTAGAATTGTTATATTTAAATGTGATCAAACCAAATGTCATCATTTCAAGTTGATAGCGACAGATCATCATGACTCAATCTTTGGTAGTTGTTACAAGTTTAATTTTTAGGTTACTGTTAACTCTCAAACACATATTTTGTTTTTTAATGAGACATTTAAGAACATTGCAAACCCCTAGCGAAGTGATTGAAATATCATCATAAGAATTAAGTTTTTGAGAAAGCTCATATTATTTCCGATCCCGTGTCGCTTACAAACAACTACAAATAGGAAAGCACATAATTATTTTCCAAAGATCGCAAGCTGCCTCTTATGTTATGGGTTTTTCTCTCAGCAGAAGCGAAAGCAATAACATCCAAAATATCGACAAATATACATAATATAAATATATATATATATATATATATATATATATATTTAAAGAGAGATAGACAGAGAGAGCAGCAACTCATGACCTAAAAGGTTCACAATCGTCAGCGCATGTCATGTGATGACCTGGATTTTTACAGTTCGTACAGTGTGTCAGTATGCCCATGCTCTCACAAATATAGTGCGAAAAGATTCGATTATCGGTCATTATGACTTTTAATGCAGGCTTTTAATGCATAAAGTTAAGAGGGCGCATTTTCCCATCAGAGCAACGACGGGAAATATCTGACTAACCAAGGCTAGAAGAGTAGAACATGTAAGAGTACGAGAGGACGTATAATTTTTAACGGAACAAAAGGAAAAATAGCATTGGTACTGTCCAGATATTTTAGCGAGTATGAATGCCAGCTTTGAAACCTACAGTGGTGTCGCCCTGTCGCAATAATCGTTTGCTCTACGTCCGCTCAGCTGCCTTTTGCTCTGGCAGTGGTTCACAGTTTAAACGTCAGCGCTCTCGATCCTTTGCGCTACAATACGTGTAGTTTTTTTCAAACCATTGCGTCATATACCTTTATTTGAATTTGACGTCTATAATTACAATATTTTATTAGAGAGTCTTATGTTCTTCATCAAAACAATCTTCCCTAGTGTCATCTCTCAACTTTCTTAGACATCCGCCTGCATAAGTTTACGTCAAGTCGACTAACGACAATTTTTAAAAAAGTACTTAAGTATTTTTAAAAACCTAAATTTTACAGGGATGTCGTCGCCTTTCGCGTTATTGCAGTTGCTGATAGTCCGATGATTCCTTTCTCCCTTTCATTTTATATTGTCACTAAACATGTTAAGGAAGTTCTCGCTCCTTATAAAAATAATGACAAAATTAGGTGCTGTTGCTGTCGCAAGTGCATTTTCCCCAAGGCAACGAAATATAGATGCTCCTTTGACATAATGAGGCGCTGATGATCGTCTTGATAATCGAGATATGCATTATGGATAACCTTCAACGATATCTGTTGTGCGAAGAACTGGGATAACAACAATTTTGTAGTTATGCGCAACCGCAATATTGCATAAACCCATGCATTACGTCTCTCCATTCTTCTTCTTTACACGCTCAAGGTTTCGTATCGCTGCCGCAGTCCACCCCCAATTTAACCTGTATTAGTAGTATAGCGTAATTTATTATGCAATAATACGTTACTCTTTTTAAGTATGTCAACACATTCTGACGAAACAGTCTCACTATTGAATTCTCAGATATGTCCTTTTCGAATCTTCCTTACCATTTCTCATTTTTGTTTATAGTATCCAATTCTAATATATACTCTTTTTAATACGTGTAGGCTATTATTACAATTTTTTCCTAATAAAATGTTTTTTTCAATATATTTTTGTCAAATATTTCCAAAATTCTTAATAAAATACAAACATAAAAACAAATGAAAATAAAAAATTTTTAAAACAACAATGTGGACGAATCCGTTATGTAAAACTTATTTTTAAAACGAGTAAATATTCAGAAATATAAGGTAAAATATAAAATATTCATTTGGACTTCAATAATACTCTCAAGAACTCTCATAATCTTAATTTTTAAAAACACAAATACTTATTTCATTTTTATATGTAGATATATTTACATATAAATATAAAAAGATAATCTTATAGTTTCTTAACATGTAATTAATTCACATTTTGACTCGTGTAGCGTTACATTATTTGTATTAAACATTCAACAGAGCATAAGCATTTTAATTTCGAGGCCAAATTTTTACAAGATTCTTCCACGTAGTGCTTTTTGTTACTCAAAATCAAACCACATCAGTTTAATTCCATAACCATGATCATAAGAACAAAAAAAAATAGCAATGTGTTTTATTGAATAAATTTATTATAAATTAAGGATATTGAAAATTTTATTATATACAAAAACTAATATTACTTCTATATCATTTTATTGTATATTATATATTATTATTATTTATAAATTATTATAACTTTTTTATATTCTACATTATTTCTCCTATGGTTCTACAATATTTTTAAGATAAGAAGAAAACTTTTGTTTTATAATTGCAAAGCTTAAATATTTTCTAATAATTTATAACTATTGGGATTTAAAGACAACATCCATGCGTCCGGGGGCTTGACGGTATTCGCAAGGTTCGTTCACGATATCATAATAATAACTATAACTGTCAATATTCTCGAATCAATTAAAGGAAAATAGTAAAAGTATTTTGTTTTTGTAATGATGGCACTTAGATAAGATGCTTCGTTTTTGAGAAAATTTAAAAACAATTTTTATGCCTAATATATATATATATATATATTGTAAAGTAATTCAAGAAAATATAAATACATATGTTAATTTTTTTTCACTGCAGAGGTTTAATTTGTAAAATCCTTTTTATTAAAATAGCATAGTTTTTAAATAAAATTAAAATTCAATGTTTAAAATTTATACATTTTTTATAATAGAAGTAATTAATAAAGCTACATCATCAAACTATATTTCTGTAGTATATTTTAATACAGTAATTAAAAAAAGTGACTTTTACTTTACTACTCATCTAATAATTGGAATTTCACAAGACGTCACGCGTCTTGCATACAAGTATTGCGTTCAAGATTAAAGATATTTTTTTTTATTAAAATGGATTCGGGTAATATTGGATATGTGAAATATAAATAATAAAAATATATAATATAAATATATATAAAATAGTAGAATATTTTCATTAATTTAAAATTTTTATATTAGCTAATTAAATGCTGTGAGCACAATTTTCTATTATTTTGCTTTAGTAAAGTATAATTTCAAAAACGAAGCTTCCAAAAATGATTATCATAGTGATTATAAATTTTTTTTAAAAATCATTCAAATTCAATTTTAATTTTCAAGTGATACAAAATATATATCGTGTTTTATTTTTATTGTTGATTGTCTATCGAGAATCATTAACTAAGTTAGATCATTGATTCAATAGCATCATAACACATTATAAATACCACATTTTTTTAAAGATTTTAAGCAAAAAAATTTCATAAACTATGTCTAAATGTTGTGCAATGAAAACGAAAATTAGTTTTCGAAATGGAATATTTGTAGCATTTGTATGTTTTTATACATTGTAAAATTTTGATAAATTTATAAGTGTGACGTTTTAAAAACTTTCTCAAAAAAAACATATTTGATACATAAAAATTAATTTTTGTATATTTATATTAAACACATTTTTTCCCTATTTTTTTAGTTTAATATATAGTACAAATAAATATTCAACTTAACATGGATTATATTTGATTAACTGTAATGGAGCATTACTTACAGAATCAATTTTTTTTCTAATATACTGAATCCTACATAACTTCAAAAACATCTAAAGTATGCCTGAAGAGTTTTTAATTTCTAATCAAATCTTATGATTAGATACTTTATCTTATCATTCATTGTCAACTTTTTTCAATATATTTAATCTATAATAAAATTGTAGGAATATATAAATTTTATTTACAATAGAATTAAATAATAGTAAATGTAATTTTATTATGCGTCTAAGAATATTATTTTTAGATATGATTAAAGATCAAAATATTTACGCGTAATGATAGTTTACCTCAATTTAAAAACATACCTTCGAACATCTATTGTCATTTAACTGTATTATTATAATAAAAATGAATGTAATAATGAATTATTGTAATAAATGAAACAAGATCAGGCTACTACTTTTTTCTTGAGATACTATAGCACAGGATGTATCATTTTGTCAATAATGTCGAAATTTGATATTCCTAATTTTACTGAGTTGATTCATTCATCCTGCTCAATAAGAGCAACATTGTCTTTGTTTTTTTTTTAACTTTAGAATTTAAAAATCGTAACAGCTCTGTTTATCAAACAATAAATAAAAAAATACAACAATGCAGCATGAACATACTAATCAGATTTTCCTTGCAATAATTGTTCTTTGATTTAAGTTATTAATTTTTAACATAGCTGACACCGAAAGAATTTTGTTTTTCATGTATTTTTGGTTTAGGAAAAATGAATTTAAATTTCTTAATACAAATTAATTCCTTAGATTATATTTTTAAAATTGCGTAAAGTATGCCTTATGAATTTGAATTAACATATAAATCAATTAAAAACTCATTTTGTTTGCAAGCGATATTTGTAAGAAGGAGATAAAAGGGCGTTTGAAAAAATTATATTAGTTTTAACAGTTATTATCAAATTTTGTAACTATTGAAAAAGAATATTTCTTCAGCTGTATCTTTTTTTTGTAGTGCCACTTTAAATTGAGTAAATAATTACTTGATTGCTAAGATTTAATTATTTTAAAATATATTATTATTATGCAGATTAATATTATCGATCAAAAGTTTTTAAATAATCTATTTACTTTATGCATTTGAACAAAGTCTATTATTATTACACACACGCACACACAAAAGTAAATGCAAAAGGCCTGAATTCTATAAGATAATGCTAGCATTGTTGATAGTATTTATTTATCGTAAATGTTTTACTCTAAGCTTGTGCTTTAAATATTCAAAACATTTTTAAAAATTTTTTAAAATTTTGTAGGCAATCTAAGCTTTATGTTGTGTTGATACTCTCGTGAGAATATTATTAATATTTGTTGGATAAATAAAATACATAAATAAACTAATTTAAAATGAATGCCCATCTGTGTACGTAATGAATTGTTAAGAAATTTCTATTGTAAAGACTAAGAGATATTCTATTTTTCAAGCAACGGTTATTCAAAAGAGTTATCGAAACTATTAAAACTTATTTTTTAATTGATGAATCGAATGTATTGAATTTGCGAAATTAAAAGATTTACAAAGGAATAGTTATTACTAGAAACGGCTAATTTTGTGTAAAACAATAAATAAGAAAGAAATTAATGCAGAGCGCTAAGGAAATCGAAAGACACATATATATGTAATACGTTGGGTCTACGCACACGGGCTGACTAAACTAAGAGATCATGTGACGCATCTTGTACGTGAGTACATTCTATAAGATCAACGCTATGCTCGAATGTGCAAGATCGATAAAAAACGAAAGAGATGTTTGGATGCAAAAAGTCGTTTGTTGGTTTCTAGAGTCAAAAATAACGTTGTTCGAGTGATTTATTTTGAAAAACTTGTCGCTAAGTGTGAGCTTCGTAATATCGACAGTGTGTTAAAAAAGTTTTCCAATAATAAAGAAATGTTATAAGGGAATTTTATGTGTATTAATCAAAATCCTGTTATTAATTAATAATGGAATGGCGTTATAGATTTAATTGAAACCAATATATATTAATAGCATTTGAGTGTCTTTTACGCCATTTGCGAAAAGTCGAATGCTTAAGTGTATTGAGTGGATGATACCTAAAAAGAAAAATACTCGAGGAAAAACATTTTTTTTACACAGCAAAAAAGTTGTAGGTTTTTATAAGTAAATCTGACCTCTAGAAGATATCTAAACAATTAGGAATAGAATATGTGAAGTATTTGTAAAAGTGGGCAACCTCGTAACAGAGTAACTGAGCGAGGATTACAATATTAAAGAAATACCGAATAACGCACAAGAAATTCTTTTCGTAAGAGTAGGTGCATCATAAAGAAAAATTACTCCCCCCTATCGTTGCTCTATTGCTCATTTTCTTTTATTGAAGCAAGATTTTTTGGTTTGCGTTATATATTACTTGTGTGTCGTGACAATTCGGAGAGTCGAAGACGAGTTGAAAAGCGATTGAGAATCACTGATTAGTGCTCAGCTGGAGCCGAAAAAAGCGTGTCAGAGACTTGGAGGAAAGCTATTACTGACTGGAAAGCAGGAAAGGAAGAAGGGTGATGAGAGGAGGTGGCAACACCGCCAGGCGCGGGTGCGCTATACTACAACTTCACAACATTGTAAAAGCAAAGAAAAGTGCGCGCGTATTTCGTGCCGATAATGTAACCAGGACGGTGCTTGTGTTCCAAGAGATTTTAAAGCACCGCTTTTCAACTAAACCGTCTGGTTTCGTCACTTTTTAACCAGCTCGTTTCAGTCGATTAATTTTAATCGATCACAAACTATTCCAATCTTCTGACTAATTCCGAACCCCGATAAGATAATTCAATTGAAGGCTTGGGTTGCGCGCATGGCACGTAAGAGAAAAGGTGATTCTCTATAACGCTAGGGCAGGGTGAAACGAGACCACCTTTGCGCAAAGCTACTTTAACTAATTTTCTCACATTTACTGTATAAGAGCTCGGAAACCCTTTAAAAAACTTGATTTTTAAACATTATTTTTTAAGAGGATCTGGCTGCAATTTATCAATCGACCCTTGATATTAGTTAATTTATCAGTACAGAGATAAATAAATAAAAAAAGGAGCTACTGGTGTACTTACAACATGAATGCTTGAAAGTCCCCCTAGATTGTCGTTCTGCTTTTTGTCCGTCTTTTTTGCCTGGCGCTTAGCCTTGCTGTCCAGGAAGCGCTGCTTCAACACCAGTGTATCTTGAATGTTTTGCTCGCAGAATCCGTGAAACGTTTGATCGAACTTGGGGACCAGGTCCGTCTGCCTGCGTCGGTAGAGCTCGATCCTGCGCCGTAACCGATCGACTACAGCCTGTCTCTTTGGGGGCAATACTTCGCCTATTCCTGGTGCTTGACCCATTTGCTGCAGGTGTAGCTGTTGTTGCTGCTGCTGTTGATGTTGCTGCTGCTGTTGCTGATGTTGCTGCTGATGATGACAGAGTGCTCCCAAGTCTTGGTGCAGTTGGGCTTGGTTATTGGGCTGTTGGTGCTGCTGTAAACTTAGGTTAATGTTGGTTCTGGCCTGTAGCTGTCCGGGCGTGCCAGGAATGGAACCAGGAGGGCCTTGCTGGGGCTGGCGAGGCAGGAGCCCCCCTGCCTCCATACAGCCTCCGAAATCCACTGCAGAGTAAGCCAGCTCAGTTGAGTAGTTGTCCTGTCGTCGCACTTCTTTTTCTCGTCTTCGCTTCTTTGCCACCTACTACAATCGCCTGCTGGCATCCTATTCTCATATCACACTGGCAAATCAGGACTCCGAGAGAGAGAGAGAGAGAGAGAGCTGTAGATTTGCTTACTTGTTGAATACCGCTTGTTCAGCGCGCTTCCTCTTGACTTCTATGATTCGCACTTACTCTTTCACTGTATTGCCTCTTTCGACGTTAATATTGTTTTTCGCTTAATCGCATAGATAGTTTAGTGTTAACCACACGAGCCTACTCTCGCACTCGAATATATATTCGGCTATAAAGATACGCGTAAGCAGTCAATTATACAGATATTGATCTTTCTCAATGCGTACACACTTCCATGTATATCAAATATGTTGTGTACATCAATCTATTTATATATTAGTTCGGACTCACCCACGCGTATCGTTCACTCAATGTAAACACTCTGGGCAACTTGCGAGAAGCAATTGACCGTCAGCCAGTTAACTAAATGGCTCAAGCGATATGCAAGAAAGACGGTAGCGCGTGCCATCGACAGGTGAAAGAATGAAAAGAAGTAGAACAAGCAATGCGTCCTTGTATACGTTCGTAGCGCGTGCGATGTACTCGCATTTACAAGAGCAAGAGCACGAAAAACTTACGAACAGCAAACACGATAGCGCGCGCCAGACTAAACTTGTGGAGTCTCTTTTCCCCTCTGCTTTCTGCGGTGAACGTGCGAGCTAGTGAGCGAGTAGGAAAGAGATAGAGAGTGAGTAGACTGAGAAGAGGGGAGACGACGACGACGACGACAGCAAGCAGTTGCCTTGTCTGCAAGTGTAGCCTGTAGACTTAAAGTGTAGGTCCAAAGCACCCGCAGCGATTTCCAGCGTCAGCCTGTAACGTTTATAAATATCGTATCATTGCCGTGATAAGGAAAGAAAAATACTTTTCTCTATCTTTCACTTCTACTTTCCCATATCGCAGACCCAAACGAGTCGTTATAATAAATTAACCATCAACTTGCTGAGTGACTTTTCCATCGCAGTCTTGTTCTCTCTCTCTTCTCGATTATATTTGGTTTCGACCATTTTTTACAACTTTCGATTTTAATTTCGATCGATTGAAAGATGGATATTCCTTCGCTTTCTCGTGATACAGTTGTATGTGTACAAATACGTGCGGCGCGTGACAGTACGAACGGTGGTTGATTCATACAGGTAAGGAGTTACCGTGGCGAAGGAGGTAAGGCAGACTCATTAGGATACGGAACAAGATAGACATTGCCAAGCAAGTGGTTAGCGAGAGAGAAGAACATTGTCACAACAGGTAGTTGCACGCTAGTGCAGTGCATCGCGGTCGATGAACTTCTTCAAGCTGTGTGCGAAGTAATAATATACCGACGAGATTGGTTACCATAGGATAACGTCACGAACGGCGAAGGTATTACGGACTAGCGGATAAATGTCGATAAGACGAACGGAAGAATTTTCATCCAGAGTAATGTCATGTGTCGGTGAGGGTTCGATAAGTGAAAGAGGAAAGCGCAAAGGACGGAGAGATCCTCAGACAATCTTACCTTATCTGCACATTTTTGTTATTAAAATACCAATCTACGGCACCAGTGACTACTCGCTCTTCTTCACTTTTTATCAAGGTATAGAAAAAACAATACATAACCTTACTCTTAATATAGAACGTAAATAGGATCCGCTGTTGTGATTTATTGTCCACAGTAGTGATTTAGGAAGTTCGATTTAACATGAATATTAAAAAAAGAATACAAGGTGATAGTGGTGGCAATGTGTGGTTCATACAATTGATGGCGGTTGCGGGGAGCAGAAAGAAGAGTTAAGCGATTTTGTCACGGGTCGAGACCGTCGAGTGTTGCGATGAAGTAAGTTAACGGTAGTAGTAAAACTTGGAAAAAGACGAGAACCAAAATTGCACCAACTGTCATAAAAGGTAAAACTCGCAGTTGTGGAGACATTAAGCATAAATAGCAAACTGTTAGGCGTACGCCGCGTACATCGAGCTTATGTATACCGTACCATGATCCAATGACTTGAACCACGAGGGCCCAATTTGTAGTCACTGTAGCTGAAAGCCTGAAACCGACTCGAGTTACGACTTATGCTCTGTACGCAGCTTACATTAAACGCACGCGCGCGCAACCGAATGAATTGTGTATAATGCGCGCTACACTTATTTTGATATCCAATAGATATCATCTGTTCTCAGTAGCGGTATCTAGCGGTTTTTATTGTAATAGTCCACTCGGATACCCAATAAGCAATCACCAACCTCCTATTATTCTTAGAACTTCCTAGTTACGAATTATAGGCGTTACTACTGATGCAGTTTGTACAATAATGTTTCTACCTTTTAGGGATCTTACATTACATCTCTCTGGCTTCTGGCATTCAAGTTCGATCCCAATGGTGATTGTCCTCCGCTTATTCAGTCATCAGTCGTCTTTTCTTCTCTCTTCTCTATAGGCCCTTCATCTTACCCTGAACCATACCTAGCCTACAGTCTCATGTCTTTACATTATAATGAAAACTATAGCTTCAACCTAAAAGCCTACAGCTATCAACAGCTCTGCAGTTCTTGTAATACTCCTATAAAGCATCACTTTTTTTTATAAGTACCGACGATATAGAGCATTTGCCACGAATATTGACATAATTTATTCATTCATTCATCAACCTTAATCTATAATTGTAATGATTCAAATCACGGCAAATTTTTATAAGGAAATTTTTATTTCAATTGCGTAAATCCTTGCGATACAAGCCTGCTAAAAAAGTAAATAAATGTCATATTAACATATTACAAAATGTTTTTTTATTTCACTGACTCATTTTTGTTACAGGAAATTTAGTCTTAAGTTTATTTGTACATAAATATTTTTTTAAGACTATATTTAGTGAAATCGAAAGTTATACCGTAAGAGAGAGAGAGGGGGGGGTATAATTTTTTAAGTAAATAGATACCATTAAATGTTTAGGTAATGTGCGTATAGTATAGTTCCGATACGGTGATTTCTATCTTATCTTTTTTTGTAAAATTCATAATTTTATGGAAGAAACTTCTTAAAGCGTATGCAGAAATTCGAAAATAGAGATTCTCCAAGCCTCGAGTCCATCGCAATGTAGTTTCTTAACTTCAAAAACGAAACGACTACAAATCGAAACGAAATAAATATGTACATACATATTCTATTCGTTTCTTAAACGTTGAGCATTAGTGTAAAGTGTAATATAAGAAAAAACTGAAGTTGAAGAGGGCGTTTGGCGGTAGAGGGGTTCACCAATCGAAAACGGTAGTAGGGTGGGGTACACGGCTAGACAAAAGAAGCAATACAAAACATTGAGTGAGAGGTAAAGAGGGTGCAAGAGAGAGAGAAAGAGAGATCAAAGTTAAAGATCGATGTGGACGCGTATTTTACCTGAATTTTACATTATAATTTTTGACAGCAGTTAAGAGCCGGCTATTTGACAGCACCTAAAACGGAGAAGCCGGAAAAAAGGAAAAGTACATATTGAGAGCGAGGAGATTGCGTGAGGCAGGCTTGCTCGACCTATGATTGCAGTCATTTACTCGATCGAACATCCACACATCAAGATATCGCCTGCAGCCTCAATTGATCAACCAGTGTGTGCATTCATTAAGTTCGTAAGTTAGTAGGTGCATTATAAAGAGAACATCGTTATCCTGAGCACCAGTCAATTTCTGTATCATCGACAACGACGACGAAAAAGGAGAACCATACCTTATGCGTCGAGTACTAAGTTACTAGTAGTGAGAGAGGAAGTCGCCTCACGGTGTTTGTGTACCACGGGTGGAGCTGCGAGCACAAACAAAAGAAAGAGAGAGAGAGAGAGAGAGAGAGAGAGAGACGGAGACGGAGAGAGATGCTGAGCTCGGGTTGGGCCGTTGAGCGTTGAGGTCGAGACGGACGCCAAGCTGACGCCGGACACGAGCCCGTGCACGCACCGGCTAACACCCTGGTTATTGAGCTAAGGATTTCGCGACATGAGGTATCTGGCAAGTAAAGGCTTCGCCGAATCAGCGATATATATAGTGGCATTTTACAGTCTCTTACTTGTCACAGTTGACAGTAATGATAATAGTGAGTTTGTTCGATTTTTGTATTACCTTCTTCTATGCCAAGCTATACCAGGATATAGCAAAGATCTCACACCAGCTGATGTATATAAAATACCAAGAGTACATCTTTGGACCATAAACTTCCTCCAGTATCTATTATTCTAACATGCTTTTGTACTACATTTTTTTCCATAAAGCACCCTTCTTTTTTTTTTAGGATCTAAGACAGCTGATAGCCTTGGACCCAAAGACAAAGATCTCCTGGAAATTATTGTTTCCCAAGATTCAAAAGGTATCGAGGCTGGCAGTACACCCCATCTTGTGTGTAAGACACTTGAACCAGTGTTTAACATTTGGTGGAGCTACAATAATAAAAACCTAACTTCTGTCAAAGAAAATGACTTTGTCCAAAGGTTTGATTTAAAACAAGCTACAAGACAAGATAGTGGCAATTACACTTGTAATGCTCAAATGTCTAATAGTCGTCATATTAAGAAGACTATTAATATAAGAGTCATAGGTAATAATGAATAAGCTTTTTATATATAGTTCTCATCTTTCCAATGCTATACTGATTTATGTTTCACAATATTTTAGAACCAGCTAAAGTAACAAGTTCTGAAAATATTAGAGTTAAGGCATTAAATGCAGTAGATTTTACATGTGATTTTTTTGGGGATCCTGTGTCGAACTTCAGCTGGTCTAAAAGTAATGATTCAGACAATCTAGAGCGTCTTAAAAATATGACAAACTGGATACAGGTAAACGATACCCATGTATCTCTAATACTTTCCATTAAGAGTGCTACACGGAAAGATAATGGGACATACACATGTCATGCCTTTGACTTTTATGGTGCTGTAACAGCTGAGAGGCATCTTTTTGTTATTGATGTTCCTTTAATTAGCATTGACTTTTTAAAGACAGTTGGCGCAGGAAGTATTTTTTTAAATTGGACAGTAAATAATGGTAATGAACCAATAGAGACTTATTTCATTCAGTATATGAAAAATGGAACAGATTCATGGCAATATAATTCTGAATTAATAAATGGAGCGAATTCAAGTTTTGTTTTGAAGGGCTTAGATAAGGGTGCTGCTTATCAAATTGGTATTACTGCAAAGAATAAAGTTGGAAAGTCACATGTTCAAATAGATCCAAGATGGATTAAAACATTAGAAAAAGGTATTTGTTAAATAATTATTAAATAATTCTTAATAATGCAATCTAAAGATGCTCTTTAACATTTATAATTTTTAGATCCCATATTTATACCAAAATTAAATGTTAATGGTATGACTTCAAGTACAGTGACAATAGCTTGGAATAATCCTCCGCTCAATATAAGAGAGCATATTCATTACTATACTATAGTTGCAAGTCATCATGACCAGACAAGAGAAGCTATTGTTCCAGTTCAGCAAAGTCAATTATATTTTTTTGAATATCTGGAAACAGCAACAACTTACAAATTTAAAATTGCCGCTTGCAATGAATATACACAAAAGTGTGGCAATTGGAGTAAAGAAGTTGAAGCTGAAACATTGGATGGAGGTATAGTAATTACATTAATTTTTATTATAAATCATTTCATAATAATTCAATTAATTTTGTAAATATTTGTCTTTTAGTACCAAATGCACCTCAAAATTTATCTGTATCATGTCGTTTTGATAATATAAGTAGAACGAGCCTTATGTCGATAAATTGGGAGGCTCCGCAAAAACGTACTGGTATTATTCTACAATATAAAATTGAAATAAATGGTAAGGCAACATTTAAAGATGAAAGTGGTCGAATGAAGAATGAGCGTTTGCATCCTTTTATAGATCATGTAGATTTTCAATATAATACTTTTCGTAAAAACCAATTACCACCAAATACTAATTATACAGTAAGTTAAAAGATCTATGTACTTTTAAAACTATTTGTAAATACCATATTTATACATTTTTCTCATTTTAGATCCATGTATCGTGTCAAACACGTCAACGATTTTATGGAGATGAAGCGATAGCGAATTGTACAATGCCTGAAACTATACCAGATCGAGAAAATTTGAATGCTAGAACGTGGCATAAAATTGAAAACCAGGGAAGACAATTATTCAAAATTTATATTCCAAGAATTTCAGAAAGAAATGGACCCATTTGTTGCTACAAAATATTTGTTATTAAACTTGCACCTCAAAAAACTCTTGTTGACTTACCACCTCCTGAAGAAATTTCTGTATTTTCTTACCAATACGTTTATGCTTCGCCATTAGGTGGAGCATATTTAGCAGAAATGTTTGATAGTAATCATTTACCTCCTGAGATATTTATTGGAAATGGAGAAACTCATAATAGAAGTATTGCCTGTGAGCAATGTATTGGATTACGACAGAGATCTACACCAACATTTTTGCACTTCGTCCCAGAGGTTTGCTTTTTTTTATCTTTCAGTTTTTCTGTTTCCTTGTATGTATATTTATAAAAATTTATGAGTTTGATTTTTTCTATTATTTTTATATAGAATCCTACTCAAGTTTCATTAGATATAAGTTCTAATACACAACCATCAGAAGCAACATCCCAGTTAAGCACAGTTAATGTTACCATTTATGATAATTATTCATTTATCACGCGTATAAATACTATTAATCACACGAATAAAGTTTCTAGAAGAAAAAGGGAAGATATTGCTGCTACTAAAGATAATTTATCTGTTTCTGCATATGATGGTTTTTTAGATGAAAAAGCCAACTATACAGCATTTATTGAAGTTATTGGTAAAAATAGAATTAATTTAGAGGGCTCAAAATCAACCTTTTTGTTAGACATTGTTAACATTTATTAACATATGTTTTAGTTTATGGATCCAGCAAAGGTCAATTTCTTGCTGCATACAGTAGTTATTTGCCTCCACTTTATGGAGGTGTTGATTCTAAGTTAGTAATTGTAGAAGATATGACAACGCTTGCTGTTATTTTGCAAATATCACTAGTTCTTATTTTAATAATTATTATTCTGTTAATTACGTTATGTATATTGCATCGTTATTCAAAACGTGTTCAGCAACGTGGTGAAGAAATTATAACGCTTAGAAATAGTTTTCGGTATGCATAATTTTTTAAATGTTATTCATCATTATATTAAGCAGTAAAAAGAACTATTTGCTTTTTACAATTTTTATCAATACTTTTTTTACAGGCATTTGTGTCAAAGTTTGAGAGGAAGGCACCAATTGGTTGCTGTAACTCCACCAGATATGCCGCCTATTCAGAAATGCGAATTACTGCAAGCTTATTTAGAACGCCACAGAGATTCAGACTATGGTTTTCAACACGAATTTGAACTATTGCCTGACAGATTTACTGATCGAACGACGCGGGCTTCCGAAGCTCGAGAAAATATTTACAAGAATCGTTACCCGGATATTAAATGTTATGACCAAACACGTGTTCGTCTCACACAAATAGATGGAATTTGTGGGTCTGATTACATTAATGCGAATTTTGTGCTTGGATACAAGGAGCGTAAGAAGTTTATTTGTGCGCAGGGTCCTATGGAAAATACAGTTTGTGATTACTGGAGAATGATATGGGAACAGCACTTAGAATTAGTACTCATGCTGACAAATTTGGAAGAGTATTCGAAAACAAAGTGTGCCAAATATTGGCCAGATAAAAGTGAAATAAAAAACTTTGGTGATATAACAGTTGAACACGACGGTGAATATCAGTACTCGGATTACGTTGTGCGGGAGCTGAAAATGACGCGAATTGGAGAACGAGATACGCGAAAAATAATACAGTATCACTTTTTGGTTTGGAAGGATTTTATGGCTCCTGAGCATCCCCATGCTATCTTGAGGTTTATAAAAAGGGTTAATGAAGTCTATTCTCTTGAAAAGGGGCCCATTTTGGTTCATTGCAGCGCTGGGGTTGGAAGAACTGGAACTTTGGTTGCACTTGATTCTTTAATGCAACAAATAATAGAAGAGGGACAAGTATCGATATTTAATACTGTATGTGATTTGAGACATCAAAGAAATTTCTTAGTGCAGTCCTTGAAACAGTATATTTTTATTTATCGAGCGCTTTTAGAAATGGGTCAATACGGCGATACGGAAATACCAGCATCCCAACTAAAAGCTGCCATCGAGAAGCTTCGCCAAAGAGAAAATGGAAAGGAAAAGAATCGAATGGAAGAAGAGTATGACGTAAGAACATATTTAAATAAATTAAAAATGTCAAAATTTAGTTTTAAAATTTACTTCAAAGCGTGTGGCTTCTATTTTACAGAAAATTAGTGCAGTATTAGAAGATCGAAAATCATTTTCGGTGGGAGCTGGTGAAGAAAACAGAAACAAAAATAGAAGTGAGTTGGTGATACCTTACGACAGAAACCGCGTGATTCTTACACCTATACCTGGAAAGGAACACTCTACTTATATAAACGCATCTTTTATCGAGGGTTATGACAATTCAGAATCATTTATCATAACGCAAGATCCTCTCGAAACTACCATTCCTGATTTTTGGAGAATGATTTCTGAGCAATGCATATCCACGATTGTCATGCTTTCGGATGTAAGAATAATGAAGTGTTACCACCTTTTGAATTTTTAGTTATGTTAATTTTAATAAATTTGTCTTAAATAATTATTGCAGCTTGCAGAAGGACCACGAAAATGCCCACGTTATTGGCCAGATGACGAAATTTCTTATGAACACATCTGCGTGCGTTACATTCAAAGTGAGAGCTGTCCGTATTTTACGCGTCGAGAATTATGTGTCTCTAACACGAAGATTGACGAGAACATAGTAGTTACCCAATATCAGTACCACGGATGGCCGACGGTAGAAGGTGAAGTACCAGAAGTAACACGAGGTCTTATAGAACTCATTGATCAGACTCAAACTAATAATACGGAATTAAGTGGACCACTTGCCGTTCATTGCAATCATGGTTCTGATAGAAGTTCCATGTTTGTCACTTTAAGTATTCTCGTGCAACAGTTACGTATTGAAAAGAGAATAGATATTTTTACTACTGTTAAGAAATTACGATCACAGAGGCATGGAATGATAAACACTTTCGTAAGTATTATGCAAGTTTAATGGTTTATAATATAATGATCACATTAGTAAAAAAAAAATGTCAAATTGTTTTTGAAAACTGTTACAGCCCCAGTATGAGTTTTTGAATCGTGGTATCGTTAATTATATGGATTTGCACAATCTCGGAGATGAAAACGAATCAGAGCAGTAGTACGAATTAATAAAAATAATTTATTCTAAAGTGAACACCTTCTGTAAATCGCCGAAAACTACGCATGAGTAGAATTTCTTTTACACAAAATTCGCTTTATTATACTTTGTTTTATATACAACAACTACAAAGTAGATTCCAGTTAACGATTATTTAATTTGTGGTATTTTTTCTAACTTTGTATGAGTATTAAAATTTTTCACTATTTTAATATAAATTTTGTTTAAAAGTGATAGATGAAATCAAGGATTTATGTTCTATAATTATCATAACAATGATGTTTTATACCTTTCAAAAAATTTTTTTTCAAAATATTGTCAATTATATTTTTAAGCGTTGATTATGAAAAATTTTTTGAATTCTTTAATAATTGTTTATGAGCAACTAATCATAGTTACGACAGGAAATTTCTTATACGAAAAAGTGTTTGCTTAAATTTCTGTAAATATTTATAATGCACTGTTTGAAATAATAAACTTTTTCAGTAATGTTTTAGAGAAATTCGTACAACATTTTTAGCTTGTTTGCCAAAGCATTAATAATTAATTTGACCATTTATATCATAATTACTAGAACTTTTAATCAATATTATGTAGTATAAAATACTGATGATAATTATGTATAATCTTTAGAAAATTCGTGTGCATAAAAATATTTGTAAAGTTTTTGTATTGCGATAGGTACATGTAAGTGAAAAAACTTCAATTTTATTTATGTGGATGTGTGAGACTAATTAAGCTGTAATACGTATTAGTTTGTACTCGCGTATACAAAGCTGATATTTTCTAAGGAAAGACTGACATACTTATATTGAAAAACTTCTACCGTGACACTTGATTAAAGAAAGGCCATAAATGATAATTAGGCTTTTTCGTACATTGAACTTGTTACCAGTCACATATTTTGTCTGGCTATATATCAGCTCTTATCTCTCGAGAAACAACTATTTATATATTTTTTTTTTATACGTAAATAGGCTTGGATTGAGCACTAGAAGAACATATCTAGCAATATTGAAATAATTTTATATTACGCAATAGCTGGTATTCATAAAATTCCGAAATTTTTTCACAATATTATAGAATAAAAAAAATATTGCTTTGATTTTTCTTTGATTAATTTTTTGAACATCTTTTTTATTATCATCAAAAATAAATCAATGCACCTTATTATTATTTTTTTTTTTTATTATCAAATATTATATTGTATTGCATCGAGTATTATTTGGATCGACGTACGAGAAATTACTTTTTCGTTTTTCTGTATCACTCTTTTATTATCTTTTTCTAGTCATTTTTTCTCGAAATCATGATGATTTTAATTCGAGGTCAAATAAACGTTTGTCTTTCAATTCGACTGAGTTAAAAAGCTGCAAACGTCAAATTTATTGTAATTTTTTACTAGAATTATTAATAAGTTTTTATGTGCATATTCATGTATATACACGCATACGTACACTATGACTCACTCCTGCGCCTAACACATCTATATACACTTCTATATAAAAACAATTACACATGACGATAAATATAAATGTTATTCTTGGCTTTAGCCATTGTTAGCGTGAGTTAACTGTAAGAAATTTTTTTATCATATAATTTTTATGAATGTCATATTATCATTCTACGCTCTTTTATTTTCTTCAGCTATTTTACATTATGCGCCATTATTGGATTATAATTATCTCGCACAGACAGTTGATCGGATTTAAAATGGTTTTTAGACACTTTGTAAATAAAACATTATACATGCGTATGCAATAATGAAAAAAATACAGAACCGGAAGTGTTTTATCAATAAAACTTAGACACCTGGTACTAAAAAAAACTCAGATGTAAATTTATTACTCCAATAATTTTTTCTTATTTTGTATTTTAAAGAAATATCCTTTAATTCTACTTATTTGGTGAGATTTAAATACGCAAAGTATTTTTACAAATATTCAAAATCATTCCAAATATATATCGATCAATAATTAGATAAACCAAAGTTTTTAATTTTTTAAAATGTTCAGATGTATTTATTCGTACTCATAATGTTTCTGTGTAACATCTCATGGGTTCATGAAAGTGATCTTTTTGACTTCTGTAACAAATCTGTGACTTAAAATTTTGGAAACTTTTTATATTTACAATAAAAATGAAAAAAATTAGATATTACCTGTCCTGTATGTTTATTATAGTAATCAATAGCTTCCGTAACAAAAGCCGTGAGAGTTATGTACTCATTTTGAATAATACTTCTGGATGCAGCGAAGAAAGGAAAATTCATAAAATGCATAAATCGTGGATAAAAAAATAAACTTAGTAAAAAAAAAAATGCTATCCCCATGAAGCTGCCAATGCCCACTAGTAATGGATTCATGGTATTTATATCCTTATTATTTTTAGCCGGTACTGTGTATTTGAAATTAGGCTAAAAATGAAAACATTTCTAATAAGAGCCAATTTTATTGAATTACATTTGCTCGCAGAAAAAATATATAAATGTAACTAATATTTTTTCATCATAACATTGAATTTGTTTATTAATATTTCATTAAAAGTTTATAGTACAAATTCAAGAATTCACGTCGAAGACATTTCTTAAATTTAAATCTACTTTTATTGTTTAATATTACAATTTATTTAATACATTTATTGAAAAACATTAATTTTATAATTCAATAAGGAAAGTGGGATGCACTTGTCCACAATTCAATGAAACTACAACAATGATAGGACTAATTAGATCAAATATTTATTATAATGTATCTTTTTCTATAATTAAATTAATATTAAATTTTTTTTTTATATATTTACTTTTTATATTTCTAAGACTTTAAGCTTTAATATATAAGTTCAAATAAAACTTAAGTATGATAATTAAAAATAAATATAATATAGGTTTGTAAATTTCGATTATAAGGTTTCTATAATTTAAAATAAAATAAATCAATAAAATAATATAGTATAAGCGGATGATTTACAAATTGTAAAAATTTAGTTATATACTTTTTTTTACTAAGTGTAATAAAATCGTATCGTAAAATGGTTATTAATAGATTTTTTAAAATTGACAACGTATGACAAATGTTATTCAATATAGAATTATAGATTTGCTTATAATCTTTACGTACAGAATAAAAAATCTTAATTATGATTTTTTTCAGTTATCTTATTTTTTTTTTAAATATTTTAAAAGGAAATTTATATGGATATATTTTGGATATTTATTCGTAAATTGAAATCACCCGATTTTTACGTATTTTATTATAATATATATATAATTACATCATTATTATTAAATTTAATGACGTATTATTAAAAAAATCAATAAAATAGGCGTTTTGAAAATTTGGTAGAGAAAGAGAGAGGGAGAGAAAGAACAGGTAGAGATATGGAAAAAGAGATCGAGCGAGAGCAAAAGAAAATACGATTGCTGAGGCAAATAAAGAAAACAACATATGTACACTTACAAAAGTAATTTGTGTTCATTTAGCTTATTTATAAAAGAAGCTGTTACAGACTCATCAAAATTTTGCAGAAATTGTGTTATCTGGTTAAATTAAAATATTCTTTTACAAATATATTATTTTATTATACTTATTAAATACTTGGAATTTATTGTTTTTAAATATCAATCACAAATGATCAAAAAGTTTATTCATTTTTTGGCCAACTGGTTCTTTGAATTACCAAAGATATTTTCTTTGTTTAAAAAAAATTTAATTTTATATAATTTCAAACTAATTAAGAACTTTCAAATTTTTGTTTTTTTTATTAATTGAAATTCAAGTATTTCATGACAAAATTATATATTAATTAGAGTATGATTTGAATTTACTTATACATAGCTCTTTGTACTATGGTTGCTTCATTCAAAATAATTTACATCTACAAACTTATTTGAATGTTGTGTCATTAGTAAATCGATGGATTGTTAATATTTATCGTATTAATTTATCGCTGCTTTGTAGTTGGGTAGCTTTATTATTCGAAGGAATGTAAGCAAATTTTCATAATTTATTGAGTGCTGATATAATGAGTGCTATTATATATTTAATTATTTATATAATTATTTATTAAAGATAACAGCGTTATTATAGGAGATATACTTTTTTACTTATAATTTTAGCTAGTTGGAATAGTCCCGAGTAAATCGGGTTTAGTGCATTTTCAGCAGAAAAAGAGGCATTATATGAATTGCAACAGGTTGATTAGCTTAAGCCAGGAGTAAATGCTAACATCGTTAAGTAAGGTTGTAAATGCGTAATCGATGAATTTAAGGAAACTAGCGGTGGTCCACGCGAAAATAGAAGTAGTAGAGAAAAGATACGCCTTACCGCTATCCTATATCCATGCTGATTAGCGAGTTCGTGATGGAAGGTCTGCAGTGGATAAAAATAATAAGTATACGGGACTGGATCTGGTTGAGCGGCATCATTGATTGTCTCGAACCTGCCTCCTGAATGTGGAATGCGTTGATTAAGCGCGTTAAAAAAGAATCCGTACTTGATTGGCATGCCTTGCTCAATGGCACTCATATATATGTCAGCGAGCTCAGTGGGGCCGAAATCTGGTGCGATTTGGTCGGGCCCCCTCGACGCTTCCTGTCAATCAACACTAATGCTTCAAGGTACATGCTTACGTTATTATGTGTCACTAGTAAGTAAGTCTATCAGGGGAACCTGTTGGTGGTAGTCGTCCAGCTGTGAGGAATCGACATTGGTTCGTCTATATTGAATGACAGGGGACCAATACTCGTTTATTAATTGGAGCTCGCTCACAACGTTGCGTAGATAGTGGTTTCTGTGTTCATGGGTAGCGCTTGGGTTCGCGTACAGAAGTATGAAGGTGATAAAGCCATAGATGAATCGACACTCGCTCATGGCTTTCTGGGAGATGCTCACACCGAAGCGACTGCCATCAACCAGGCTACGCACAACACGCGGCAACTCCCGGGAATCCTTCCCTACTCCGGCATCCTCGTCCCGGCTAGGCTTGTTAACCTGGATATGTATTGCCAGTGGCTCTTGTGCTAAAAACTTTTTGTTCCTTCTGTAGGTCTTCGTTTTCTCGCGTTCCGTTTTCTCTTCGACGATCGACCTTCGAAATGGATTTGCACCGCGTACCTTCTTAGCCGAAAACTGACAGCTTAATTATAGCTTTTTCCGACGGAACCCGTTACCCTTGAGTTATTATAGCGCTGTTGGCTGATTGCACAGGAAGGTTAAGCATAATATACGTTTTGCCCTCCTCAATGATTGTGTTATTATTTAAATGATGCATCGTACATTATTCGAAATTTAAATCGTATTCCTTGAATAACCTTATTACAAATACCTTGTTAATTCTCAATTACATCGATACTGGGCTTTATTATCCTTCTTAATTAGTGTATTACTTACTCTCGAAAGCGTACCGCATAGGTTCACCGCTCAGTGTGCGATAAAATGCTAATTTTTTTTATATATCTTGCAAGGCCATGCGAAGAGTATGTTCAAACTCTTGATATCATCACTCTCTTTTATGATCTGTCTCCAAATCAATGTTTGAGAAACTCCGTCATTGTTGGCATTCGTTCGTCTTATTTCTTACAAAGAACTTGAAAATTTTAATTATTAATCTAAGACTTTAAATACTTCATTTGAAAATATCATATTTATCATCCGGACAAATTGCATGAAAAGTTACGTAAAATTCTGTTTGATGTTATGGATATATTTACAATATCCAAGTGAAATGAACCATCCATCTTTATATTTAAACGTGAAGATCTACGACAGAAGAAAAAAATCGACATAACAAATAACGCGTAAAGTTAAATAATATTTTCCATTATAGATTTGACGGATTGATTGTTGATTAATTAAAAGCTTAATAAAAATTTAAGTAGACGTTTTAAATATCTCGGTGAAATTGAAATAAATTAAAATGATTCATTATACGAAATCCTTAAGGCTAAGAGTAAATGGATTTTACGGTTTCAGTAAGAGCAAAGCAAATCAGGAAATTTTTCATATTTGGTCATTGATTATAATAGAAAAGGATGTATTAGCTATTTCTTGAAATGATCGTTTAATTTTTATAGTCAAGCTACCGTCATTATGATACTATGTGTTTACAAAAACTACGCCTTAAACTGTATGCTAAACGCACTATATATGCATATGATAACATTATATGACGATTGAATTGCAATTATAGGGTGCCCTAAGGCAATAAAACTCGTGATATATAGATCATTTTACGACTTGAAAATAATAAAAACAAGGAAGCGCGGTAAAACAATTTGGTCACGTGCTTCTCGTTCACCGATGCTCCAAATGTTTGTGAACACATGTGACACTTTTATCCAATGCGGTCTCAGAGGATTTTCGCTCGGCTAAATATCGATACTGCTCTGATATACGTACATGAATCTCTCGTATAAGTACACATCTACTACTTATTTATAAAAATTTACATGCATACATTATGTATTCTTTGTATACTATTAGCGGCCTTTGACTATTTATGTTCGCTAGGAAATTATTCAACTAACTGCTAGCGATGGGCTATTTTTACTGACAATAATTATGAAGGCATTGCTTATTATGATGATTAAGTAACCGTGACTATTCGAGTGCTCCGCAAATATCGGGTCATAACAAACCGTTTTCTTTTGCCTGTGGAGCACTTTGTTATATAGAGATAAGAATACGCTTAAAATTTTGTCATTTTTAATGACGCTGTAAATATTTATTCAAAATTACTTTTTAATATTTAGTATGTAATTATATTTTCAAAAAACAAATATGATCAAAACAATGTATTAAAAAATGGTTCATCTTCATTTAAAAAATTCTGAAGCTATTTATACTTATTTATGGAAATAACTTAAATCGTTTACAAAAGTTTGAAAGAAATTACAAAAACAGTTTTAGAAATATTTATTGCTCATTAAAAGTTTAAAAAAATCTAATATTTAGGCTTTTTATATTAATTCATATTACAATATGTCTTTATGTATAAATAAATATAGTGAAAATTAATATTAATATTACATAATTTTTTCATTTATTGTTTAAATAAATAACGTATTTTTTTTTGTAAACTTCATATAAGATGAATATCTTGTATAATATATTAAAAACTTGGGACACAAATTAAAGTATAGAATAAAAACAAGATACTTCTTTTATGAAAAACAATAAATAGTCTATAAAATAAATCAATAATTATTCACTTTAACAAGTTTTATTGTAATACTTTATTTACTTAATATCTTCTATTTGTTTTTAAAGAAATTACTTTGATTGATTTTTAAAGATACAAACATTTAAACATAATAATAAGTACATAAAAAAAATAAATTAAAAATTATATATTTATTTGTTTGTAATATAATAATTAAATTATTCTAGGGAGGAATATATTTGCAGCATAATAAAAATCTATCTAATCGATTGTATTTAATATTCAGATTTATTTAATTAGTTATCTCATGCAATTCCTATTAAAAAATCTAATATTTACATAAATTTTAAATACTCTTTATAGAATGATTGTTAAATTTTCATTTGTAATTTTAAATATGTATAAGACTATTTGAAGGTTATATTCTTGAATTGTTAAAAGATATAAATCGCGTTGCTTTGCAATCAAGGTTTATTTGGTTAATTAACATATTATGTACAATGTATAATAATACATTTTATGAGTTTCAGTAAATGATCACAATAAAATAGGTTTGTTCTTCACAAAACAGTTTCTTGAATCAAATTATGAAAATCTCGAAATATACATTTACAATAAGTATTAATAGAAAATTTATTTCTTTTTTCCGCCAGTTATACAGTAAACTTTTTATTGTTCATTTTAAAACAGTTTTTTGTATATTTATTTTATATTACTTTTACATTATAAGCTACTTACAGAATTGTCTATGTTTTTTGTTTAAATAAAACAAATTCAAAAAACAATTTTTCTCTGATTTCTTAATATAATTTTAAATTTTTATCTAGTACTCAATTTTTACTACTGTGTAATATTTGGTAAAGTACATTTCAGTGATGTAGTGGCAGCATATTTATTTCATTAAAAAAACTAAAACAAATTTATTGTATCTTTGGATGTAGTTATGTAAAAAAAGTTAATTACAATTGAATCAGTTGTCATTATTATGCATTCAATCATTTAAATATACATGTACATTAATTTTTATTTTTTAAAGATAATTTTCCAATATTATTTTTTAATTATCGATTCCTAATTATAACTAAATCGTTTAATATTCAGTGAAACATATTTATTCTAAACTTACTTATCTTTTAATTATAACAGTAATTATGTGCATGTAGTAATAATTTTTCCTTAATATTTAAACATTGGTGACCAATAAATAAAAAATTGAGAATTTGATTGAAACTGATATAAAATGTTTAATGAATTAATAAATATCATACTACTTTGATTTTATTCCGTTTACAATATACAATTCAGACTTGCTTTTGTATTGCATAAAAATATTAATGCCCATTCAATTAAAATAAATATTTATGTTTATCTTAATACTATAAATTACCTCGATAAAGCAACATATAAATGATTTAATAAGATTTTTTATTTTACAATATCTGATTTAATTTTATAATATTAATTTTTATTAATAGTATTAAATAGCTTTGCACAATATACATAAGTTATAAAAAAATGAGAATTTATGATAAAATATTAATATTTAAGAAAGTAGCAATAAATATATCTTTAGCTAAGTATATTCCTCATTGATATATCATATGACGTTGATTAATTAGGACATGTGTGGAAATATGTTGTCAAATGCTGATAAGAATTCTTTTGCACATTTATTGTAAAAATAAATAAAAATGTTTTTATAATCCATGAATTATATTCGCTTATGCTTTTGTTTCTTCTCATAATCGTAAATTGGCATTAGTGCAGACATTAGAAAACGATATTTTATAAAAATATCTAAGCTAAGTAGTTGCGCCAAAAAAAACTAAGGCAAGGTTCAAGTAATTAATATAAATACTTAATGACATTCCAGTTTCTTTGCAATGAGTTTGTACAATGAATTTATAAAAAGTACAAATAGCGATGACCCGAATGTACTAAAATTAGACATGAATGTATTAGAACTATTTTAATCTGAAAGAGAAGATAGCCAAAGAAATACATAGCCTTGACTTCAAATATACTTAGCATAAACTCGACGCAACATATAATAAAGGTGACAAAGCTCGGACCATTTGTTCAGAAAATGGTACTTTTTTCTGAACAAAGATATTTTTTAATAGTAAAGAAATTTTTAATATTTAATTTTAATTAGTTAAAAAAAATTACATTTGTATAATAGATTTTTAATTATATAATAGGTATTTTCAACATTGTATGAATTGTTTTATTAGAAAGAATTAAGAAAAATTTTACAAAATCATATTTTTAATATGCATTATAATGCATTTAGTAAGAAAATGAGTGATACATGCATACTCAGTATAGAATATTACACAATACAATATTCAATACTTTTTTTTTCTATAATTTATTTTAAAAAAGAAACCAAATATTAGTTTTAAAACTTAAATAATTTAAAATGCATTACAAATATAATTGTATCTTTTTTTTGATTTCATTAAATATTCCAGCTACTAAAATATTATATTGTGTGCATTATCATGCATCATGCATCATCGTTTACAACTGAATTAATAAATACAACAGAAGTAATAAAAGTTCATATTAATTTTTATTTTAACATTAATAAAAAGTGAAAATTGACTAATAATATTCTTTAATCAATTGAGTAAAAAATATTTACTTATACATAATTGATTATAGTAATACAATATAACACAAATAATATTAATAACTGATAAGCATTTTTTAAAAACAGTTTATAACACTTTCTCAATTTTTTAAAATTTATAATTGATAAGGATTCTTAGTTAATCTTTCTCAAAAAATTCTGTACTTTTTACTAAATTAAGTGAATTCAATTTCTTCAAAGATATTCAAAGTAATTTGATATTCTTTTCTTTTAATTTTGAAAATACAATTTTTTGTTTTTCTTCTAAAGAATATAATTTCAGATGATTACATTTTTCAACTGCATAATTCATTTCATCAATCATTTTTGTCATCTGAATCAGAAGTTCTCTTTGTTTATCTATTCGAACTTTTTGTCTAGTATTATAAGGAACTACTCTATCATCAAGAAATGAATAATCAGGTAGATTTGTTAAGGGACCAAAAGCATTTGGATTAATATTTAGGCTATTGCTGTCTTTCCAGTTTCTATCTAAGCTCATAATGTGGTTACAATAAAACTTTCTTAATTGATAACTGATTTTTGAAAATTTTTGAATTGTTCCTTGTGATACATTTGTCATGTTTTCTAAAAGTAATATTAATATTATTAAATGCATACAAATATATAATAAAATGTATATAGCAACATACCTGTTTAAGATGATTAAATACACATAAATTGCTTTAACCTTTACAAATAAAAATCTTCAAAAGTTTGGTAAAATTACTTTTTATAACAAGAAAATGTTTCTTATAGTTTTTATAGATAAATTTTAATTAAAAGTGATTTTCTTAACAATGTATTTCTCTGAAAAATGGATACAATAGAACATTTTCATAAACAGTAACCTAAAATGTATGTACTAGTAGAAGAATGTTTCTGTTTATTACCACTAGTGGCACTAGTGAAACAAATAGTTGCTGTATTCAGAATATTTAGAGTAAAAGAAAATAGTATATATAAAATATAAAACAATATTAGAACTACTTATATGAATATTGTATTGTACTACTAGTTTTTTGTTATAATACTGAACATACTCTGAACCTTTTGGAGTGATTTCAGAATGAATCCAATAATTCCTTAAATTACTTACATTTTTTACTTGGCAAAAAATTACATTTCATACCTCAATCGACATTTTATACTCTATTACTTAACAGTTACCTTTTATTTAATAATTTCAAATATAATATATAATATATTTTTAAGGAAACATTATAAAGTTTTTAATTCCTTTACTAATATTAAATTGCTTGTTCAAATTTTATATTATGAACTTCGAAAACAGTAATCAATATGAAGATTAAATTTGAATTAAGCGTTATGAATGTTTTTCTTGATTTATTACATCGTTTGTTTATTTGCCAAAAACAAAAAATTAGTTCAAATTTCAATACATTTATTATTATAGTAAGAGTTCTAAAGTTGTCCATTTTACAATAAACAAAGTTTTATTGTTACCTAATGACATGCATGTCAGGCTTAAAAATGGTGCATAATAAAATGTCTTAATCTTGAATAATATAAGGTAAGTCTAAGTAAGATTGTATTGCTAACAATTTTATACGTCATTACGTAATTTTTAATTGTATGTGTTATGTGTAGTACTTAAAACTATTTAATAGTGATATATCAATACTTGATTAATATTTAAGCCGGATATTAATTCAATTTTCAAATAACAATATTTAATACAAAAATCCATTTTTTTGATATCTCAATATACACAAAAGCGTTACTACTTACAATTTTTTTACAAGGCAGATACATTTAAATTATTAAATTATTAAATTATTAATGTATTTTTTCTTAATTTACAGTTACTTGTTTGAAAATAATTTATATATTATACATATATAAATTTAATATTTCGAAGAGAGATTTAATTAAAAGGTTAATATTCAGAAACTAAAATAGGTTGATTTAATTCATTGCTATTATTTTGAAAAAAAAATTTTTTTTTAAATATTCTATTTTAAGTATTCTATTTAGCTTCACTTCATATGGGAAATTATATGGAAAAAAGCTTCGGAATAGTAATGCATCATTTTTGTCTTTTGACAAGTATTGCAGTTTCATTTTAAATAGTTCAATGCCTATTTTTTCGATAATGAATTAAGTTAATAAACTATGTTATTTTTAATGCATTTTTAATTTAATTTTTAACACGTATATTTCTTATTATTGCTATTAGAATTAGAATTATTTATTATTATTAGAATTTTTCAGATGATTGTTATTAATTCATAAAAAATGTTATTACATTTATAAAACAAATTTATTGATAAAAAATTAAAAGTTTTCAACATAATACGATAAGTTCGGTATCATTCAGTAAGAAATTTTTACAATTTAAAAAAATATCAAAAAATCAAACGAAAACAAATCAAAGAATATAATTATTACGTCCAGAAGGTCAAATTTTTATTTACAATAACTTGCGATACAACTTCTTGAATGTTTACACTGATTTACCAAAATTTACTAAAATTTATAAAAATGCGAAGTACGAACTATTTTTATGAGTATTTGGAATATACAAATGAAGTAAATTTGAAAGTTCAGAATCAATAAAAGCCAACACAATTATTAATTTTTTGTTTTAAGCATCAATTCTTAATTACGATCCCACTCTTTTTGAGTCGTTAATTTCAGGTTATTGGCTCCCTGAAAAATAAAGGTTGCATTACAGTTAAATTCAGATAATTCATTAAACTACCCAAGAAAATGTAATCTATTGTTCCGGAATTGAATAAAATCACCATGCTGAGCTTATTATCGCCAAGAACTTGGTAAAATCACTCCTTTTCTAGGATGAAATAAAAGGAATCTTATTGCAAAATATTATCTTAGTAAAAATATGACGTAAGAGTTAAAAGTTAATTCTGGCTTCGATAGGCTTTTCGTAAATGATATGATTCGTCTTTACATAAATGATATTTTGGTCCACAAACTAATTAGGTAATCCGTTTGTGGCATAGTATTAATGTCTCATTTGTAAATTCCAACGTTACTCTAAGACTATTAGGTTATATAAAAAGACTAAAAAGATCCTTTATAACTATATTATATAATTAACTAAGTCGTAAATGAAACATTGATTTTCAAAAAAAAATATAAGTTTTGAATTAAATTGTAGTTAAGTTTGATACTCGTAATAAATATAATCTTTTTTTAATGACTAAATATTCGATTAGGTGTTTAAAATTTATAACTGTGATTTCTATGGATATAATAGACACTGCTATTATCATTTGTGTAAAATGCTAACATATGATTTTTTTACTAAAAAATAAAGTCTACTTACATTAAAAGTGATTTATACTTACATTAAAGTGATAAATAAAAAGTTATAATTAATAAGAATATGACAATACATTATTATTGTTTTTAAACAATATCATATGATGTTTTATTTATTAATACAATTTAAAAAATATTTTTTTCTAATTAATATATTAAAAAACAATTATACAATATTATATATACATATATTCTAAACTATAACTTAACATTAACAGAAGGTTTAACTTTAAATTTATAAGATATTATTTTAAAAGAATTCCTTTACTTAATAATCAATGATGTAGCAAAAGAGCTTTTTTGTATAAGTTTGATTAAAAATTCGGATGTAATTACATATCGTGTGAGGTTCATTATAGGAAAAAAATCTTTGGAATCTGACTAAAATTCAAATAAATTTTAATTTAATAGTTGAGATAGGGCATTAGAGCAATTTGTTGGGTTTGAATAATACATGAGGACCTTACGGATGTTATCAAAAATATATCTCACATAATACTGAAACTTCTTGATTTGCAGAATGCATCATTGACATTGGCCGCATAGTGGATTACAGTCGAAGGGTGGTGAACTATAGATTCCAGGATTTGTTTGAGTTGAGGTTGAGCGAAAGGTTAGAGGAAAAGGTAGATTGCCGAATAAATAGGTGATTAATTGCAAATCGAAAACCCAGCGAGAAAGCCACAACGTTAGTAGCGATAAAGTATATACCACGGATAGTGGGGCAGCTTAGAATCAGCCTCCTTCACTGCTTTATTCCATTCTGTATAACCACCTTGCCTATCCGTCATACCTCTTCTTGCAAACTCGAGAACCACAGCATTAGATGGGGGCGTTTTCAAGAGGCTGGTCCTCCTTGTTCCGACGAGATATAGGTTTATGCTGCTGGGGTTCGGGGAAAAAGACGAAGAAGAGACTGCTCCCAGGAGCGCAGGCGCTCGCCCGATCGATGCTCCTCTCGGGCATGATATAAAGCTCTAAATATTTCGTGGGAGAGAGCCAGTAGGTGATAACAGTCTGCAGAGGATCGACCGTCAGGGTCAGATAAAAAATCCCGGTGTTTAACGTAGCAATGATTCAAAGCAACTGCGGCCCCGGGGACTGTCCAACTCAAGTGCCACGCATAATGAGTTAGAAGGACCCATCCACCCAGCGAAATGGATCTCCTGGCCATTAGTTGTGGCCTCGTCGCTGGGGCACTCTACTATAATACGCTCTATGCTGGCTTCGTGTATGATGACAGGTGAGCTCTGGTCGCTACCCCTTTGAAAAGGGGATGAATACTGGGGACGACTGGGGATGATTGGGGATTGTTGGTGGATAACGGTGTAATGCCTTGGGCCACAGGAGCTCTCTCACTCGTCACTGGGCCATACTAAGAGTTTGTGAGGAGTCTATGAGTTACTTGTAATAGGGATGTCGACCGTCGACGGACCAAACCTCCCAAAGGGAGATGCTCCTTAGGAGCAATGGATCGCTCCCATCGCCATCTCGCGTTTACCGAAATACGATTCCATTCGCGGAAAGATGAGAGGAAGAAAAAGAGCATTTTATACTCGATATTAGTGGGATCAGATGGAAGGGTCGTGTGAGATTTAGTTTTCATTTTTCTTCAACAAAAAACTGTACGTGTGAACTCTCTTTTGGAGTTACATTGGTGTGATGTTGACCTGAGCTCATAGAAAAATGAGCTCTATACTTGCCTTGTAAATTAAACTTCTGGCATTATACTTTAAGATCTACTTTCCCCTCCCCTCTTTACATATATATACATATATATAAACTTCTTTGTTGCATTTACAGATAGGTGATGCTTACTTGATGACTGATGTTTCTTGCACATAAACATTGTCTTATTTTATAAATTAAAGTTAATTCTGAGATACTACCGTTATACGTAAAATAAAAGCGATGTATCATATTTAGTTGCTCACTCTATAATTAGTATAACAAATATGAAAATTGTATTTGTCGTAAATTGAGAAAAGAAACGAGCCATATAGTTTGATCACAAAGAAAAAATAGCCGCATTACTCAAGTGCGTAATACGACTCAAATAGTAAGACATTTTTAGCTCACAAGCAAACTTCATTCACATTTATTTAACAACCTGTTTTAATTTTCCTTACTCTACTTGAAATATCTGATTTTTTAAATAAAACGATGAAGAATATTTTCACGTAATTCACGATTCTCTTCACAAATTTTATAGAGCAATATTTATCAATGGGTTTGTTTGACATAAAATGCCAATATAAAACGTATTTATGTAAATAATAAAGTTTAAATTATGGTTAAACTAAAATTTTTCTAAGTAAAAAAATAATGACTTCAAAAAAAAAAAAATGTTTTAATAATGAAAATGTAAATAGACAGCCGATGAATGAACTGGTAGGTAAAGCAAGAGCAATGTGAAAAGGGAGAGAGAGAATGATACGAGAAAGAAATGTTTAAGAGATTTACGCAGATAGTTTGATACTATAATTTTATTTTTATCAACTTTTGACGCTCTTCTGCTTTAATTAATCTCTCCTACTTTTTCATATCCAATGTTTAACATTACAGTATTAAGGTGACAAGAATATTTTGAGCAAAATATTTGTTGTACAATTTCTCCCTTTTTTGTGAGCTCAAAATTTTTACTGTTGTTTCATTATTTTTTTTATTGATGAAGTCTTATATTGTTGCATCTATTAGAATAATTTAATCAGTTTCAGTCAAGATTGACCAAATACGCTCATTATACATACATTTAACATATTGATAATATCTATTTTAATATTCTTATTTATATTTCATGAACGCTGCTGAAAAATTTTGTTTTAAAATATTACTGTTGATTATAATATTTATAAAAATTTATTGACACTTTCACTATTATTTTAAAAATACAATTAAAATTTTGTATATCTGTATATTTTTAACATTTAATTTTTGATAAATTTTTTTTTTATATTTTATGATTCCAATTTTAAGCAGTTTTTTTTTAATTGTACAAATACATTGAATTGTAATATTAAAGAAAATATAAAGAAGGTATTTAAATCTATGAAATTTACCTTGCAACTCTATTTAACAATTAAATGTACTCAGATTTAATTTAAAATAAAGTTATAATTATTTGAAAATAATTTATGTTAATAATTAATATAGTGCAAAATCTAGGTATTCATTTTATACCATTGTTTTTAATAAATATTACATTTACACTGAATTCAAATATGACTATAGTTTTTGATAATTGATAAAATAATTTGATATATTTATATCTTACAAAGATAAAATTCAAAATTAATAAAATTAAATAATGGTTAATATTAGTTACGTAATAAACACTGTTGTGAAAAATATAAAATTAAGCATACAAAATTAATGATTTAATTACAAATTGAATTGTTTTATAATATGATTGTATTAAAAGTTTCCACTCTGGTATGCACATTTTATTATTTCATTCATATAGTTTATTAATAATTTTTTTTATTTGAAACTTATTATTGGCCGCGATAGTTTTGCAAATTTTTCTTTCTCTTTTATACATTAAAATATTTTATAATAGTTTGTATTCTATACGCGTTTATAGCTAATGAATATATGCAAGAATCCATTAATTTCTTTAGGTAATTTTATCTCGTAGATTTTCTTTAGACTGCTTTACGATTTCAAAGGACAAAATTTGGTTCAACGGTTTATATGTTACAAAACACAATTTTTACGAACTAATGTCTGGTATGTAGTAAAACTCTATATTATAAAGTTACTTACTTTGTTTCAATGTTATAAATCATTGATTATATCATCAACAGTTATATTAAATAATAAATTCAATTCAATTTTTTTTAATGAGAATAAATGTTTTATAAGAAAATTTGAAAATTGTTATGTAATATTAAAATTCTATATGCATAAAAAACATATTTTAAATAAATAATTTCGTCACTCAAGAACTTTTTTCAAACGATATTGATAAAAATAATAAACTATAAAAATGAGACTTTAATATATACAATTAATTCAGTTTGTTGCATTTAATGAATAAGGTCAAACTTGAATTTGATATAAATTTTTTTAGAAGTTGATTAAAAATCTTATAGTATGCATACAATAAAAATAAAAAATAATAACAACCACATAGTAATAGAATAATAATAATTTTTTTAAAGAAGCTAAGAATATAAATAGGTTTGAGTATGTATATATATGTAATTTTTGCACATGCGATGAATCGTCTTAAACAATTTATAACTTTATTAAATAGTTCACCGATTGTGAGGTCTTAATAAAATTACAGTACAGAAATACAAAAACTATTTTATTAGTAGTTACTGTTAATGACATAGAAAATGATTGAATTATGTATCAAAGAAGCTGTTTTTCTGATTTGAGATTTTTAATACGTCGCATTGCATAGATAAATACGTGTTATTTTGTTATTTTGTATAAATCAGAAAATAAGTTTCTTACAGTTATTAAAAAGGAGTGCGTTAATGTCAGACCGCATAAATATATATGTATAAGAGTATTTAGGAAAAATATACCAAAAATTTTATTTTAAAATATTGTAACTGCATTAAATGTATCATAAATCGTAAATTAAGAAGCAACTAGTTAAGATGAAAGGGAATTCTATTTCCAAGTTGTCACAAACACACTAATATTTGAAATAGAAATTTCAAAGGTTTTCCTTTCCTAGAAGTATTTTACTGTATAAGTGTTTTATCTGCGGCACAATTTTCGAATCGATGGTTGTTTCTGCTACAACTCCTTGTCAATGGAAATACCTTTTTTTATAGACAAGAATCGTATTCTTTGAAATTAAGGAATGCAATCACCACATAAGAGTTATGAATTATGCGGCATTTGACATTAGGCACTCCAGTGCACTTTCTTCTTAACGCTTTTAATAGTAGTTGGTATTGGATAATCAGGAATCAACTTCAATTCCATCAATGGACCATAGACATAAATTGCTTGTGAGAAGTCTGATTTTGCGGGACTGTAAAGTAGGCGTTAAAGACCATGGCCGAAGAAATATAGAAGTTGAGAAGATACGGACTTTATGACACCTTTTTATGATACCTAAATTTGAACCTATATAAATCTGAAAGTATAATTATAGCGACATGAGATCCACGTAAATCATTTATACGGTACCCATCATACTTTGAAAAGAATGTAAAATCCCTGTACATTGTTCTGTCTGTTTCTCTCTCTATCTTCTTCTCTCTTGTCATTGAGCTCCTTGCTGGAGTTTTAACATTGTTGGCACTTTACGAGATGTTGATTTTTTAAAAGGGTCCTGACATCTGCCTTGTAATATTTGTTGCTGTTCGCTGTTTATATTATTTCTTTTTTCTTAGTAAATAAGAAGTATCGACATACTAGTGATAATGAAATATAGTTTTTGGTTTTTTAATTAAGTGATATTTAAGGGGAATATCACTATAAGTATATTTTTCTTCGAGGTAAGATACGGTTCTAAGCTCATTCTTAAAATTATTTATAAGTTATAAAAATTTTGGTGTTTACAAACTTAAAGCTACAATTCATTATCGTTGCTATCCGTCTGCTTTTTCTCAATCTCGACAAATTCACGGTCTCCCGTATCGCTATTCACTATAAGTCACATTAGGTAGCTCGAGCTCATATCCAAAGTTATGCTAGTCTCATTTACCCGTGAAAACTCGTTAAAATCGATACCCAGTACTTTCCAGCTTCGCGTCGACCGTTGGCTACCTATTATTTCCTTTTTTCCTAGTCTAGTCTCTCTGTTCCTTTTTTGTTCATATCTATTGAACCTCTGCTGATAAGTTTTCTAAACTGCCTTCCCACGCATATTTTGTTTCTTTTTTAATCATTGCGCATTGTTTGATGCTATTTTAAATTTAGTTTGCATTTTCCGCGTGTCCTTCCATTATGATCAGAATACTTCATACATCTTCGGGTTTTTATTTTTGTTCTCCCTATTTTTCTTCCTTTTTCATTAAAAAATGCAATGTATGCATTTATATATTTCTGTATATGTATATATGTTATTATTATTATATATATATATATAATATATTTATATATATAAATTAATCGATAAATTAATTACTGGAGTTACGTTTATAAAAAATCAAGTAATAACAAACATAGGACACCTTATGTTTTTAGTTTTCTTTTAAAGACATATATACTTTTGTTGAAAAAAGTAACTTTTTTCTTAGGCTGAATTACGACCAAAATAGTAAGGACAAGTTATTGCAGCTGCTGTTGAAGCACAAATTTCATTCCTTTGAAAAATCATTTTTTAAATAATTTTAATGAGTGTTTCTGTATTATTAGTTAAAATATATTTTTTCTATTTCTTTTCATTAAACTCATTACACCTCTTTTAGAATTCGTGCTAGTCCTCTAAAAATTTTTTTATTTTAAGAAAACTTACATGTAAAGACAAAATTGAACCAATTGAATAACATCCATTTTTTGTAGCAAATTATGTAAGATTTATTTTTTGTGTCTGTTGATGCCAATAATATCTTTTTTTTCTTTACTTGAAGCCTGTTTCATAAATTGATATGTCAAACATATATTTAGATTAATACATTGAATTCTCAAACAAAGATGAAAATTAAAGATATTTAATGTATGCAGATTTATACTTAATAACGTTGTTTAAAAATTAAATAATAAGATATATTAGTTGGTACTCTAAGAATACACTTTTTTTTATATAATAACACTTAATTTAAGTCATTTGTACGCGAAAATTGTTTTTAAAGCTCAAAGGAGTAAGAAAAAAATTAAGTTGAGTATGAAAGTGTCATAGAAAGAAAGAGAAAGAGTGACAGTAAGAGAGAAAGAGCGGATAAGGCATACATATACGATGTCGAGGTTGTGGTATGACTATGGGGCTTAAGCGACTATCTACAAAAAATTTAAGTTCCCACTCCATTTGATCCACCTCTGAAGTTCCATATTCCTTTTTGAATTTTTTTTTAAAGTTTGGTAGCACAAATTGATTTTGTTGACCGTACATTGTCTTTTTCTGATTTCTCTCTCTCCCTCTCTCTTTTAATTTTCTGTTGATATTGACATATCTGTACACATATATATTCACAAATATACATATATGCATCTATAAATATCTATATATTAGTAAACCTTTTTGAAACTTCGTCTAAAGAATGTTGAGTGCGATCTGTACCCATAGTAAAGGATTTCTGGTCATTTTTCATTAAAGTTCTGTAAAATTGTGAAAAATATATGTTTTCGTTGAAGCTGGAAAAACGTTCCTAGATCGCCAGTCTAAAATTAGTTAAAAGTATTTTCAAGGATACGTCAAACGTTTAATTTTAAGATTTATCGCGAAATGGATTTCATTTTTAAAATAATTTATTTCAATCAGATAGCTAAATTTCTTAAACTTTCAGACGAGCAATACTGACGAACGCAGACTTGAAGCCGAGCACATCCTGGTTTCGACTTCTCGAGAATGACTTTTGGGGCACATCGCTGAAGGAGCGTGGTTCCCATGGCAGTTACCGGCCTCTGTGCGTCGCCACTTACCGACTCAATTACATGATAGGTGGTCTCGAGCCCTTCGGCTATCACCTTATCAACGTTGTCCTCCATGCAGTTTGTACGGCTCTTGTAGTCAGGATCGCCAAGAAAGTAAGTTTTGAAAGGAGACTACTTCGTTACATCATCCAAACATACTTACTATTTCACACACGAATCTCGGATTATGGATTTCAGAAATTATGCAAAAAAATAAGCAAATGAGCTTATTTTCTATATGTTTCTTCATTAAAAACTATGTTATCTTCTGCCTATTTTTCTTCAACGTATTGAGAGAGGAAACTTCCTTCTAAGATCAAGCGTATTGACCTCAGCAACTAAATACTTTTTGTTTTCATGCTCCTTGATTAAGGGAATATTTTCATGATTTGTTGGTTTTTAGAACATAAAATGGTAGGTACGTAACTTAATAATAAACAAAATATTATTAATTATAATAAGGTACAATATTTTAACATAGTTTAAAGTCCTCTTAAAGTTACGGGGGAAAAATAATCTATAAAAAAGATAATTTTTTCAAAATTATAGCCTTACCTACAAATACGATATTTATTTTGATTTACCATGATTTTCATTAATCAATTTTTTATCGATTCTTTTAACTTTTAATTCACATAATTATTAGTATTAACATACAATTATAAATTATACATTCGTCTTAGTTATAACAATGTATTTTTAAATGAATGTTTCCAATAGCCATTTAACAGATTTTTCTGAAAAATTGTAATAAATTTCTTATAGTGTTCCGTACTATGTGCGAAGTATTCGATAATTATTAGGATTAATAATTATTATTCATCACAATAATTTGAATAAATGTTTATTTTTATATTACAGCCAAATATAATTAGTACGTCTTTTTTATAACAGTATATTATATATTTATAAGTAATTGTTGAAGTTCGTATTTACTGTTCAAATTGAAACATGTAGCTTCGAATTATATTGTTATCATTGTATATAATTATAAAAATGAGTTATAAGATTAATTTTTATTATATATTAAGCAGTATAATTAAATATTAAAATTTTAAAAGGTTTTGGTAAAAGTTTAGACTTTCTTTGCAAAATATTAAGAATAAGCTTTTCACATAACTTCATATTCATGCATATATTTTTAATTCTTCATTAGTTACAAACTTTTGTGATAAGGTTGTTATACATTTATCGATAATATTATTTAAATTTTGTCGCGTACACGTCATACTTTTATATAAATAAATTTTCAAAACTTTTTATCTATTTCTATCATTTTTTATAAAAGTAAGAATTTCAATTTACTCTGAAGAATTTACGCAATAAAATTCTAATATACTTTTATCAAACAGTTTAAGTTATAATGTGTTTACGTAAAAGCTTTCTAAGTTAGTAAACAAAAATTTATTAATACATCTACTTAAGTGGTTTTGAAAATAATAATGAAGAGTTAATAATATTTTATTTTTGTAAGCAGAGTATATATTGAAATGATATTTGGAGTTAAGTAAATACAAATGTGTATATTTTATAAATACATACAATAAATTGATATTTCTATAGGTTGTTATTTGCATAAATTATTATTTTACTTTAAACAGTAAAGAAAATATTTTACAAATAGTTTATTGTATACTGTCAATTCGATTTCTTGTTCTAAATTTGTATATAAATAAATAAAAATTATATAAATTAAATATAAATTATACTTCGAATAAGATATATTGAATTATACATGTCGTTGAATATTGGCTGCTGAAAGAATAAAATAAGGATTGTGTATATTTTATACATTGCAACTAGAACACACTTTATTCAGATTTGTATACTTTATCTTCATTACATATTTATTATTCATTTTTTTTAATTAATGCCTGATCTTTCTAGAGATACTGCAATATTTAATAAAATCATTCATTGGGTTTTTTTTAAAACAGGCTTATGTTTTACGAATGTTATCAGCTATTACTTTTACATTCTATATCGCAATAAAGTACGGGAGGATATAAATAAGCCCATTTTATATTAATATAATATATGATCAGGAAGTGTTTTTTTAAATGATAATAAAAGAAAGGTATAAGGAATAGATACGAAATCATTAGTTTTTTTTTATTTTATTAGTTATAAAATTTTGTAAAACCTTACAATTCAAAAATGCCTCACAATAATTGATAGATGGTACATAGAAGGAATCAACGAAAAAGTATTTTTAAGTTGAATTATTTATTTTTTCACCTTTATATACTTTATATATTTGATGAAATATGGTTAATGTAAATTAATAGCTGTGTGCCTTACTAGTGTATGATTTTTCTGAGGAAATGTTTCTGTTAAGGGATAGGTGAGGATTGATCAGTATAAAGTATAGTATAATACTTAAAATTTTTGCAAAGTAAACTAATCGAGAAAAATATGAAGCTGAATTCAAGTGTTTGAGACTACTAAAGGATATTTCGAGCTCAAAATTGTAACAATAACCAAAAAGTCTTTTCAAACAAGATTATTGAAATGATTGTTTTTCCTAAGTTTCCAAAAAAGGCGGTTATATTTATTAATTTTCTTTATCTGAAAATTGTAGGATACAGATTATTATTCTATTTAACTGTAATGCTAGATATCATTTAACTTTGAGTTAAACGACATGTATATATTATGATATTAACTGCCTTTAATTAATATACAACTAAGTCTTGAGATAAAAATTGGAATAAAATAAGATAATCAGGTTAGATATATTATTGAAATTACATTATCGTTGGCCAGCTCAAATGCGCTTCTAATAATTGATATTAAACCAAAATCACATAGGTGTGGTAGTGATCTTTCTTCTGTTCTTATAATAGTGATATATGAGTTCAATGCTTTGTATTCTAAGCTAGATGTTTCAGTTATATTACGGATCAGCAGTGTACTCTTTTTCGAATCTGATGATATTATTTCTGTTATTGTATTTATAAAATGAAGTTTAATTTGTAAGCCTCCCAATTTTAGTTAAAATTTCTCACAATCTTTATTCATGTGTGTCCTTCAAATGAATATTTAAGCAAATAGTTAGTATAGTATACAATAAATTATTTTGCTAGCTGATATAAGAATTACTCAACACTGGATTACCATATTATGTTATTGTTTATTTATTTATTTATTAAGCTATTTTTGTTAATTTTTTTAATAAAAATTTAAAGTTAAAAAAATATTTGTTTCACTCATTACAGCACTAGAAACAGTGAACAGCAATTTTTTATTATTTAAATTGAAGCTGATTTTATGAGCGTTTATATTATAAGCATTAACTGTTCTAGTTAATCTTACTTTTTTATGAAGCCGAACTAAATAGTGTATCTAATAAATTTTCGATTATCTCATTTTTTAGATTAGAAAAATATTTTATTGAAGTCATCAACATGTGTATAAGAAGGGAAAACGTAAATTTATATAAAATGATCTACACAGTTTCCTTTTTTATATTCAGTTCAATTTCAACAAATAAGTTAATTAAACAACTGAATATTATAGGATGATAGAATTATTATAAAAATAGTGGATACAGAAAAATTCACCTTTGAATTTTTTGAGCTCAATGTGATCAATTGGAGAACTTTATTTACCTGAGAAAAAATTACAACTGTTTCATTTTACTATTTTAAAATATACTTTTACCAGGTTAGAAGAGTAAAGAATAATGAGCCGATAAGAAAAGGATATTTTTTTTAAGAAAAAATATGCTCAATGACATCTAAAATGCATTGTCGATAAAGGGCATATCTATTTCAGTTCTTCTACGTCTTCTCTTGGCAAAAATTATCTGTACTTGCATACATATCTTTATATTTTTGAGAGATCTGATGAAACGTACACAATATCAGATTTATTGAGTTTTTGTAAATCATAAAGATAAAAGTCTCTTGTTCACGTCAACATATTTCTTTAGTACGACTAATTACAATTAAAATATTTGTAAAGATAAAATCGCATATTTAAGGAAGCATTGCTATAAAATTTATTTCGAGATATTCATAATTATTACTTTTTACTATTCAGACATAAGCCTTGCACAAAGTACTTTAATAATATATGTTTTTAATTGAATTTATTAAAAAAAATTATCGTTGAAATCAAATCGCAAAAACTCGTAAGTTAATACAAGTCGTTAATTGCAAGAGTCGGAACTAACGATACATTAGATTTAGCAATAAATTTTGCTTTTAATAAAAATTGGCAGAAATATCGAAAGAAAAATTCAAATTATTGTTTTTATAGAGATTCGATAAGAATGAGACAGCTCTTTTATTAAAATTCAAAGACGCTGCTTTCTCGAAAAAATAAATATTTTTTTACGGAGATTATATCTCATTCTAGTAATTTTCTTGTGATGGAAAACAAAGAATAAGGAAGCTTTGCTTTACAAAAGAGAAAGATAAAGCCTTAAGACTTCAATAATTGATATTATAAAATATATAACTATATAGAAGAATACAATATCTTTCTTGTATATGCTAAATTTTAATTTTTAAGAATAGCGTAACATGATTTAGAAACAGTTTTATTGATTTTATAATATGAGCTGTGTATATGTTATAGAATTGTACGTGGCTAAATATTTGAATAACTGTGGGTTAATTGACCAACAACTCTCATACGAGTGGTCCAGTTATGCAGTAACATTTTTCGGCACTGTAAATTTATTGAGATCAGACAATTAAATTTAATAAATTAAAATTTAATCGAGTTTTATTGTTATTATTTTTACAAATTGAACTCATATTTTAATCATGTAATTCTATTATTTTGGTAACGGAATTAATATAATTATGTAATTATTACGAATTTCCATGAACGCAGATTATATCTTAGAAAGAAAAATTAAGATAAACCATAGGTTTGCATTGGACTTGAGATTGAGATCCTATGAAAAAATTATGAGAATACCTATAAAGTTTTTTGTGGTCATGTAAATCGATTAAGATATTTTAACTTTGTTTATAATGAAAATTATTAGATAAGATTGTTCCTCCCATGTCTACCATCCTTTCTTGTTATGAATTTCAATGAATCTAAGTCAGAGTCTAATTTAGGTTAATAGGTTGATTAAGGGTATTTTTCAAAAAAGTTACAAACTTAAATATATAGTATAGACATTAATCGTGTAAAAAATACAGCCGATATTATCTAAAAGCTAACCTATCCATATGAACAGTAACATAAGTTAAAGTAGGATCATCTTATCACATTTGTCATTCATTTCATCAATGTCACATCAGACGATAATAAAGTGTGTCGTCATAATTAATCCAGTACTTAAAGATATTACGTGGCAAAGTATCTGGATAATATTGCAGGTACAAATTCAGCAAGTCTTTAATTAGTGTATTTATTCGCAGGTGTTGCCCGGGCAAACTCTGGCCCAAGCGGTAGCCGGCCTACTCTTTGCTGTACACCCAATCCACAGCGAGGCCGTTGCGGGCATTGTCGGGCGGGCGGACCTTTTGGCCTGCTTATTTGCCGAAGGCGCTTTTCTTTCCTACGTGGCACATCACGATGGCAACCATCCGATTCTGCACCTACTGCTCACGCTGTTCTTCTCCATTTTGGCGACTCTCGCCAAAGAAACCGGAATATCCTCCCTGGCGCTTTGCCTGCTTTGGGATTTTTGCCACAGCGAGACTATACTTCGCAAGGTAATTTATAAGTTATTTCAACTGAGTTCAATTATTGACATTCCATTCAATTTGTTTAAATGCCATTTATAATGGCCTTAAAATATCTATACATTACTAGATTTTTCAAAAAAAGTCAATCAAACGCTTTTGGCCTGAATGAACAACTCGTTGATAAACTTTCTTTTTTGTGTAGAAGTCTTTTCTTATTTTCTCTTATGTCTTTTTGTTCCATTTCCTAGTTACGCTATTAATATAAATATAAAACAACAACAACAACAACAATAATAATAATAATAATAAGATGATATAATAATTGTAAAAACGCACACTGTGGCACTTCTAAATTACACAATATTTTTTAATCTTGGATTTTTCTGCTTGAAAATACCTAATATTAATTGTATTTATAGGATTACTCTTATTCTTAAATCAAATTGCAGACAACCGATTGTATTTTTATCATATCTTTTATGCATGGCGTTTGTCAAAAACTACATAAAGTTTTATAAATTTTTTTTGTATTTGATAGTACTTTGTGAAACAATTTATTAGTTTTTAAAACTTTGCCATTCTTAATTTAAAAACATATAAAAGTTATATATTTATTTTAAAAAATTTGTTTTAATAAAATAAATATTTTCATACAATGGCGAATCTTTTTAATTAATATTATGGACAGACATTTTATTAGTATTATATCAATTACAATGGATTGATGAAAAAACATTTATTGAAAAAGATAAATTATTACATATTTATGAACATTGATATTTTTAAATATATGAATGTCAAATTTAAAAATAAAAAATTTTTGTTATAAATTTTTTCAGTTAATTAAAAAATGATTAAATTGTGAACGTTTACTAGGTTCAACAATTTTATAGCTTAAAATTTAATGAATATCATGAATTTTTATATCGCATTATAAAATTTAAGCTGAGCCTTTTGTGGTTATATTAAATAAAAATTTAAATAAACGAAAGAAATATTTATAAGTTGGTTACCTAAACTGTTAAGTAAAAACGCATTAGAAAGAAGTATATGTATATTGAAAATTTATAAGTTATTTATTTAAATTAATTTTTTTTTAATAAGAACACTAAAAAGCAATATATTTTTGATAAAATAGACTGTTTTAAATGCTTTTAAAAATCAATATTAGAGTGATAGTAAGCCAAAATTGATAATTTAAATGATTAAAATCATTCAAAGAAATGTGCAAGTAAAAAGATGCTTTGCATCGATTTATATCATTTAAATCCATCATTGTAACTTTTACTTAGACTCTTCATTATTTACAAGTTATGTGGTTTATTATTAACCTAAAAATTTTTGTAAGTAATGCTCAATTTTACTAACTATCATCATTTAATTGTAGAAGTGTCATATAGTCATGTATTATTTATAAAGAATTAGTAAATTATTACTGCTGTAAAAAATCTTTTTGAGAATTCTTTTTAATTTAATTTAATAATTTTAAAATAAAGACTTAACCTTCGCTACGTAACAAGCTTGATGATAACATTGGCTACCAATATTTAATCTTAATTACGCGCGATTGAAACAGTAAAAGTCCCAAGCAGCCGTGTAGGGTTGTTATTACATCAATGAGAGATCGCGTATTCATGTTGTAATACTCCTTTATCCCGAGTATTGGTTTTTAGATGAAGAGCCGTTGGCCATCATCAACTTTCGTAGCCGGAAGTCTGGCTATAATCACCTTGGGGCGATTGCGCATCGGGGGTGGTAGAACTCCTGAATTTGCCAGTGCGGACAATCCGGTGGCACGTCACCCTTCAAGACTCACACGAGGCCTAACATTTCTCTATCTGCCAGCGGCAAGTCTTGGGATGTTACTGTGTCCATGCTCATTGAGCTTCGACTGGTCAATGAACGCGGTCCCAGTGGTGAGCAGCGTTCGTGACCCTAGAAATCTCGAGTCCATGCTGCTATATGGGAGCTTAGGAGCTGCTGTTCTCTGGGCAATTCGAGCCCTACGACGCATCGCCTCCCAACGGGGCCAACACCGTCCCCGCATCAGGTTACTATTAATTTTTGCTACCAGTAACTTTTTATCATTCACTTATCAATTATGTATACTAATTGAACAACTTTTCCTGATTCAGAATGGAGCAACAGCATCATCAGCAACAACTGTCTTCCTTGACTAGTACCACTGGCTATCCTAGTATCTACTTTTCGGGATCTAATACCGCTCCAGGTCCTTGTATCTCTACGTTTTCTATGTCGACCCGGTGTCCAGTTTGTACGGGTCGTCGCACCGGTGCCTGCCACACCGACGGTTGCCGCGCAGCTAACAATAATAATGGACCAGTAGCTGAGTGTCACTGTCCTAAAAAGAAGCAGCACCAATCATTGCAGCAACAGCAATACCAGCAAGTATCGGAGAGATGTGGAGCGATACTTGTGCCGTCCTCCCTTCTCACGATACTCGGCTTCCTAGTTTTTCCATTTCTCCCAGCGAGCAATCTCTTCGTGTACGTTGGTTTCGTCTTAGCCGAGCGAATCCTCTATCTACCGAGTATTGGGGCCTGTCTCGCCATCGGAGCCGCCATCTCAGCTTCCTTTAACTTGGCGAGACGAAAGAGGCTTATAAGGCTGGCGAGAGTGATCCTCGTACTTACAGTGGCGTTACTAAGTTGCATGATCGCGAGGACTCTTCATAGGAACGCCGACTGGTACAATGAAGAGAATCTATATAAGTCCGCACTTCGCATAAATCCACCAAAAGGTATTTGTGTCCGTCTGTTCAATTTAGAAAAAAAATTATCTTCTTTATTAGTATACTTCAATAAATTTCGATTTTAAGGGCTTCCTACCACTTACCTTTTATTCCCATTTGACGTAAATCGTTTTCTGAATAAAAGTTTCATCTTTTTACTACTTTCGTAGACGGAATGAATGATTTCTCGTAGAAATAAATTAACGGATTTTCTTAAAATACGGCCCTCTATTTTCAGAGTTATAAATTAATTTAATTCTATCATTTCTTTTTTTTATTATGCAAAAAACAGGACCCCAGATTGAACTTTTTACTTTCGGGTATTATTAACTACATGTTAAAATAAAATTTTATTTTGTCAATTAAATGACTGTATATTTACTAAAAAAGGTATTAAAGAAAAAATATAATATCAATCAATGTGCATTATAATAATAACTTATCTGTAATTCTGATTTAATTAAAAGAATCTATCTATTTTCTTTATTTTTTTAAGTAAATAACTTTTAAGCTGCTGACGAAATTACTGTACTACGTAGGGAAATGTGATTTACTATAAAAAATTTATTTGAGTAAAGCAGGCAGTAAATATTGTAAAGTATTACAAGTTAAAGTAAAGTTAAATTAATATAAGTGGAATTACGAATAAAATGGTGAGAGGAACACGAAGGTGAGTGTACGGATAAGACTTTAAAGCTTTTCATTATATAGACTATATTTGCAATAAAATATGAGTTTAAAAGGCAAGCTGTGGTATGAATTAATCAATTAGTTTCAATGTACACTGCATGTATACGTAAAAAGTTGGAGTTGATGATATGATATGAAGAATAATGTAGTGTATCCCGCGGAAGAATAATTCTAGCGCTCGATTTGTTGAGGTCTGGTCTCTCTCAACAAGCGTTTACAGTATTGTAGGAATTTGGAAAAATATTATGCTCTATCCTGAAAGTTTTTTAATTAGCCAAAAAAGAATTATGAAAGTTTAACGTATTAATTTCACCTGAATGTAGGTGCTCTCGGTATATTAAAAAAAAATTAAAATATTAAAAATTTGCCCACGGCATTTAGATGATATATTGTCCAGGAAAATTGACGGAGAAAGGTCAGAAAGAGAAGGAATGTGGGAAGACCATTCAGACGAAGATTAAGTTATGTGGGTAATTAAGAATTATGCGGGTAAATATGAATATAATATTGTCGTTGTTCTGTTCACGTCGATACCTCTTTGCTAGGGGGAAGGGAGCTCCAATCAAGTTGGAAGTTTATTACTTCAGTTATCATTCGGGAGATGGATGTGTTTTATTTTAACTTCAGTATACTAACATCCCTGTATTCGAAGCTCAATTAATCTATAAATGAGATATAAAACTACATTTTAGCGTACGGCAATTTGGGAAGCGTCCTCAGCGCTCAGGGACGGGTCAATGAGGCGGAAGCAGCTTTTGTCGAGGCACTTCGCTATCGACCGAACATGGCTGACGTACACTACAACTTGTAAGTTTCCTTCGCATATTAATCGTATTTTATTCGGGAGGAAAAAGGGTGGTAAAGGGGGAGAGGAAGGTGGTAAATAAAAAAAGTCCAGCCACCCTTTCCTTAACATCCTCGAGAGCGAAAAATTTATCTACGCCTGAGCCCCTAGTTAATCGATAAGCCACAGACAGGCTGGGATGTCGCGATAAGCTTCATTTTCACTTTTTCCTTCCTACTTCTCCTCCAGTACCTCGGCCTCACTAAAAAAAGAACCCTACTAGTGCAAACACGTGTACGTCGTTGATTGCCATAGGGGTATTCTACAGCAAGGCAGAAAGAACTTCGAAGAGGCCATCCTCAGCTATCAGCGGGCCATTCACTTTAGACCATCTCTTGCCCGTAAGTATAAGTCGTTGTAGTCTTCAAGCGACGTCTGAGTATCTTTTAGATGCTGTTGAGGTCATCCTCGAGAAACCTTGTGTATTTACTGTCTTGCTTAGCTTTTGATAATGGCGATCCCCCCGGGAGCCTCTTTTCTCTATCAGTCATTTATTTCTGAGCTTGTGGGCAAAACAATGAATTGCTCAGATTGAAATCTGATTTGGCACATCGCTGACAATTAATCGCTTTCAAAAGCCTGTGGTAGCATACGTATATACACGAAAATAGCTCTACCATCTAATAATTGTAGAAAAGGAAGTAACTGAATGAAAGAAAGAAGGACTCGAGGGATAAAAAGGGCGATTTAGATAATTTATTGCTTAATGGACCCAATAGAGGCCTATGTGAATTTGGGCGCGACGTTGGTCTCCGTTGGCAGGAGTACCGAAGCAGCAGCTGTACTGAGGACGGGAGCTTCCCTCGACGGTTCGGCTCTCAAAGACAAGAAAGCACACGAAGCGGCACGAGTCCAGGCTCTTCTACAACTTGGTTCACTTTACGCTGAACAGGGCAGGTTGCACAAGGCTCTATCTTCTTATCGAGAGGCTCTGAGAATGATGCCCGATCATTATCCCCCCCAGGTAATTCTCTTAAAAATTATGAATTTACAGCTACAGATATTCTATAAACAGGGGTATTCAATGAGCTTTATACCAGTGATTTTGTTATTTTATTATTATTGTAATCACTATCTTGTATACTTTTACATTAGTTGACTAAATTTTACAGCGTGAAATTGTATTTGTCTATTCAGAAACTTAAAAAGTACTTTTTAAATATACCAACCAACAGAAAAATAGAAATTTAGAGAATGTGATACATGGATATTCATAAACTTAAAATTATTAAAAAACATTCTGCTTTTATTATTTCGAATAATTTTTAATTGCAAAATTCTATTTATTTAATTAAAAAACATAAATTCTATATTATTTATTACTATTAAATTAAATGATATTTTTCTGAACATCTCATAAACATTAAATAATTTTTGAATTTGCTTGAATCGATTTTTAAACGAGTTTTCATTATTCTAATACTTATGCTTTATATATTTAAATTGAATTTCGTTTACGGATCTATGTCAATTGCCAACAAGACTTCAATAGTTCTTTTTTTTGTAATATAGTTAAGACCGATTTAGCTATTTAAATCTACACTAATATTCAATATTAATTTATATATATATATTAATCATATTTAATATTAATTTATATATTAAAATTTATTTAACATTTAAAAGAAATTACTAATTAATAAAAAAGGTTTAATCAGAATTAAAAGTAGTTTTAAATAAATCGAATTTTCTCGATGTATTACATTTTGTAGTAAAACAAATCTATAGTAATATCGATTTTTTTCATTACAGATAGTAAATGGTAATAATGGCAGCTATTTTATTTATAAAAACCAAATATTGAAAATGAAATATTTAAAAGTTCAGATTTAATAAATCAAACGCGATTTTATTAGTAAGATAATGTAATATATATATGTGTATTATAATACATAAATTAACGGGTAATTTGAATTAAATTTTATAGTACTTGTTTAAAAAAAAACTGAATTTTCTTTTGGTTATAAATATTACTGCATACTGTAAATATTAGTTTGTTTATCAATATAATATTTATCGTCATTAGCATTATTGTTATTATTGTTAATATTTATTCTTTTGTATGTATTATTAATCAGGTAACATATATTTGTAATTCGAAGTAAAATATAGTTGATGGATTGGATGAAGATTAAGTTGAAGAAAATGATTTCATACGAAAACGCTCTAATAATAAGATTAATATATAATAAATTTATAATATTATAAGGGATTGTAACCTAACGATATCATTGTAGTAATATGATATTATGACATAGGTTTAATGAGATAAGGGTAACTAAATTTATCAGCGCAAAGAGCTGTACTAGCACTCTTCAAAACAAAGTTTTTTCATGAGTCAGTATTAACTTCTATTTATGTATGTCCCTCTCATTTTTTGGTTAATTCTAAAACATTTGAAAATAATATTTCTCAGAGTGTATACAACCTACTTGGTGAGACATTTTCACGACTACAGCAATACAGCGAGGCAGAAAAGTGGTTCCAAGCGAGTTTAGCCAGCCAACCGGATCACGTACCTGCTCACATTACTTACGGAAAGCTTCTTGCTCGAAACGTTAGTACTGTTCTTCTCCGTTTCTTTTAATCCTAAATCGTCTCTATTTTCCCGTCCTATTCTGTGAGTTTTTATAATATTCATAAGCCTAACGAAAACAACGTGTAACTTGTTTCGCGGGGGTCTCACTTTTCCTACTTCAATCTTACTCTAGTTTTTTTTCAGTCAAGTCGCGTGTCTGAGGCCGAGAGTTGGTTTTTGCGCGCACGAATATTAGCCCCGCACGATCCTAGCGTACATCACCATTACGGTAAGTGAATAACTGATTCGTCTTCTCATACCACATCCATTTGAAGAGTACCGTTTGTTTAGTCCTATTGAATCCTAATCAATCAAAATTTTCGAAAGAATACGAGAAAGTGATTTCTTTTGGAATCTTAGGTCTGTTCCTGAGTATGCAGGGTCGTTTGAGAGAGGCGGCTACGGCTCACCTGGAGGCGGCCTCCCTTTCGCGTTCGGATTACGAGCTCGCGATTGCTGCGGCCTCGGCTTTGAGGAGAGCCACACGTTGTGAAGAAGCTGAGTTCTGGTATAAGCACGCGATGGGTTTGAGGCCCTCTGAAGCTCGAAGTCACGCAAACCTTGGTGCAATTTTGCACCTCAATGGCAAATACAAGCAGGCAGCCGCATCATATCGAGAGGCACTCAGGCTCCAGCCCGGTGATGTGACTACCATCACAAACCTCCACAAACTCGCTGCCCTCCTTACTTGAGGCTACGTCAGTCAGTTTCGTCGCAACAGCTTAATAATGCAAGCTTATATTTTATTCTATCGCTAAGCCAGTGTTAATTCACTAACTTTTATTTATTATAAATACACTATCTCTATCTCTATCTTTCTATCTATATTTTCGCGGATCTTGTGCCTACTGACACGCGTTTACACACCTTTACATTATAATGAGCAAAAAATATACTATAAGATAATAAAGCTTTTTTTATTTTTCTTTAAAATTTTTTTTTATTTTTCATCTATTCTTCTAACATTACTTTCGTCGTTTGGCCACCGTTATCTCTACAAGTCTCGCTAATACTTTTATAGCCAATATCCAGGTCGCCGAAACCCTCGTTATCGAAAAATGAAACGTTCGCCATCAACGAAATGGTTTCCTGTTACACATTTATCGACTTATTTCTGTTAACTCCAGTCAAGGATCAGCAACTTAAATCACAAATTATATAAATCTTGTAACTATTTAGATTCTTATGTAAACTTTGTACGAAAATTCGACTAATACTTTTATACCGATGTTAAATGTCAAAAGATAAAAAATGAAGAAAAAACCATTAAAAGTAAAAAAAATAATTACTAAGATAATAATGATAATTTAGAATTAGAATAATATAGAAGTAAGAATAATAATATTAATAGAACTAAGAATAATCATAATGATGGCGATGAAATTATAATATAATGATTATTATAGTAATAATAAAAATTATGTCTTTACCACTGTCATACGTAAGTACTTGAATGATAATCCTTCATCGGACGTTAGATAGCTCGCTTTGCACGAGCTATCAAGATGAACCGTTACTATATAGCTTATTTTTTATTAATATTATAACTATGCGTGCCAATTATTATTAATTAGGTATTATTCTCCCTCTAGGAAAAGATTTATTTTTTAATAGATACATTGCAGTCTGATTTTTTGGATATTTAAAAGAATCGACTATTGTACGTGTTTGAGTACATAAAGAATAAAAGACCTACCTTTTTATTACTTCTAACAAGAAATACGGATAACGGTAAGCTTCATTGGAGGTGATGTTGAGTTCATGGAAGAAACTCTTAATTATTTTGAGTTTTGGCCTTCATGTAAAATAAGAAAATGAATGTGAATGAAGAAAAAGCCAGTCAACATGAATTAATTACATTAAAAAATACCATATAAATCATTCCAAGCTTCTGGTCATACGGAATGTTAAAAGTGTGATAAAGATAATCCATTTTACATGTAATGAGCTTAATTTGATAATGTATTATATAAAATCGATTGACTGAGACTTTCAATACGTATTAATACTTATTGTAAATTCTTCTTTCAAGCATAGAATTTTAATCTAAGTAGATGTTTAATAAAACTAGTTCCTAGAATAGAATTCAAGAACACTAGTTATTAACATGTCACATCAAGGATGAATCATGTACACAATATAATAGTAATACGTCCGATTAATTATCAATCACTTTCTTTTTTTTTTTTATTCATTATTATTACTATTATTGCTATTATTATTATTAATAAAACTTTGTGATTGAAAAGATAAGTTAAATTTTTTCTGTAAGTTTTTAATAATTTATAAAGAGGTAGGGAGGTAGGGAGGGAGGGAGAGAACAACTGAGAAAGAGAGAACGTGTGAGTGAGGGCAAACATGTCAAAAATTGTAGCCATTTTTTATTAATGACTTATTTAATGTTAAAATAAAACAAAAAGTGAAGAAAATATAAAAATGTATTTTATGAAAGAATCGCAAACACCTAATACATACTTGTGTCCACAAATATGCACAACTATGCACGCATTTTTACTGCGATTTACATGGAAAAATTCTATTTTTTTATATTATTATGTTTTTGTGTCTAACCCTTGATATACTTCTATGGAGCTTATGGATAACTGTATAACTGCCAGTATACTGACATGCTAAGACAATGTTTGTAGGAAAGGTGATGACAATAAAATTGAGTCCTCAAGCTGATTGGATTTAAATCGTTATTTATTGAACTTCAAATTAGACATTACAACTTTGGTATGAAAACAAAGTACTTATACTGAATTATGAAAGAGAGTGAGAAACGTTTAAAATTTTAAATTGTGTACGATACATATGTGAATCAAACATATTTAATGATAATACAAGATTATTGATTTACTTTTTATTTCACATAAATAAATAATAATATTACGCAATTATATTAATCATGAACAACACAAATATTCTTGTTTTACAAAGCAAAATTAACAAATAACAAAAATTAACTTATGGGTAAAGCGACTTTTACGAACTGTAATTTTATGTATTATTAGGAGTTAAACAAATTTGTTTTCATACTTTTCCTTCGGACTGGCACATTTTATTATAATTTTACGTTAATGTTTTAATAGCGACATAATTATGCGTGTTACAAATAAAATTTTATTGATGTTATGGCACGTTAATATAATTCAAACATGTGCTGCACAGGATACCAATGAAATTTCTTCTGCCTACAGTTTATTAATTATTACCAACTTTGTAAAAGGATAAGAGAAATTTATTTCTGGAAAAGTCATTAAATGCTTCAATTCTATTATTTCTTCTTCCTCTTTAAAGCATTATACATTCTGTAGCGTCCGTACGCCTAAGCCGAATTCAAGCAAATTAAAGCAGCATTCGCTAATCATATCTGTAATACGATTTACATTGATTTCATTGAGTTATGCAATTATGATGCCTCACAAAAAGAAATGCACATTCACGCAAAAAGCCGCTTTCTATAAATTTATATTTTACTCTTCTTTTCCCTCGACAACTAGTAATCTATAGAGAAGATCGGTATATCAGTATGTTTTAATTTTAATTATTTTTAAAATTTTTTTTTGTTTTATTTTGCTTACTTATTATAATTAATTTTATAAGCATTTGCTTTATTATTCAATTTAACGTAGAAAAGCAACGCTTATGATTTCCGCTAAAATCGTATTCTTCTTGCTTTTTTAGTCTGATGTTATGTTTATTTATTTTTTTTTTAATTATGTTTTTTTAATCTTCTGGTTACATTTGATGTTAAATATTAGACACGATAAATTTTACATTGTAGAATAAAATAATTAAATAAATATCACGTTTAATAAAAAATGACGATACAAAGAGATTAGTTTGATTTCTTAATATGATAGACTTGCACATTAAATAAATTAAAAATAAATAATGTGATTTTTCAGATTTTACAACCTATATTGAAGCAATAATTAGACAATTACACCATTGTTTGGTTCAAGGACGCGATAGATCAGGGCAAAAATTAGATTCACGTAGGTTCTCAATTTTGGAAATGTTATAAAATGTAATATTTTTAAATTAATCGCAGGGATTATGATTTTTAATAATTGCTTACATGAGCAAGAATATTAGTTTTATAATTTTTTAAATTAATCTGTATCTTGAAATAATATGTTTAAAATTTGCAATAAAAATATTTTTTCTTTGAATAAAATCATAGCACACGAAATAACGAATTAATGAATTAGAACACCTACAATATTATGTACTCATACAATTTCAGAGTATTATCATCATAAAAACAAACTATGAGTCTTGTACCATATTATCCCGTATTTAAGCCCAGTAGCCATCCTGTGTCCATAACGACAATTTAACTTCTCCACCGCCAATAGAATTTAATTGTGACCTCTTTATGAATATGGTACAGGCTCGCGACCATTCGTCCTTCTTACTTCTAACTACGTAGATTCGTTAATAGGTAGATATTATTTTCTAGCATCAGTTGCTTACGGGTAATGTATTATTTAATTATACGGGCACCATCGTAGATTTCTACTGTTGAATTATTTATTTCAGTGTTTTCATTTCTTTTATTTCTTTTCCGTAATCTATCCAAATCACATTTTTATACTTTCACCCTTAATTTTTGTTCATCGATAATGCTCGTTGTTCGCATATAGAAAAATTCGTTTCTACACTTACTTTCTTAGCTACTTCAATTCTTTCAATTCTATCATCTCGATCAAGAAAGAGAATTTTGAATACAAAAAGAAGTATATCTAACCGTTCGTCTCCTGTGCCCTTCTCAACACTCGCAAGATCTCTTTGCTTTTTTATACAAGCAAAAATATCTCCTATATTTATAGAATACATCGATTTAAATTCAAAACGAGTATCGCATGTTAACCAGGAAGAAAATTAAAATAAATAATATTTGAATGCGTCTTACTCATATATGAATATACATATGTTTACGCATATAATGGTTTGTGAGTTGTAAAAGAATTTCATTCGGGGACGCTAATGACTGGCTCTTAACCTCATTGCCTGTAGTCATCCCTTCACGTATGATCAGCTCTTTGGCCTACTAGTATATTGCTGGTGAGCTGTTAGGATATACGAGGTATAATACAGATATACGAGAATGAAAGAATATAAATAGGTGTGGTTTTGGAAAGTCACAGAATAAGTTGAGAATTTAAATGCAAGCGTGCATGGGCGACAATATGACGACTGCAGCGGCAGATGCAACAGACGGGTCTTTTCATCAATGTATCGTGTCACAATTTCTTTCTACGTAAATACAGAATGAAAAAGAGTTGCTCAAGTAAGTCCCATTTAGAAGTCTTTGTTAATGTACTGGAAAATTTCCTTCCCTTTGCAATGGCTAATAAATCGTGTGAAAAATTGCCTCCTTTTCCGTGTCCTCCAGGGTCATTCTTTGTCCTTAATGATTAGAGACTTGCCGCTCCTCCTAGCCGTTATCATTATTTTGTTTCTTGTCTGCTCAATTCTCAAATTTTTTAATCTATTATTTTATTTGTGCAAGAATGATTTAGCTACTTTACAGCTAGTCGATAGATTATGCTTAATGTAAACGAGGGTAACATACGTCGGCTCAATTAACTCGACTCGTCTTACTTTTACGTAATGAAGAATCGATTAAAAACACGTTGATAAAAAGTAGAAAAATTGTCATCCAGGAGAAATGCGGTTGAGAAAATCAAATGTTGCCGATTAATAACAGCCAAGAAACTTACAGATTACACTGCCATAGTATTGTAGGGTGTGAGGAGTCTTGCGTGGTTGCTGAAGGAGCCGGTGCTTTGCTTAGCGGCTTCGTTTCTAAGAAAAAAGCACACACACAGTCATTGTTAATAAATGTTTTTTCAGGGCTCCATCTAACTGACTTATTAATTAAATTTGCTTTTTTCCTTCCGCTCTCTGCTTCTGTAATGTTATTCATTTACCATTCTATTTTGATTGTCTGTCTCCTTCACGGCTATCACATGATTATTTATAAAACTAAACTCTCACTACTTGTAATGCGTGCATGCATTTCATGGACGAATTTCTTGTGAAGAATAAATAAATAAAAAGAAAATATTATACATGACAAAGATAGGTTCCTGAAAGTAATTAGCTTTAAGCGACACATGCCAAAATGGAAAAAATCTTATAAAACATTATTTAACTCATTAATACATTAATTCTAAGATGTATACATTGAATTACTTAAATAACTTACATAAAGTCGAACATAAAATGGATCATGACATGAAAGAATCGCTAAAAATATGATTAGTCCAATGAAATAGCAAAATCCAATGCTATTTCAATGATGAAATCATCTTTCTAAAGCAATTATTTTTCTATTAAATAGAATGTTAAATACATTAATTATTATATGATCATGTTAGATACAAAACGTGAATTTCTTTTATTATTTGTTATGTGTTAAGTGGTATTAATCACTGTTTGTTTTAGAAATTACAAGTCAATTTTATGCAGCAAACTCATTTACACTTTTTTTCGCCTATTATTTTACTTGAACAATTTTTATTAAAATTTACTTGAACTATACAAAACTTTTTAATATTTGATTAAAAAAAAACAAATTTAGTTTGCAAAAATTATAATAATTATTATATATATTTGGATTGTAATTTATTATTAAAGAATTTGATAGATTTAATACCATCAGAAATTCAAAGAAAAGTAAATATATATGATTTTAATAAAAATTAAACGCTATAAACTCTTACAGCTTTATCAATTATGATTATTTTCAAATAGTTTTTATGTGAAAAAATTAATCTTTAAATTTTATTGTAAATCAACTTCATAACAATGAAAATCATGCTCTAATATATTAAATATTTTTAAAGTAACTGTTTTACATATTTAATATTTTTTTATAATATTTTATAATATTTTTAATTGATTTTATTTTTTGAATAATTTAAATTATTTTATTCAAATGTATTTATATACTCATATTTTTTGTACCAAATTAAATTAAATAAAATTTAATTTTTTACAGATTCTATTCTATTAAAAATTTTCTTTCGATTCTTTTTAATTAAATTTGAATAATTTAAAATTATCTAAGTATTCAGTCGTTTCTTAGTAATTTCAATTAGATTATGCAGAAATCAGAATCATTAATTAAGAAATTCAGAAATCAAAAAATTAAAGTATTTAGTAAAATATTAATATAAGTTATTTTATCAATAATTTGACAAGGTTAATGATGTGTTTTGATTTATTAATAAGAAGATAAATAGTAATTTAATAGGTTTATCAGAAAATACGAATAAAAATTAAGAAAATAATGTTCAAATTCAGTTGCATCATATAAATAAAAAACTGTCTCACTAAAAAATAAAGAATAAAAATTCATTTGAAATGAACCAGTATATACGAAATCAACGTTATGACTAATAAATATTCCTTATAAGATAATAATTCAGTATTGAAATTTGATATTATAATTCGAAAATTTTTTATTCTATAAAGTTTAACGATATGAATTATTGAATGATCTAATTTTTTATATAAAATTTTCTCATATAATGTTTATTTTAATCTAATTGAAAATATAATTATTAATAAGGGATAAATTTTATATTTTTTATTTTATGCGACTGGAATATAGATTATAATACTGTTAATGCTTTTATACTTGCTAAATATTCTTCATTTATTTTAGATTCTTTCATTATTATTTATGATGTTTTCGATTGTAATGTAATATTTATTTTTAAATTTGTAAAATATTATAGTTTTTTTAAATGAAAAGTGACAAAATTTGGATGAACAATAAAAAACATTAAATGATTAAAAGAGTCAAATTTAGATTGAATTTAGAGTGAAATTGTTTTGTAAACAATTCTAAAAATAAAGTTTTAAAAAATTTAAATTCTCTTTATTAAGTACAAATTATTTTTATTATAGTAAAATTGAACAAAATTTTAAATTATAAAATGAGGGAAACGATTGCAAATTATAATTACTTTATTAGTATTTATGTGGAGAGCTTTTTTTGTAAGTTTATGGACAATGTGGATTTGAATATGAAAACTTTTTTGTTGCATATTTATTATCCATATAAATTAACTAGTAAATATATAAACTGATTTTTTTTATCTTCATAGTTTTTGTAAAGTTTGTTATTTAAAATTAATAATATTTTTTATTGTCGTAAATTTAATTATTCTTTATATGAATTTGTTAGAAAAATTATTTTTCGAGACTTAGTATTTAAATGCAAAGATTCTATTTGCTAAACTAGACTTCCATGATAAAATAATAATGTATGTAATACTTTAAAGTATTTACTACGAAGATATTGTTAAAAATAGAATTAATCAGAGTTCAAATATACAATCGATAAATACAATTTTAATCATAATAATAAATTATTTATAGAAAATATTAAAAAAATGGATATCACATATATTTTAGTTCTTTTAAGAATTTATATATATGTATGAATAATGCCTTGTAAGTTTTTATAAAATAGTGTAAGTATAAAAACTTTATTTTTTTAACGAAAATAAAAGTTTAAGCAATTAAGAAAATCTTATACTGTTTAAAGTTTACCTTATTTTTTTAAATTTTTTAAGAAAATTGCTAATTTGCCGATGATTAGCCCAAAGAACTAACCTTTCAATGAGTTTACGCATCTCCTCTGTCGTCCTGAGATCCTTGTCGTAAGAATTCACTGGAATAGTAAAAGCAAACACAAACCAATTGATACAACAGGGTAACTACTACTCATAAGATATAATTTGTCGATTCGATACTTTTTTTTTCCTGAAATAAAAATGTGTTGAATGATACCGTGCATGCACTACTCAGATATTTAAAAATAAAATAAATAAAAATTTTGGTGAATTCATTAAACAAAATTATATGTTTGTATTTTAAGAAAAATCGAATATAAAATTATATTTATTTATATACTAAATAAATCTATAGTGTGGACATTTAAAAAAAATTTTCACACATTAAAATCATTATGCATTTCCATAATTTCACATTTAACTATTTAAATTTTCTAAATATTACGTTAAGCGAAGTAATTACAATAGTCATTCCACATTAATAAAAAGATAATAAAAATAAGTATACATCAAAATATTCACTTAAAGAACGTAGTAAATTTTTTTAATTTTTCATGCTTTAATTATTTTTATATTCTGGTTTAGTATATTGTTATTTCAATAAGTGAATTGTGTTAAAGACTTATAAGAGAATTTTGAATTTTATGCCAGAAGCAATGCTTATTTACATTCATTTTTTTTGTTAGTAATTTTAATGTATAGTTTTATGATTATAATTTTTTTATATCGTACAATAAGGAGCTTGTACAAGAGTGTATGTATTTTAATCGAACAGAATTTTAAATTATATAATGCCTCAAAATTTTTCTAAACCTAATTTAAAGATATTTTTACTCTGTATCTTGTTGAATATACTTATCCTTAATTTTACATTGGTTTTATAAAAAAAGCAAGACATTTAATAAAACTGCCAAAAAGCGAGCATTACAAATTTCTTTTGTAATTATAAAGAAATCGTTAAAATTTTTAAGCATGATTCGTCATAAATAAATTATTACGCAACAAAATATTCTATACATCTTTTTTTATCGATAACTTTCACTTTTCATATAAAGCTTTTAGGTTTTGTTACTATTAGTTACAATTTCTAAAAAATATACTAAAAAAAAAAGGAATATTATTTGAGAATTTAATGATATGCTGTATATCTTATTAGCTAATTTATTTCTATTTTGTAATCTATTTTATAGATTATGCAGATTTCAATAGTTTTAAGCTTCATTTTTTACAATAAGTTAAATTCAATGTAGAAAACGTTAATATGTCTGTACAGGGTCGGTCACATAATACTAAAATTTTTTATGTAATTTTTTGTTCAAAATTTATTAATATCAAGAGATACCAGAAGGTCTTTAGGCAGGTAGATTATAGCAGTAAGAAATCAAAAGTTGAAAAAGAAATGTTTATGAAAAGTTTTTAATAATTAAGATGTTTATAAAAAATCCATTGTACTTTTTTTGTATAAGTCGAAGAAAATCAATTTTATCTTTAAAAGTTTGTAAACACCCGAATATATGATCATAAAAATATCAAGAATATAATTTAGAGAATATCGGTACTTAACTTAGTGACATAGTTAATCGGTGAGTTAAAGGTGTGATATTTTGCAATAAACTAGCATAAGAGGGTGCACTTACCTCCATAGCTGCGTATTAGCTGATCGCGATCATCCTGGTCGTTGACATCTGTACTATCTTTACTATCGTTGAAACTGGAGTTATTCTGGTCATGATTCCTGGGTGGAGGTGGGGGAGGTTCCGGAGAGTTTGACACTGGTAAGTTACGTAGCGAGCCGACGGAGCGGCGTCCGACGGATCCCCGGGATCCGTAGTGATCGTAGGGTGCTCCATATTGGCCGTATTGAGATCCATATTGGTCCTCCTCGGGTGCGCAATTAGCAGGGTCATCATATTCTGGAGTGAAGATGTTAGTGTTGCCACCGGTGCTACCACCCTGAGACGGCACCCGCGAATAACGTCCACCATTTTGCCTTGGCTGTACATAGCAAAATTTTTTAAGTAACAAATAATAATTGCTTCCGTAAGCAAAGTAAAAAATAACGGGCAACGTGATCCTAATGAAGATTAAATAAGGCATTGTTGTGGAGAAACACTCGAAAGGTGCGATAGTCGATAGGCGATGTCATATTTTTAATCTAACATTCTTGTCATTCATCGGCTCATAAAGTCGACCTTCATTTCTCATGCCATCCAACGGTCATCAAATTATAATATAAAAACATAATCGCTTTATTTAGTTAAATACATCACATTGTTTTAATAGAAGGTTCTTCGAGGACAAAAGTAAAATTTTAACCAAGCTCACGTGGACTGTAATAGTTTTAAAAAAAATGAGGTCCTTTATACCGCAACAGTATCGAAAATTTAAATTGACTTCTTTGTGATCAAATGAAATGAGTATTTTGAAGTTGGAAAGCTCTTGTCTCTGTTCTTGACAGTAAAACGAACTTTTACTCACCATTGATTGGGATCCCGATCTACTGTGTGCCGATGAATTAGTTGGGTGACCTACCGCAGGTCCCATTGTCCCGGAGTGCCCATTAGCAGGATGAGGGAAAGTTTGGAACTGTATTGCTTTGCTTGGATCCATTTCTTCACGAAAGCCCAGTAAATGGAATGTTGCATATGGGCAGATTTCGTCCTCCATACCTATTTTAATGTTTAATGTAATTGTTGTTATTGTTAATTGAGTAGGCTCGTAACTTCAATTTTATAACTTAAATATTTATTGTTTTATGCTGCATTTTAATTATTTTTTAATAATTTAATCATAAATTTATCAATAAAATACTTGATATTACCTTTTTAGGCCTTTCAGATAGTTGGTTTTTGTGCACATATCGAAATAAAAATTAAATAAAAAAAATACTTTAATGAGTACCAAGTTTTAAAACAACAATAAGAATAGATAAATATAAATTTAAATTGAAAAACATAATAAATATTTAGTCCAATTCCATGGTTCCAATGTCAAAGCGATATATATTTTGGTGTGTGCATCTCGAGCACTTGCACCGTAATTTAATAAAACAGCTTCGGTTCGCATACAAATTTTAAGTAGATTATGAATCTCCCGTATCACGCATTGTTCAGTTGTTTTAAAAAATTACGATTGCAGCGTAATACATGCATTCGTGCAAACATAAACAACGATTTCTGTTGTAATATCGAATAGACAACTTACTAATGCTAAAATCAGTTGAATCATGTCCAAATGACTTTTCGGTTATGAAGAAATTCGCACTGCGTATGCGTGATGTGAGCAGCAAAGATGGGGCGGAGAGAAAAGTTTAAAAACTACGTGAAAGCATTAGCACAGCGTGAAAGTAACAGGCGTTGTTTTACAATTTCTACAATATCTACTAATAGCGATGTGACGACATTCGATTAGCCATATAATAGCGTAGGATTTTGGATTATGCGTAATGCATTTCTTGTATTCATGAGTCGGTTATCATTAAAATTTTGATAAATAAATACAAGCTCAATTGTTATTTTGAATAATTAAAAGTTCTATTTTATAGACTCTGAGATTTATGACTGACGATTGTAGGTTGCGCGTAAATTTCGTTCCGAAAAAACTGTTATACCCCATGGGAGTTAGAAAACATTGTTCATTATTACTTAAGTGTTAACTGCAGCAGTAATGTATATTGTTATCATTCGTTATGCCAGTAATGTGCTAATATCACTGGAGTAATTACACATTGATATTTCTTTAAAAAGATTTATTTCACACGTTGACAATGGTCTGCTAGATGTGATGTTGCTCAAGAACGTAATTGAAAGATTACCGCAAGTTTATCAAAATGTTTGAATCAGCCTTCTACTTTCCAACACGATGTTATCACCTTATTTGTTTTCTACCGAACTTTCGTACGAACCTTGATGTGCTAGTTGGTCATTATTCTCATGTGGTAGTGGGGGAGGGCATCTTCTGTTGGGTGCATAGTGATTCAATTCCTCGTACATATGTCTTCTCGGGTCCCAAGTAGCATGGTGAGTCCTTACTGAACCGTTCCGACCTGTTAAATACAATCTACAACGATCGTTCTACAAAGATGTTGCGTACAAAGTTTTCCCCGAATCTATTAACACTTCTTGATACACATAGTATTATATCTAAAGAATGAGAAAAAATAGACAAAGTAGCTCCCTGATATGGTACATAACACATTACCAATATTGAGGCTCTACATTAATTTCTGGATTACACGCATCTCTCCTTTTTTAAACGTACTTTCTTTATTATAATTAAGCTAATAAAGCAATTAAACATCATGATTGCTGATGATTTTGTGTATGTTAACATGAGTCAAGTGATAAGATATTTGACCATTATTAAAATTTATATGTTAACGATTACGTACGTTTCTAAATTAGGACATTAACGCATGCTCTATATCTAAAATGTATTATAAGCACTTGACAAACCATAAGTGCTTATCTACATGTATTTTAAATATATTTTCTTTATATATGAAGGTAATAACAAAGAGTATCTACAAATAATTTTACGATTGTAAATTACAAATAAATTCAAAAGTATTATTTAACACTAGTGCTAATTATAATTAATGCTATAATTGATATTGCATTGAAGGTAAAACTTTATTCATGCTGAATAAAAACACATCTTGCATTCGCTTAAGACCTGGATTTTTGACGGAAACATGAAACATGACTTACTTATGACGGTTCCTCGCTTAATGCGATCACACGTATTGTAATTAGATCCTGGTACTGGCGGCAATTTGCGATTTGGTGGAGCAATGTAGCCCAATTCATCTCGTAGATCAGGTCTTCTCTTATCTAAAGTAGCTCCAACTACACCTGTCTGTTGATAGACTACGTCATCTGTAATAAATTAGTATAGAAAAATATAGCAGTCTTCCTTTTTTTATCTTATAATAGTCAATTTAAATATAATAATGTTAATCATAATAACTAATTATTAAAACACGTTATACAATTAATTAAAAAAAAAATAAATTTTTGTTTAATCATTACATTTGACTTTTGTATATTTGAAAAATTAATCTTAATATTTAATATTGAAGGAATTCTTTAAAAAATTGTACATTGGCCATCGTAATATTTCTCATCGGAAGAAGAAATTCCACGTAGTCTTGTTTGCTCGGGTCCTCGGGTTCTTCTGGATAAAGCGACGCATATCACGACTATTCCAACAATAATGACGATAATTGTTGCCCCTACTGGCACAATAACGTTTATATCAAACCATAATGGAATCCAAGGAAACAATTTTCTAACATCTCCGTCTTCACCTAAATCCTTTTCAGAATTTCTAGTCCCGCTGCTCAAAATAGGTGGTGCAATAGTGCCTATGAACACAAATGGAAAAAAGGAAAAATAATTAATTAATTGTTGATTTGCACACCTTTTTCGTCGTCGTGACCTTTGCCCTTAAGAACGCAGATCACGATAATGGCAACAATAATGACAAGTACTGCCGCAACAACAGGTACCACTAGATTTAGGTTTGCCATAAATATTTTCATAGGATCGTCGCTGTTGTCACCGGCGTTTACGTCCGGAAGTTCGCGGGCCGGCGCAATGGTGCCTAAAACATAAACCCAAGATGTAAACGCAATGAAAGTGGTAATAAAACCGATAGTTCTGTCAGAATATGCCACCATTGACGCCGACCACACGAAACCGATGTGTAACAGCATACTTACTTCCAGTTACGGTAAGCGTTGCGAATTCATATTCAGCTACTGCAAAGCCAGCGTTATTATGTGCGGTCACGCGCAGGTGATACCAGCTTGCTGGGTCCAAGTCCATTACCACGAAGTTGCCCCCGGGCTTGACATTATTAGATACTTGATTCCATTCTTGCTGATGCCTGTTCATATGTAATAAATAAATTAAATTTTTGGAAATTTTATATAAAAAGGCCAGTTTTCATTTATTGATTTTTTAAATATTGTCCAAGAAAATTCCTATGAGGGATTTAAAGGTAAATTTTTACTAAAAACGTATTCTAGCAATTTTGAAAGTCTTATTTACCTTTTTTAAAAATTGTTTTGTATTAACAAATAAATTGCTCTAACCTTTTTTTATGTTCCACGACAAAGTGAAGCATTGGGCAACCACCATCGGACCAAGCATGAAGATGTAATGTTATGCTTTTAGTAGATACTTCAATAAATCTTGATGCTTCCGGTATTATTGGTTTTGAACCTTTCGTGCGCGTATTTAGTATGTCAGATGGTTCACCCATACCAATCCTGTATACCAAATTATAAATAAAATGTCAAAATATTTTCTATTTAGTAGTGGTTTTATTGGAAAACGTTTGCTCGTGTAAATTTACTTACGCATTGTAGGCAGTGACGTAAATTTGATACCTAGATCCACACCAAAGATTTTCTAAAGTATATTTAAGAGCAGTTGAGCTTATTTGTACAGTTTCCCAATCACCAAATTCTGGCTTGTAATGAATAGTGTATCCATGTATAGGTGCATTATCAGTAGGATGAGGACGTAATTTCATTGTCAATGAGTTGGTCGTTGTAGCAGTTAATGTTACTTGAGGTGAATGTGGAGGTGCTGATCATTATAATAATTATTAAAAGTTTGTTAATTTTAAAACATCATATTTTCAAACATCTACTGAATTTACCGTGCACTACTAATTGATGAGTCACCGTATCATGTCCGAACGTGTTTTCAACGTAACACGAATATTCCCCAGCATCAGTACGGTCTACTTCTTTGATAAAAAGAGATCCCTCGGGTAATTGTCGTAGACGATCAGTAGGTGCAAGTTTCGAGCCTCTTACTTTCCAAATAACCTCAGGTGCGGGCACTCCGACCGCTAAGCAAGGCAGTTTTACGTCTTCTTTGTATGTAGCGACAAATTTATCATCAAAAGATGCAATTTTTGCTGGGACTGTTAATATGAAGAAACATGTATTAAATACGTACATATTTATCATAATGATGTAATTGTAGTAAACGTATTAAACGTAGAAAATTATCTTCTAACCACTAGCGCTAGGAGCGAGATTAACAATTTTCGAAGGTTGTCCTTCTCCTATATTTGTACTAGCCGATACCCAAAACTCGTAGCGGTATTTTTCGTCAAGTCCAGAAACTTCATGTGTTAATTGAGTAGGTGGCACTTTTTGACTAACTGCTTGTTCTGAGTTGTTTGCTTTTGTGTAAACTGTATATTGTGAAATAACTCCGTTTGGTTGAGTTGGAGGTCTCCAAGAAATCAAAATCGAGTCGGCAGACATGACTAAAGCCTTGATCGATGTCGGTGGTTCGGGAGCTGTCAATTAATAAATAAAAAGATACAAGTAATAAGTCGGTTAAAAACATTCTTTTTTAACTTTTTTTTGTATTTTACCATCTTGTTCAGTTTGGCAGTGAATAGGAGCAGATTTAACACCGTCACCACCAGAAGTAAAAGCGAGTATTTGCATACTATAGTTTGTAAATTTCTTAAGCCCATGGAGGATAGTTTCACTGGATGAAGTAATCTTCGTATCTTTCGTATTTTCATCGTGCCAAGATTCGGAGGGTCCGTAAATGATCTGCAATACATATAATATATAATATCATAATAATAATAAACATAGTAATAGTAAAATAAACTTATTAACTTAAGTAATGCGAGAAAAATATGAAAGTGTATTTAATCGGAAACTACCTTATAGCCAGTAATTACTCCGTTGGCAGCTGCTAGAGGCGGAGAAGACCATGAAACACGAATAGTCTGAGATGTGAGAGTTGTACAAGTAGTATCATGGGGTGGTTGTTCAGGTACACCTTCGGCAGTGTGTTGTCTTCTTTCTTCACTCATTGGTCCAGATCCGACTTTATTGAATGCTTGAACTACAACACTGTATTGTGTATATGTTTTTAGATTCATTATTTGCAAGTGATGTTCCTTTCCGTCTTCTTTCGAAAACTCCACAGTTTCAAACATGTACGGCTTATCAGACGAAGCTAATCTGTATCCAACGTAGTAGCCAAGAATTTCTCCATTCCAATCATCACGGGAAGGTGGTTTCCATGATACCTATAATTATTTTAATAAATATAATTTCATATACTTAATTATTTGATTCACATTTATATACACCTTCGTGCAAAATTTATCATTAGTAATTTATATTTAAGTTTAATTAAATTGAAATGAAGATTAAGAGATACTATTAATATATTTTTCAATGTAGTCGAAACATAAAAAAAAAAATAAAATAATAGTGCAAAATATCACAGAAAATAATAAAAGTAGAGTTATAGTAAGAATGGAGAAATAGGAAAGAAATTCAAATGTTTTAATCGAAGAGCTTAATAGCAATTGTAAATAAGTTATTAGAGCGCATTAATGAGTCTAAATTTAATAAGTATAAATCAATATAGACGTGATAATAGGATATGTAATATAAAGAATAAAATTAAAATAAGTCAGTTATCGTGATATATATTTATAGCAATTAGATAAAACTGAGACATGGTCAAGAGACAAATGTGTAGGCGATATAATAAGGATGAGGACAATTTAAAACATATGGTCAAAGTCCATGTAGAAATAGAGAAAGATCACTTGGTGAAAATGCACAACGTAGAATTAAGTAGTCTTGCATTACTGAAAGAAATTAATAAGATAAGAAAAGCATGTTATAGGTTGTAAGATAATTGAGGGTATAGTAAAAAAAAAGAAACCGTTCCAAATTTCTACGTTGATTGATGTTTATTAAAGTTGGTACTCCTACTAAATTCATTTTGAAAAATTTACATTTATTATTTTTTGCAAGTTATTTATGTCTGACAATGTATTTTCAAAAGTTACAAGTATGTCACAATTTAATATAAGTAAATATTAATTTTAAGATCCAATAAAAACATAAAATAGAAATACAAAATATACTTGGAATTAATTTACAAATTTTCTTAATTAAATATTCCTTTTTTTTTACTAAAAATATAATTCGTTTTTTGAAGTGAATTTATAAATATATTCGACTAATTCATATGTGCCATAAATTACACTTATATATTTACTATAATACATGTAGATGAGTATGTAGGAAATAGGAATATGGTATATGAAGTTGATGATAATAGTAAATTATATAAGTAAAATCAATGTTTAATTTCGATTGAATCATTTCTATTCATACGCATCTTGCGTTAATTTGCCAACGCGTTTAACCGTTTGTCTCCGATACGGAGAACTAAATGATGAGTAGTTAAATATATCAACAGGCGACATTATATGAAATTACGTACTCTTCTTAATAGAAATATACCTTAAGAGTATGTTGATCCAACGCATCAACTCTAATAGTACTCGGAGGGCCAGATGGTGCTTCTTCTGCTGTAATGATAGTCACTGTATCTGATGGTTCTGAAATTCCGATTTCATTTTCTGCTACAATTCTCAAATGATAGGTGGTTGCAGGTTTGAGATTAAATACGCCCGCGACATTTTGCTGGGATCCAGGGACTACAACTCTATCGATGTCGGTTTCCCAAGACCCTTTGCTGATTTTATACTCAATAACGTATCGTTTAATTGGACTGTTTCCGTCGTAAGGAGCAGCCCAGGAAAGTTGGACAGATCGACCCGATTTATCTAAGACTTTGAGCCCGTATGGAACTTCTGGTACCTCTGTAAACATAATATAAAAATTATTTATCACAGATTTCTCTATAGATTATATTTTATTAAAAAACAACGTAAGATAACCTTGGATAATCATGTTTATGCTGGTATCATCGCTACCAAATGCATTAGTAGCTACACAAGTAAATAAAGCTGAATCACTTCTTTCCGTTCTTTTAATACTAAGATCCGATAACACACCATTAGCCATTATTTCTTCTCGAATAGTGTAGCGTGAATCACTCTTTGGATCCAGTCGTTTGTTGTTCATATTCCACAAGATACCAATTGGCTTTTCACCTTGAGCCTCGCATTGTAATACGGCTGGTTCTCCACGACGAGCCGTTTGATTTCGTAATTTAATTTCAAAATGAGGTGGCGCTAATAAATATTTAGTATTTAAATTATTATGAAAATGATTTAAAAAATTAATTTTAAATAAATCGAATCCTAATATAAGTAAAATAAATTTTTTATTTTTCTTATTTTATGAATGACATTTACCTTGGACAGAGATTAAAATTACAGCAGACAGTCCAGAACCAATTCCATTAACAGCTTCGCAAAGATAATACCCTTCGTTTGCTTTTTGAATGTTATTAATCATTAGAGTACCGTCTTCAACGCTAATGTCAGGGTTATTGAGTTTTAAATCTGTATAATCACCAGGAGTATCACCTATATTAAGAAAAAAGAAGAGATTGTTACTTGGTAAATTAAAAGTATTTAGTTTAATGAAAATTTTTTCTTTAATGTTTACTAAAATTATAGTAAGCTCACCAGCAGCTCTCTTCCATGTAACTTGAGGCTTCGGAAAACCATCTGCCTTACATTCAACGCGAGCATCCGAACCTTGAGCAAATGCTTTATCCGTTGGTTCAAGAATCCAACGCGGGGGTACTGCGGTGAAATTAAATTAGACGAGTAAGTAACTTTTATCAATTAATATAAGTTCGGTTTAAAAATACTAATAAAGCAAGCTTTTAAAAGATAGTAAAATTAATTCTATCCGCATATTGAAAATTATTATATTTGAGTAGTCAATTTATTTTCAACAAAATACAATGAACAATATATTGAATACGGATAGAATTGAAGCTCATTATGTGATAATGTCTGTTGATCATTCTACGTAAACATTAAAGCTTTTAGAATTTACTAAATAAAAAATGGGTTAGATCAATTATTAAACAGGTTTTTTTAAAGTAAATTGGTCGTATTTTCGTTTTTAATGAATCAACGGACACTTCGCAATGATTTATTTTAGAGCATGCTATTGCAAAACGGTTGTCTTGTAATAAACAAATAAATGCTTCATTTTTACGTTTATAAACTTTTAATTTCCATAAATAAAAATTTTAAATTAAGATATTAATTATTTGAATTTGCTTTATTTATTCGTAGTGTATTATCATTTTAAAAAGTATAATATAAAAAATACTTAAATAATTGAAAAAGGGTATGTATAATCATACATTATATTTAATTTTTTATAAATAATTTAAATTTTATCTGAAGCATTTAAAGAAAAATTGATGCTAATATTTAAAGTAGATCGACTCGCATGGCTTAATTTGAAATTTTAATGTTATTTTGATAGAGATAAACATGCTTTAACCATAAATTTTTCAAGCATCTACAATGATCATGCAGGATTTATAGTTTATTTCTATATACTAAGCGATAGGATCGAAGGACAGGCAAAGATTTGGATTTTGGAGAGAGAGAATAAAAGTAAGGATATTGTATGAAAGCTAATCGACTTCACGCGACTATCCCCAATAAGTTTCAAACTAATTTATTTAAAACATTGCTTATTATTATCGAGCACGTATATTGAAGAACAGATCGAATAATTAACCTAAAATTAAAAATGTTTCTTATATTTAATTTTAATCTGTATTATTTTTATCAGAATTCGACGGGCTAGGATTCATTAACGATAAACTAAATACTAATTTTTACTATATCCGAAACTTCATGGAATAGTTGAGGTTAATTATTATAAAAAAGTCATAGTGACAATGGTTAATCAACCTTTATATAATTAACACATAAGCTACAAGATGAAAAATACAAGATACAGCACCGGGGAATTATTATAAGACGAACAATAATTAAGATCTAAAATACATGAGAAATATAACGAAATAACTGAATATAACAAAATACACTAATATAAGCGAGAAACGTACTGAGAAAGCATCATTAAATGGGTTTTTTATAACATTTCTTTATTAAAAAATAAAGAAAAATGAACTCTTATTTTTTGGTTCGGTTGAGATTCGCAACTTTATATTTTATTTATATCTGTGGATATATTTTTTTTTGAGAATTAAGTAAAAATTACAATAAACGTCATTTATTACAAAAATTTCTTTATAATAGATAATCTTAATTATTTACTCCAAGCTCTCAAAACAACATTAGTTCTCTTGATTTCATATTAGATATTAATTTCTATTATTTACTTTAATACTTGAATTTTACAGATAAAGTTAAAAAAATAATATATTTATAAAATAAATAATCAAATGCGAATTAAAAATGCAAGTAAGCGATACTAAAGTATCAATGATACATTTAAAAAGCAGAAAACGTTATTTTTATAACATATATAGATCAAGCGAGCGTCTGATTTTTATCAATTCAGTTCCTTATGAAGTTATGATCAGCCTAACCGTGCACTCGTAACATCGCCTGCTGTGTGTCGTTGCCAGATGGATTTTTTGCGATACACATGTATTTGCCTCCATGACTTGGTTCTACAGGATCAATCAGTAGTATGCTCGAGCGCAGCCCTACTTGACTGATTCTGTAGCCCATAGACTGCGAGAGCTTTTTTCCTTCAAAAGTCCAGCTGATTTCGATTGGCATATCGCCAATCAGTACCATACAAGCTAATTGAGCGGTTTGACCATCGTATATTTGCTGATCCCCGAAATCGAATGGAGTGATGCGGGGATATACTGGAAATTCAATGATGAAAATGCAAGTTGCACACAACGTTCTTTTCAATTTTTCACATAGAATTATCTTTTTTGTTCCAAACTGTTTATTATATTACACAAGTATTATTATGACTAATCTACATGTTTTAACAAGTCGAAAAAATAATTATTAGAAAAAGGTTTAATATTATTTAAGATTGTTAACGAAATTAACTATTGATTTACAACCCTGTAATTCTTGTTCAATTCAAGATGAGATATTGTATACAATCGGAGTAATCATTCAGAAATAAAGATTACATAAAGAAATACGTTGTTATGTAATTTCATCTTACACAACTGCAAGGATATATTTGTTTAACTCTATCTAATAGAATATTTCAATTATTTATGATGAAATGCAATAAGCATTATAATTCAGAAGACAATAAAATAAGATAAATTGGTGCAGTTTTTTCAATCTCAGTAATTACACTATTACTTGTAGAAGATAATATTGTTTATCAATAATATATGGTTAGCTATAGTGTTAAAAGTTACGGTACAGTCTGCAGGACGATAATGTAAAACAACTTAAATTATACACATTGAAAACTTTGATTTTATTGAACAAGTTTATAAAATTCCCAGACTTATTTCAAATTTTATCTTAGGACCTTAACGATGAGGATTCAATGCTAATAAAGACGATGCAACAGAATATATCATAAAAACAAAAATTTCACGAGTTTTGTTTGTAGGTATAAAAAGTCTCTCTTTTGAGGAATACAAAGTAAGTTTGGACCACTTCAATACAAATGTTACATTTTAGAAAATACCAAGTCAACTCTCTTTTAACTAATCTATCTCTGTATATCTTTTTCGTTTTTCTTTCTCTTTCTTTCTCTTACCTATACAAATTTTCTTCGCGCTTTTCGAAACAGAAATACGAAGATAAACTTAAGTTTACACATACAAAATAAAGACAGAATAAACAGAATTTTTGGTATCTTTAGAAATATTGCATTGCCTAAATATTCCTAATAGATGCTCGATATACCATTAACTTGGAGATTGGCGCGGTGCGTAATACGACCTGCTGGGCTGTCGGCAATGCATGCGTATTCTCCAGCATGACCACCCTTTACTGAAGGTATGGTAAGAGTCGAAACTCGATCCCCCATAGTGGTTATATGAACTTCATTATTTGTTTCAATTTTGTGGCCGTCAAAAAGCCACTGAAGCGATAGAGGCGCATCTCCTTTAACGACAGCACAATGCACTATTATCAAATCACCGGTGTTGGTACTCTCGTGAAATGAAAAGGGTTGAAGATGTGGTGCGACTGTAAGATAATAAAAATACAACAGAAACCCTGTATGGTTTTTGGATTCTAAATTTTAACGTTCACTAGATCTTTATTAACACTGTTGTAGATTAGTCCTGCATTCGCTGCATGTACACGAGTATTTGTATATAAACATACTTACAAATACATGCACGCACACCTAAGTATGCCCAAGCGCGCAAATTGAAATAAATATGAACATCTTGTCGATTATAGGATTAAAATTTTTGTTTAGAATATGTACAAGTAATTGATAACTAAAAATTCAGTTTAACAGATGATTAACACGACTTCGCTTGATATTGGGTAAATATAACACAAGAAATCATAAAGCATATGAGATTCATTGCGGATGATTTTTGCTCTATACAATTGCATGTGCCTTAGAAAATAAAAGGATATTCAGCAGGTTCATGTTTCAACTACTTCAAGTGACCAATTCATAATATGCAAATTAATTATAGACCATTCACAATAAGCTCGGCCGCAAGCTGTTGTTTGCCGGCTGAATTTTCTGCGGTACACATGTAAGTGCCAGTATGTGAGGCTTGTACGGATCCAATGCTTAAAATAGCTCCGCGCTCTCCCAGATCCAAAATGGATATACCAGAATGTGGAGAAATTTCATGACCGTTTAAAGTCCAGTGAAGCTTGAGTGGCTGATCGCCTTCAATTACAGCGCAAGGAACCGTAACTACTTGTCCCGAATTCAACGGACCATCGCTTAGCGAAAATGGTAGCAACTTTGGCAGGACTGAAAATCAGAAAAAACCAATCCAACTGTTGAATTTAACTTTATGCTATATGGCCAACTGTTACACTCCTATCAAAAAACTAACAAAAATATTTTCCAGACATACATTATTACTTAATATATCTCAAAACTAGATTTCTAAATTTTGAATTTAACTAAGACCACTGGATGTATTAATCAATACATCTTAAAATACATTTGAATTCTAATATGTTGAGATATTGGTAAATAAATATTTGCTTAAGAGACGACATCTTACAACCTTTTAATTTATGAAATTTTTAAATTAGTTATTAAGAGACAGATTTTAAATATCTATTTTAGGATACACAAATTACGGGAAGAATTACATATAAAGACCACACTTCAAGCTGATGGCTTTGTATTCATTTTTAAAAAATCTCAACTTTTTGAAGAAATACAAGCATTTATTAAATAGAAGCATTATTACTTTCGTGAATAGTAAAATTTTAATATTACAATAAAAATTTGATAATCTTGCTATCTTGTAAGAAGTATTTTATGTAATTAAAAATATATCATGAAAAAATGAATAAAAGTAAAACTAAAAATAAAATTAAGAAATTCAAATAATACGATTAAATTTTTATAAATATTCAAAACTTAAACGAAAAATGAAGTAACTTATAAAATTTTCAGATTAGATGCTTATAAAAACAACATTATTAACAACTGTTTTCGTGTAAAATGTTGTAATTTCTATACGTGATCGAACAAAATTTTTTTATTTAAATAACGTTAAGATATTTATTGAATGCAATAAAAAGTTTATGATAAAAGCTAAATTAGATACAATAGCTTTTGTTTATCAGATTTACAAATACCATTGACATCAAGCATAGCTGTACGTGTCGTTGATCCAGCAATATTAGATATGACGCACGTATATTCTCCGGCATGTACTGCTCCAACAGCCTCGATACTCAATTGCTTTCCACGTTTTCCAACGTTAGATATTAAAATATCTTTGCGTTTTCTATCTACTATTTTATTTTCAAACATCCAATTGATTTCTATGGGAAAGTCACCTTTGGTGACAACGCATGTTACAGAAGCCACGTCGCCTGCGTTAATCGGTTCATTCCCGAATGTGAATACCCCAATTTGTGGAGCAACTATTATTAAAGAAAAATTAAATTGATAAGAAAAAATCGTTTATTTTATTAAATTCCTAGTCATATTTGGAAGAATATTTTATCGTATACATTTCAAAAACAGATATATAGAAAAGAATTACAAGACTAAGAAAGTCTTATATAACTATTTTTTCGAATTTTTGAAAATGGAAATTCATTAATCTTTGCACAAATAAAAATGAAGAAATAGCAACTGAAGAAAATTTTAATTTTAGTTCACTACAAATCAGATTATTCTTATTTTCAAAATAAGTAGATTCATATGAGCCTTTGGAAGAGTGAAGGATTTTTAGGAAACAATAGAATAACAAAATAACGAGCTTCGTAAGTCTAGAGTTATATTTTTAACCATTAACATCAAGTAATGCTGTCCTTGTAGTTGATCCGGCTATATTAGAAGCCAAACATGTATACTCTCCAGAGTGCATTGCTCCAACATTTTCAATACTCAATTGTTTACCACGTTTTCCAAAATTAGATATAACTACGTCTTTACGTATTTCATTTATTGGTTCATTTTCAAACATCCATTCAATATCCATCGGAAAGTCGCCTTTTGTCACAACACATGTTACAGAGGCAACGTCTCCGGCATTTACTGGTTCACTACCAAATGTGAATGCTCCAATTTGTGGAGCCACTATGTAGATACAAAATTTAATTATGAAGATATTATTAATATAAAAGATTAATTATAATAAAAGTATCATTCACAATATACAAAACTTTAATAAAAATCTAACAGTTCTTCATTCATAAAAAATACTTATAATCTAATAGATTAAAAATTGTGTGATAATAAAATAAAATCAAAAACTTTTAAAAGTTTCAAGCAAATCAAAATGAAGGATATCCGAATAAAATACTATAAAACACATTTTACTTGAAATTTAAAATTTAGAAATTAATCGTAACGAAAACCAGCTCATTTTTTAGTTTAACAATTTTTTTTTTAATAAATATGTATTTATCGTTGATCTATGAAAATGAGATTATAGGAAACGATATAGTCATTAAAACCATATTAAAATTATTCTAAACATCACTAATATTGAATGACAGTGTAAATTGTTGAATCAGTAATATATAAGGAACAGAAATAAAAAAGAATATAATGATTTTTTTTGTTTTCCATCAACTACAATTATAATGGAACATCTAGTTTGTACCATAAATAGATCATCATTAGTAACTGCATATGTTCTATAGGCAATATTTTCTGCGATCGAAGGTCACTACTAAAAGTCAAGACTCTAATTTGAAGCGAAACTCATAATATTCAAGGGAATATTGTACAGTTCAACCAAGTTGATAAATACCTTAAATAAATATTTATGTTAAACCTCTAAAGCTTGAACGTTGTTTAATTAGAAAAAAATTTGCCATTTTTCCCAATTTCAAAAAATAATAAATTTGCAAAAAGCGAAAAAAAAGAAAAACATTATTGATTTTCAAAGATTAATTAATTTAGATATATTTAAAAAATTGAAATACATGACAAAATATTTTTATCTTGAAATCTTTTATCTTTTAATCATTTGAATTTATCTTGAAAATACATATTATCGCTGATAAAAATTTAACAGCAAAGGGAAAAACCATTTTAAACAAATTTTTATTTCAATGTAACATTAATATTACATTAATAATTAATTACTACTTAAAATCAACCATTGATTTAACCACTTGATTATATGGAAGTTTTTTAATTTATAATAAATATTTCTTTTGTATTTTTATGTTTTTTTTTTTATTACTAAATTACTATAATATTTTCGAAGGAAAATTACTTTTGATGATAAGCGATTTATGTCAAAAGAAAAAGGAAGTAATCTGAGGCACAACAACTGAGGCACAAGATGTAAAAAATGATTGTAAAAATAGAGAATTTTAATTTATAAATTTAACTAAGGAAACCCTTTAAGAAAAAGTTTATGTGCAATGGAAGTGTTAATAAGAAAGTTTTTGTGCGAATTAATTAGAAAAGATTTTATATAAAATTGAATTTTTTCAATATTTAATTTGTATCATTAATTAACAAAATTGAACTTCGATTTGAGAATCCTACAAAATTACTTGCAATACAAGTATATTCTCCCATATGATAGCTGTTGCAAAATCAATATTTAGTACTGAATATTTTCTGCTAGTTTTTGATATTATTATATTTGGGTAGCTTTTTGATTGAATAATTTTTCCATTCAACGCCCAATCAGGTTCGTCACTGTTAAGAACACTACACGAAGAAGATACTTGTTCTCCAGAATTTGCTGGTTTATCGCCAAAATTAATAACAGCGATTTGAGGAGAATTGTAATATTAAATTATACGTCTTGACAATAGATGGAAACAAATAATATGTGCTCATACGCTGATCTTTAAAGAAAATAAATAGAGAAAGATTTTATCCATATGTTAAATCACTGTAGCTCACATTTACAAACATTTGTAAATCTGTGATAAACATTAAAAAGAAAGAGTAAAATGATCTATTGGTATGCACTAGTACATGTTAATTTTCATTTACTTCAGTCCAAATATTGTTATATGCTAAACATTACAAGGTATACCATTAACTGCAAGTATAGCTGATCGAGACGTTGATCCGGCTATATTGGATGCTACGCACATATATTCAACGGCATTCCTAGCAGTTACAGAATCAATTAACAATTATTTAGTACGTTTCACGACTTCAAAAATAACTATATCTTAATTAAGATTAATATCACTTCTTTGACATATGAAGGTGATATCTAATGACAAATTTCCTTTCATTACCACACATTGAACTGAGGCAGTTTCTCCCGCATTTAAAAGATCACCTCCAAAAGTAAACATACCTATTTGCGGAGACAGTAAACTCAAAAAAAGATAAAATTATTAATTAAAATAAATTTTAAAGAAAAATGTAAAATTTTAATTCAAATAAATTTTAAGGTATTAAGAATACTTAAAATAATCAATATAAATACACCAGTTAAAAATATAGACTCCGTTCATATTAATTAACAATACTTTTTATTTATTTATATAAATGTTCAAGTAAATGCTATCAAATAATTTTTAGGTACAAGTATTTTATTTTTATGAAGAATTTAATCTGACATCTAATTTTATGAGAAGTTTTTACACTGTAAGGTAAATAGAATCATATACATTATTATTCGGTAATGGTTTACCACAGGATTATTTCATTTTATAATTATTTATTATTTCATTTGTAGTCCTACCACTAATTTTTAATGTCTCTTACTCGAAAGAAGCCATTTTTATTGGATAAAATATGCATAAATCATAGCTATTTACAATGCATCTTATGTGGTTTAAATTAAGGAAATGTAAGGACATTGGATAATAAATTTACAACATTTTGAACTAGTCAGTGCAAGATAATCTGGTTAGAAAAGAGCGTAAATTCACACTTTTATTAGCGAATATACCATTGATAGATAATCGGGTACTAAGATGAGATATTCCTGCTTGGTTACTCGCAATACAAGTATAATTTCCAGCATGATGTGCATTAACCGAATCAATACTGAGTACAGATATCATCTTTCCAGTTTTAGAAATTACTATTCCATCATGAGTTTTTGAACTTATTTGAATATTATTTAACGTCCAATGAATTTTCATTGGACGATCACCTTTTAGTATGCTGCATATGAAAGAAACTTGTTCACTCCAATTAACAGGTTCTTCTTCAAAGGCAAAAGGAGCAATTTGTGGTGGAACTGTAATAATATTGAAATATATGCGATCAAGCTATACTATATAGAATAATTTACATTAGAATCGAATAAGTATGTGGCGCAGCGAGCTGCGCATTATGAAATATTGCAATAGTTAAGCCATACGAGTCTTATAGGATACTTTCACGAAATTTTTTAATACGCTTAATACATTAACAATACCGTTAACAGCGAGTATTGTCGATCGAGAAGTGGAACCAGCATTATTTGAAGCAATACATGTGTATTCACCAACATGCTTGGCTTGGACAGCCTCTATCATCAGCTGTTTAGTACGTTTTCCGGAATTTGATATAATAACATCGCTCTTATCTACCTTTATGGGATTACCCTTAAACATTAAATCGATGTCTAACGGTGAATCCCCTTTTATGATTGCGCACGTAATTGTTGCCATATCACCAGCATTTAAAGGGTCCTGACCAAATGTAAAACCTATACCTATTTGTGGTGTAACTAAAAATAAGAAAAATATTTTTTTTGTAAATAAGAATTCGAATTTTTGATACTAAATATGAAATGTCATTTATATATATTCACATAATACATTGTTATTTTCAAAAGTTATATGGGCTACACGTTTATAAACAGTTATTATATTACTATCAATATTTTAAATATCAATAAAAACAAATAAAAAACTTTATATTTAGCGAAATCTTAGATAATTGTAACAATACTAATAATTAATTATAAATTATTTTGACTGTTTCAGATATATATTAATCCAATTCTTAAGCACAAATAAATATTGAATTCAAGTATCTGATGCACTGTTAAAATAATTAAATAAAATACTTTAAATTTTTTTAAATATATATAATGTACATGTAATTTTCATTTTTTAGACAAATTAATAAAATTTATAATGCTTTAAAATGTAGTAAAAAAAGCTGAAAAGAAAAGAGAGTATTTAAATAATTGAAATTTGTAATACATTAAAAATTTTGTCTTCAAAATTTTTGTAAATTCTCAATAAAAGGACAGTTTGTATTCAAAGATTTATATTCGTATGTACTCATTGACTTTTAAAATTTCACTGTTTTGAGGATTCAGATCAATATGTCGTATTAATCAATACAATAATAATATAAATATACGTACATTAATTAATGTGACGTATTGTTTACATCACACTCAATAGGGGGAACTATTTTTCTATTTGTAGAATATATTTTTCTATGTTAGAATAGGTACGAAAAGTTAATGCCTTATTATTTAAAGTCTAGGATATTTTTACTGATTATCGTCTGCCTATGTAGTACACGTTAGTGATACCTGTTTACACCAGCTAACTAGATATTCATCATTAACGAAGTAAGGAACAATAAGTGGGAGTATAAACTAATATTAAATTATTTGGTAAACCACGAATAATTAGGAAAATAAAGGTAAAAATATATTTTTACAATTCTTTAGTGTTAGTTTTTAAAAAATATTTGTAAAAAAATCTACCATTACCTATATAACATTTTTTAAAGAAATTTAAAAAATATATTAATAGGATTTAACATCAATATTAAGAAAATATTCTAAAATACATATACCTAAATACTTTTTCAAATTAATTTTTAAATATATGAATACGACAAGAGTCTGTCTACTAAATGACACTATTTCATTTTTTAATACCATTAATAGCCAAAACAGCTGATCGTGAAGTAGATCCAGCAATATTAGATGCTACACATGTATATTCTCCAACGTGCCTTGCATCGACCGAATCTATTGTTAACTGCTTCGTTCGTTTTCCTGTTTCAATTACAGTTATTTCGTGTTCAATAAAATCTATATGTTTATTTTTAAATAACCATACTATCTCCAGAGGAAAATCTCCTTTTGCAACGGTACACGTTAATGATGTAGTGTCTCCAGCATTCAATGATTCCTCGCCAAAATAAAACATTCCTATTTGTGGAGCCACTATGAATAAAAATTTTTTTGATTTTACAGTTAATAATAGGAAAAAAATTGTAAATATACATATTATTTATACCCAATATTTAAGCAGAATTCTTTTGAACTAATTTTATTATCGTAAAATAGAGTGAATAATTTTTAAAATATTGCCTTACTTACGAATGATTTCCATAAATAATATTAGAATATAGATAAGTTTGTGGTTATATAATTAACATTTAAAAGAAAGTTTTTTATTATTTTATTGGGGTATTATATTGAATTTATTATCAATTTTATTATTCATAACTGCATTGTTTCAAAGATATAGCATTAAAACTTTTTTTATAAGTTTCAAAAATTAGAACCATTTAAAACTTTGTGTAAGAGAGGGGATTAAATGAAGAATAGAATATCTTAAATAAAATTATTTCTAGTAATAAATAAAAAAAATTAAGTAGCGTATTCGATACATTTAATAAATAACTTGTACAATTTTATATATTATTATAATTATTATTTGCTCTTGTAAATCAGTTTTAAACATGATTTATTAATACTGCAATGTGAGGTAATAAGTGTCTGGAAAGGAACTCAAAAAGATGAAGGATTTTTTTTTAATTAAACAACTTTTTTGCGAATAACGTAGTTTTTAAAAATATTGATGTATGCTGCTATTTATTTTTACCATTGACTAGCAAAGATGTAGTATAACTTGTAGCACCTGCTTGGTTGGATACGGAACATATGTACTGTCCACTATGATCTGCATGAACGATTTCAATATCAAGCGAACTTCTACGCTTATTAATAGAAATCGATATTTCTGGCTTATCTGTAGCAATTATTGACTGACCATTGAAGTACCACGAAAATTCTAAAGGATTATCTCCAACAGAAACAGAACATGTAGCGGACATGGATTCTCCAGAGTTTACTGGTTTGTCGCTGAATGAGAAGGGCACGATTTGTGGAGCCACTATTTGTAGACATACTTCTTATAGTAAATTTCGAAATTGCTATTAAATTTATATTATTTATTATGAATAAATACATAATTTCATTCGATAAAATTTCTTTTTTTCTTTTAAACAATTGTTAAATATTCTTTATATTCAATATAAAGGTGTAAAGGTATTAGGAATGATGTCATATTTAATGAAATTTGTGTTTTTGTTGGTCTGAAAGGTAAGCCTCATGCAAATTAAGCAGTTTTGATTGATGAATATATGAATAGTATTGAAAATAGCAGATCTATAATTGTTATTTTTATTTAATAAAACAATAAAAGTAATGCTTTCTTTGTGAATTAGTAATACTTATAAAGTTCATTCACGGGAATTTGCTGTTGAATTACCGTTAACAATGAGTACAGTATTATGGCTTGCAGCACCCGCTTTGTTTGATACTGAGCAAGTATATGTTCCAGTATGGTGTGCACTAACAGCTTCAATTTCTAACAAACTTCTACGTTTGCCAGTGGATATTGAGACATCTTGCGCATTGCCCGTAAGTAGCTGTTCACCATTAAAGAACCAAGAAATTTCAAGGGGATAATCGCCAACAGAAACAGAACAAATGGCAGACATTGATTCTCCTGAATTCGCAGGTCGCTGACCAAATGAAAATGGTATAATTTGTGGCGAAACTGTATAATATGAAGTAATATTTTCTATTGAAATTAAAAGCAGTTTTGTTATTTAAATAAAGAAAGGATAAAAATGAAGCCCTCGGTAAATAATTTACAATTTAAGTTATTATTTATAATGTTAAAGATATTAATATAAAAATGTATTTAAAAAAAAGTTTTTGATAAAGAGCGGAAATTTTATCTTCTTGAAAAAAGCGTTTTATGTATATCATATCTAACATCTGAGATAATAATTAATTAATAATGATTATTAAAATTTTTATCATTAATTTGCACTTAAATATGGTATAGTGATGAATTACAAAATTTGAATATTGAATATCTTAATAAAGTTGTTAAAATATCGATTTTTACAATTTCAAGTCTCTTTTTAGACTAAATAAGAACAATTCAACATGGTATAAATTTTTCATTTATTAAATTGATTCATTTAAGAAAATATGAATATGGTGATAAAAAGGAGGAGAAAGAAAAATAATAAATCAATATATATAAAATAAAAGGGTAACATTGTCTTGTAAAAGCAAATAATCACAATATATTATAACTATTTGTGAATTTATGCATTGTATTTTAATTTTTATTAATGTGTAACTTATAATAAAGTGTTTATGTTTATTGTATTAGACGATTTTATCCTAAATCTAATTTTGCTTAACTTTCATATCTACTTTGCTTAGATTTTTATTCATATTGTTTGGGATTTCATAATTTCATTTTTGAAAGTTATTTGATAAACATTTCATCATTTTATTAATTTATTTGGAGTAATCGATTGAAAATTTTCAAAAATAAAAAAACTTTGTATAGAAAGCAACTCTATTATTTGAATAAAATATTATTGACAATTTTAGATTGTCGATTAAAGGAGTAATCATAAAAAAACATGGAATGCTGTGAATAGTGGTATAAAATTCTTCAAAAATTGAGTTAGTAGAGTCAATATGATAATTGTGAAGTAGAGATTCATTAATCTTGGACTATGCAGATTTGATTCAATTAAATCTATTGTTAATTGCTTCGATCATTTTTCAGTTTTACTTATGACTATTTTAAGTTCGTAAAATATAAATTTTTACTGATAAATGCAGAAATAATTACTAAAGGAGAATATTTTTTTCGAATGGAACATGATATAACATATTCAGCTTTTAAAGACTTGTTGAAAGAAAAATTTTCTATTTTGTTGGAATTAAAGATAAGTTAAATAAGTCACTTCGCAACAAAACCATATTATATTATTATGAGAACCATATATCTTAAATTTAGTTTTATTTATTTTTAACACAATAGTACAATTATTTCATGAAACACACAACATACATTTATAGTAATAAATTGGATTTTAAGTAATATATTGGTAATAAGAAAATTAATATTTAGGCTAATTAATATTTACACATATATCTTAGAAAATCATTAATTCAATTTTTTTATAATATTACAGTAAAAACAAGAGAGGTACTATGGCTTATCGTTCCAGCTTGGTTAGATACTAAACATGTGTACTCTCTATGATTTGTTGTAATCGCTTCGATATATAATATGTTTCTCAGTATAAAAATCAATATTTTTAGTTCATTTGTATTAATTATTAATTAACCATTAAAATTCCACCTTAACTTTAAGGAATTATCATCTATATTAACCGCGTAGGTGGTTGACATACATTCTCTATAATTTACTGGCCTATCATCAAAGGCGAATGACGCAATTTGATAAAGTTTAGAAAAACATAAATATGAAGTTTCTTCCAGTCATACAAAATTGTTAGCTTTACAAAAACTGCAGTGGATTAAAAAATTGTATCGTTTATATTACATTGTATTTACAAATCATCGTTAATTTTATTTCATATCTAATTAATGAAACTTTAATTAGATAATATGTATTCTGTAAGATTAGTATCATAAGTAAAATATTATAACACATATAAAGCATAATAAATAACATAACAAATAACAAATATATAACATAAGTATAATATTATAAAATATTATTATGAAGTTAAAGTTTCAATTTTTCATAAATTTTAACGTTTTTTAGGTAAAAAAGAACATTTCGTATTATCAAATTATTACCAATACAAAATAAATAAGAACACTCATTAGCAGAAGCCGAACAAGTGGCTGACATTGGTTTCCGAAAATTTACCGGCATGTAGCTAAATGAGAATGCAAAAATATGTGGTAAGACCATTAAAATAATTTAATTTTACAAAAGATTATTATAACTATATGTAATTTAAACTGATTATCTAAGAAAAAATTTATGTATTGGTTAAACATATATAAATGTATATTATATACTTTATGCGCTGTATTATCTAATTAATTTAAAAGGTACTGTAGTATTAGATTTCTTTGTTAACGTAATAAGCTCCGTTAGCTTCTACATAGCAGCACGATGGAATAAGACTGTTTGTAGATATTAATTAAAAAATAAAATATCAATTTTTAGCTAACACACTATGTAACACATTGATTAGAATTGTGCAATGCCTTGGATACAACTGTAATGAATTTGAACTATATAACGTATACTTCTAATCTTTGTATCAGCATGGAAAATTCACAATTAGAATTTCCCTACAAGGGAGTTAAGTTTTTCTGACATGTTATTGACAGACATGTTATGAATTAATTAAATTACTGACTAGAAAGGGAATTATTGTTATTTGATATACGTATTAACGTATTTAATACACGAAAACTGGCTCATTCCACTAATTATTACATAAATGCATTGCTGTATAAAACCATTTTAGATAAAACTTTATTTTTACAGATGAAAAATTAATACTACATATAATTTAAGAAATTTTCGAGAGTACTAAATCGTTTCTAAATAAATAATTGTAAAGACATGAACAATACAGGATAAATGTATGGAATTATGAAGATGATTAAAAAGGAACAATTGCTGTATGTAAATCGTACATTTTAGCATCAAATAATTTGTTTCAGTGTGTAAATTTACTAAAAAAAAATTAAATTATAGTTAATTAAAAAGATACCTGTAAAATGAACAAATTTTTAGTTTATTTTATATAAATGATATATGTGTAAAGAAAACCCTTACATATGTATATATTTAAATTTTTCAAAGATACTTTGTTCTGTAAAAATACGCTATTTCTTATTACTTAAAAATTTAGAATTATACTAGAACGTATTATCTATAAGGAGAGTCCGAATTAAAATTTAAGTAAAAACAAGATATGCTGAATTGTTTTTAAATTTAAACTGCTTATTTTGATTAATAGTGAATTGTAATTGGAAAGGGTGATAAAATATTAACTATAATATACATACTAAATATATTAAATTGATCAATACATAAAAATAATAATAATTATTATAAAATTACTCTAAATGCTTAAAAAAATTATAATTTTTTTAATAGCCAATTAAATCAAAACAAAAAGAGAATCTGAAAAATTGTGAAAATATAAATAATATTTAATTAAAATATAAAAAATGGATTTTTTATTAAAAAATATATATATATTAATATATATTAATATTATATATATATATATATATATGTATATTAATTTCGTACAAGTTACCATTAATAGCAAGATTATTGCAATAACTTCGTTTGAAATCAAATAATATATTTATCAGCATTATTAATTTTTATAGCTTAAATTTCTAATAAGCTTCTGCATTTGATAGTAGATATCATTAAATTTTTATTATTTTCGATCAATAGTTTTAATTTATTAAAGTATTAAAAAAAAAATTAAATGGCTGATCACCATGAGAGATAGTATAAATAGTTGATATAGAATTTCTAAAGTTTGCTGGTCCATTACCAATTGTGAATGGAACGATTTCCGGTAAAACTTGATTAACGAATTTTTATAAGAATGAATAGCGATAACATATTATACTACTAATTTATTTCTTAAAATATTAAAAGCAATTTAAGTACTTAGTTTTTGAGTTTTTTAATATTTGATGTAATGAAAATAAAAAAAAAATAATAAAATAAAAAGAAAATCACTGAAAAATGTTATAATAAATTATTAATGTGTTAAGAAGTATCGTTGATAGTTTATCAGCTGAATACATTGTTGTTTTATATTTAAGTGAATTTCCCGCGTGATATATCAGCATATCGATTGATAATAAACTAACGCTCCTCCCCTATGGGTAGCATGAATGTGGTGATGGGGAAGAGGGCTTAGGCGCAAGTGAGATTGGGCTTTGTGATGAATGCGCCGTTTGATTGATTGAGAATGGAACAGCACCCTGTAAACGGGTCTCTTCATGAATGCAGGGATTCTCCTTAACTAGGGGTTCTCTTATGAATGAAAGTATAAATGAAGTATGGGTAAAGGGCGATGGAACTCTGGCTAACCAGGTGGACCGGAACCCTGGGCCATTCGGTGTTTCTAAGTGACCCCGTGGATGCTATTGGAGAAGCAAAGGCAGTTTCTTGCTTCTACAACCAAGAAGCAACCCACAATTGCGCTCGGGTGAAGTCGCAATGATTTATACATTCAACCCCTAAGTCCTGGTATGCGTAACCGTGCCTAGGGCACTGGTTGGTCACGGTGTACCAGTGGTCGCAAACGGTGCCTTGGAGGATCTGGGTGCAGCCTACGAGTATTTAGCCTTACCATCTTATGCGGGGCTCTGTAGTAGCGGACTAAATATTTCCCTAGTTTCTTGTAGGACCAAAAATGGAGACTACAAAAAATATAAAAGATAAAGAAGTGCGGGAACATGTGCGGCACAGAGAGCAAAAACACTAATGCCCCATGGTCCTGATGGACAAGAAGGGCGCCGCTCCTGAGACGATAGAGGTCGCGACAATTGTGTCAGCTAAGGTGATGGGAACCATGTCGTTCGAGGGGGAGTGGAGATGGAAATTGCGACCCCGACTTTAGCTGAGGAGACAGAGACTACGGCATCCGAAGCGGAGTTGCTCAAAGCAGGAGCAGGTTTGGGGTGGCCTGAAGGAGGCTGGCTAAAGAGCGGAAAAACTCAGGAGGCCGCGCTACTCGGGTGTCCCTGCGGGCTCTGCAGGAACGGGAATTATACCCTTAAGAGGATATCGGGAGAGGAGAGAACTCCCCTTGTTGACCCGCGAAAACTAAAAAAGCTGAAAGGCCTTGTCCACGTGAGGGTACCCTGAGCAAGCCCGCCCTCAACAGGACAGGACAGACTTGGAGCGGCACCCTGTAGAAAGCAGACAGGATGAATCTCTAGGCCACAGTAATAGTAAGGGAGGAATACCCTGATGACGCCATCAGTACGGAAATGGAATACTAGTTCTGGAAAGTACTGACTTTGACTTTCCTGGCTTTTGATGGGGTGGCACAGGCGCTTGATTTCGAGTATACATATAAAAAGGAAGTAGCCATAGTATTTGTGTCCTCTGACTAGGAAACAAGAGAATGGCAGATTAAGGCTGTGCCTCGCTGGATATCCCATGGATTGGTAGGGTGGAGGGGATTTATAGAGTGGAGGGGATGGAGTTGCTCCAGACCAGGATTAAGGTGATTGCCAAGTTTGCGACTATGGTGGCAGACCAGCGTCCTTTCTTAAGAGTCTGGAGTTCAAAATTTCGCTCCTAAGATCAAGATTGGACCTTAGAAAATAGTTGTGGTCCGGAAGGGTAGGAGAGGGTGGCTGGTGCGAGAGACAAAGGTCTCTTTGTGATGACTATCCCTAAGTCACACGTCAAAGTTCTGACGGCCCTCAGGGATAGGCCCTACTTTGGGTGCCTGAGGATGCACCTAAAGGTTATTTCCAGGGGTCTAAAACAGGCTGGAGGTACCGTAAGCAAGAAGAGAAGTCGGCGGAGAGCTAGAAATGGCTTAAGTTGCATCATAGCAAAGGCGCCTCTTCGGTATTGCAAAGGGGTTTAGCTAAGATGCACACAGGGGTAGCGCTCATCCAAGAACCTTGGGTGGTCAAAGGCGCTATCCTAGGGCTTGGTAGACTCATGTTTTAGGGACACCAGGAATACGAGACCCACGGCCTGCGTAGTGCTTAAAAGAGATCAATGCCTTGCCAATTCTGGACCACTGTTCTGGTGATCTGGTAGCGGTGATGACTGAAGTGGAAAGAATTGGGAGGCTAATGATAGTATCAGCCTACTTTCTCTTCGATAGCAAGGATAACAGTAAGGAGGATCTCCACGCGGATTAACACGCCTATAAGTTTTGTAGATCGACGGAGACTGCCCTGTGCAGGGCAGTCAGGACAATCGAAAGGCAGCTAAGGGTGAATGATATGTAGGGGGCACTTCTATACATAAAAAAAGCCTTTAGTAATACCTCTAGAGAGGTAATAAGGCGAGCTTTGGGTAGGTTCCGAATACTGCAGGGCATAGTTGAGTACGTTGACTACATGCTGGGTAACCGGTGTGTGATGGTGAGTAAGGGCGACACAATACTGAGGGGATCCGTCGGATCGGATTGCCCCCAGGATGGCGTTCTTCCCCGCTCATCTGATTCCTGATAATGGACAAACTGCTTACCCGGCTACATGGATCAGGCTGTACAGCTATTGGATATGCGGATGATATCCTTATAATAGCCAGAAGCCCGTTTTTAGATCCTCTTATAGTGATAATGCAAAGAGCTCTCAACATTGTAGTTGGATGGTGTAAGAACATAGGACTCTCGGTCAACCTAGCCACAACCAAAGTCCTCGTCTTAACCAGAAGGTGCAAGTGGGATCAAGAATAAATCTGACCCTGGGAGAGTGCAAATTGCAACTCAGGAGTCAGCTAAAATATCTAGGGGTCATTCTAGAGAGAAAATTTAGAGAGAGACTTTTGTTTATTTTATAACGCTTTTGTATATAGCTGCATTATGATTATTCAAAGTAAATATTTTAAATTATGTTATTTTTTTACAAATGGTTAAGCAAATATTCATAAAAATTTGTATAAAGATTTTTTTTAGAGAAGTCTCTAATTTTTCTTTCCAAATGTATAATCCGAAAACTTACATTAATATAAATAGTATTAAAATTAATTATTAAATCTATGACATTCATTTTTAAATATTCTTTTTAACCATATAATTATGTCTGATATTATAAACGATTTTGATTTTCTAACAAAAGATTGTAAAAAATGTTTGTTAATAAAGATTTAAATTAAAAATTCTGTTGATAAAATTGCTTTTAATAATATTATGAGCAGTGTATCTTGTAATTTGAACAGTAGCTAATTAGTAAAAAACTTTTCATTTTGTGAAAAAAATTGTAAAATTAAAAATATTAAGCATAAATGATAGATGATAATCAATTACTCTTGAGAAATCGTTATAATATTTAATGAAACTAGCACATATGAATAGGTAATGCAGATAAAATGGAAGTTTTAAAAGTTATGTTTTTAATATAAGAGTGGCTTGCTGCATTAGTTAAATGCTGCTGATTAAGTGTTTATGCCTGAACATCTATCAGTAAATGTACCGATAATATTATTATTATTTGTAGTTACAAGAACATTAATTCATTAGTAGTCAACCATAAATAGACCAATTTGATCGTTGTGAAAAAAACTTTCAATATCGCACAAATAACAGAAATTGAATCACTAAAATTTGTGTATTTCTCTGCTATCTTAAAGTATCGAATTTTTAGAGTAATTCTAATTTTTATATATATATCATGTTTAAGTTAAATTAGGAATTAATGTGTAATTCAAATATCAAAATATATAATTCATAATATTTTGATAATAGCAATATTTTAATTATATATTATTATAAATAAATAAAACTTCAACATTAATGATAGAATCGCCAAAAAAAGTTTTTTTAAATAGAAAGTATTAAAAAAAAGAAAGCAGAAAGTAGGGAATAAAAGGTAAGCTGTTTAGAAGCTACTGCGAAAGTATAAATGCGACATAAATTTCGATATGTGAATATGATCTACCATTGACCGAAAGAGTTGCCGTATGACTGTTAGATCCTGCTGAGTTTTTCGCAATACAGTTGTACTTTCCAGCATGTCTCGCTGCCACGCTGTCAATGCTTAAAAAACTCACACGTTGGCTCAAAACGATATTCACATCGGATCGATTTAATCCGATTGGTTCATTGTCAAAAGTCCATGAAAAATGAACAGGTAAGTCACCTTTTATGATCGTGCATGATATAGATAACATTTCTCCTGAATTTAGAGGACCTTCTCCAAATGTGAATTGAAGAATCTGCGGAGCCACTTCAATTCACAATCGCAATTTAAGTCATATGATCTGTTGGTGTAATTCTTTTTTCATATTAAAATATAGTATAAATCTGTGCTTATATCGATCTTATGAAGTAATTCAAATGAGTAACTGCAAGAAGTTTAACGAGTAAAGGGATGAGTTACTTGCACAATAACTGATTAAAGTGGGTTTTTGATTACAAAAGCTTGTATGCTTATGTACCGTTATTTATATTCAAAAATGCTAAATTACAAGGAGTTTCGGAGCAATTCCAAAAGGTAGGGCCAAAAAGCTACGCTCTAAGAATTTTGGCAGTTATCGTCTCAATGCTAATTACATTATATTTAGTTTTTACCATGAAATGTATTATAGAAGTTAAATCATCTTACTTGGCAGACTCATTAATAAATGTAAACGGCAATATTTCTAAAGTTACTATCCAAAAGTAATTGACGAGTTAAGGAAAGGATCGATAAGTTTTCTTGTTTCATTTATTTATTTACTATTTATTAAATTGCATTCCTTAGACTACTTGTAACTACTTTTTATCAGCGAAACATATTGATCATAATTATTATTATAGTTTTAATTTTGTTTCAATAAACAAAAAATTTTAGTTGTATAGTTCGTAAAAGTTTATGAATTAAAATTTTATATACGATTTAGGATTTAAAATTTTAAATATTTTTTTTGAGAAATTTCTAATTTTTTTTTGTAGAGACAATATTACTAAAATGTATTTAAGAAATTCATGTGTAAAGTAAGGGCAAAGATTATTTATAAATTAGTATTTTCTAATTTAATGTTTTTATGTATTTAAACATTTTTATCACTATGTAGTTAATTTTTATTTTTACTATCAAAATAATTGTAAGGAAAAGTATTAATAATATGGCGGTTATGGGTCAGTATACTATATATATATATATATATTTATTAAACTGTTTCTTTTCTGTTTTGGCTCATATATAAATAATGGGGAATAGGTAGGATTGTTAAGATTGCAGATAAATGTATACACCGAAAATTAATAAATGACAAATATGCAAAAGTGAACTCATGTAAAACAGCATCTTGTTGAATAAAAGTACCATTAATTGATAAGAGTGTCGAATGACTGACTGATCCGGCAATATTCGAGGCCGTGCACGAATATTCACCAGCGTGTTTTTCCGCGGCCCCATCCACACTCAACGTACTCAGGTGCTTGTTTATACGGTTAATTGTTAGAGTTTGATCCACAGAGGACCATATCGGAGATCCATTAAAGGCCCACTCAATGTCCATCGGCATGTCGCCCTTCAATACAGAGCAGGCAACCGACACAGACTCTCCCTCGTTTGCAGTCTCGGTGTTAAAAGCGATTGGCAATAATTGTGGACTGACTAGATCATACATGTAGTTTCATTAATGGAATATTAGTTTTTATTTTCAGAAAATGATTTTTTTCGTTCAGTATAATTACTCTACTAATGAGACACTGTTGGATAGGCGTAGGATTTCCGTGGTATACTGTTTTATCTATTTTTATTTTTACTTAAATTTAATCTACGAATTAAGTATATTACCTATGCAAATTATTAATGTGGACTACTGCAACACAAAAATGAATAAGAAAAACAAGGAACAGATATCAACAGTAATAGCGAACCGTTGACAACGAGTGAAGTCACGTATGAAGTAGTTCCAGCCGCGTTTTCGGCTGTACACACATATTCCCCTGCGTGCCTCGCTGTTATAGCTGTGATCATGAGCATGCTAACACGGTCGGCAACTTTCTTAACTAGTACACCAGATGCACCACCTATCCTCTCTCCCGGATAGGTCCAACGAATCTTGAGTGGCAGATCACCAACCGGTACTATACACTGCAGATTGGCAAACTCTCCGGCGTTCATCGGCAACTTCGTAAATGCGAATGCCTGTATTGTAGGTGATACTAAACCGACCAGTATGTTTATATGTGTAATACTTGTGAATAGGTCTATTGTATATTTTCTGAACGTGTGACTTGTAAATAATGTAAATACTGTATAATTTTTTAACTTTAATAAATTTTTTATGCTTCATTTTATCATAAACACATTGTCAACGATTTCAAATTTTTCTTATTAAAAAATTTATTTGAAAAATTAGTTTTATATTAATTTTTCACCTATTATGTCACTCTTTTGGGATGGCCTAATATTTTTGGACATTTTTTGTGTACTTATTGCAACCTCCGGTTCCATTTAGCCTTTCCAATAATTTTGTTTTTAATGATTATTGTGTAATGTTTAAATGTTCATTGGTTTAAAAACTTTTAGATCCAAAAGTTATTTCTTTTCAGAAATGTGTATACGTGAGCTATTATTCGGAATAATTTTTATATTTTAAGAATGTGTCATACCAGAAGCCTTATATTTTTTGTTCCTATTTAATGACAGAAAATGACTAAGTTATTTGCAATACCTAGTTAAAATAAAAATAATAATAAATTCATTCTATTTATTTACCCAGTCATACCTTACCGAGTGAGCTAAAATATATTTAAAAAATACATGACTACGAGACTATAGAAGCACAACTTTTTTAACGAATGGTTAAAGTTATGGTTAAAGTTCAAATATACCATAATATACAGTAACTTAAAGTGATTATCCTTTAATAAATACAAATGAAAATGTAATATATTGACCATCTAAAATATAAAATAAATATAATTAAATTATTAAATTGTAAATTTTAATTTTTAATTCCTACATTTGCTTCTTTTTAGCCTCTATTAATACAAATATTTTACAAAAATATAAAAATTACAAAATTTTTATTTAGAATAATATTTTAATCGAAACAGTTAAAAATGTATTTTATAATAAATGCAGAAAAATGATTATATACATAAATGAATGATTAAATAATATGAATATTGTAATACGAATCATAAAAATAGAAGCCGAAGAATCCTATAGCTATTTAGTTGTATTAACATGATTTTTAACTATACATAATATTTAAAACAATTATTTATAACAATTCCTAAATAATGCATTAAATTTTTAAAAAATTCTTGACACCTACATCAATCATGAACCATACCAATGTTGATAATAAATTTTAATTTTATCTTTGTTTCAATTTTAATTAATAGACATAGATAAAATAGGCTTTTTAAAGAAAATTTTCTTGTTGATTTATATATTATAAGATAGCATTATTGATCAAAATTTAATTTTAATTGATAATTTTTATAAGGACTTAAATATTTTATTTAAATTATCAACCACAACAAAAATGAAAAAAACACTATTTTGCTAATTATTGAGAATAAGAACTATTTTGCGTATGTGATGAGTGCTTTTTAAATTTAAGTATTTCTGTCAAGCCCATTGGAAGATTAAATGTATGTTTATTTTATACTGAATTTTTATATATATATATATATAGATAGATAGATATACTATGTAGTAGAAGACTAAAATGTATGTGCACAGTGAGGCAGATAGCATAATAATCATACTTTTTATTATCAATTTTTACATTACTTGTATAAAAAAAACTATTAGAATAATATTCTCGATGACATAATACCATATTTTAGCTTCAATATAAATTTTTTTTACTAAATTGTATTTATTATTGCTATAAATAAACGACATGATAAGAAAGGAAATACTTAAAAACGACATTTCAAAAATTAGAACTCTCACAATTAAATATTATTACTGCATATACTAAATTTTTTCGTGTAATTTAGTATACATATTATTGGAATTTTAATCGTATATTATATTATACGTATTCATCTTTAAACAAATATTACTTCTGTCAGTTTCTTTAAAATTAATTCTTATAAATTATTGCTTATTTATATAATAGTAGCTATAATAAATGAAATTGACCAAATATTTTTAATCGACTTAATTTAAAATAATCCCCTTAAACAATCTAATATGAGTTATCATTAAATTATCATCGTAAAAGACAAATTTAGACTTACCCATCACTTGTACTTCGAGGGTTCCCCTTGCACTATAACCTTGAGCATTGCGTGCAACGCATGTGTAAGTAGCTTGATCAGTCATTCGCTCAACGTTCTCAATTATCAATGTTCCGTTCGGAAATACCTTCTGCTTTCGATTGATTGGAAGTACTCGAGTATCTCTTTCCCAGACAACACTTTCGATGGGGTGTCCCGCAACTGGGCAGGTAACTCTGAGTGTTTCCCCAGCAACAATGGCTTTCTTGTCCATGTGGCGAATGAAAGGCAGACCATAGACATTAAGGCGAGCTGAATGCTCTGCTGAGCCTACCTAAATTATTGCGAATATTTCACGAATTAGTAAGGAATTTTGACGAGTTAAAGAACGTGGGAACGTACTTTCGACGAAGCAATACATTTGTAGAGTCCTCCATCATTCGTGTGAATGCTAGAAATATTTAAGTTAGAAACAACATCGCCGTTGACAGTGACGTATTGTCCAACTTGGAACCGTTCAGTATTTGATAATTTCTTTCCATCGAGTTCCCAAGTGATTTCAGGTGTTGGATTTCCGCTGGCAGTACATTTAAGGAAGACACTTGGTCCAGGTTGAAGAGTTTCTTCGTGAAAAGCTGATCTTATTTGCGGTGGTTCAACTAAGCAAGAAAAGTAACACCTTGCTATAAGCAGACTGATTTGATGCAGAACGTGCTTTTAGACTCCGTTACTTACAACGTCCGCCAAGCCTAAGTTCAGCCGTCGCCTGTGCGCTTTCCTGATCATTACGTACGAAGCACTGATACATTCCCTTGTCGTCTTTTTTTACACTCTCGATCCGTAACACAGTGTCTTCGTATCCGAGTGGTTTGCCATCCTTGAGCCAGGAAATGGTCTTGATCGGGTTACCTTTAATGTTACAGGTGAAGGTTGCAGGCCTGCCAAAATCGACAGTCTGGCTCCTGGGTTCAATGTCAGCAGACAGGGGTGCAGTTACGGTGAGCACGGTTTCTACACTTTCTCCCCCAACAGAATTATTCACTACGCAGAGGTATTTTCCCGAATCCTCGACTTGAGCTTCAAGGATTATGAGGGTTCCGCTGACCTGACGCACGCGTTCATTAAGCTGTACCGGTTGACGGCGAGATGTGCCTTCAAGAAATTTGTACCATCTAAAACAGAGTTCAAAAGTTTGCACATTTTTTTGCGCTATGTTCATAATTGGATAAAGCCATATATGGAATCCTACTCCTATCAATATTGATATTCTAATTGTGCATTTCTTTACTTATTTTCATGAGTTTACAATCAATTATTTAAAAAAGTTTCGCTACAAGATTAATAATTTTAGTAAATTTATGAATTTCAAAAAATTGTCGTTTATGAGAAAATTACCGTTTGTTATGCATTATTATTTGCATAAAAAGTTGTCTATATTCATTAAGCTCTGTCTCAATAAAATTTTGATTCGATTTTAATAATTTAAATTGTTATTATTTATATTTGTATTATATAATTATTTTATTAACAAAACATATTGTAAAATATTTTTTAGGAAGAAGTCTCAAAGCTTGATATATATTAACATTAGAATAATTTCCCTCGTTTTGTTGTGTTGTACTCTTACGTAATGATCATATATATTTTTTTATTTAAACAAAAAAAAGTAAAATATTTAATAAAAAGGTCTGTTTTTATGTAATTTATTAAGTGTTAAATTAATAAATTAAGTATTGAAATTTATTTCAATTGGGTAAAAACATTATATCAATTGAATGTTCACTGCTAAAAACTTAATATTATTAATGAAATTATTGTGTATTTTTAAAAATTTTTAAACACGATGCAACGATTTTAAATTTGAGTAAAATTTTTTTTTCTAGAAAGCTTTGTGTCATCAGTAATTTTTTATAATTGATAATTTTCTAATTTTTTCAACAAAAAACATTATTAAGTATACACAAGATATTAATATATTATTTATTTCATAATATACTGTATATGGATTAGTAAAAAAGACTGATGCTGAAACAAAAATATTTGAATTTTTTTAAAAAACGTTTCGAAAAGAGATGCATAATTTGTACAGGTAAAAAGGCTGTTTTTTAATTCAATGTATAAAGTATTATACATAAATTTTTTTAAAAATATGTATAAATAGAAAATATTACATTATAAATGATATTTAATTATATAAAATTTAATAAAATATTCCAATTTCGTTTAAAGTGTACAAAAATATTTTATGTATTAAAAGATAAATATGTTTATTATTTCAAAGAAAAAAATTAAATTTTCATACTATTATATCAAATCTATCTTTCTAAATGTTACCAATTTTTCTTACTACGCAATGATCCTAAAGATAAAACTCACATCCACATTATACTATTATATAAAATTATTTGCACTATTTAAGTAAGACTATTCAATATATTTAAACATTAATCCGTCACATTGTATTCAATATTACTGTATTTATAATTAAAGAAAAACAACTTTTTTAAATGAAAATGTCATAAAATGATTTAGAAACAATGAAGAATAATTACTATCTATCTAGGTTTACATTAAACAAAATTTGTTTTTGAACTATTACTATAATTTTTGTAAAAATTCATTTTTTTTTTAATATAAATCCTCTTTTTATATATGCATACTTTATTTTTTGAACACGCATTTGTAAAATTTATAATCTATTATACTTGTTCAAGCACATTAATCATGTTAAACGTAATTATACTTTTACGATTTATTTCAAATTTTAGTTTCATATTAATAATTAGTTTTTTCAAACGTTTTATAACCGATATTTTTTTTAATAATTAAACTGTTCATTATTTTTGTTATAAAGAATATATGATTTTGTTATTGAATGAAGATTGTATCAATTTTTTCTGAATAATAATATAATACTAATTTTTATGCAATTTTATGCAGACGTGAATTTAAATTGTTGTATTTTGTAATCCTTTTAATTTTATAACAAACAAAATTTAGTAATGAAACGATTATTATTTAAAGTTTTTAAAAATCTCTGAAATACTAACTACAGTAAAAATCCCTTATTAGTTGTTTTTCAGTTAATTACGTAATTTAAAAAATACTACGATTTACGGAAATTTATAAAAATTATCTGAATTATTTTTGTTTCGCAATACACAAAAAACTACAATTTCCAGAAAATGAATTTAGCTAATATTTTTCAATTATTATATACAATATTTATAAATGGTTAATATTTGAAAAAATCCGAAAAGGTAAACTGTTCTAACATCATAGATCTTTTCAATTTTATCTGCTAATTAAATAGCCAATGCATTTTATCTTCTGAAAAACTCAATTCAAAACATACCATGTCATCATTACAAGTGATCTTTTAATCTTTAATATTACGTTAAAAATTGATATTTCTGTTAGTTTCGAACTTTCGTAATGTTCTTTCGCGTAACAGGGAGTACTATTGGGATTTATATACAAAAATTATATAACGGAATAAAGGAAAATCGAGGGTACTTAAAAATATGTGAACATAGTGTTTGTTAATTTTAAACTTAATTTAAAGATCGAAATACGATTAGGTTAACGAAATTAAATTTTTTAGTACCAGTTAACGAATTTTAATAGGATAAATATATAAAAGAATTTTACTGCTGTATAGATAATTTTGAATTTCAAGTAGTTTGAAATTGAAGTAGTCATATCTTTTATCTATTTTTTTAAATAGATGCAACAAAATTCATGTAAACAAAAATTTCTAGCTTCATGTTTTACTCATGTATTTTCTTATGTAATGAGAATAACATTGAGTTTCTAAAAATGACTGCACAACATTGAATTATGACATTACGTGCATGAACAAAATATATACCTTTGTATGGGGGTAGGGGAACCTTGCACCGCAGAAATCAGAGCAACTACATTTTTCATAGAAACACTAACCAATCTGCCGCCCTCATAGCGTTCGCCATCGATTCGTGGTGCGACATTACTGTTAGGCTCTAACACGAAAGATAAATTATATGTCTGCCACTCAACCTTTTTAAGACAACTCGTACCTGAATGTAGGAGATGGGAATCCCTGTACAAGGCACAGTAAACTGACTATATTATTTGCCACTATTGACCTCTTCATACTGTTGACGTCCTTGTCTCTCACATTTGGCGGCATCCCGGTTCGAGGTTCTAAAATTTTCATAACAAATAGATTCGCAAAGACTATTTCTCATTTATGAGACAAAGCGGTGTATCGAAATTTTCCCGTAAGTACATTTGGTACTTTATACTGGGAACGGGTTTATTAAAAGTTGCTTCTTAGGCTTTTTACAAAAAAGAACTTTGGACAGAAAACATATGCATTGTAATAAAAACAATCGCATCAAATATTTCTTTCATCTGTTTAACTGAGGGATACTGCACTGTGTATCGCATAACACTGTTAGCGTCTGCCTGTATAATTTTATAACTTTACCTAATTTTTGTCTAGGTAGCGAACAAAAAGGACTACCGTCTATTGATTCTACAAAGCATTTAAAGGTTCCGATTGGATCCGTAAATTTATTAATACGAATTCTAGTTTTGCATCAAATGCTGGGATTGGATGCCGAAATTATTTATATTAAATACTATCAATATATCTTCTAACGTTACCCAAATGAATCAATAAATAAAAATAAATCAAATTAACAAATATCTAAATAGAGTTCAGTTCTATATTCTGACTAATCTATCATACCTGAAGATCGGAATCGGGTTAGCTTGAACTTGGCATAATGTAGCCACGGATGACATCATTGTAACCGTTAAAACTGTTATTTTAGCAGTAGGAGGAACCTTTGGAGCAGCACCGTTTACTGGTTCTATGGATATTTATTGAAAATATTTTCAATGTTCATTAATATTTAAAATTTCTTATTAAATTAAAAAAAACGTAATTTAATGTATTTTAAAATATTGATTGCCTAATTTTCTGATTTGTTTGTAACAGAAACTACCTGAAATTTGTAACTGGATGTCCTTATGCTTGACAAAGCATTATTATTTGCAACGATAAGGAATTTGTGAGGACATCATATTACTGTGTTGTTGCTATTTTAGCCTTTGCGCTATTTACCGGTTCTAATACATTTTTAGAACGAATTGAATTGTAAAATAAGCAAATATAATTTAGAAGCAAGGAAACCATTTGATTGTAAAGGAAAAAAATTTTTTTCCATAAATCAACGATTATTAAAAATATTGAAATAGATTATGGTACTAAGGTATTTGGCTTTCTCGATACTTTGCACACTAATATTTATCATAAAAAAATATAAAGTAGAAAGATTTAATGCAGTAATCTGTTTTAGAAAGTTAGATAAAAAATGAAGAAATGTATGAAAAAAAAACAAGTACAAATCTTCCATAATAAAAAAAATCGTTTCTTATTTACAATACTATTATTATTTGCATAAATATTATTGTTCTATATATTTGGAATTATAAAACCAATTGATTTATGAAATGAATTTTATTATCAGATAAGTTGTGTGTCATTTTTGTAATGGTATCCTCATGTTTGGTATAATATTTTAATGGTTGCCGTTTTATTGTATTGTATCAGACAAAACTGATTGCCATTTATTCTCGACTAATTCTTCATAACGAAGTAAATGAAATTTTAAGATTTAAAATTTTTTTAAATTAGATTTTTATAAAAGAAACGAGAAAATGATTTCTTGAACAATCTTCTTAAAAGCTTATAAATATTGCAATAAATTCAACTGATGTTCTTGACATGAAACTGTATTTGATTAATTAGAAATCAAAGTTTAAACTGGTAAAGTAACGTAATTCGTATTTGATCTATCTCAATAGACTGTTATGAGGTTTTTCAAGGATTTTCGCTTGGAATTTTTATACAAATTACCTGTATGTTGGGACAGGATGACCCTGTCCAGGGCATAAAATTACTATATTGTCATTTTCTTGCCTTTCCATAAGGCTACCCTTTTCACCGAAAACTGAAGGTTGCTTACTTTGTACAGGTTCTATCGATAAAATAATGAACCAATTGTTATACCATGAAAAAATTTCTATATTTTACCTAAATATAGGGGTAGGGTGACCCTGGGCCGAACATAAAAGGGCTATATTCGTATTCACTTTTTTCATCATCCAACCACCTCTTAAATCACCCATAAGAGCGGGAGCTTTACTTCCAACAGGTTCTATAGATACAATTTAAAATAAACGGGTTTATGTTTCTCATAATTTTAAGAGTTTACCTGAAAGATGGTACAGGGAACCCTTGAGCTGGACAAAATAATGTAATATCGTGCTTAGATTGCTTATCGTACCAAGCTAATTTCGCATCATTTGAAAATTTTGGCGTTTTTGTTGCTACTGGTTCTATTCAATTTAAAAATATAATATAAATTATTAAGATACTTGTACAAAGATTTTGCCTTTAGCTAGGAACAAGAAACCCTTACGCTGGACAAAATAATGTAATATCGTGCTTAAATTGCTTATCGTACCAAGCTAATTTCGCATTACTTAAAAATTTTTGGCGTTTTTGATGTTACTGGTTCTACTAATTTTAAAAGCATAATATATTCTGTTAAAATACTTTTACAACAGTTGTACTTGTAGCTAGGAACAGGAAACCCTTGTGCCGGACAAAATAACGTGATGTCATGACCAGAGACCTTAGTATACCAAGCTAACACAGCATCGTTAGAGAATTTTAGTTATTTTGTTGATACTGGTTCTGTTGTTTTTGGCAATAAAATTAAAAATGCTTATGATAATTTATAAGGCCATGATACCTGTAGATAGGGACAGGAAATCCTTGAGCCGGGCAGAATAACGTGATGTCAAAGTCAGATGTTTTATCATACCATGATTTTTTCGCGTCATTCGAAAATTTTGGTGCCTTTGTGGCTACTGGTTCTATTTTTAAATATCCATAAATATTAGTTCTAAATATTTTTTTAGCTAGGACAGGGTGTTCTTAAAGTTAAAAAAGGGAATTTATAAAAATTGAAGCAGCCATTTATAAATAAAAGTTATAACAAGAAAACATATTAACCTCGTACGTGGTGGAGGATGACCTTGAAGAGGACACATTAAATTTATTGGTACATTTATTATCACATCTACAAATTCAACCTTCCGATTACTAGATAATTTAGGCTTTGTATTTGAAGATGGTTCTATAAGAATAATAAGAGAAAACACTGACAAAATATTAAATATTATAAGTTGCAATGGTAAACAAACTGTGTAACTGGAATTAGGGATCCCTGCGCTTGGAATATAAAGATGCTTTCATACTAATACTTTAATTCTGATGATATAAATTTTCATAACAACCTTGATATCAGTATTTTATCACTTTAGTTTAATAGTGGACAGTTGGATACAGATTCTTTTACACACAATATTAAATTCCATACTTATTAAACTATTATATAATTATAATTTGATCAATGATGGCTTGGATCAGTGGCCAATGCAGTATTGTTTTTGCATAATAATTTTGAGAGTTTATCTTGTTTGTTTTTTTCTTTAACTACTTCAAGTTGACGAAAAAAATTTTTATAAACGACAAAGTAACTCTTTTATTAGGATTATTTATTTTAACAGTTAATATCGTAATTTGTCAATTCATACTTGGTGTTAGATTTCAACTGTATTCGAATATAAAAGATTAGATAATAAACAAATTAAATTATTCTAATTTAAAAGAACCAAATTTAAGACGAAGTTCAGTATACATAAACTTCAAAAACTTGTTTAATTATATATCCAACATTTTCTAGCAATTAATAATGACAAATTTTTGAAGATATAAAAAATATAAAACGATCTACCTATGCAGCGGAACCGGGAATCCTTGGGCAGGGCATTGAATTGTAACATTTTTATTGATTGCATTACTAAATCGGAAGAAATCTGTACCGCCAGACATTTGGGGACGAGTGCTTGATGCAGGTTCTACAAAATCAACCAGTTACGCTATCAAATATACGAATTTATCATATTCCGGGAGGGAAACCCTTGGGCGTGATTCAGAAATTTTCAATTTTTTTTAAAAGTTCTAAAGAATTAGTAATCTTACTGTATTTATTAGCTCTATTTGTTTATTAGTCTACCTATGTAGTGGCACTGGAAATCCTTGTACAGGACATTGTAAAGTGACTGATCTAAATTTTCTAGAAGTAAAGCGTTGTAGATCACTTCCACTGGGTAATTGTGGTCGAGTGCTTGATGCTGGTTCTATACATTAAAAGTACTTCTTTAAATATATTTAATTCCGAATTCAGAAGTTACCTGTATATTGGAACAGGAAACCCTTGAGCAGAACATAGAAGAGTCATTGCGCCATAGAGCATAGCTTTAAATGTTTGGGAATCAGCCATAGATGGAAACTTCGGTCGCGCGCTTCCAACTGGTTCTGTAGAAATCCGTTGAAATAAATGTTTCCCAACAGAACCAAAATAATAAGTGAAAACTTTTACAAGAATTAACATAATTTGACGATACTTTCATAATAATTTCACAATTGATAATTATTTCAAATACTTATTGCTATTGAAATGAAATAACTATACAATTTAAAAAAAGAAAATGTCATCCCTGATTAAGTTTTTTACGTAATTAAGTATTGTAAACAGATATGACAAGATATTTAAAAATATCTTTTGGAGAAAGATTCACATATTTTGAAAATAGAAAGAAAGAAAATAGTTTGTATGCTTGTTTCATAATTTACCTATTAATGATAAACTTCATATATATACCGACGTATTTCTTAAAAAAGTTTTTTATAGTTAACTAATAAAGATTGTACCTGAAAACTGGAACAGGAAATGCCTGTGCTGGGCAGAAAAGCGTCAATGGCTCGCTGAACCAATTAGTATAAGTGCGCGAGTTCTCGCTTGTCGAAAATTTTGGTCTGACGCCAGCAACAGGCTCTAGGAACATAGATATAAAAATAATTTCAAGATTGAGGCTTACTATTAAAATGGTCCTGTTTGTTACCAGTTTTTTTAATTATTTTTTTTTCTTTTATGCGGAAATTACTACAAGTTAAGATTGTTTAGTGTGTAAACATATGTAAGTGTTGATTTATTGGTGAAATGTTTCCTATATATAGAAGGCCTACCTATACATCGGAACTGGGAAGCCTTGAGCTGGACAAAGAAGTGGTAAGCTTCCCATTACACTTGTTATAAGCCCATTTAAGTTGTCCAAACTTGGGAATTTCGGTCGAACACTTCCAATCGGTTCTGCACATTGTAGGAAAGCATAAAACCTAATACGTTACCCAAAAATGGTTTTATTCGATAATATCAACCATAACTATTGCCGAATTAGGAAAAAGGTAAAGAAAAAACAGCTTTTAGCTCACAATGGATGGAAATGCGATACCTCTATTTTAATTGCTTTTGTTGAAACTATAGTGAATACCGATATCTGGTTTATACTTTTCAAATATTTAGTGAAATTATAGTCGTCTATATATATTAATAAAACTATAAACACTTATTCATTAATAAAGCCGGCATATTTATGATATGGGATTGGAAATCCCTGTTCCGGACAGAAAAGTTGCAAATGTTTAGCAGTGTAAATAGATAGTCCAATTAGAATCTCCAAACTAGGGAATGTTGGTCTTACGCTTCCCACGAGTTCTGCACAACATAAGTTGAACGTCGTTACGATACATTAGTTTAATTTAATCTTGTGTAAGTTGAAATTTGCGTTACTTAAATAATAATTTAAATATATTTAAATGCATAAATTCGTGAATTAAATTGTTTTATTGACAGGTTAGACATTCGTTAAAAAAAAAGTACGAAAAGAGGTATCGCATCAACTCCAACTTGCATTGATTGAACAAAATACAAAATTGTGAACGCAGTAAACGAGAAAGCCATTTATAAACAAATTGATACTATGACAAATAAGCATAACATATTTTTGTCAAATGACCTCGTGATTAAAGTAGAAAAAGCTCTCCGGTGACGCAAATCCGAAATACGTGCCCGCAGGGGTACCCTGTCCCAGCATTCAGGTTTGTCATTAACAAACTTGGTTTTAATATTTTCAAAACATTTGTAATGCTGTTTTCTTAAAGATGTGCAAATTTTGCAATTGCAAACGTGTTTTACTTTTTTACTTGAAAAACTACTTTAAACCAAGTTTATTCACGAATAAAGATGTGCACACATACAAATATTTATTAGTATAACTATAAGTAATAATTAAAGGGATATCGTTTGAAATTTCTTGATTGTATTATAATTTGATATTTTTTACACATATGAAATTTTGAAGAAATAAGAAGTAAAGAAACTGATAAAAAATTCATATATTTATATTATGTATGTATATTACATGTATTCATATACTATTATTTTTTTAAATCATCAAAATTAGCTTTTTATTAATAAAATTCAATTGATAATTTACAATTCGATATCCCTTAGGTAGTAAATAAAATTGGATTTTTTGTTGCTAATACCACGAATAAAAGCAATCTTTGTATATAATATTTTCATAAACATTATTTTTTTTTTAATTTTTATTTTGATTGTCTATTAAACAAATAGTCTTATAAATTGGTGATTAGCCCTTCAATATTTTAATTTATTAATATAATTACAAAAGAAATAAATTTTATTGATTTTAAAATACTATCTATTGTATTATCTGTTTAACTTAGTCGACAATAATAATGGTAATTTATATATTTTATTGAGACATTAAAAAAAATAGATTTTATGAAATTTCAAAATTATATCTACAAAAAGGCACAATTTTTTAGAAAGCTATTATTATTATTATTAAAAACGTATTAAATATAAAATACAAGTATAAAAAAATTCATTTCGAATCAGTATGTGATATCTAATTTATTAAGAACTGATATTGTTGTCAATAATGCTCACCATAAATATTGCATTTTACATGTAAAATATTATATATATTTTTTATATAATAAATTTACCATCCAATTTTATTTTAAATCTAAAATTAATATACCATACACAAATATTTATAATATTAATATTTATTATAATTTAGAATATACATAAATATATATATATATATATATATATATTTATATTTTATATGTATCAGACACATTTAATAAAGTATAAATAATATAATTACTTTTCAACCTATGCATACTATTCGAAAAATGAGATATTGCTTATTTAATTAAAATTTAAATTAGTCAACTTTTGCTATTAATGGTGTATTATTTTCATATTGTTACAAGGTTCAGACGTAATTTTTTAAATACCAATTAATGTATCAATATTACAGAAGTATTATTACGAAAAATTGATTTATTTTAAAACTCTTTAAATTAACAGTGTAAATGTAGTGAATTTGCGTATGGTATTTCAATACTTTTTCTGTCCTCGGTGTATTCTTCAATTCAGATTTATTTTTCATATTTAAAAGAACAACTTTTTAGGTTAAATTACAATTTTATGCATTCAAATTTTAAATCTGATAATAAGAATTCCTGGTTAGAAATACTTATGGAAAATAGAAGATTCTATATACTGTCGGTAAATATTACTAACCAGTAATGACAAGTCGTCCTTTGGTAGCAGATAATCTAGTTTCTCCAGTTAGTCTATGCTTTGTTCGACACTGGTAGGTTTTATATCCATCCTCAGGTCCAACATCTTTGATGTGTAACTCTCCAGATGGAAGTACCAGATATTTACCATCTGCGCCATTGGATAAATAAAAAAAATTTGTTAAAAAATTTTTAATTACAAAAGTTATTGACAGAAAAGCATTAAGAAAGATGTAGTTTTCGTGCATTTTTCAAATATTCCAAAATTTTCTTTTTGATTGGTAAATCATTATACATTAAAAAAAAAACTTTTCCGAAATTGAAAGATAGATTAAAATAATTCCATATCTGTATAAAGTATGTAGTTATTAGAATTAATTACAAATAGTTTAAAAATTCTATAAAAAAAAAAATAAATAAATAATTTAAAAACATTTTGGAATATTTGAAATCTCTTACTTTTAAAAATGATACTTTATACACAAATAGGTAAAAAGATTTCGAACAATTTTCAAGAACAAATTTTTATATATAAAAAATTAGATTCTTTTACATAACATATTGAAATATCTCTTCAAAAATATATATTATTTAATGAAAGTTCCAAAGAAAATTTATTTTATATTCCACGAACAAAAAATTTTACTTTAATTGAATTTAAGATTGTTCTTAAAAAGTGTTAAAATAAAAGAAAATTTTTTCTATATCAGAAATTATCAACATGCTACTAATAAAAAAAAATATACCAGAAGAACGGATGGGAATATGTAATTGTGAAGGAATAATTAAGATTGTATGAAAAAAAGATAAGTGTTTTTCGAAACGCAGTCTGGGACAGCGCGAGCAGCTGCAGTTAACGTCTTATGAATTGAGGCACATCGAATTTCCACATGTCTTCTTTTTTTCAAAATACCGCGATACAAAAGGCTTGAGACAATGAAGTAATATAAAATATAAATACTTTTGCACAGATATTCGAATTACAAATAATGAATCTATAATTGATTAAAATCGACATGATAATAATTATGACATTTGCAAATAGCGTGAATCTGAATTTTTGTGACGAGTTGATAATTTTTTTTTTTTGTTTAAACGAATTAAACGAAACGAATAGTCTAATTTTAGAACTAATGTACCGTAATCTCTTCCAGGGTAAATTTCAGTAGTATTATCTTCCAACCATGAGTTGACTTGAACGAATTCAGCAACAAAACTTGGAATATGACACTTGATTATTGCAGCATTCCCTCGTAAGACATGTTCGTCCATGACGTTCACTGCGTATCGCTGCCCGACAACTGCAACCAGACATTGCAAAAGTCTGCGTTCAGATGTTACGATTTTAATAAATTGAATAACGTAGAAGCCCGAGGAAATTCTTTAGATAATTTTGAATGTGATACACTTCGTACTCATAAAATTGGTAACAATAAAATGAAACAGCCGATAACTCTTTTTATCCTAGTTATTGATGTACCATATGACTGATTATCGAAGGTAAAACTTTCAGCACTGGAACTGATCCAATCGGCGACAACAACATAGTCACCCACAAACGAAGGGATCTGACACTTGAATATTGCTGCATTTCCGCGAATAGCGAACACGTCATACACCTGAACTTCGAAATACTGAGAAACAGCTGTAATAAATCAAACAAGATTCTCTTAAATCCCTAAGAATTACTTTACATTTATACCAGTGAACAATCTTTGTATGAGCGTTGACTATAATTATTTCAATTTACATCATTAGTTTACGTCAACTAACACGAATCCTTTAAGTTATTTCGACCTTTCTGTAACGTACATTTTGTCAAATAAGAAGTACACATGTACAATAAAGTAGTGTATAACTAATAAAATTATAAGTTTTTGACTAACGCTAACAAAATCTATAATTATAGTATCTCTCAAATTGCAACATAAAACAAATATTTATAAAAATACACCGGTTTTCTGATTTGGATTTGAAAAATGATTTATGTCAATATAATATTCATACATCTTTTCGATTACAAAGTACTGCTACTGTATATTCAGATATATTTTTTTACATGTGCGTTAAAATAAAAAAAAAATATATTATACAAACTTTTTTTTAAGACGATTAGTTAACATTGGTCAATACAAAAGCAAAACAAACAATAATTTTGCATTTTAACTATCTTAATTAATTTTTTAATAAATTACAGCATTCCTGCGTATTAAAAATGATTATTGTAAATTATTGAAAATCTAGATTATCCTATAATAACTTCTTAAAATTTCATAAATTTTACTTTAAAATTTTTAATATTTAATTGAAAAATTAATCAATTTAACCGAGTAATATTTACAATTAATTGTTAAAGAGTTTTTTGCTTTCAATTAATGGAATTTTTTATATTTTGTCATTTAAAAACTTTTATTTATATCCAAAAAGTAGTAATAAATGATGATCGATATGATGGAATTGTGGAAATTGGTGAGTATAAAAATGTGAAGGATCAAAGATAAACAAAAATTATTTTATCAGTTTGTTTGATGTTCAAAAGAAATTGGTAGTAAAGCACATGAATTTATAATTCCAGTTAATTCAAATAATCGACCTTTTTACTTACTTTTTTGGAAAGCAACACGACTAAACATAATATGTCAATAGTTTTCCATTTTAATCGAAATTTTTATTTTTATTTCATGGGGATCAATTCCATCGAGAAATGAGATCATAAAGAAAAAATAAAGGTTCATGCACTGGCTTTCTTCTACTTTAGAGTTGGTCGATCATTTGATTTTAAAGTCGAGGGCAGGAGCTGCATATCATTTTTATTCCATATTATTTTTCCATATTATTTTTTTTTTTTACTTGCGCGCGTACCATTTACCCTGCCGGGTGTATAAATGGAGCCATCACTGGCTATCCACTGATCGACGTAGATAAATTCGTTGACGAAACTCGGAATTTTGCACTTCATGATAGCGCTATTAGCTTTAATCACATACTCGTTCTCGGCCTCAGTGATGTAAGACTGCGAAACAACTGCCCGCGTGAAAGCATGCAGATTATATTCACATTAACATGTGTTAGAATTCAAAAGAAAAAAACGCAATACGTGTTATATTAAAAATCATATTAACGTTTAAATAACGTATATTTTTATAATGGTAAGAGCCTACATGATACAAGATTTTGGACGCTGTTTCGGCTTATTTCAATGTACCCGAATTGTTAGTCCGCACTTTTGGTAAGTATGTTTCACCATCCTCTCGAATCCAAGCCTCGACTGTCACAAATTCAGCAATGTAGCTTGGTATACTGCACTTCAATATCGCACTGTTCCCCCTTATTACATACTCGGTCATTATTTCGGGATTATATCCCTGCGTTATAACTACAAAAAATGTTATATTTGAAATTTAATTTTTAAGTATCGTAAGAAAATATTTTCGAAGCATTTATACAGATACACAGTTTTCAGTTGGCGGCCTTATAGTTTTCTAATTTTATGATCGAGTGATTGAACAAAATTTTATTTGTTTTATGGATGAATTAGTAATAAAAGGAGGAACGTTTGTATAAAGAGGAGTAATGGGAAAAAAGAGAAAGAGAAAAAGATACATAAAGGGATACTGAGAGAGAGAGAGAGAGAGAGAGAGAGAGAGAGAGAGAGAGAGAGAGAGAGAGAAATAGAAAACTGGAGTAGGCTGGATTTGAACTACCATAATCACGGGATGATTTGTAGCAGGATCCATCGCTTCCTTCCCAAGTATCTACCGAGACGAACTCGGCCACAAAACTCGGTATCGTACACTTAAGTATCGCTGCGTTGCCACGTATCACGTACTCTGAGACAACTTCTGCTTCATAATACTGAGTAACAACTGTGAAAATTCACGCGATAGAGTTTTTAAATGAAAAATTAGCAGTGACACTATCTATTTGATTCCTAATTTTTAATCGATGCTGCCCATATTATTCATTTCGAATTTTATGAATTTTTAAAGAAGACAACGTGGATTTCAATGAAAACCTTATTATAATAAGTTTATTATAAAGAAGAAATGTCATGCAACGAACTCATAAGACAAGCAGACTGCTTTCGTTAATGAATACGAATACTGAAAAATTTATACATTTAACAAATAAAATATATTTTTAATGAAATTTAATTTTAAATTACAAAAATTTTATTATTTTTATTTTACGGCATTAATTATATATGTCATTAATAAGTTTCAAAACATAAAAATAAAATATTTTGAAGCATTTTAAACATTTTATTTCACAATTTTTATAAAATGAATTTATCAATTATCTATTCTTATTAAAAATTTATAATGGTTCTAAAATCATAAATGGTTATATAGAACTAATGAAAATATAGCTTTTGTGTATATATTTTTCAGTAACAAACTTAAAATTTACATTATATAGTAAACTTCAATAATTGCGTAACAAATTACTACCGGATTCGCTTCCCATATTGAAAGAATTTCCCTGATCGTCTTGCCACTCAACGATCTGTAAAAATTCTGCTACAAAGCTTGGAATGCTACACTTTAAAATCGCCGCATTTCCGCGTATAACGTACTCATTATTCACTTCTGATTGATAAAATTGGTGTATGACTGAAAAATTTTCCGAAATTCAATAATTAATAATATTTCCACACAACAAAATACGTAGTTTTTTTCAGATGTTAATTTGTATAAAACAATTTTCGATGTAATTCTAGGACAGCTCAAAACAATGTTTAATTTAAGTTAATTTATGATAATTGCAATTTCAACTAAATCAGGTAACCGTGCATAAATATCAACAGAACAAAATAACATTGTAATTTTAATTTTAAAACGAAATTAAAGCTTTATTTTCTTATAATATTCTTTTAAATTTTTAAAGCTTTAATGAAAATTATCTTTAATATTTTATTTTTTTAGATAATTAATTGTGTAATAAATTATTATTTAAACATTAAATATACTTTATCATTATTTTTAAAAATATATTTAACATTTATATATAAATAAAAACATGTCTAACATTTGGAAAAGAATTAATTTTTTTTGCATAATTATAATAAAAAATTCTTTTGCTTTTTGAATATCTGCTTGCTAAATAATATTTAAATGTAAAGAAAACATCAAAATTCACTAATCTTCTTAATTATTATTTTTTTTGTAATATTGTGTTTGGCAAAATCAGTAACTTATTATTTTTATACAATCACATAATATAAGGGAAATTTACTTTAAATCTTAAAACTGTCATTAACAAGGCTCTCGCAAACTGTCCCAGTTCTTTATACGCAATTTTTAGTTTACATTATTAAAATACCATAATTCTTCATGTCATTAGCGTTTTGTACAAATTCTTCTCCTTGATCGGTATGCCAAGATAAGACCGTCACAAAATCCGCGACAAAGGATGGCACTACACATTTCAACACAGCACTGTTTCCTCGAATCGCGTACTCTTTATTTACATCAGTATCATAATATTGTGCGATCACTAGAGATTAATTCATCATATAAATAATTACTTAATTCAAATTTATATACAATATTACATTTGTAATTAAAATTTTTATACATCCTATGATATTGAAGATGTTTAGCAATTGCTATTCTTTGATGAACTGTTCTGTTATTATTTATTTTTTATAAATATCATAGCTACTAAAACTTTTTAAAAAAACTTACCAGCTCTAACATTTACATCCCTGCTATGAATTGAACCAATTGGATTCTTTGCGAGACAAATATAAATTTGTGCGTGCACTTCTTGGCGATAATCTTCTGCTCGAAAAGGTGGAAAAATTAAATTTCCATTAGGTAAGACCTATCCAAATAATATAGTATTTAAATAAAATGAAAGTAATTGTCTTAGCTTATAAAAAAAGTATTCAAATTGATATTATAATTGATTAAAATAATTTATTATAAAAGTATTTACAAATCCTTTTATGTAAGTTTTCAGTATTTGTAAAAGTTAAAAATGATGCTCTAAGGTGTAATTAATATTTAACGTATATCAAATACCTTTTTTATAAATAAGTATAACAGGAACAAGCATGTTAATTCAAAAATTTCAAGAAAAAATTTTTCATTAAATCTATAAACATTTATTTATTTATTTAAACAATATTATTTTAAATATAGAGTCTAATTCAGTACTTAAAATTTTTGAAATTTTTAATACTTACATCAAAATATGAAACAAAATAATAAATTGTTATCATTTTAATTTAGATTCAAATTTAATAACTATAATTATATCCCCATTATAGAATAAAGTAATAATACAACAAAAAAATTAAATTTATGGGTTCAAAAATACTAAAAATACTGTCAAAATTACTTTATGCAGATATTTTATGTGAAAATAGAATTATAATATAGCCTTGTACTTGTCGTAATCCAGGTACATCTCCAACAGCAGTTCCATCAGAACGAACCCAGATTATATCTGGCTGAGGATTTCCTCTAGCTTGACATTCAATCACAGCTCCAGTACCATTAGAAAAATCAATTCGGTTCGGTGGTTCCTTGATGAAGATAGGACCCATAGTTTCATCTTCAGCATGTACTATTGCTTCTTAAAATATATATATTTTAAACAGTGTAAACAGTTACTAATAGAGAATTGTTTATGTAATATAAATACAATTTTTATGTACTTGATTTCATTAAGCATATTCTTATAGTTTAGTGACAATGATATAATAAAAATAACATACCCAGCATACACATTGATGAAATAAAAAATAAAATTACTAGTCGGAGAAAACTTCCAAATTTAAGAGGAGAATCCTGCCACATTTTATTGGTTGTTGGTATTTTTAAATATTCCCTGTAATGTTAAATATGCATATATTATCTTTTATTATCGTAAATACTTTTACTTATTTAAAATTATAATTTTCTTTAAATTTTTAAGGTATTTTTCTTTATTTTTAATTTTTTCCAAATAAATAATTAAAATGAAAAAAAAACCTGTGTATAATATTTGATCAAATTATAACTAAAGAATCAGCCCTACCAATATAACATTATTAGTTATTAATATTATAGTAAATTTGTTTTTATAAATAAAATTTTAAATTGAAAATTTTGTTCATTATTTTACTAGTTATAATATAAATTCTGTCAATATTTTTTTGATTTAATATTATATATAGTTTGTTAAAACTTGATATGAATCAGTTTTTAATAAAATTTAAAAAACAAATTTTATATAATATGTATTATAATGCAACGTATAAGATAAAAATATAGTAATTTGAAATACATATGTATAAATTACGTAAATAAAATGTTTATTTTTATCTAATCTATGTTTAAATTATTATTTTTATTTATTAAAATTTATTAAAATATATGATATAACTTGTACAAAAGTGTATTTGAATTATCAGAAATATAGGAAAAAACAGATCTTTTTTATGGTAATTAAGAAGACAGAAGCAATTTTATTAAAATGGAATAGCAAAATTAAAATATTTGTTGTACATAAAATGATAACTAATAATTTTCAATTAAATAACTGTCTATGAGAAACAATATAGTTTAAATTATTTTCAATAAAAATTGCTTTTAAAAAAATATTTATTTTTCAAGAGGATAATTATAAATTTGTGCTAATTGAAAATATTTAATAAATTTTCGTTCAAAGAAGCCTACTTAAATAAGGTAGTCACTTCTTGAATCATAATCTGCTATGAATGAATAAATCATCGCTGCCAGACTAAAGAAAGGAACATGGGTCTAGAAAATGGAGCTAAATGTCAGTTTATGATCAGTGAAAACGTAGAGAATACGAATTTCATGAAATACACGCGTGGAGAAAGAATATTAACAGTAATTTGATGACCAACTTTTAAATGCAACAAGTATTGCTCAAGATTTTAGTAAAAAAACTGTGTGTTGTAAATACTTAGGAAAGATCAGTTCGAGCTTATTGTTATGTATGTGTTTAAGTCTATAACAGACACGACACAGATGCGACGTGGAGATGAAAGAGGGATAGGAAAAAGTGCTTAGCTTATAGCCGATATAGCTTAAAAAGATAGTAAGCTATCCGGGAGGAGGAAAAAAGAGATGCAATATAAGAAGGTTTTTTGAGCCGCATAATGAATATACCGAGTGCTAAGCTGAAGGCAAAGTATGAAAGGAAACTTAAGATAAAGAGCAAGCGACAGGCGGGAGAAATGTATTGATCGTATTAACCAAAATCAACACGATAATTCGCGAGTGTCAAAAGAACTAGAATCGTCTTAATGGGCCTGGCTATCGATGAACCAAATCCCATTGTTCATGCGTGTATTGTACACAGACCCGTAAGTAAAGTCCAAGATCTCTTAAAATGGATGATATTTCAGTCACCCTTTGTTCGAGATTCTCTTAACTATGGCTGCTGGCCATTGGCCCATTTTTTAGTTTCTAAACGATGAGTTGTTGAAGTAATTTGCAGGAGGTTGAACGAAGTTTTTTGGGACGTGCTTGCGATACTAGAGTATCGTTATAAGTAAATATAATATGAAAACAAAGCACGTAGGGAGTGATTGCGCGCATCCTACCACATACCCGTTCACGAGTGGGCACAGAGATACATGTCTGTTCCCCTCTATCCAAGCAAAGCAATGGAGACCTATGGGTAAATGTTAAACGTTCATGAGCGAGAAAGCATTTCCTTTCCTTTTTTCTTGACATTACCGGGCCTTTGAGGTCGAGATCGGACATAGAATTTAGGAGTATTGAACGCGGACACATGGGGAGGCATGATAACGAAGGTTCGAGAACGAACCACTAATTCCACAGAATCGTATTTATATGTCACCTTATCTGGTGCTGACAGCAGCTCCGACGAGCACCTGGAGCTCGTCTTCTCGAGCACTTGTGTACTTCACTCACGACACTGGAGTACTCTCTTTGACTGGTTTTTTAGCCCTTCGTTTATCCGCGATGTTTTTCCTTAGCACAGTAAAGAGCTGCTACTGTCGTTGCTGCTGTTCCTGTTGCGAAGGACGTGACAATCGTAACGGACGAGTCTCTAGCACAATTCCCCCGTGTAAGCCACGTTAAATACTGCACTCAGCACCGAGCTCTGATGCTTTCATTGGCTCTCTCTCTCTCTCTCTCTCTCTCTCTCTCTATCTTTTACTCACGTCTTTCACTCTTCCTGCTCTTCGAAACCCTTCTATGACTGACGGTCGATTTAGCGTAGCGTAACGTTCACTCGCGTCTTAGGCTCCCTAGTGTTGCGCTTGCCCGTAGCTACGATGTGCTCAGGTCGCCATATTCGCCGCCCCATCATGAGGAACAGCCGGGAGGCGCTAACATTTGAAATAACTGGCGCTAGCTTTTGAACTCCTACCGATATTTAATTGTTTCTGATCATATATATACATAAAATCGCAAAACGTGGATACTCCCCGTCATTGTCCTTATTTGATCATTATTTGGGATAAAATTGTGTGAGGTTGGTTGCTATGCTTATGGGGTGGAGGGGACAATATGGACACTAATAGTGTTGTTGGTCTATGGCTCCTAGCACCTGCCCTCCGTTCCTCATGACCTCATATTGTTCATACACAGAAATACCTCAGTTTATATACCTAAGAGTAGACGGCGCTAGGTACATTTTTTTGGCTCACCTATCCAACCCCCTTTTTGGCTAGTTTTCTACTTTTTATTTGCCAGGTTCAACTAGACTTCGAAGAGTAATCTAGACATGCGATTATCAACTCCCATTATTACGACAGCTTATGAAAAAGTGGGTATGGACGAGCTAACGTATCTGTCCTTTTAATAACATAATTACCACATTTGTTTATTTACTAATTCTTAGTTTTCAAAAAACAGAAGTGTCATTTTCAATGAAACCACTATTATTGCATTGTAATATTATTATATACGAACGATGTAGTTAAAATTCTATAAACGTATGTAGCGTTTCCTTTCAGGAAGGTTTTTTTTTAAAAATTAGCCTAATATGCAATATTATATAACGGTCAGTTAAAATGGTTTAATATCACTAACATAATGAAATATGTTCTTAATATCCTGTTGCATGTACATCTATATTAAATGAAAGGAGCTAATGAAAAAAATCCTCGTTTTTTTTATTTCTTACACATTGCTTGTACAATATTTTTTCTATTTCCTTTTTTGGAGACAAGTGATTGAAACGAGGAAATAATGAATTCTATTTTAACTACGAATAAGTTCCTCTATACATCATAACATCAACCAGCTATGTATTTCTAAAGATGAATCTTATGATGAAATATTACCTATAGAGGTGTCATGCCTATACTAATTTAGCCTACACAAGTTTTGTTTTTTTAATGTCAAATAATTATGAAATAAATTATTTTTGCACTTAAAATTCATGCGCAGGTAAACGGCATGAATCTGTATTTATAGATCTAAGACCTGAGCTTGATTTTTCTGTAGCTTCAAAAAAACGTAAAGGAAAAAAGCGGCAATTGTCAAAGCGTCCGTACTATGTCACTCATAGTAATTCATTGTGTGTATTTATTTAGTATTGCACTTTTAGAAGAATGGTAGTTGATTAACGTGTAGTGACAAATTTTTTTAACTTAAACAATCGTTAAAAATATTCTACAATAATGACGTCTTCTTTAAGTGTACCAGTGTCTTTAAGTGTAAGTTTAAGTGGTATTGTTCTGTTTTATACTGTACTTTTTATTTTAGTACAGGGTTATAAATTTAAATGTATTTTTTGTAGTTAAAATCTGCGCTCGAGTTACCACAACACAAAATTAAACATTACAAGTAATAAGAAACACTTATCAAGATTAATGTGCGATGTGCTCATGTTATCCATAAATTTTAATTTAAAATGATATACTACGTTCTCAAATGTTTTACTAATTACATAATCGATACTTTTAATTTCAAGCTTTTAATTTCAATTTAATTTCATTTTTTCTACTACCTTATAAGAAATATTAAATCTTTAACCAAATAATTACTTTAGTAAATTGTATACCTACAAATTATGTCGGATACTCTTATAATTCGTTTATTATTAATTAAAAGTTCTTTGAAAACAAAAGTAAAATATATTGTAGTTAAGTGTGCATAAACGTTGTTTTCCCTTTTCTTATGCATATATTTATTCATTAAAAAAATGTAAATACGTAAAAGACGTGGTGTTATCACTAACAAATATTCTAAAGAGTAAATGAATAATTTATTTAAAGCAGTTGAAGCCTAATTTATATAAATACTAATAACTTTAAAGATTTAAATAGATAGTTTTTTTCATTCTTTTCATCTGTAAGCGTCTGGTATTTGTTTTTACAGCTATCCCATCACGGAATGTAGCAGTAGAATCATGTAAAATATTTGGAAATACTTATTTATTTTAATCATAAATTTTTAATGTATTTTCACTTATATATGCAATGTTATTCAATGATATTCTTATGTAAATAGTATTTTCCCTTTTTAAAAAAGCAAGAAATACTATATTTTACCATATTTTTAATGGTTTTAAAATTTTTATTAAAAATATTTAAATTGGTCATGCTTCTTAGTACATCTTATTATAATCATATTTTAATTATCATAAATGTTTTATTTATAAAATATAGGATTAATATTTAATTACTCATTTTTTAATATTATTAAAAAACAGATTCAAAAATAGAAATATAATTTTACGCGTGTATTGAAAAGTGTTCTACTGTCATTACAATTATATCAATTCTGATAAAAATATGTGATGAAATTACATTAATACCAAAAAATAAAAGCATGTTATGTTAATTTATAATAAAAATATAAGTTTTTAATATTTTTAATAACTAAATGACGATCGTACAGATAACATTTTATGAGTTTAAGTTGATGAACTTGACATACCAAAAAATTAAAGACAATAATTAAGTTAATTTAGGAATACATTTTAGAATATTATAACTTATAATTTAGAATATATTTTAGAAAATTTTTTTTTAAATTCTTTATAAATATATTTGTGGAAATTTATTTTAAATTATTTTATACGAAATTACCACACTTAAGGGAATTTTATATGAAAGTAAAATAAAAGACGTAATTATAATTTTTATTAAAATTTAGAGCTAAGCGTAATTGTCAAAAAATTGTAATATCGAATTCTGACTATTTTAGCATTTATATGTTATTAAAAAAATATATACACGAAATAATTGATCTACAATGAATATTATGATACAAATTGTTTCTAATACAGGTTTAAAAGTAGTAACTACTAAGATTATTTTACTAATACATTCAAAACATTACATCGTCTTTTTAAATTTAAATATATTTTAATAACAACATGAGTTGTTGTTAAGGTGCTATATATATATATATATTTCAAAAAATAAATTTAACACTTAACTGTATTTTGAATTTTATATTAATTGTATATTATAAAGAAACATGAAGGCGAAATGTATATTATTGGGTAATTATTTCGTTAAATAAATTATTTTATTTTATTTTAAACTTATTTTATTTTAGCACATTGATTTAAAAAATAAAATATATATGAAATCAAATATCTATTATCAAGAATTTAATTCTTATTCTTTAAGTAAATAGCAATTTTGAATAATAAAAAACGTGTAAGAAATTTTTTTAAATCAACAGATTATGTATATATTTAATAATATAAATCTAAATTAAACTTTTTTCATAAGTAAAGAAGCTGCATCTATTCGTATTTCACAGGTTTAAAAAAAAAAGTACTTTTTCTACACTATAAAAATTTGACATGTGGATTAGCTCTCTGCAATTGTTATATATTTATTCTAACATAATTAATTTTTTCATTTGACATTTTTTAGGGTACTTTTTTTAACTTTACGAATCTATAATAATATTTTTTTAAAATAAATTTTCTAAAAAAAATCTCTTTAAGGCTGATAAGAATACATACAATTTAAATTTTTATTTGGAAAAAATTTTAAATATGAATAGAGCTGTTACAGCTAAACTTATAGAAAATTAATTGGAAATTAAATTTTACAATATTAAACAGACAAGAATCTACTATTACTAAAAACAATGCTCGTCGGTGATTTTTACTTTTTTTACTTTAATAAAAATCATTTTTTTAGTATTTTACATTTTCACTAATTTGTTGATAATGAATAGATCAGAAGCGACTCCTGAAGTACCCAGGATAAATAATAAAGGGACGATGTGGTGGTAAAGAGTTAATGCTATAAGAGTTATAATTTGCTATGCAAATGTGTCCATCAAAAAGGTTATAAGAGACATAGCAGACAATTTAATGATGAAATGGGAAAGCATTAATAAGTGAAAAAGCAAAAACTAATTAGTGATAAGTCGAGATGGTAACGTCCGCAGCTGTGGAGATTTTTGCAGTGTTTCCAGACTTCAATATCAATTTTTTGTCGACATTTATTTGGAACGAAACTTTCTCTATGCGGGATGAGTGCCCCTTAAATATCTTGAAGGAGCAGCCAAGTGGGAGTGAACTCTCTCTTTTTCTTTTAAAAGTGCAGCTAATACACGAAGACCGATGCGCGATACCGGACTTTCACGTTCAGCAGGGATCCCGAACTCGAACTCATCAGTGCGCTAAGAGCGCTCGTGTCTATCGTATCAAGGGTTTGCCCCATATCCGATGCATGGCTTCAGAAAATCGAGACGGTCCTGTGTCGGAAAACTTCGCGAGTGAAAGTCCGCAAATGAGAAAATACAGTTGGCTAGTTTTCCTGCAGTGTAAGTTGCAATCCTGCCTCTATCGAATCCCCCCCTATCTTCATTAACCTATCTACCCCTTTCCTGTCGCTGACCGCGGAAAGCCCTGGGCATGTATGCAACCCAAGTTCAACGGCTTTGATGCCACAAAGTGCCATAGGAACGACGCTCGAACAACGGCTAGCATCCCCGCCTTGACGGGTCATAGACTACTGGAAGCTGGAATCGAGACGAAACCGATTGAGTAAAGTCCGAGTCATGCTGTCAATTAAGTCGCTCTCATTTCTTCTGATCTTAGTTCTGGTGGTGCCACAGCCGGGAAATGGTTATGCTGTACTCCTCGCGACTATGGGAGGTACCAGATCTCATACAGTGCCCTTCGTTGCACTTGGAATTGCCCTCGCCGAGCGGGGTCATAACGTTACCCTTGTGAGCGGCTTTCCTGGGCCAGCGGCAACCGCTGGATTACGGGAATTGGTACCTCCGAATCTCGAGGTGCGTTGACCCATCTCCTGAACACTGACCATTCTCTATTTTTTTTATCATTACTCTACTAAAGGCTTAGGCTTATAAGATAGACAACCTGTGATCCCGAGTTGTTTGTGATTATATATTAAATCTGCATTTCTTTCCATTTCGGCTCGTCTACTTAGTTGTTTAAGCCTTATACCAAAGTTCAAACATTACTCCATTGCCTAGTTAAAATACTATTTACTATTTCATTCTATAAGTGAGCAATGTAAACAAGAACATTCTCAATTGCTAATTTTTTGTGTGTTTAATTTTAGCAGCTTCTTATTTACATTTTTAATACAGTTAAACATTCTCAGACATTTAAAAATGAATCCTACAACATTATGTACAATAAAATATTATTAGTAGTAATTAATATTTAATCAATTTCACTTTTACTTGTGATAAAAACTAGTATTTTTTAAAGTAAAGTAAGAAAAAATAAATTAAAAATAAATTACAAAAATTAATAAAACAAAATAAATTTCTTTAAAAAAATCATCTATAAAAGTATGTCTTTGAATTAAAAAATATAAATTATTAAACTCATATTTTCTTCTGCATTAAAATTAATGTATTATGTAATTTTTAAAGTAATATTATTTAAATGGTTATTCTAATTTTAGATTTATATTGGAAATTATACATCTGAGTGGGATCTAGTCGGTTCGAGATTTCGAAACGAAGTACCCCTTTCTCCGTGGAATGCGATGAGATATGGCTGGGAATCTTGCGAGGCTTTGCTCAAAGATAATTTCTCTATATCAGAATTACGAAGTCCTCAGGGACATCTACAGAGCCACTGGGACGTCATTGTCATCGATGGAGCGTTCCCTGAATGTCTCCTTGGTATCATGTATGACAAGAATATCCCAACAGTAATGCTAAATACAGTAAGTGGCTCTTTACATTGATCTACATATATAAATGTACGGTTATATTACATAACATAAATAAAAAGGTTATATATCTGGAATTTTTAGGTTGCTTTATATAGCGGTTCAATCATTCGACAAGGAAATCCATCCCCTTGGGCGATTCGACCATATTTTGGAAAAGCATTTACTCAAAATATGAGTTTCGTCCAGAGAATTTTTAACGTCGCCTATCTTATTACACTCGATGTTATGTATTGGGTTATGATTACCGGTTTTATTCAACCTACCTTGCGAAAATACTTGGGTAAACAATTTCACTAACAGTAATACATTAGCATGCAGCGGATAACACGTCAAATATACCGAAACGCAGCCTATTTATCATATCATAGTTCACAAATTAGCCTTTCGTTAAACATGCTTTCCTTTTCTTTTTTATTTTTAATTTATCTCGAAACAAGACATGTCCTAGATTCTAATAGTCTGTTCAACTACTGTTATTGACTTTACGCTAGGCATTAAATAGTATTATTTGATTGTTCCAGGACATCAAGTCCCTGACGTTCGAGATTTAGTTGCCGAAGTGCCACTAACACTACAAAACAATCATTACTCGGTATCTGATTCGGTGCCCTATTTAGCGAACGTTGTAAATGTAGCATGCATACATTGCAGACCAGCGATGAAGTTGAATTCTGAAATGGAAACATTTTTAAGTCGAGGTAAGATTAATAATGACTATCAAGTTTCTAATTAAGATTGTTCTATGCTCAAGGATTTTATTCCTATCTAATCCCTAGAAGATTGAGCGATGTTCTGAGCTGTTGATGATTATTAATCGCAAGGCTTCTGACGCTTTATCAGGTTTCATATTCGTGTCGATGGGGTCGTCGGTGAGGGCCTCGAGAATGCCGGAGGCTCTTCGCGATAGTTTTATCGCCGTTTTTTCAACATTACCCTATAATGTTGTTTGGAAGTGGGAGGGTGGTAACGTCGGGGACATCACTTCGAACGTTAGGATAGCCGCTTGGTGGCCCCAACAGGAGCTTCTTGGACATCCGAAGTTAAGAGCTTTTGTCTCGCATGGTGGACTTTTATCCCTCCACGAGGCCGCTTATCATGGATCACCAACTCTTGTGCTCCCTGTTTTCTGCGATCACGATGGTAACGCAGCTCAAGCTGGTATGTTTTTTATATATCTTATGATATTAGGTAGAAATTGATAAGTAATTACTAATATTTGTTCAATATTATACTTTTTTTAATAAATTAGTTTTTGAATAAATTTCCCATCCTGCATTACTAAATAATGTTATAGAAAGTACGTATTTGATATTATTGAATTATTGGCTTCTAATATTCAGTTTACATACACACAAGACAAATATAATCATCGAAAGATAAAACTGATAACTCTACCGATTATAAAACTGAGTAAGAATGTTCAGTAATATGTAATATGTAGGTAGTAACTATCAATAAAAAGTAAGGATAAGAATAATTATTTGATTGTAATAACTACATAAATTTGTATTTTATCTGTACCTTTAGGTATTTAGCGTTTGTTGCTGATTTGAAGATCGATTTTAATATATGTCATAACAGTAATTATTAGTTTTTTATCATAATTTATGTATGAATATAAGTATATGATATGGTATTACACTATCGAAAAAAACTTAATGCTAATCATGCATTTGCTGTTAAAAATTGTTTTTAAAAATCTTAAAATTATCGAGTGATTTTCTTACTGGTTGCGGTCGTTCGACAAAGAATCGGGTATTATTATTAAACTCCAGAATTATCAATAATAAGCTACGTATAATAGAAGTGTTATTAAGTGTTATTTTTTTTCAAAAATGTTAATTTGAAATTTATCACTTTTAATTTAAAATGTTAAAATGGGAAAATCCTTGAATAATTTGTGCCTTTCTTTTTTATAATTAAATATGTGATCTTAAACATCAATTCATTATGATGGCTCTTTTCTCTGATATGATCTAAATTTGAATAAATTATTTTTATACTTTTCATATTTTTAAAGTAAAAAACTAATATTATATTAAAATATTTTGCAATAAAACATGAATCAATCGATTTTAATATGATTAAATTACGATGAAACTAAATTGAAATTAGAAAGTTAGTCAAACTATTGGATTTATATCTGCCATAAAATGTAATATAAAATACATTTCAGTTACGTTAAATGAAACTACTTTCGTCTTCATTACTATTCAATTATTTCCTTTTGATCTGATCATTAGTCTGATTATTTAATCTATCATTGCACATTTTAGAATCAGTATTTATATCTAGAAAAATTATTGAACATTTTCATTATTTTTTATTTATATAAATATATATCGTAACAAGTAAAATATATTTTGAATATACAAATGTCTAAAAATGTGCATTTAGTTAAATGGTAATTAAAAACTAAATTATATTAATATTATTTTTATTAATTAAAATAAGATTATTTATTTTTATATTCATTTTCAAAGGTAATTTCACTATACATATTTATGTATAGTGAAATACAATATAATATATATACAATGTAATATATTCAGGAGATATATTTAAAAATATTCTTAAAACATATTATTCATTATTAGCTTGAAAATGTGTATTATTTATGTACTAATGTTGAAATCAGAAAATCTCGGATATGCAGTTGTTATGGACTTGGCCAGCCTTACAATAACGGAGCTTCGTGAGAACATCTTGAAAGTAGCTGCTAGTGGGAAAAATCCTTTTCGAGAAGCGGCAAGAATAAGAAGTACTTTAATGAAAGATGTTCCTATAGATACGAAGAATTTAGCGGTTTGGTGGGTCGAGCACGTGGCCCGTCATAAAGGAGCTGAACACCTTAAAAGTACCACTAGGTAATTCATTTATTTCTGTTCCTTTCGATCATTGTTTACAGGTAAACACTTTTGGATGTACACAGGAGGATTCGCTGAAAACGTTATTGTGAATATTCTAGATATTAGATTACAGTCTTCAAATTTAATAAGCATGTAAATTTAACTAAAAATTTCGAATAAAGAAAATCATTTGTAATTTTTAAACAAATTTTATGTGAAGAGGGTATATGTATCCATCGAATTTTCCTGTGTCGGTTAATTTAAAAATAAATAAGTACTGAAATTATGTTAATACGGAATTTATTTTTGTAGGCATATGAGGATTTGGCACTACTATTCTATAGATGTCACTGTATTTTATAGCCTGTTTTTTGCTATTTTGATATATGGCATTCGAAAGCTTTTACATAAAGCTGGTCGAAAAAAACTCAAAGAAAAGATACAATAAATAATAAACATATTTTGAAATGTTTATAAATATGATACTGCATGTTTGTGTAAATGAATGTTATAAAGGAATGTTTGTTTTAAAATTTGTTCAAATAAACATGCATCTTTCATGTATTTAACTTGTATCTATTAAAAGTTATTGCTATTTTAAATACTTATTTAATATTATTGCTTAAGATTTATTACTACAATGATATATATTTAATATTTACTATAAATGTATTAAAGTACATTAGTAATAATAAAGTAAAGTTTTCAAATTTTAATAACAAAAATATAGGCTAGAATATTAGAGAATAGATATTTACGTTATACTGTAAAGTCTACTGTTGGTTTATCAGATCTTTGCAAGTTGTTTAAGTGTGTTACAATTATTGAATTATTAATTTAAATTTATATAAACTTTATCATCATTCATTGATAAAGTAGGCAGTGACAAATAAGTGTCCTATTGGTTTTGTATTATGAATGTATATGAAATTGCTTGATAGAATTTCACTAAAGATGCGATCTGAAGTATTGATCTAGATTTTGCTATTTCTAATAATTTTTTTTAACGTTTTTTAATATACAACGAATAATAAAGTTCCTATGTATCGAGAAAACATCTCGATATGCATAATTTTTACATTTCAAATGAAATACGCTGCTTCGAATACGTTTATTCGTATGATTTATGTGCGTGTGTTTTAGAATACTTTTATACAGTATACAGTAAATACTCGTGCGTGTTTTTATTTTTTAATGCAAGAAGAGTCTATCTATTAGATTTTTTTATATGCATTTAAAATAAAATGTGAAATTATAGACATTAGAAGCTGAAAAAAGTAATAGAAAAAAGCGTTTTTCCTACAGTTGTTTTCTTGAAATGTTTTTTGTGATATTTCCTTTTTACTTTTAATTTTCTGTATCATGAATAAATGATGCGTAACTTTTCTAATTTTTAATCGGTACTCGCAAATTTTTATCTCATATTTGTATAGTTTCGGTGTTCCATCCGTAACAATCTAAAGCAAAACAACCTATAAGTGATCTTTCCTATCTCTTTCCAATTTTCTGTGGCGTCCTTTCTTTAATGGCAAAAGCCGCAAGTGATATCAATGGACATACCGACACCTGTACTGTATTATATAATTACGCACTTGATGTTGGGTGTAGATCGAAGGAGAAATAAAAAAGATTTGTACTAGAACCATAATAAAGTCGATGATAAACTCTTAATTATCCAAGCCGCTTATTGGTTTGCTTTTGTCCATTCTTTTTGTTAACAGTCCGATTAACAATAACTTGGACGTATAGAGTCGACTTATAAAGTTGTGGTACAAAAAAAATAGGATAGGAATCTGAGGATATGAAAACATTTATTTTGTCTCAGTTGCTCATCCAAAAAGAACTTTAGTTGGCCTTTCCATCCTGTTTTTATAATATTTTTTGTCCGAAATAACAATCTTCATTAATTCCTTGGATTGTTTGTCGCGGTTTTGATTGTACCTTTAATGGCTGTATTTTAATATTGAATTATACAGTGATTGTCAAAGATTTTTCTATCTTTTTAACAGGTATATTTTGATTAATAAACTCGTTTGAAAAATTATGCAAATACTATGGTTAATAGTAATTTTTATGTTATCTTTCAGATACATACTTTGCAAAAAATTATTATGTGCAACGATTTGAAAATCATTGAACTGTAAGACTTCAGGAGTTTTGCAATTGTTATATTAAATATCTGTCCCTTGAATGATTAAAATATTATTGTCACTTAATTTTGATGGAGTATATTCGTTTAAAATATATGGTACTTCAATTGAAATGAATAAATAATATATTTTTTATGAATTAGTATTAATAAATTTTGGTCGTTATAAGTATTGTCTAATTTAGTATGAGTGCAGCATTAAGTACGTGCAGTGATAAAAAAAATATAGTAATTATTGCAACTAGTTTATTTTAATTTCTTTACTATGATTATAATTTATTTACAAAAACAGGTACTATAATTAAATACTGTGATTTTAGTATTTTTCTAAAAGAAAAAATAGAATGACTTTTTGAGCAACATTTTTTATATATTTTTTTTTAATAAAAACGCTACTTCTTTTTAAATTTTATACGTAAATTATATAAAATACATAATTTTACTTTACAATATAAATATTTAAAAAAAAAATATGTCTGAGAACTGAATAATATATTTTAATCTTAAGTTAGATAGATTTTTTTGCTATTTAATAAAAATAGGAGCTAATAGCACAGTAACATTTTTAGTAAATAAAATACCACAAAAGATAAGAGAAAATCTAATATGATTTAAAAATAACTTATATAATTAATAAGTATTTGTATATTTAACATATTAGTAAAGATAATTTGTATTATATAAAAAATACGTTATGGAAAAATGTTTATTTTACTAAATGTATTGATAGCGATGATTTATAATTAATAACTTATTGTCCGAAAATTATAAATTATTATAAATTATCAAAATCTTATATTATTCAATCATTAAAAAAAAAGATAGTAAATTTGTTTGATATTTTAAAAATTTGAGTAACCAATACGCATAAGAATGTAGGTTGTCTTTAAGATTTTCAAAAATTAAAGTAAAATTAAATTAATTAACGATGCTTTCGGTATTGGATTGCGAAACAAGATTTCTCCAATTATATTTCAGATTAAATTATAATTTTAATATTTTTTGAAATTTATAATTACAATTTTTAAGTTATATCTTAAATTTGTTTAAAATAAATCACTTTGCATTCCATCTCATTGCGATGAACTCTCTGCCTCTTAAATTTCCAATTATTTTAAATCAATTCTTAGCGCGTGAGTAAATTCCATTGCTTTGAATAATTTAAGGTATAATAGTACTTAAAAAGGAAATAGTAAGTAAGTAAAAATTAGTGAAAGAGATATTCAAAAGAAATTAAATAAAATTCTCGCGTATAGTAAGTTCATAAAATTGAGTGATTTAGTATCAAATAATTGTAATGAAAGCGATTTTAATTAAATATCAATAATCAGAAGTTTATTATCACATTTTATTACATTTGTTATTACCACGATAAATTATTATGTAGCTTTAAAAAATTTAAGTGAAAAATAAAGAAAATAGAACTGCGCTAAGCGAAGTGCGTTAAGAAAATATATGTTTCGGTATAAATTTTTAATAGAACGTTTTACAAACAAATTTTACTCTATATTTTGTTTAATCGCCTGCGCCAAAAATTAAATGCTTTAAAGTACATTTTAAACTTTGTTTCATAATAAACCAAGCCGAGTGATTTTAAATACTACGTACCAGCTCTAATCTCAAGCTCGAAATTTGAAAAATACAAAAAACTTTCAAAGATAAAGGACAAAGTTTTAAATAAAGATCATGAGAAACAAATGTAGAAATTTTCATCAATGTTGTTTAATAAGTCGATGAAGCAAAAATTATTCGACATATATAGACTTATAAGCTTGTATCTCCAGATTCTTTAAAAAAAGAATGTTTTTACGATTGAAAGAATGGTCTGGATCATTCAAATAAATAATAGACAACGATAAAGCTCGTTGGTAAGTATGTACACTGTGAATGGCTATCTCCAACCAAGCGACGATAAAAATACTCAAGGTGAGCAAGAGATACTTCAATGGGTGTAAGTATGAATGAGGTCCCTGCATCCTTTCCTCCTTTCTCGCTGTCCTGGTCTTTTTTTACTTTCTCCTTTATATTACAGATGTCTCAGAGTTCACATATTTTCGCATAAGTGGTTTTAAATAAACTATTTGATGCAAGATCTTATATTTTATGTAGATGTACACATGAGTTCGGGGAAAGATAGGGAGAAGATTTTTAATATACATATTGTTGCATTTAAAAAAATGTTTTAAAGTGAATAATAAAATTTAAATAATGACTTTTATGCTATAAAGCAATAGTGTAGATTACATAATTTTTAGTGTAAAAGTTATTTAATTTTTATTAACAATTAATTAATTCAGTTTATTCTTGACATTATTACAGGAAAATTTTTTTTGTGAATGAGAGTTTTTGTTAAATACATGATTTACATACATTTTTCGAAGGGGCAGGTTGAATTTGTCTGTTTCTTTAAAATCAATTGACTTGTAAATGTTAAAGAAAGTGAATGAAATTTATTATTGTTGCAAATGCATAGCGATACGAACACATTTATTGGGATTTATGTTTTAAAGATGTAATAAATGTACTGAACAGTATTTGATTTTGAACATTAGTAACGTTACATTTATAGCAAATTTTATTAATCAAAATTTTTTCTAAGATCTTTTTTATTTCAAAATTTATTTATATTACAATTTAATTGTTTTTTTAATATCTACATTATGAGATAATAATAATTTACATTATGAGATTTCTTTTCGGCTACATTTAACAAAGTACACAAAAGACTAGATCACGTTAGACAAATTCAAATTAATATTTTAAATATCTCTTAAAAACTACAACATTTTATATATATCACTTTTAAATCCTACTCCTTCATTTAATATTGTAACTTCACAAATGCATTAACAACTGCCTGTTGTAAGTCATTTGGGAATCAACTTTTCGAACTAAGTTTTATTTGTGTAGCATTTTAAATGTGTGTAATTTAATATCGCTATTATATATATATATATATATAGAAAATTTTTATTCTTGTTAAAACGCAAATGTTCTTTGGTAATCATTTTTTTCAAATCGCAAGCAAACATTTTCATATGAATGTTTAATTACTTAATAATCTACTTTTAATTTACAGTCTCTCATCTTTGGCATAATGCTAAACATTAAATAGGCACATTAAGTAGTACCAAATTGAATTATGCGTGTCATTTTCGTGTAGTCTATTCCCCTAAAATGCGCTCGTATCATTCGACATTGGACAGTGTTTAAATAAAAAACATTAAATTTAATCTACATTTTTTCTCATATTTACAGATTCTATATAGAAGTATAATATTGAATTCATTTTTAATTTGGTTACCTTTGTACATCTTCAACTTACATTATTTCAGTATTTTATTTTTTTAATAAGTATTATGTAGTATGTAGGCATTTATTAAGTTAAAAAATATAATAAGTTCTTTAACTAAAAAATAATTAACAATTTGAAGTATGTCAGTACTGTAGAAACGAAAAAAAGAAAGAAACAAATTACAACACAGGCACACAAATATAAATGCGAGTTTCGTTTTTTTTTTAAATTCAAGCTGCGGTTTATGGTACAATATGATCATTTCCTTATATAATACAATATGATCATTTACATATACATTACAAACTTATTATTCAGTATGTCGAGTATAACATTATAATACATAGATTATGCTACTGAACAAGATGATTAATTAGCTGAAAGACTTGTTGATAAATTATTGATAAAATATTATTATAGTTCAACATTACTGGTTGGTATTAACGAAATAGGTGAACCCTCACTATCTTGTTCAAGGTTTTTTAAAACTGCGACTGGCTCCCCTGAGTCCGTTAACTCACGCACATTTCCCGGTAAATAGTCTTTCCAGCTTCTGAATAAGTATCTAGTAAATTTACGCAATTGCCGAAATTTGCAATAAGTTGCCCCTTCTGCTGATTCCAGCTGCTGTGTCTGAATTAAAAAACCTTTCTCCTTAAATGTCTGTTCAAGTTTTTCTCTTTGAATGCTTTTTCTCGTTTTTCTTTTTCTTCGACTGTCATCTTGTATGATACAAGGTCTGGGACAAGTAGTTTGAGGAATTCTTTCGGCAGCAGCAGTTAAAAATGTTCCAGCTGATGAGCTTCCAGCTTGATTAGCCGGTTGCTGTAAAGTTTCTCTTGGGAAAAACTCGTAACCTCTCATACTTTTATCACCAGTTCCACTGTAATATCGAAAGTTACCTCCTGAATCCACAGATAGGCTCTTTTTTTCTTGCAATGATGGCTTAGCACCACCAGTAAACTTGAATTTGCAAATACTAACTTCTGTAGCTGGATTGTTATTATTTTCTGTAGGCATTGGTGGAATAAATATTGCAGATCTCTTTCTCTTTATAGGTTGGTTTGTTGATTGGGTTTGACTGGTTGAATTCCTCTTCGGTGAATGAGTCGAAATTATTGGAATTTCTACAGTCGCTGAAGTCGTTTCAATAGATGGAGCAATGGGTAGTATAGTCATTGGTGGTTTCGGATTATCTAAGATAGAATAGATTGATTTCGGAACACTGTGCTGCTTTTTAGAAATCTGTTCCGATTCTGCCAAGGCATTGTCTTTAGCTAATTTTTGATAATATAAAAATTGTGATTGTAAGGCAACTGGATGAATAAATACGCCTGAATTAGGCCAGTACAAGTATTCAGTATTTTTTTTTTCTTTCAAATCACTATTATTATTATTTATGAAATCATGATTATTTCCGTTAGATTCGTCGTTATCATTGTTACAATTATGTGTTTGATTATCGCTATTATTTATAAATGATCGGTTATCTACATCAATCCATTTATGATTAAAATTATTAACTTTAACATCATTGATAGGTTTTGCAGTATTTTCTGCCTGAACAAGATTTTGACATGATGCACTTAAATACTCGATATCTTCCGTATCGCTCGAACCATCACTTTTTGAATAGCAAGATCCAAAACCACTGTTATGCTTCTCATTAAGCCTTATCTTCATAAGATTCAGATCACGAATACACAAGTTAAGTGGTTTTTCTTGTTCTTTTATGCCATCCGCAGAAATCTCAAGTGCACGTCGTTCTTGAGTCAAACGTTTCTCCAATAAACTACTAATTCTATTTTGAATATCAGTTCGCTGAAAAGGTGTCGGTAATTGCGTATCTTTTATATCATGTTTTCCTCGTAGTGAGGCTAATTTAGACTTATCCTCGAGTCCAGGGGTACCAGGTAATATGGTTCCGTAATTTTTATATATCAAATGACAAATATCAGCTTTTTTTGGTTTTCGACCACGACGCGGTTTACTATTATCTAGCGTAATTTCTCCCATAAAGGGTAAGTCGGAGTACTTCATGGGCGGTCTAGGGTTAGACTGTCCTGGGACGTTGTGATGATATGAGTGATGATTTGTTTGGTTTGGCTGCTGCTGTTGGTGATTGAAAATTGTAGAAAGCGGATATATAGATGGAGTCGGTTGTGTTGAAGTGATAACTGATTGTCTAGCAGCCGTCGTTGGGCAGAGATTGGCCGATATCTGTGGAGGTTGTACCTGATTTAAATACATCTCTTTCTGCATCACGGTTAAGCGTTGCAGCCAATTCTGGACATCCAGTACAGGGTTTGTAGTCGGCGGCAAAGACGGTAACAAAGTCAAGGGGATTGGATTCGCTATGAACGATTCAGCGGTAGTCGCTACAGAGGATGTTAAAGCAGTTTCTTGAGCTAAAGCAGCCTCGTAATGATCAAGATATTCTGGTGGTAGCGCTTGATGATGAAATTTAAGCTTCCAACGGGACTTCCTTCGGTTTCTACTATAATACAATAATGCAAGTAGATAAATTTTTTTTAATTTTTGATACTTCTTAATAGTAACGAATTTTTATAAAATAAAAACAGTACGCATAAATTACGATAAAAGTAAATCCGAAGTTTTAAATAAAACGTGTTGACTAGACTCTACTAATTTATATTTTTTTAATCCGCGAATAAAGTAATTTTTACACAACTTTAGAAAATAAATAAAGGAAATGTTAATTTAATATAATTTTTTAAATTTGAATAAATTACTATACGCTTTAGATTTATTACATGCCTTAAATTTACAACAATATATTAAAATTCATAAATATTATGTAAGTAATTAAATTCTAATGGTTTTGTTTTCTTAATAACTAAATTTCAAAAAATAATAAATTTTTTTTATAAAAAATTGTTACTTGTTAAATCTCATTACCTCACTGGCTTTTTGCACTCATTCTGTGGAGGAAATTGAACATTAAGAGTGTCATGCTCGTTACGTAATTGCTCCATAGAGCGCTTATGATTTAGGCTGACATCAGGGACCGACTGCATGGTTTCGATTTCTATTTGAGTACTATGAAAAACTTCATTTTCAATTATACGTTATAAATTTGGAAAAATTCTAAATAAAATGAGTACTCCTTTCATTTTATAAGTGTTATCCAAAACGAGGTAAAAAAATTAATGCTTGTATTTACCTAAGTGTGTTTGCCTGTCGACCCCGATCATCTTCCTCTTGAGGTTCTTGCTTCACTGCCATACTGTTGAGGGATAAAAATGGATATTGAATATGTTGTGTAAATCGGGATAACTGATTAAAAAGTGTCGTACGATCAGATTCGGAAACATCTAATCTCGTTGACTGTGCACAGGGCACGACTTCCTCAGTTTGCATAATGCCCCCTGGAAAATTACGAAATGTATTTGTATATATATTTAAATGGAATATATATTGAGTTTAGAAAAATCGAAAATGTTTTAAAAGAATATAATTAAGCATTTTTTTTTAATTACTTTTTTCATTAAATTTTAACATTGATTTGTAATTTTATCAATAATTGATAGATTCATAAACAACTAAGAATCTATTCTTTAACTATAATAGATACAATTTTTTGTTGTAAAATTACTTTTATGAAGAATTAGTACGACTTTTCAAATATATCAGTGTCATTAAAACATACCAAACCTGTGTACGAAAGAACTGTACATAATATATGTCTTTCGTCTGCAACCATTTTCATTTGTTTATTAAAAATATCAGTGATTTTTCTTTTTATTTCAAAAAAAGCTCTATTGAGGTAAGGTCTAATGTTTTGGTATAAATTCATTAAGGCAATTGTGATTAAATAAATAGAAATTTTCGCGATATTTTTCCGTTGTATACAATATGATCTTTTCAATTTTATTTTTATTTAATTATAAAAGTAATTATTTATTTGGCATTATATTTTACAAGATGATTTTGAAGAATTTTAATACGTTGCATCATTTTTGTAGTTTAGGTGTTAAATATTTTTTCTGCGTACATGAAATATTTTCTATGTTTAAAACTTGAATGAATTATTAAATCAGATTCTATGTTAAGAATGTTAGTGGTAAGGACAACTAGATTTTCTTTATAGTTATTAATCTGATAAGTTAAATAATATTGAAATGCACATTGCTGTTTCCTTATTAAGTAAAAAGGAAAGAGATGTTAATTTGAATGAAATAAAACATATAATTCTTTATAGTATAAATGAAATTTTATAATAAACAAATTAGGAAACAAAGTTTTTTATTTTGGTTTTTGCTATCAATATTTTTTAAAAATGTGTTGTAATACGATAAAATTATCTAAACTATTAATTATAAATTATGACTATATAATTTATCAGTGAACTTATAAAATTATATTTTATAAGGTAAAAAAATTAATTCTTTTTTCTAGAAAAATAGAAATATAGAAATAGAAACATATTTCTATTTTTATGTTACTTTTATAAAAATTAAGAAATTGACGTTAAATAGTGATAATGTACTTTTATATTTTAAAAATAATAAAAGTTTATGTAAAAAATAACAATTTTTTTTTAATTATAAATGAAAAACAAGATAGATATTTTCTGAGGAAAAAAATTTCTTGTAATAAAGTATTATATTTTTTACAATATAAAAATTACAATGAGTGTTGAAACTCGGAAGCATTTTTTATAATTAAATGTATTATAGTTGATATTGCTGTTAGTATAAAATTTATTCTTTTCTTTATTATTTATATAATACATAATATGCTAACATAAATGCAGGGGTAGGTGAGGTTTTTAGTTTTTTGTTTATTGTGCTGTTCATCCATTTCAAATGATTTCACTGCTTGAATGTCAGAATGACGAGTTTCTAAGAAGTTTTATATCTTAAGAAAAATAAACAATATTCAATTGAATAGACTTGTACTAGTTGTTTTTTTGAAAAGTAAAGTTTTAAGCATTATTTTTGGAAATTTTATTTAATTTTGCTATTTTTTATTTATTAAAAAAAATTCTTCTCTTTATGTTAATAATAAAGATAACATTATTTATAAATAATATTTTTTAATTATCGTTTATTTAAAAAATAGAAAATAAGTTGTAATTAATTTGTATTCAGTATATCTAGTATTAGTTACGTGCAAGTAAAAAATACAGATAGAAGGTAAGAAATGTATTTTATTTTTTCACTGAATAAAATAAAAGAATTTTTTAATTATGAGAAAGAAGAAGAATTGAGTTAATAAGTTAACTATTGTGTGCTAATTAATTTACAAGAAAAGTCTTATATTTCTGTGGAACGACTATAAAAATACTGACTTTTAAAACTAAGAATATTAGGTTCACAGTGATCTAGAAAATTAAAAATTTTCGTCCGTCATGATGTAGATATGCAGCTATTTATGGTTCGCAGTGAGATTCTATTTAATTTTGCGCTGTTTCGCAAGGAACGTAGCCCGTCTTCCTCGATCTCGGTACTCCTTCGATGTTGTTTCAATACTGACCCAGGAAGTAGAGCTCCCGTTGCATCCAAGATTCGCGCTTCCGTCACATTGACCGGCATTGTGTGGATGAACGAGACCTCGAACTCGCCTGAACTTTATCCGTAGAATTATCCACAACGAAGCGTATCGATGCCGGTATACGTGCAACCACGATATATTTTGGCTATTCTGGGAGTAGTTGGCAAGGCGCCACTATTTTTGGTGCTCTCTCAAATTTCTCACTCCGTATTTGGGATTACACTACCCGGCGAATTGCCGCCACCAACGACCTCAGAAATAACGCTGATTCTACACGATGCAAAATCCAATAAGCTCTTTATGTTTTGGTGAGTTGTTATTTTCATTAATTATTGAGATTAATCAAAATCAAAATCAAAATGCAAAAAACAGCAAAAAAAGATGCGTGTACTGTTGATAAATCTAAGGTAAATTTTAAGACGTCTAATTATGATTTTAGGCAACGTTGTCGCAAATCGATGAAAATATGAACCATGGTGCCAATTGTACGTAGCCCTTTGTTGGCTATTTATATGGATTATTAAACTTGGCGGAGATACAGACTTAAGGTTTCTTTACCTGTGACGGGAAATTTGCTTTCCGGTAACATGAATTTTGTGAGTGTTCACAGATCACTGGCTAATTGACGTCCCGGTTTCCGGTTAATAGTTCTTATTTTTTCAACAACATGAACCGCATTTGATATGCATAATCGTCTTCTTCGTAGACGGCGTTATTCTACGTAGATTCGTGGCACGTGTTATCCATGAAAATTGAGGAAAAACTTTGTGGGTTCATGTAACTCAGTAAAACGAGGTGAAAAGCGAGATGCAGCGACGTCGGGAAGACTGAACGCCTGAACAGTATCATGAAACAGCGGAGGCGTATCGAAAAGCCAAGAGGAATAAAATAGAATAGGATAAAGAGAAAGAAAGAGAAACCACGCGTGAGTGTGTGTACATATTTGTTTGTTTGTTTGTTTTGTCCATGCATGCACGTGTATATGCGCAAAAATGATCTATGAAGACGAGGGTGGCCCAGCGGGTGAGGAAAGAGGAATTTAAGAGAACCAAAGCGCGTCGTCTCTTAACGCAGAGACGAGTTGAGAAGAAAGAATCCACTCATGTGCGCTTTCTTTTTCTCTTCCTTCGCTTGCGCGTGCAGCCACTCTTTCACACGCGCGCGCGCTGATTTATTTTCAACTTCACAAAATTGAAAGTTGGAAATATGAACTTAAAAAGGAAGAAAACGTACGTCTGTAATCCGACACTTCACGACTGCTTACGGAAGAGGCCCCTAATAAGGCTAGTCGTTGCGTTCATCCGGAAATCCATCGCGCAAAATTCAGGCAGCGGGGGCGTAGAACCCGATTTGAATACTAGGAAATTCGAGATTGCTTCATATCAGACTGTTCTCGAAGATGCTTTCCTACGAGCAATCTGGCCCTCATATATATTTAAGTGGACGCGTGTACCATCCGGAGCACGTGCTTTCTTAAGATTATTTTTGTAGAATTTCTTATTATTTATTGGAAAGCGTTTACAATAACTCTAATTGACTAACAAATTCAATTGAAAGTTCCCGAATACACCCCGAGCACTAAAAAAATTTTAAAATTTTAATGCTTCCGGTGGAATGGTCCGATTACACGTGGAAGGACATCGCTTGTATGGAAAGCAATGCAGTCGTACTTCTTTTCGCCTTTCTTCATGTCAACAACATTGATAGCATCATCGATCTAGAATATTAAATTTTTTTTAATTTTTTTTTTTTTATATTAAAACACTATTTATTACTACTTAACTCAAAGACAAGTAAATTTCATAATTTTTTATTCAAAATATAATGCTGTACATAAAATTTTAATAATGAAATATTTCTAATAATAAATAGGTCTAATAATAAATTTTTAATGTGTATGTAAATAAATTATAAATAAATAGGTTAATTCCATCTCATTGATTATATGGTAAATATTTGGAAAAAATTACATCTTGCTGTCATTATAATAAAAAAGTCCAACTAAATTACATACAATTACTATAAAAATTAATACTTATCATTTGTTCAAGGGATATATCGTATCTATTTCATAGAACTCAATATTATATCATATTGAAAATGCAAAATCTAAAATACATGGCTATAAATGAATATAAAGTTTATATTTCATAAGCCCATAATTTATAAGAGTTTCTCTCTCTCAAAGAATCTTTTATTTAAAAAAAAAACACTAGTAAAATGCGAGTTAAATTATCGTACATATTTATGAATTTTAAGTACATGAAATCTCGTTTACATGAAATTTGTTATGTAATAGTAGCGAAATAGATAATTTTACAAATTAAACAAATTTTACCTTTATTTGAAAGAAAGGTAAAACTTTTATATATTATAGAGAATTAATCCAAAATGCAAAATCGAATGCATTATATAATGAAGAGGCATTACGCAAGAAATTATTTTAAATGATTTTTTTATTTTTTTTATTTGTATAAAATTTTAATACAATACATTGAATGAAATAATATAAGCTGGTACTTTTAGCTACTTAAAACAAGTCTGATTATAAAGTTTATAACGTCATTTGCCAAAGAAAACTACGGACAGTTTCTTGTCGTTTATGAAGCGGGAAGATAATTAAGACACTCTTGCGTGCTCACGGTAATATGCACCAGAATCAAGAAATCATAAAAAAGAAAGAGAAGTTAGAGAAATCGAGCTGCTTGAGTAACTCAGCGAGTTTGAATGTCAAACATAGGCCAATAACTCGCCTACGCGCAGATAATTTAAATTTGTGATGAAAACACATTAAGTAAATTGTTGAAAAACTATTAAAATTTAAAAAATTATGTTCGTCTAATTACTAAAATAACAATTGTGGTTCGAGTGCGCTCAAGCGTGCTGACTCGATAATAATCGGTTAAAACAATAGTATCCAAAAAATCGAAGCCTTGCGAATGACAAACATAAAGTTTTTAATAAAACTTGATCTCAAGAATCTTTAAGCTCGCTCGTCTTTTCGTATCTCATTCGCTACATATCAGTTAATTATGCTACCATAGGAAAAATTAATTTTGTATAAGATATTTATTTTTACTGCGATCTTATTAAATAATTTAAGAGAGGATGATTCTTAAAATATTTGTTTAAAATTTCTTATTTTATAATCCAAATGTGTATATCTTCATTTAAAGAGTATTTTTTATTGTTATTGTGATATTCTTGATAAAAAAGTTAGCCCATTTTGATTAACGCATAAAAGTCTCATTAAAGAGGCAATTAATAATAAATATAAAGCACCTTCTCTTCTCGTCGCTTAGCTTTGTACTACAATACTAAAGGTACTTTGAGCTACAATATTTTTTAAAATAAAATTAGTTTGCTTAAGAACGACGAACGAAAATCGATTCCTAAGAGTATAATTTTGGTTTTACAAGCTTTTACCACTTATATAGCTGGTCGCGTTCAGTATCGCTGACGCCATTTTTTATTTAGGCAAACTTTTCCATCGACAATTATATCGAAAATGTACTATATGCTCTTTACGTACTTTTGCGTACTTTGCGTATTTTTAACCAATTACTGAGATAAAATAAGGACAGTTATCGGTTTTCTATTATTCGTATCATCAATCTAATTTTTAAGTCTTACATCCTTTTTGATTGATTCATCAATTACTACTAGTTTCTTATTATGTACATGTTTTAAAATTCATTCTGTCATGTTGTAATTAAACACGGAGAATATTATAAGAGGAAGCGATGAAGGGCGTAAGACCAAGTAAGGAATAAATGATCTGTAAATGTAACCCTAAAATATTAGTTAGGAGGGACATTTAGTTGAAAATAATTGAGGATATGCGTTATACTAAATGATCAAGATTAAGAGTGGCTCTGAATAGCTTTTTACTGGTTATAACTTTTAAAATCGATTAGAATTTTTAGTTAGTAGAACACTCTTTTGAATATGGACAATTTTCAAATATGTAACGACAAAGTAGCAGAATCATTAAGGGCATGGCTATTCAAATAACAGAATTTTCAAGCAAGGGATACGTAAGGAGGAAGTTCTTAATATGGACCTGAGAGAATTATGTGTTTAATAACGGATAATTTGTAACTCGAGATGACTTCTCTCCCGAACCATGGATTCTTCTTTTCTTTTGTCAAACCCCTTTTGAAGCAAGTTCTCGATCAATCACCTTCTTTCTTCTTGCTTACTCGGGATTTATACTAATTTTCATTCGACAATAATCATGAGCAAGGTCAGAAGGATAAATTATTCCAGTGGTTAATGAACTAGAAATAGATCATATAGTGATAATTTATACGCCTATAGGGGTTCATTTATAATTTTTTTTATAATTATTGATGAGTTCAATATCGTGATTATTGATTTCCCGCACGAAAGCGGACTTTCGATTTGATCGCCCAAGTATAAATAGATATCGCGGGGGCGAGCTACCAGTCGGCGAAAGAGCGTCCGTCCTCTCATTTTACTGGATCCTTGAGACATAAAGTCTCGCAACCGTCACTGTATTCCATTTTCGCGAAGTATCAAGTATGAATGACTTGGGCCGCACCCGTATTTAAATTTGTGAGCAATTGTGTGAACTTCGAGACCCGATAGCTGCGCTAGATTTTATTTTTGGGAAAGCATATACACTGATTGCGGCTACTTCGTAACTCTAGAACTACTGAATTAGGTTGGAGCAAAAATACTAACAGACGCACCCACGCTGCGAACCCTAGTGCCTCTTTCTCTTTACTCTCGTTGTTAGATGACTCCGAACGCTGACATCCCGTCACAAAGACATATTATCATTTTTCCTTTACTAAGTGAACGTGTTACCCTAAGTTTTCATAGACAACCTCCTAAATTTAATTCTAAATTACTACAATTATTCGTATCAAGTTCAGCTTTCTGTTTTAAAACTGCTTTATCTCTTACCTATTTAGTGTCATTCGTTAAAAACTAACTTTTAACTAAACGGGTATTCTTTAGTATTATTTTTTTAAATATATCTAGTATATATTTTCTATCTAGTACATATTGATTTTGAAATACAAGACTATCCTTTCTCAATTATGTGTCGATTACTTATAATATTCGTTTTCTTCCTTTTCATTTGATGTTTAATTATACCAATAACTAAGAAAATCAAACTCTAAAAAATGAATATTTACCACGCAATATTATATGCTGGCTCAAAATAACCCAAACACCAATTCATTCAACATGTTCTTTATCGAAATATGTATGTAATTTTGGGTCTTCTGTACACAATTAAATGCACATTTAACATTATCATTAGCATTATTATTAAAGAATGATAATAAAGAATATTTGATGCAAGAAAATTTTTCTTTTGAATTATGTTATCAAAATGACATATTTGAAAAATTATCACTGATTATGTCATCAATATTTACATTTTAACATCGAATATAAACAGAAAATAGCTATAAAGGTGTGTTTTTAACAAAATTTTACATTGTGATATAACAGTGAATACGAGTTATTTATAAATGTTAAGGACTTTATTATATAACATTACGAATTCGTAAATTGAACCAATAGGGTTGAAATATTTTACTTATTTAGATTCATGCATTTTACGTATTTAGTATATCCAATTATTCAATTAGGCCTCTGAAATAAATTAAGATATACAGAAAAACATGTTTCTCAACTATACTTTACTATTTCTGCTTATATACATATTCGTTCCATTTAATGAAAACAACGACAAGGTATTCTAATAAGAATGGTATTTTTTCTTTTGAAATATTTGATAGGTAAAATTAACTTTACAACAATCAAAATATTGAAAGTCAAATTAATACTCTTTATGATAATTATTAATGATAATATATATATATATATATATATATATATATATATATATGAATATATATTTATATAAATATACATTATACATTTGTAATATACATATAACTGCAGTAATATATGAATTATGTGTTTATTCATTCATAAATAGCACCGTTTTGCTTAAAAACCCGGTTAACATAATACAAATAGGATCAAGACGCAATAAAAACAATAAAAAGTCAAGTGAAATTGCTAAAAAACAATAAAGTAATCTAGAATAAATGTGATAAATTTGTTAATAACTAAAAGTCTGTAGTAATCTATAGATTTATTGCACATCCATTGTATATAGTATTACACTTAAAAAGAATCAAGCATCACAAAATAAAAAATGTTTTTTTATGATTATATTACCCGAAATTATTGCTAACATGATTTAATAATTTTAATCAACATCCAATATTACGTATCAATCATAATATTTGTTGTCCGGCGTGTGAAAAATTTTATATGGGATTTCAAAATTTAATATTTATTTATTTTTTACTTCATTATATTCATTTCTCTTAAACGGTAAAGCAGAAGAAAGCGAATGTAATGAAATTTTCCTTTACTGTGTTAATTTTCTCATTAATTAAATAATATTTATTATTTAATTAAATAATATTGCTTACACAACTTTTTACTCGGTACCAGGCCAAAGTAGATTTGTATAAAAAAATACAATTTACGGTTAAGCAATATTCTCGAAACAAAAAAAATTGAAAAAATACACGAGCTTGCTTTCGCACGCATGCGCACTGGCAGTAGTGGGATTGAGAGAACCAAGATTGAAGGCGAATGGAAGGGTGAAAATCGTCAAGTTGTATGATTGAAATTATTTTAATCATATTGCATTTTACGGATCGGTCAAAGTTCAGAAGACTGGTCGACCTTCATCTATCAAAACAAACAATCTCACTTACCGACTACGCGTTTTTATTAGTATTTATTTTTACGTATTTATCAATCATTATCAAACAGTGGTTGAATCAATCAATAAGTTTTTATAAGGAGTAGAAGGAAAAAGTTATGGTGAGTTTTGAGGAGATCGTGCATAGTAATAACGACAAATGTTTAATGATCGTGAATTTAATTTCAACCAGGTACGTGTTACATAATCGTCATTGAGTTCATTTATCTCGTGCCATTAATCGATTTAACAAATTCGATCGATACATTATTATGAGTAAGAAGAGGAACTTATTACAAGTTATCTGTTACGTGATTTTTTATAGTCATAGGGGGATAAATGATAAATCGGTAAAAACCAGATGGTACCTCTCTGTCGCAGTTTCCTATAATAAGGGAAATGCGACTATACGATTCCATCTTCATTATTTGGTAATGGATATGCGATATGGGAAACTGTTATCCAGTATAGATATAGTGTATAGGTACTGTTATCTACTTAGAGTTATCGACTGAATTAATATTATGTAAAGGGGTTTGAAAAAATTTTTTCAGTATTTGTACGGACATTTATCCGAGCGTCGAATAATTTCATAGCTTTTTTCTAGTTTAAAGACCCTCAATCCAATTCAGATAATTCCAAGATCATTCGAATGGAGATACCAAAAAATGCGATTTGTTGTCTCATTCGCTATTTCGAACTTAAGTCTACTAGTGCAACATGCTATGTTGATCATGTCAATGAGAGGTTGTATACTAAAGTACACTGTACTCAAGTACGCAATGGAAAAAAATCGGCTGGGAGGACTTGCGTCGATAATCCTACTAGGCATTCTACCAAGTTTTCGGCGGATAGCTAGCTGGAGTTTATTAAGTAAATTTTACAAATAGCATTAAATTAATTAGAAATGTTTGTCTATGGAATAGAGCAGTCAGTCCTTTGTATCGGAAGCACACTGAACTCCAAGATAAGTATCGATTAGAGAATAGTGAGAAATGGACTCACCATCGGCGTGGGATCCATTACGAGGCCCAGACAGGCTATGTTTCTTGGAGGACGTGCTCCGTTGGGCGACTTTAATTCGGTTTTACGCGGTCGGTGCGTGTACATCGCGCGCACGAAAGCGCGATCCGAGCGTGACTATTCGGTCGTGTCCGACGTCGGTCGACTGGACGCCCTCGAGGGCCGGGGTCCGGGGTACCGCAGGCAGCCCTCGAGTACCCGAGAGGGGGGCACTTCATTCATTACGATTTTTAATGTGACCCCACTCCCAAGACGCGTACAGTGCTCGAGGCGGTGTCCGTGATTAAAGTGGTGGAACAGGAGGAGATGATGGAAAGCGGAGTCGAATGAGGTTCAGCGAAGGTGGTGGCAGAGAAGGAGGAAAACGAAAGCATTGAGCACAGCTCATTGAATACCGTTACTACGGTGTCAACGGCGCGTAGGCGAACCCCCGGCAGTTCTTTCTCGCCCTGATGTTCTACGAATCCCTCTTTCGGCAAAAAATCGTCCTGCTCGTGCGAAATACGGAGGCTCCGCGTGGGTGGCTGAAGGCGCGCGCGTCTTGGGAGGCGCTACAAAAGTATCTCCACCCATAGTGCATTGTGACGAAGCAGCAACTTTAACGCTAAAAAAAGATGAAACTACAGGTAGTCAAATAGAATTAAAGGAAAGGAAGGATAAAGAGTTGCAGAAACTGGCAACATCCATGTCCACAAGACGCCCACTTGCCTTAGTTGCCGATAAAAAGCCCTTGCCCAAACGCGGATTATACATGTCATGGTACTGATAACGTAAGTGATGCAACGCTGCGGAATCAAACCCAGAGGATAGACATTACATTTCTGTGGAAACTTTAGGTTCTGTTTAAAAATAGTAAAAGACGTGTGGCGATATAAAATCACGATTTACCTTATAAGTATTTACTCTTTTATCGATAAGATTAATCAATATATTTTCAGTAAATCATAATTCATAAACCACCTTCATAATTTAACGATATCTAGTTATAGATAATTTCTTCTACTCTCGATGCTTTACTACAGATTTATGTAACTAATTTGTTTCCTGTATTGTCGTTTATTTTAACGTATTGACCTTTTTTACTCATTAATTCGTCGAATAATTGTTCAGGAAAATCAAATCCCTTGCTCTTTATTGTTCAATCAGTAGTAAATAAAACTATATTCATATTTTTTATTTTTGTGAAATTTATTTAAAACACAAAAAAATATTATCCCTTTTTGTACAAAAAATCTGATAACACAATTAACGCAATAAAATTATATAATTAAAACCGAATTCACTTTTAGGTATTCATTGCGTTTCTCTTAAAAATGGGCTTTGTACCTGAAAATCAATTTTTAATCATTGTAATTAATTATTTTAATTACTGAATAGAAAATCGTAATAATTCTTATAATACCTTTATAAAAAAAAGCTTTAAAAATGTAATGTCTTTTACAGAATAATAAACTCAATAATCACATTAAATAAATTATACGTTAAAAAATATTTGTAGATCTTTTATAATTTTTCAGTTGTAAACTAAAAAGACAATTTTGAGTCATTTTAAAATGTATGTATATTTATTGTACTTTTAGATCGTATTGAAATTCAAATAGATTGTGCAAAAATCGGTATGATTTTTTAAATTAGATGCTGCACGTATGAGTACACTATGCACGAAAATTTTTACAATGTGTATAGGTGCGTGAATGTTGTATAGGAAATTAAATTTTACACTGAAATAAAATAAAATAATAAAACTGAACGCAGTAAAGATTATTTTAACGTGTTTAGAGTTATTGTTACGTATATGTCAATGTCATCAAATTTTAATTAGAATTTTTTATCTAATTAGTTTAATAAATAACATTTAATATTATGCACTTTTAAAAAATGCCTAAATTCACATTTAGGTCTTATTTTTCATTCAAGTATATATTTTTAATAATTTATATTGAAATTTAAAAATGGGTGTGATGTATATACAATCTGAAATATATTCTAAATAGGTTAGATGCAATTTTTATAAATAACGTTTTGTAACGTTTTTAATAAAAATGTAAATGTAAATGTAAATCCATATATTTATTACATCGCTATAGCAATCTGCTAATTATATTGATAAAATAAGTAATGTATGATATTTTTTGTGTAGTTATAGTTTCCGAATAAGAATATTTATCAAAATAGTTTAATTTTAGGTTATAAAAATAAAGTTTTATATTCTATTTCAGAAGTAAAAGGTAATTAAGGAGATAGTTCACCGATTTAGAATAATTTTTTATTTGAAATTATAATTAATAGGTTTTTAAAATTGAAAGAACAATTAACTCATTTAAAAAAAAAATTTGATATTTACCAAGTACATCAAGTATTTATTAACGTATCCCATAGGTCACTGACCATATATGAACTACATTCAATCCTATATAACGCAAATAACGTTTACCATATCTAAGGATAATATATATGTGCTTTGAAATGAAAGTCAATATTATATAAATATGGAAATACTCTAATATTATTATTGAAAGTCTATAATTATTAATTTTCTAAATTAATTTTATTTAAAACATACAGATTACGTATAAGTACAAAATTGTAATAAATTAAATAAAAATAGTTTATATTTGTTGTATAATAGATAGAATAAATAAAAATGGCTTTACATTAACCTTACAAAATGTTAGCGATAAATGCATCGGAGTAAAATTCATCATAGAGATTTTTTAACAATTAAAAGCTAACAAATAGATTTGAAAGTAAACGAATTGTTTGAATGCACTTCTATAATAATAACATGAAAATCCTTTTTTTTTATCCACGTTAATGTACTAATGTGCTTCTATTACGTATAATACAGTTTTAATATTGAAAAAATTCTAAAAGGATGTAAATTTATAAAACGAAAAGGAACGGTTACTTTTTAATATTTCTTGAACATTAAAATTAGAAATAAAAATAAATATGTAATATATAAATATTTGGATGATATAAGAAATTATAAGATGTAATAGGAGAATAAAATTTATTCAATGTTACTATATCTCATTTTTATCAGTATTTTTTGTTCAAGAAAAATTTTCTTACTTTAAAACTAATAGATTGTAAGATATGTATTAGTTTTTTATTGAAAAATAAAAGTTTTAAATATTTCTAAACTTTAAATAATATCTTACGCTTTCAATTTGATTTTTGAATGCACAATGCAGTCTATATAATAAAAAATAATACATATATACATGAATATAGTTTCCCCTTGTCGATAATATTTTCAAGTAAAATGTTAAAAAATTAAAGTACCAATGCCTTAAATAATTTGATTAATTTTTTACTTTTTAAACCTAAAAGAATTCATACATTACTAACTTTTAAAACATATAAAGATTATAATTTTATAATATGCTTCTTTATAGTAAAGATATTATATACATTTACAAAAATCTCTTAGGAAATTTTTAAGAAAATATGTATTTTTATAGACAACGAACTTTTTATCTTACATTAGATACTTATAATAATAATAATTTTTATGATCTTTTTCACTAAAAATTGTTCTATTTATAATGTCTACGATGCTTTTAAGTGATAGATCCTACATATGTGTATTTAACAAATTTTTTCATTTAATAAAAATGATAGTTATGATACAAAATTTGTTGAATATTTCTCTTTAAATATTATAACCATAACTATTCCTTATTAACAGTTGATTAAACTTTATTTTACAAACAACGCATAGCAGAATTCGATTTCATCTTTAAACTCTAATTAGGGGATAAAATGTACAACTTTGTTGGTTTAAAAATATCAAACAAAGAAAAATAAATTATTTACATACTTTTTTCTTTAGATTTTTTAATTTAATATTTACAATATTTAAATTTCAATGATAAAATTTCTTTATAGAACAAAACTCGTACAACAATTAGTTAGAAATCATATACTTGTAAAAGGAACAATTTTTTAAATATTCGATACTATTTAAGGTTATAAATATTATAATTTAATAATTTTAGACCATACATTAAACACATTTAATTTTGTGGATTGTTTTTATTATTTATAAAATTAAAAGGCAGTACTTTTAATTAAATATTAATACATATTTTTTTGATAATATAATAAAACAAATATTTAACAAAAAAATGTCACATACTTATGGTAGTATAGCACCTATATAGTATGAAATACAAGAGTTAAAAATGTATATTACGTATAAATAGTTTCCATCAAAATCGTATAGATTTATAATTTATCATTGTTATCAATAATTCAATAGAATTTTTAAAAAATGTTGTCCATAGTTCCTGCAACTTTAAAAAATATTTAAAAAATTGTAATTGTTTTCCTATGTCACAAATTTCATGGAAAAGATTTGAAAGTCTTTTAATTCGTTATGTTACGTCACATAGTTAAAAAAATTACAAATTTTATTACTATTTAAACAATTAACGATTAATTATTGTTGTATTTATTATTGGCATTATAATTTTATTTGGAAATTTCAAAAATATGATTACAATATTTCTGTAGATAATTTGATATGTAAAGAGCAGTCATTCAATGTCGAAAAATCCTTACAATTAAATGACATTCTTAGTTTATTCTTCAATTGATTTGACCATTTAGTCTTTCAGTAAATATAATTTTTAATTGTAATAGTATAGTTTATTATTGGCTTACATAAATGATAAGAAATATCGAAGAAAATTTCTTAAACTTTTTGATTTTAACTAGAGTCAAGATCATCATGATTAATACATGATTATATTTATAATATAGAATCTTATGGAACTTTAAAAATTTAAATCTATTTGGGACGCATAATTTAAATATTAAAACTCTTTAAATCCCGATAAAAAATCTTTCCTGTAAATGTTCTAAAATACTTTTAAAAAATCAATGTTTCAAAAAAGGTTGAAAAATAATCAAGCAACATTTCAAGTAATATGGCAGTGACATAAAAATAATAAAATAAAAATTTGAGGTTTTTATATAAAAAAAAGGTTCGTTTGTAAAAGAAAAAATTTTTTACTTTTGAAACGAATAAAATTAGTCAAAAATAAAATAAAACATAATGAAACGACAATAAGACTATATATAGGACCGTTCTTTATTATAGTAAAAAATGATCGCACCCATACATTCCAATCCCACGCGAGTGTATATCTTTGACGTTCCGTCATTCGCGATGCCTTTTTATACCATATACAAATTTTCATTTTTCATTTTTCACACTCTACATTTCATCTCAATAATATGAATACTAATATTTATAATTCGTAAGAAGAAATGTTTTTTAAATTCTTTAAGTTTTACGGAAACCAAGTGCATTTTCTAAAAATATGACTGATAATGTGTTACGTTTAATTTATAAGATCACTGAACTAATTCTTATAAAAAGAAATTTTTTATGAAAGTCAAGTATTCATTATGAATAATGTATCAATTGTTTGGTTGAAGTATTTTTTTCAGTATTTAAAAGTCTTCGTTATGAAATATTTTGATAATAGTAAGTATCAATATTGATAATGCTTTTATCAATAAGTTAAAATGATTAATTTAAATATGTAGCTACGAGTTCTTGTTTCCTAGCGTGTTTAAAAATAATTTAAAAAGTATAAACGCATAATTATGAAAATATTAAAAGTTTGTCTTATATAATCTATAGTCTTGTACTTAAACAAATTTCAAGTACACATAGAATAAAGAATAATTTCACAGTATTTAAAAATATAATATATACGAATGTAAATTTGTAATTTAAATACTAATTAGTTCTAATAGCTTTTATAAATCATAAATATAAAACAAAGATATGTATATAATTAATAAGATTAGAATGTCCATTTTATCAACAATACAATTTTATTTTGATAAGAAAAATTTTTTATGTAAAAAATGTTAATAAATATTACGTCATTTAAATATCAAATGTCATCCAAAATAATATTCCTAATACTAAAGAACCAATTAGAAATTTGTTTAAAATTATTTTAGGGCTTCGCTGCATAATTGGTTGCATGATTGCCCAATTAAAAGGTACTTTCAAAATGTCCTGTCCATTTATCAAGTAAATGTAAACGATAAGAAAGTAACGGTTCTCTTCGCTCTTTTTCACCTTCTCTCGAATTAAAAAATCAACCATGACTAAAGGACTAAAGCTATAACTAGATATTATAAAAAGGTTAAGTGAACGTGTATAACTTAAGAATCTTCGTGCAAGTTCTAATTCGTCCGCAGTGGGGCTTAGGTCACTCGATAACAGTCCGAAAACGGATGGCGTGGGTGCCCTAAACTCCCAACTCCCAACTATTTTAAGTCCCAATATATATGATAGAAAAGTTGGAGACCGCCTAGGAACTTCTGCATAACATAAACATACATTTTAGGGTCTAGTAGATTCAATATAGATAAACCGCTCACGTAAAAATGTACTGTGAATCGCTCGTAGTTAAGCACGGGAAAAACGATGTTACAACCTTTCATGTATATAAATTTATACAATAAGGTTGTTTCCACAAGGCTAATTCGACAGCAATTCTATCAATTTTCCTTTCTTTTTTAAATATTTTACAACTTTTATATTATTTAATATTGCTTATAAGGCAATCATTGTATAGTAATAAATAAAGATTCCAAATCTGTATATAATTGGTTTTTCATTTAAAAATAATTTTGTATTGCTTTTTTTTTTGTAGGTATCGTATAAAATTTTGATACTTAAGTTATGGGTTATACCTATTTAAAAAATAAACGTAATATAAAAGTAATGTTATTAATAAAGTCTTGGCTTTTATAAAACAAAATTGCCATTGTTTCCTTTTCTATCATACATTGATATATTATTAAAGTTATTTTACCATGAGCATTGGCATTCTGTACACTTTATTTTTTGGTAGTGTTCGATTTCTGCATTGAATTCTGTCATTTTCTAAATTTTCATGTATCAATGAATTTAGAGTATAAGATTTAATTGTAAAGTATTTACTGTAACAATTAATGAGATATATTTATGTTGCCGAACTACTGTTTTAGTAAGAATAAAATTAATTTAAAATATACTAAAAAAAAATTTTTTATTAAATCAAATAATCTTTCGCGCACTTTTTTACGTAATGAAGAAAATATTTTAAATTTTACCTTTATAGTTTACATACGTATTCAATACGAGGATAAGTGGAACGTGACTCGCCTACACACTTTCAACTTCATCTGATACTGGCTCACAAACAGCGCTAAAGTATTCCTTACATTAAACTTGCGTAAAGAGAATATTATCTTGGTTGTTTCTTTTAATTATTAAATGAAAACAACGCAAGTCTTGAAATATCAATTTATATCAATATTCTTTACAATATTCAAAACTGAACTCCATTAAATTTGTATAGATTCATTTTATTAATAAATTACATTCTAATATTATTAAAAGAAGACACATACATAGAAATAAGATAGTCATTTACACAAATTCAGTCATATATATATATAATTGTAAATATAAATGTATGTAATTATTTAATAAAAAATTATAATTTTACATTCAATTATAAATAGTTATAAATAGTTGAATTCAATTATAATAGTTAGTAAAAAATAAAAATTTAATTAATTTCTGCTGTATCTAAAAGAGTATTAAGATTTGTTGGTAACCAGGTTGTTCCATTATGACAAACAAATAATATATCACTATCAATGTATGCTTGAATGTTGCCAACTTTATAAACTTGCTTTCCTTCACGATACCTATTTGCAAGTGGCATAAATAAAATGCCTCTCTCTTCGCACTTTCTTTGTACCAAGTCTTTAAATCCTTGTGGAATTTGTGATGCCGTTCTAACAGCTTCTGCCAATCTCTGTAATTAATTATTAACTTGTATAACAAAGTTGTAACATGTATATAAAAATACTTTTTAAATACAAACTTCCATTCTTGGTTGAGAAATTTGTGAAATTTGAGAAATTTGGGATTGACTAAGTTCTAGAGTTGTCAAATATGAAACCTGCTCCACTGATCCTGGCTGAAGTCCCTGAGGAATTGAAACTGCTCTGTTCATCATTTCTAATGCTTTCCTAAAATGTTCTTAAAATGTAATTATTAAAATATTTATTTACACAAAATTAAATAATAATGATATCACAAAAAAATGTATTATATAAATATATATTACCTTTTATTATTGGCTCTGCTAAAAGTTTTTCACTAAGCATCCCTTTCCAACCTGTATACCAATTTGTTACTTGCTCATAATTTGGCGAATGATTTAACCACAGCCCTAAAACCTGTAACCATTTTGGGAAAAAGAATTTATCTAATAATGCTGCCATTGTTTGAATGGAAATCATATCTTTCCAATCTGAAACCCAATTCCATTGCTCTAGATGTTGTTGATGTGGATTGATAATTAATTCAGAAAGCGCAATTTGTAATTTTGGCAAAATATTTTTTATTAAAAAAGCATCCATCTCAGCTTTTGTAAAAACTGGTGCCCATGGTTGCAGCATCAATCTAGCTGAGCGATCTGACGGATGCCATGCACCGAGAGCAGAGCCAAGTTTTCTTCGGATTATTGGATATATTAATGTATCCATTCGATTTTCTGCCAAGTAAAATATATATCAACAGTTTTAACAATATTTTTTTAAAAAGACACATAATTTAACTTACTCATTAAAAGTAACCATGGATGAATCCATGTATGAATTGGAACAGTGTCTGTCAATGGATTCCATTCCTCTACCTCTAATGTTAGCTTTGGAAGAATAATCAAATCCAAGAGATTATCTAACATCCAAGAAGGAATAAGTGGTGTCCAGTAATCCAATAAATCAATGAGATTATCTGGTTGTCTACAAACCCAAGTCCTAAAAGTAATAATATATTACAAATAGGCTTGTATGTTGAATATGTTTTGTAATACTCACTGTATAGAACCACGTACAGATGGCATCCATGTATTCCAAACAAGTTGATCATATGGATTCATAGAACGAGTTAGTTGATTTATTTTACCATATTCTAAAATATCTTTCCATTCTTTAAACAAAACTAATGGTAATTTTGCTTGCAATAATGGGTTCCAATTAGAAAGATGGTCTTTGATCTTGGGAATAATAAAGCTACAAGCTAAATCTCCCAATTCATAAGATTTATATTCTTCATAATGCCGTTCTTGTAAAATTTTGAAAGCTTCTGCTGTTTCTTTTAAAGTCATGTCATTACTCCTATCGACTAATTTATTAATCATAGCTAAGGCATTTTCTAATGTTCCAATAATATGTGCATGTTGGTCTACAATTTGAAGTAAAGTTTGTTTTTCAGCTAGAAGAGAAATTACTCTATTGCAAAGATGCTTTGTTCTTCTATCATTTTGTATTATATTTTGTTCGCACATATCTACGAGCATGTTTAAATTATGCTGTAATTCTGGTAATGCAAAATTTATAGTAGTTTTTTTATCTGTTGTAGGTAAGTCTTCAACTGGTTGTAAATGCCGCTTACCTAATGCATGATAACTACTAAATACTCGTTGCTCAGGTGTAGTCATGTCAGTAACTTTACATTTAGCAATCTCCGTATTTATTATTGGTGTTTTTCGATTATTTCTCAATCTACCATCTTCTAATATTTCATCCACACTGCGATATGAATAACTAGCTTTTTTCTTTTCATTTTTATCAACTTTTCTCCATTGTGACGTTCTGCCTTTATTTGTCTTCTTTAGATTAACATCATCAGTTGCAGTTTTAACTTCTGCAAATTTTGCAGCTTTTTCAGGACCATAGGCACCAATAGCACCTCTCCCTTTCCTTAAACGAGCTTCAACAGGTGCACTTATACCTTGCAATTGTTTTCCCAACCCTTTACCTGGTTCAAAACCCATTTGAAGAAGTAATTTTGCACCAATTCCTTTTGTATGAATTTCCCAATTTCCAACACCAGTTTTTATAAGTTCTGGATTAAATGGAATTCGTTTTTTTCGTAGACCCGCAATATCATTACCCAATGAAAAATTATAAGATGGTTCAACTGAAGTTTTTGGTATTTCTTCTTCAGATTCACTGAAATAAGTTTTTTTTTATAATCTATATATAAATTTTAATATTTTATTCAAAACTAGATTTTTTTATAATAAATTATCATTAATTTTGAATAAAAAAATTAGTTTATAAGTTTTCATTAATAGCCTACATAAAAAAAATTTGTGTATAATGGTATTTATTAAAAAAAATTTTTTTAATTTTTTACCTAGAACTATTTTTTATTCTAGCAGGCTTATCATTATCTTCCTCTTCTTCCTCATCTTTTTCTTCTTTTTTTACTTTTGGTTGTCCTGCTTGTTGTACTCCTCCAGATACGAAATTAACAGGTGCAGTATAGTTTTTTGGTACTCTACTAAACGATGGTCTTGGCTCTTCTTCTTCACTATCACTAGCCCATATACCTTACAAAATATAATTTATGGCTTGTAATTAATATAGAATTATTAAAAAATGAACTATTAAAGACCTTCTCCTTATCATAAGAAAAAAAAAATTGTTTGAAAATTATATTTTAATTGTATTACAAGCAAGTATGTAATATATAAAATAAAAAAATATTAATATAAAAAAAAATATATTAATAATATATATATATTAAAATATAATATTAATAATATATATATGTATATTAATATAAAAAAAAATTTTGTTAAATAAATTTTCATTTTTCTTTTTTACTGCACAATATTTAGCATTTTAAAACATAAAATATTAAGAATTATTAATCGTAGTATATAAAATAATAGTTATTAATATTTGAATTTCAATCCTTTAATATTTTGTAATTTTATATGAGCAAGGTTTATAATTTTGTTTTGTTACACTCTAATTTCTCAATCCTTGAAGGTGCATTAATTTACGTTAATACAACTGTCGATACTACTTAATGTTTACCTAACATTTGTTGTTTCTTGGTCATCTTTTGACGAGGGCGGTTTATATTAAATTCATTTTCTAAATCATAATCCGACATTTGAAATTTTTCCATTTCCTCTTCGGCCATTTTTAAAAATTTTATGTAATTATAATAAATTAACAAATACTCTATAAAAATCTTTGTTCGTGAAAATGAAGAATTTAGCTTTTACAGGTTATGTTGGTATTTTACTTTTCACCATATCATACAATAAAAAAACGCACAACTGAAAAAGTTACAAGTCTTACACTCACGATACGACACACATACGACTCTACTACTTTTATCATAACGTATGTAATATATGCAGTTGGATTCAACATAGTTTATTAATGCATCTCTTACCTACGAAAATTTACAAAATACATTTTCAGTTTATTTTACATTAAATATAATCGTTATAATCACAATATATATAAAAAAAAAATTAAAAAAAACTGATTTACCATAACATAGCACATTTAAAAAAAAATTTATATTTCCGGATGGTCTTTAGTTTTATTTTAATTTAGTTTAGTTTAATTTAGTCTTTACAACTTCTTATTGTCTTAATGTAAGCAGGTCGAGGTAGACTTATATTTTGTTTAGCCAGACAAGTTTAATACATAAACGGAGATGATTAAAAACTACAAATACCACTATAATTTTTTAAACATCATTACATACTATTATTTTATTTGTCTATGAAGTTTACATATGAATATACGTAAATACAAGAATCAAATATGAATTTCAAATATTTTGTTATTCATAAGGAGTGTCCAGTAAAATACATGCGTTTAATGTTTGGTGAAACATTACCCCGCTATAAATTGTATTTTCAATACATGCGAATCAACCAATCATATAAGTTATGAAAAAATAAAAAAAAAATTCGGTGATTTGTCTAATAAAGGAAAAATCATAGCATCTTTTAGGTATTTTTCGGCTATTATCTTTAATTTGTATTAAGTAATGCAAATTTTTACGTTCAAATAATATAAATTGATCGAGTATGAAATAATTTATTCTTTATTATATTATAAAATTATATTGTTATTTTTTTTATATAAAGTATTTATTTATTAACGATAAAAAGTATGATATATATTATTATGATAAAAGTATGATAATATTTCATAAAATTTTATTATGACAACATAATACTACATATAATAACATAATACAAGTTAACATAGTATAAGTTTAAATCCGTTATATATGCGTTATTATATGCGATTTTAATTCGAGATTATATTATTTGTGAAACTGTAAGTGTGCTCAATTTTAATATTTGCTACTAGTTTTATTTAATAAACGAATTTAATGTTTAATGCTAGGAATATATATTTTAAAAAATTTTTAAATGTTACATAAATTTATTTAATTGTAAATAGATTATTGAGTTTTTAGCCATTCTTTACTTAATTTTGTGTTTCGTACTCAACCTCAATTAAACCAATTTTTATTAAATATTGTTTTAATAATGTTAATATTTCTATGTAAGGTTGAAATTAATTAGTAAAAGAGAAAAATTAATACAATTCTGTACAATCAAAAATAATATTTAAAAAAATAAAAATAGCAACTAATATAAGCTATATATAATTTTTTTGTATAATTAATTGCAATTAATTTTAATACATTAAATACATTTATTTTGCCACGAAAGATCGAAAAAGTGAAGTTGTAAAAATTGAAGATTGCTTTCCCCGCAAGTCATTAAATTCACGGATTTGTTTTAATATTAACAGAAGCATTTACACAATAGCATATGAAAAAGAATATAGTAAGTTTTAGTATTAGTTAAGTTAGGAGAAAACGAGCAGATGTAATCGTGTAATTTTACCATTTTTCAACACTTTGGAATTTTATTCATTATCATAATATACGAGCATGTAAAAAATGAAAAAGCGATTGAACATTAGCCGCTGCTGCGGCTACAATAAGATCCTTAATTAAGTAGTGTTGATGCGTACATGATTGACGTACGCATCATTAATGGGGCGCGTGCCCATGTGACTTGCTAAGCAAAAGAAAGACCAAAATTTAGATTTTGTCGACTAGAAGATTGCGGTCGATAAATCTGGCAACGCCCCCTGAAAATTAGAAATTTGACAACATCGTTTGTTTTCAAAACAGCTAAAAATCGCCTCAAGACAATTCGGCTCTTACGCGTGGTACAGGCGAAAACGAAGGAAGAATGAGAGAGAGAGAGAGAGAGAGAGAGAGAGAGAGAGGGGGAGAATGCATGCACTGTATGAAAGAATGAGAGAGAGTGAGGGAGCGTGCGTGCAGTACGAGAGCAAGAGAGAGAGGTTGAAAGAGAGCGCGTACAGAACTCTATGAGTTCTCTTTATGAGAAAGAGACCGAAAACGTAATAAATAGTATGAAATAGAAAAAGAATATGATAAATAAATTATATAACGTAATAATAAACATTAAATAATACAAATAAAACATTAAATGAATAATATAACAAATAGTATAAAACAATAGTATAAAAAGAATAATAATTCAATCGAACCTTCTAATATAAGTTTTATTTTTAAAAAAATACATATTTGTGTTTTATTGTATAGCATCTGGGTAATTTATACGATCTTTATTTTATCAAAAAATTTTACATAATGAATTTTTTCTCAATTATTATAAAGGTTAAAGGGTATCGAGTCTTTAAAATTGGAAAATTGTCGATAAAGTAGAGCATTGAAATGGCTTATGAACGTATTCATAGTTTTACAGTAAAAAAGGCTACTTTATAATCTGCGACGCCATTGTTTAATACTAGAAAATATCCTCTAGCTCATCCTGGCTACCCTCCTACTCGACTACTTTTGGTGGAGAGGGTCGTTCAGAGGCCCATGTGATCAAAAATACTACTGCACCGAAGCGAGAAATCCTGAAATCTGCAACCCTGACTAGAAGGCTAGATAAAACAGATATAATGTCTGATGTTACCACCGATGCTGTCTCAATCATCACGATTTATGAAATCGGTGCTGAAACTCGACCTCGCAATAAAAGCTACTCTTAGGAAAACCTTAAGAATGTGAAATAAAATTTCAGAATACAAAAGCCTAACTATGAAGATTCCATTGCACATAATTAAGGATTCTATTTCATCACAGCGTTGCTCATAGCTGCCGATGTTCGAGTACAGCCCACCGATCTAGCTGTTGGAGCCAGCTGTGAGTGGGTAAATGTACTAGTGAAACTACCCAACTATTTAATTCATATGAACCCATGTTCCCATTATATTAGTATCTTTTCCTCCAGTTATGTCGTTTGACTAGCCAACAATTTTTAATATATTCAAAAAGATAGGTTCTTAGTTTTCACCCGCGTTAGAAATTTGTGATCAGTTTTACAAATAATTGCGATTTCTATGAAATATGATTTATTGTAAATCTTCATTTATGATAATCTATCCAAAGATAAAGCATAGAAGTCTGTGTAAATTTTTTTTTGTTAATAAAAATGAAAATAAATCAGAATATATTATTAAAATTTGTTGTACCCTTTAGTACGCTGATTACTTTTTTATTTTATTCCTATTTAAATAAATTATATTTATATGCCCAAGATCAAACTTTTATCTATTTATCCTCACTTACGCGATCCGATCTTTGACTAGTCCGGTACAATTTTCAGTTATTCATGCGAGAATGATTTGCGGAATGATATCGCAGAAATGTTACACATTAATCTTTTATTAATCCCTGTTACATTGTGAAGATTATTATATAAAACGTTATTAAGCGTTATTCAATATTTTTTGTTTTTTTATTACTGATTTTTAAATATATTGTATTATACTTAAAAGTTAAAGAGTTAAAAAAATTAAGTTTTAATTCTAATTGTTCTTTAATTTAAGTTTAACTTAAGAGTTAAAAAAATTTAACTTTTGTAATGTATCAGATAAAGAAAGTCATGTAGGAAATTGAAGATAATAATTGAGTTCATAATATTGAATTAAAAAAATTAATAGACAATTCAGTTAATGTTGAGACTTATTTATACCCGTCAGGAAAGAATGACTTAAGAAGTTGTATTTAACCGAAGATAGTTTAACAGTATTTGAACTAATTGTAAACTCGCTAGAAGAGTAAATTGACAGTCATTAATAGTTTAGGCAGTTTAAGAAAAAAATTGTCAAAATTCGACACGTATTTTCACAGTGATTATACCACAATTCATATCATAAATAGTTTTCTAAGTGTAAAAAAGCTACCTATAACTGTATTGTCTTCTATAAACCTTGGGACTCACAGATTTTGTCTTTCATTAATATTATACGTCCTACTCTTAAACTCTATTCATAATTACTAATTTTCCTTAGCTCTGAGTCTAATTTTATTATTTTAACTTTTATTAAAATCTCTCAAGTTTCAAATAAAAATAGTTTTCTTCTTTAAGAGTGTCGTTCAAACTCGATTAAAGAGTAAAAAAAATCTTGATATTAATTTAAGTTACAAATAAGTATCAACTAATAGTTTATTTATTTCATAATATATTTAAGTTTATGTATTTATTGTACAGATTTTCATATTAAACTTACAAATTGTATTTATTATAAACGAAGTATAACGGAATGATATCTAAGATCCATAGTATAAGTAAAATACTTGTAAAAATAAAATGTTTATTAGCTTTAGTTACTATCATATAACATGCTTAGTATGCATTTTTTAATTTTGTAGATAGTTGGTATTACTTAAAATATTTTATTTTATTTATCATAGTAATATTACAGAATGAAAAAATATTAATTTTTATACACATTGTGATTTTTTAAGAAATAAAGTAAAAAATCTGTTAACAATTATTTTCACTAATTATTTGTTGTAAAAAAAAATGTTTGAAAATTTTTTCAGAAATGAGAATATGCATTTAAAAGAGGAATTATTCTTTGTAATTGTGGTATATAAAATAAAGGAAATAAGTGTACTAAAATTAAATGGATAATTATGTGCTTGTATTTAATTAGGTGTCAAATGCTCGAAAGGCATAAGTACAAGGCATTATAAATTACCCAATAAATAGTTCTCATATTTCGAAAAGAAAAAATGTGGCAGAGATAATTCAGTATCATGCACATGTTTCCTTAGAAGTCGAGCGCAGAAATAAGAGCCACGCCTCGGATGATCCAGTGTGCTTCTGATTCCCGTGTAGGAATTTCCATTGTAAGAATAAAATTAGTTGAATGCCCAGTTGTGCTAAGAGTTCCGGTGCGCTTAATTGTTTTATATACTGGACACTCGTATATTCCGGTCTTGGCTTTTTTGTGGTTAGTTTCGGGTATAAGGAGAATCGGCGGCATACCTGAAATAGATATTTAACGAAAAAAATGATAATTTACATGAAATTTTCTTTAAGGCAAACTTAAAGACAGTATACTAGTGTATAATTTCTTAGGAATAGATTCTGTGAGTGAAACGCCGTCCCATCTGCAGCCTTCGAGAAAGAGACCATATACAGCGCACCCGTCCTTTGGTCTTTGCTGGGGTTTATTTGCAAGCACCTGTTATTAGAGAAGTAGTGCTGTTATAAATATATATTAATTGAATTAATTGTTAGGGTTACCTTAAAGCCAAATTGAAGAGCATCAATGGATATGCCATATTTTCTCGCGAAGTTCTGCATAGTACCGGTCAAGAAGGCTTGAGGGAAGTAGAAGCCAGATATCCAAAATGCTGGGGGTATACCATTGTCATTCCACGTTTTTATAAACTTTATTCTTTCCATTAGATCTTCTACCCATGGGGCTGTTCAATAATTTATTTTATTGAATTTTCGTATTTTCAATAAGATATATATATATAGTCGAGTTTCTAAGAAGTAGATCGAAAGGGAATTTTCAGAGTAGTCAACAATTTTCTCTTCTTACCAAGAGGTTTCAATGATGCAAAAGCTTTATTTTGCCAGTTTTCAGGGACAATGTTGTTATATATGCATAATGACATTGCTTCTAATTTATCTGACATCGCAACAAAACCCTTGAGAGCATTTAATAAATCCTTCAAGCTGCTTGCCATTTCATTCAATAATACATTGTAGCGCATTGCTTCTTGTAGAAGAACAATGTTCAATGATTCCTCATATGAAATTGGGTATCTAAACACGGTACATATTATTAAACTTTTTAATTATGTAATAAAAGTTAATACTATCAGTTAATAATATTTATCTACCTTCAACTGATTTTTATTTTTATAATAAATATATTTCAGAATCTATAATGATGCTGAAAATATATTTTCATTATGTAAGTACTTTAAAACATAAATGAATATATATATATATTAGTAGCCATTTTTATAAAATTATATTATGATTATGTTTTAAAATAAAAAGAAATTTTTTTATAGTTAAACAGTTACATGGTATTGTAATAATAATTATGAATGATATTTAAAATGGTAATTTAAATTTTTTTTATTCTATTACATCAACAGATGAGTCTAATTAATTAGTTTAAAAAATACAAAAGTTGCTTATGTTCAGTTTAGGTATAAGTATTACAAAAAATGAACATCCATATATACAAATGAATTAGCCGGAAAATAAATAAAAAAATTACATACTTTTTTTTAATACTTGCAAGATCAAAAGGTTGCGGTAATTTATCAAGTATACTCCTTGCTAATTGACTTGTCACCTCATCCAATTTAAAAACTGAACTTCCAAGATCCTTTGGTTGTAAAGTGAGCAAAGTTGATAAGCACGTATAAGTTTCTGTTTGTGCATAACTAATATCTGCATTATTGTGTAAACCAAAGAGTAGTGGATCATCATTAATTGGGAATTTCATTATTTCATTTATGTATTCTTCAAAAATTATATCTGCTGGTGGCTAAAAGTTTATAATTGTTACAATTGTATAGTAATTTATTTTTACTAGATGATGCTTTGTAGAAATGATGTACTTGTCGATAATTTCCAGAATCATCGAATTGGTGTCCAGTAATTAACACATGCTCATTGTAAAATCTTTCTAATAATGTTAAAATGCATCTTCGATCCCAATCATCTGTTACTCTACCGCCGTAATTTATATGTCCAGCCGTGTAAATTAATACCTTAACACGAGATTAATTATATTTATATAATCGGGTAATTTTTAATATATAAATTATTATGTAGTAATAAATTTACTTTAAATGGTATTTGTGTATACTCTAACAAGAACATTTGAAGCTGCGACATACAGATAGAAAAATCTCCATCTGTAAATTCGTATGGTATATTGAAACCCAAAGCGCCAAATTTTCGCCTTTCTACCAATACTGCATGAAATAAACTTAGGGAAAATATCAAGCACTTAAAGATAGGAACTTTTGGATCTTCTGATTCTAAGAATTCTGCCATTTCAACCACTCTAGTATTGTATGTTCTTAATACGTTTGCCTATACGCGAATGAATTTTTAGTACAAATGTCGTCATAGTTATTTAAATGATTAAAAACAGTAGATAAATCAATTTACTTTTACGCCTCGTGGAGGCTCGATTGTCATTTTGCTGCCGTTTTGAAGAATGGTAACAGGGAAGGCGGGAGATGGCATTGACGTCAGCCATAATCGAAAATCTCGATGTATGATATCTGAGGGCAACGTTTCTACCAAAACTTCCAAATTCGACATCCAACTCGGTGCTAAGTGACAGTTCTGTCATAGATTATTAAATTCACTAAAACTACACTTTTACTCAAAAATGGTTTGTTTACATTCAACAATTTTTATTAAATTGTATAAAAGTTCTATTAAATATATTTTTAGCGTATACTTGAAATAAAAATGTTATGAAATGAAGAAAACTAAAATAGCATAAAAAAGGGGTCGAAAAATAAAATATTTCCGACAAAAACATTTCATAGATCGATAGTTACAATATGTATGCGTTGCGTAGAGAAATTAGCCTGAATTAAATTATTGAATGCGTAGAGGATAAGGAGCGATTTTCCTTTAATCAACACTATTTTAAAATATTTGGTTATTAAACAAAATAAAATATCAAAAAAGAAATCATATGACATGTCTTGATAAACGGTCTAGATACAAAATAATTTAATATAATGTACATTTGTTTTGAACTATCATTATATGTATAACGCCTTTGTATTTCAGTTCGCTAGAAAAGTTTTGAAATTAATAAAAAATTCTATTCTTTAAAATTTTTTATAAAACAATAGAAGGAGAAATACTTTATCAAAATAAATAAGAGGTACTTGTTATGAAACTTAAAGCGAATTTTGATAATGTCGTAGAGGACGTATTACCTTGGTGATGTAAGATTCAGAATAATGAACGTACTTGGAAGAACAGCCAATTGCCAGCTACGATAGATTGTTTCAGCATGAGTTCCGCTTTTGGTCCTTGTCCCTGCCCAAGTGATATGGAAAATAATTTTTTTGACATTTTCAATTTTTCTGCAAATTTATAAAGTTCTGAAGCAGGGTCCGTTCCACTTGAAAGTACAAATATAAGTGGAATCGTGGGACTGGATTCATCGTATATTGCATCGAGTCCCGATGTGTGTGGTTCGATGAACCGACTTCCAAGAAATTTCGTGATGTAGATTTGCATTACGTTTATAAGTTTATCTGGTCGTAGACACTTAATCACTAACATCTTTTGCAGCTCATCTAATTTACTATTCCAAGGTTCCGGATACTTTATTCTAAAAAATTTTATTTTACAGAATTTAACATATTTAACTTATATATTTATCAGCTACTATACTCATAAATAAAATTATATTAAAATTTTTTGTAGTTAATTATTACAAATCATAATTAAGTTTTGTGTTCCAAATAAATAAATTAAATTTTGAATATTTATTTTATAATATTATATCATATATATACACACAAACACTGAATGTGAGCAAGTATAATTTACGTAGTCACAAGTTATTCATTTTAAAGCTTTGTGCTGTAACATCTCATACGAATATGTGTAAATATGATTTTTTGCCAAATAATCATGTACTATTTTAACTCCTCGAAAATAATTTTTTTAAATATAAGCCATTATTAAGTAAAAATTTTAAAAGAAAAATATCTACATCATTCCTGACTTACATAAAAGGATCTTAGGTTGTTTAGATGAACTTAACTTTATTATTTCGTTTAAATACTATAAATTACTGTTAATAATTGCTGATTAAGGAAGCTGTCTAGATAATGTTTTTACAGAGTCTACCAAATACGAGATATTAAAAGATATAAAAATATATTAATTTTTGACCATAAATTGATCTACCTTCAATAAAATTATGATTGAGTTTAAAATTTCATATTTAATATTATTTTTAAGTACCTCATATTTATTTATACAATATATTATTTATCTATATTTAGTAACATTTAAACGTTTAATATAATATGAATGATATGACTAATTGTTACGGTTTAATTTATTCTTAGGCACTTGGTTTATTTTCAAAGAGTTTACTAATTATTTTTTTATATATTTTAATTTAATCAGAATATAACTAAAGTAACTGTGATTAGTTATCGATTTATTACCATAACATGAAGAGTATCTCTAATTTTAAATAATAATACTCGTCACATTAACAACAACTTTTAATATAAATATTTTATAAAGTTAATATGTGAATTGGTGAATTGTCTAAACAATTTCTATACGATTAATTAGGGGAGTCTCAATTAGAAGGCCAAAAGAAGTCGTTTTTTCAGAAATTTTTTTGAAGGGAAGAAAATAAAATAAATAAACGAAATTTTTTGAGTATTTTTTTCTTGAATTTTCTTGAATCATTTTTAACTTGTAAAAAAAGTTTTTTTTTTAATATTAATAATTTTAAAATGGTGATTATTTTTCTAGCAGAAAAGTTGCAAAATTAAAATATTTTTCATGTTTAAAAAAATTCACTTTAAATGTAAGAAATAATTATTTAAACAATATTTTTGTCAAATTTTCTTAAATCAAATAGAAGACAATTTAATTCTAAAGAAAAATTACTCTGATTTTTTTTTATTGGATGAAAATTTTTTTTGTTATCACTGCAGAAAATTTGTTAAAATTGTAAAAACAAAAACTCGAGAATAGTAGACTGCGCTTCAAAGTTTTGATTCCAAATAAATAAAGGCTTATTTGCATTTGCCTGCTTGACGCTCTGTCACTAAAACTACTATAACTTTTAAAATATTTGGAATCTAAAAAATGTGTCTCTAAAAATTTTACCAGAATAGAATATGCCAAAAAATCGATTTTTCAACTTCTAAATGAGACTTCCTTCTTAAACAATATAAGCGTCCAGTGTACGACATATTTAATCATGCTACTTTCTTTTGCCATATTATAATTATTTCATACTTTTCTGGTTGATGGCTATCAAATATCTTCTGAAACTCATATGTTAGAGATTCGAATGATGATACGAAACCTTTGAATGAGGGCAAAATTTCAAGGGACTGTATTTCCTTCCAACTACGTTGTGTTATCCAATTTGGGTTAGGATTAGGTACTTCCTTTAATGAAATTAACAATAAATCCAAATTTATGTATTTATCCTTTTTTAAATCATCAATAAAATGAATTCGATATATTCAATTTATGAATCATAAGATTATTTAAATTTATTATTTTTATGTTATAAAAGTTTAATTTTTTTGCAACATGATAAAATTTTATAATTAGTTATGAATTAAAAAACATTTCTCAAATATTAGTTTTAAAATAGTACGCGGAATATATTAACTTAAATTATATATTGTCAAAATTACCATCGGTGGGATTGCGCCTGAAAGAAAAAATCTCCATTCACTAGGATCAATTAAGTTTGCTATCATTTGAATTCGTATGCATAACAGAAATGCAAAATGTAATTTGTGCTTTTCAAATAGACTTCGACATACGTTTGTATAAAGTGCAAACGTCAGTTGGTCATTGATAATATTGATCCGCATTTTGACATCATCTAAAAGTAAAATTTTTTTTTTATATAATATTTTTCTACTAATACGCAAGGTTTTTATTTATTTAAATTTGTTTACCACTTTTTTCCGTACTCATCATAGTATTGATAAAAATGCGAATGAACCAATCGAGAGAATATTGATACATTGGATCAATTAGCTCCAGGTCTAATAAACAGAAAAAAAGAATTTGAGCGCGCACTGCTACTGGAATGTATAAAGATCGAGCTGCATCGATGTCCGCTTGTGTCACGTTCGCTGCTTCAACTTTTAACTAAAAATGAAATTTGAATTTTTTTTATATTAGCAAATGTAAAATTAAAATGAAATAGAAATGCGCAACACTATTGATTCAGCTAGATTAATTCTTCTTAAAATTTACTTTTACTAATTTTTTTAATTTAACTTCTAATCAATATCCATTGCCTTTTTACCATTTGAATATACGTAATAAGAAACTATAGAAATATTTTGAAAGTTGAAAGTTTTTTGGAGATATCAAGTTTAATACTCTGTATTAAACTACCAATTTATACAAAAATATATTAATCAAGAATTTTTTCTCATATATATTTTATTTTTTAAATATTTCCAAATTATTCCATATTTAGAAAAATATTTATGAAATGCTTGGTAGGATTATAATGTTTTTGTTTAATTACCATATTTAAAAAAAAAAACACTTTTTTTACTGTGTCTTAAATATCACTTATAAAACAAAAAAAAACGAAATTAAAAAAAAATATTAATTTCTAATAACACTATTTTATTTTACAATAAATAATGGTTTGAAATATATGGACTTTTTTTAACCTATAAAATGTAAAGCTTTTAGAAAATAATGATGCTTGTTTGTAGAAGAAAACTATGATTTTATGTTTTACAAAATTAAAATTTTTTATAATAATTAAAATTGTTTTCTATAATATATCTAATATCTTTAAATGTTTGATATGTAAATTATAAATAATTATATATGATTTGGATTTTAAGAGATATTTTAATTTTTCCTTAAAAATTGTTTAAAATTTTAAATGCTTACAATGCACTGTAAAAAATTCATTGTTTAGAAGTGAAATTTTTATGGTTATATTAATAGTTATTAAAAATTTTAAGCTATTTTCTATAACTTTATTGAAACACTACGGTTATTAATATTTTTTTGAATAACATTTTTTGTAAAAATATTACACTAAAAATTAATATTGAAATTTAGAACAATATGAATATTTAATTTAACATAGTAACGACAATTTTTCATAGGATATACTTAAATACATCTAAAAAGTTATTTGTTTTTATGCTTAGGATAGAGAAAATAAGTGAAAATTGATATATTATTTAATATCTAATTAAAATTAATTTGCTGTACTTAAGTTTATAATACAATGGAAGTAGAAATGTTTTTGATCAGTCCTTCTAAATTCGTTCGATTTTTCAAGATTAATCATTAATCTTAGTTTAATATCTAATACAATCCATGTATGTAATATAAAAGAATTAATAATGTAATAAAATAAATCCAATATTATGAATTTTTTTTTTTGGAAAATTTTCTTTTCTATTTCTTTCTATTTTTATTTGAGGGATATTTTTAATGAAATTTACTTTCGACACTTTTTAACTAAGCTTAGTAAAACTTTCCATTGATAATATTTTTTATTCTGAAACTGGAGGACCAAGTAAAGTATTTTAATCGCATTGGCGTTCTTAACATGCTTTTAGAAATAAGAGCGCTATAAATATGAATTATGCACTCAAATATAATAAAAAAGTTGACTAAGTGTAATTGTATTAAGAAAATGATTGCATTAATTGAGAATAAAGTATAACATTTTTCGGTATAATATAATTTTTCTTGTTTAAATGAAATAATTTACTTATTTTAAGAAAAATACGAGGGGTATTAAATAGCATTGTGATAGTCTGTAATATAAAAAATTTTTGTGCATGATATAACTTAAAAGTGAAATCAGTCAAACGCCTAATTTATCTTAAAATGATGAAATCATATAATTTTGTGATAACGATACTATCACTATTTTTTATGTTATGAAAAGCAAAAATGTATACTATTTATATAACAAATATTAAAGCCTTATTAAAATTGGCGGACATATCAAGTCTGACGTCTAGAAAATTATTACTTTAAACCTCTATATATAAGGGTGTATAGAATTGTATAGTTATACCGAGGACTATATTTTTATCATTCAGTTTTATATCAAAATATTAACGTTGAATATTTAGTTATAGACGAAGATTGTCGCTTTTCTATAAAGGTGTTGTCTTAATGAATAAAATATTAACGTATTACTACGATTATAAGTTACACAGTCATAGTATTTCTATTAGTTACAAAATACAATGTTTCAATGATTTTCCTTCTCTAACCCCTTCATTCTCCCTCTCTCAGTAATTGTTTTATATCTTATAAAAAGAGTATAATATATTTTTGCAACAATACAATTTTTTTAGACCTATCATTAAAAATTTTAAATTTACACATTAAGTTTTAATAAAATTTTAATTGATTATTTTGCCGTATTTTATTTTACTAACTTGATGTGTTTCACCATTAACTTTTTAACAATTAAATATTTATGAAGACTAAAATAAAAGTTTTAATGAATATGTTAAAATGAATAAAATTGACCACAATGAACTATAACTTCTGAATATATATTGATTTGCAACGTTTTTTGCACCCTGTTATTTTTCAATTATTAGAATAGTTTTAAAATAATATAAAAATTTTTTAATTACTGACCATAATAATAATAAGTATAGTTTCATTAAAAATTAATGTTTTTTTATTATTATGTAAAAATTTGTAACCTAATTAATTATCAAGATACTAAAAAAAAAGTCTTGATAGTTTTTAATTTATAAATTTAGGATTCAAATGTAACTATAATCATAATATCTTGGAATCATAATGTAAAGAAACTCTAGATTTTAATATACGTTTTTTGATACATTTAATGTAGTAGAATTTTAGAGTTTTATCAAAATTATTTTTCCAATTGAAATAAATGTTGTTTACAGACACTGTATCTCCATACTTGGTCTCTTAATACAAGTTGAACTCATTGTATTATATATTTGATTTATATCGTAGTAAACGGTTTTACTATATAGTTTATCTATATAGGGAAGAAGAATTGTAATAGGTTTTCGATTCGTTCAAAATGATTAAATTTCATGATATTGATAATAAGCAATGTTATTAATAAATAAAAATCATATATCTACATTATACATCTGCATATAATCAAAATAATTAAATATAAATTTTTCAAAATTTAATTGCATTATAAATAATGATCTTTATAATAATAGTGTTTTACTTGTACAAAAATTGTAGATATTAAGTTCTAAACCTACATGTATATTAACACAGATTTGTTTAACACTATTTAATATTAATATATACATATTAATTCAAATAGTACAATAATAACTTTAATTTTTGCGTATAAGTTACATTACTAGTGCATTTATAAACTATAAGCTTCTAATTACGTCTAACTGATGTATCGAAAAAATAATATTTTTAAACTAAAATTTCGAGTTTCCTTGATAAAATATAATATGATAGTAAATTCTTAAATTTACACGATTTATTCTGATAAATTTATATTATATTTGCTTTTTTATAAATTACATAAGTTATTTTAAATAAAGATAATTTTTACATAAAGTTCAATATTTAATGAATATCAAAGTTATTAATTGTATATATTTAGCAAATATAAACAATATCATGAACCAGATATTTATGTAATTTAATGATTATTAGCAATATCAAGTGTGCGTATATTATATAAAAAATCTTGGTAATAAAACATCAAATTTAAAGTTTTGTATAACAGTATTTCTATTTCAGTAGTCAGAAAAAGCAGTAATTTCTGACAAAAGATTTAGCTTGTAACTTTTTTAGGGAAAATCGAAAGGGGGAAAAATCATAAAATTAAATTAAAAAAATTCCAAACTATTTTCTTATAAGAAACTGAATCTAAGCATTTTATTATACTTTATATAATACTTTAGCACACATGTTCTTATGTATTGTTTTTTAATTCTTTAACGATTTCCTTTTAATTTCAACATTCATATAAAATTTTTATGAATTAATTCTTTATATTAAAAATTAAAAAAGTCTTATTATGTAAAAACGAATTTAAGGTTCGTATATACTAAAAAAATTGAGAAATTGTATTCCTCAAATTAAAATAAAATTTTATAATTTAGAGCAAATAAAAAATCATTTACAGATAATAATTAATAAAATATTATTTAAAATTTAATAGGGCACATTTATACTTTAATGATTATTATAATTTTATTATATGTTTTTTATTTATAAATAACATTTAACTTGATAGATATTATCAAGTTTCATGACTTTATAACGAGCAAGATACTTAACTCCTTAGTAAGGCCTCTTAGCAACAAAGAAAGCACGCGAAAATTAGCGAACGGCGAAGAAAATGGGAGACCGACAGGAAAACGAAGTCTGAAGGTCGCGTGGAAAAGAGAGGAAAAATAGATCAAAGGAAGAGCATGGGTTCAAGTTTCGAGGAACCACTAAGAGAATAGATAGGCACAAAAGCGCTTAAAGTGGTGAAAACGTCTGTTAGGTACGAAGGTGGAAGTGCAGTAAACTTAGGTTAACCCAGTGGAGCCGTTTCTCTTAATCAAAGTATGAAATAGATGGGAGAGGAAGTAGGATCCAATATCTGAAACAGCATTTTACTTTAATAACCTTAATATAGCATTAATCAGAAAAGTGTATTCTTCAGTTTATTATTTTTATCATATTTTAGTATGAAATCCCCTAATTTTCTAAAAAAAAAAATGCTCAAGTTGGAATTTCAATTCCTTCAAACTTATTATTATCAATGCTCATTTCATTGTTATTTTATTATATTAAACATTTTAAAATACAAGATTAATGTGATTTAGTTTTGTTAAAAATATTAATAGTATTGTAGTATGATAATGAAACTATAAAAATTAAAAAGAATTTATTTAAAATTTTTTATGTATTTTAATTTATAATTTTATAAATTTAAAATAAATAAATTTATTATAGGTATTATAGGTAATAATATTAATGAGAAATAAAATTTTTTTTGAAATAATTGATTACAATAAACTTCATTTCATTAATTAAAATAAATTTTTGATAAATTATATAATGATTTTGTTTTAAAAGAAAACTGTGTAGTTATGGTAATCAATACAAGTATTATATGAATTTTTTTTTCTTAATAGTTATATATTACTATTATATATGATTTTACGGTGTATAAATAATGATGACTTAGGTTTTAAAAGGTGTACAATTGGTATCTTATGGTTACATAATTATATAAATATAAATGAGTGTTTTGTTCAATTTTTCAATGGAAAATGAAGATATAGATAATTATATATTTTCCAAGATCAATGCTATAAGTAAAATTAAAATGATAAAAGTTAATATGTATAAAATTTATAACATGTTTTATAGCAATTTACGTAAAACTTCAAAAATATTTTCATTAAAATTATTATTTACGAACACTAATATAATTTTTTTTTTTTCATATATTTAACATATGAATAATATCAGAGTAAATAATGTAAGTATATTTTATATTAAAGAAATAAAATGATTAATTGTAATAACATTAGTTATAACTGCAGTTTTATTTAAGAAGTTTTAAAGTCAATATGATAAATTTTTTACTTAAATTAATTTACAAATTTAAAAAAAAAAACATTAACAATAATTGTGCCACGTTTTTGTACATTGATAACTCAAAAAATTTAGAATTAGTTTTAGATGGAGTAAGAGTAGAATTCTACAATATTATGGAATGCTAATTTTCAATAACGTAACTTCTCTATTTAACATACTTGTTAACGTGATAGTAGTGTTAAGGACCGTATTTTTTTGTTATAGCACTATGCCAAGATAAATTAATTGTAGAGTGATCGAATAAGAACAATCATTTTTAGTGCAGTGACCCTTGAGAGTTGTGCTAACGTACTTTAATTTCCGAGCTCTTGATTTTAGATGCCTCGAGAGTGAGGATTAGGTCAATGTCGTCGACGGGTGAACCTTCTGATAGCGAGAGACGATAGAGAATGCGATCCTCGATTTCCTTGAGTTCGCGTTTCATCTGCGCATTTGAGATGATAAGGGCACTTCGGACTTCCTCGAGATCTGGTCTTTCTTGAATCACCACTAGTGTTAACATCTGATCTTCTAAACCACTGTGCATTAAAATAACGTTATATAAGAAACTAATTATTATTATTAATTGTTATTCTGTGAAACAAATACTTGGCTGTTAGTGTGAAGTTAACAAGTAAAACTTTGACAGATACTTCGGGCGCATAGTGTGGATTCGGTATCTTCGTTGTTAGGTACAGTCGAAAGTCGTAGTTATACGGGACGATATTTTCACCTATCCTTATGCTCATAACACCTGCTTGTCGAAAAAGTGAACGCATGAGGACAGTGTCAAGAGCTGCGTCTAGTTCAAGGCCTACGTTTTCGATCAGGCAAGTGCGTCCAAATCGAACACAGCTTTCGATGACCCGCAAAAGATCCTTATCGGTCATTCGTACCGTCGACACACCACTTGATTTACCCTGAATTAATAAAAATTTCTCGAAGAGTCTTACTTTTTTAATTGTGTTTCGGGAACACTAGTCTCCAGTTCAGTAGCTTTAGCTATAAATTTTTACACTCAAGCTACCTTAATGTTTCTTCAATTATACATATTGTGAATAGTAAACATAAAATTTTTTACTTTTTAAAAACAAAAAAAAAATCAAAAGAATAGAACTATGCATATAACTATAGAAAATGTGAATAAATACAATATTTTATTTTTTTTGTTTAATGGATTAAGGAGAATGCATTTACTTGCTTGGATATGTATTGGTGAAATCAAGAATGTTGCTTTTAATATATAGAGTAAAAATTAATTTTTTTTATTACTTTTTTAAAGATTTCCAAGCAATAATTAAAGTAACAAACTTGCAAGCATTTATTGAAGCAACTCTCATATTTTATAAATATTTTATACGACTTGATTTTTGTCAATATGAAACAATTGAACTATAATTTATTCTATTCTGCGTAGAAAGTTCTTAAATAATTTATTTATATACATTTATATTCCGTGTAGTGATTATAATTAAAATGATGTATACTCTTTAAAAACATTTTCTTTATCGGTCAACCTAACGGATACCAAAGTCCTCTTTTTCACCAGAAGATCCAAATAAAAGAAGAAAACTAAAGCTGGAGACTATGAAATAGATGTATAAAGTTCTAAAACTACCTTTGATCTATGGGTTAATTGTATGATGGAATCGAATGGTACTCTCCCCACATCAATGATACTATTTGAAAGATTGAGGAGTCTAATGATGAGAAGCATATTGGGAGCCATTAAGTCTACACCAACGGTTACCACCAACCTTTTCAAGTGACTCTGGAAGCGGCAGCGGTACATACCCTATTAGGCATCACTAATTTAATCGAAAGGAAAGTGAGGAAGAAATATTTAAGCTTCCCAAGGGCCTGAAGAGAAGAGCGACACTTAAAATGCCTAAAAGAAGAATGAGGTAGATATAAGTATTGCATTTCTAGTAATGTAGCACAACTGAGGTACACAAATTGATCCATAGACAGGGATTAAATTAGAATTGGAAAGTAGTGTAGACAAAGGGATAGAAGATTTTATCTGTCTCTAGGAAAGTACACCATAGTTAAACAATTCGAATAGCGATACAGTGGGTGATGGAAAATTCCATAGCGTCGTATGTAAACAAATGCTTGGACAGCAGAAAACACTCGATAGTTTTACAACAATGTCCAAATTGGATTGGAACTGAGGGTCTAAACCGTTTAGACAACATAGACGAGGTTGAACTGATATGGATTTCTAGTCAAAGTGACATCAATGGCAACGTAGTGACAGATAAACTGGTTTGGCTGGGAGCTAAAAGCAGCTTCTTGAGGCGTAACCAATGTTGGCACTCAGCCAGAGTAGTTTTAAAGGGGAGATACGATACTAGATGGTGTTGGATATCAATCGGATCTGAAATTACGTATGTGGCCACACCAAGAAATTCGTGCCTGATGAATGAATTGCAAAGGAATGGGACAACTGTATCCTTTGCCTCATTAGATGTAAGGCCAAGAGAATGGTAGACAATTTTACGGGTCTTAAGAGTCTCAAGGCTTACAGATACAACATGGGACAGATGACTGATCCATATTGTAAGATTTGCGACGAGGAGACATCTATTCTTTCCCAGAGGAAAACTTTCCGAGGCTGAATTGGTTGGGTACACTTTTCTTAGAGGATTATAGGAGAGGGCGAAAGATGCTTGAGTTTTTTTTGATTTCTGGAATTTACCTGAAATCTAGTAGGGAACCATAGATTGGAGAGATAGTAAAGGATACTCCGAGCATTTGGGGATGCTCGCTAAACTCAACTTTCTTTATAGTAATACTTATAATAATAATAAGAAGAAAAAAAATAAGAAGAACAAACAACAATAACAACAACAATGAAAATATACAAAAGGAAGTTAAAATTTGATTGAAACAAATGATTAACTAAACAATTACATGAAGGCGTAAATTATAGGAAAAAAAATGTTCAATAATAATTAAATATAGATAATGGATATGTTTTAAAGCTGTTCCTATGATACGAAAATTCAGAGTTCGAAAGGAATAACAAGAAAAAAAGTTTAATAAAATTTAAAAACTAATAAAGTATATAAAATAATGTATAGAGATAAAAATAAATACTCTGCATTAAAATGCCCTAGATAAACAAAAATATTAGAAATTATGGATAATTGTCAGAGATAGAATTTACTATGAAGATCATTAAAGTACGGCAAAGTAGCAAATTTACCAAAAATAGTATTTTGGTAATGAATAACAATGATCGAAAAAATATTTAACGATGATGACAAGAATAAGAGAGAAAACAATATAACATAAAGATGAGACAGTAGAGACGACCGCAGGTATTAGTAAAGAAATAATAGCTTGATGTAAATAAAAAAATATACTTGATGGTGAAAGAAACTAAAAAATTTAGATTGTAAATAAGAATATACGGAGCATGTGTGAAGACATTTGAGGCAGTAAGTGATATAAATGTAACAAGTTTTATAACGAGGAAATAGGTATTTTAGAAAGCAGTAAAAATAAATTTAAAAAGATAATTACGTTAATAATAACGCTATATTTAATACAAAAAATTATTGCTAGTTACAATAAAAATATTTATGAGCGTGTAATCACGTATTAAATATATTTATAGAGATGGTATTAGAAGTTCTCCAAAGCAAAAAAATTAATGTGAAATAAAACAAATATATAAATCTTTCATTTAAAAAACTTTAAAAAAAAAATATTTTAAAAGGATTTTAATATTACTTTATGTACATATAGAAATAGAGAGAGCGAGAAATAAGTGGGATAAACGAGAGAAGCGTAAACATATTACGTAACTATATGCATGTAAACTAATGTTAAACTATTTTAACATTTTCGCTTCGATATAAGAAAGTATGAAAAGATTTTTTTAAAAAAAGTCGTTTTAATTAAAAATTTCTTTTATTGAATCATTAGATTTTCTACTTTAATATACACGTTTTCTAATTCTTCAATTTCATTCATTTTCTTTTTTTTCTATTCTATTCTATGTGCTCTTTATGTTGACTGATTAGTAGTGGTATATTTTTATACTATCCATATTTTTTTAAATTTGTGTCCGTATAAAGAAAAAATTTATAGTATTTATTTAAAAAATGCTAAACTATTCATCGATATTAAAAATTTTAAATAAAAAAGATTAATTCTATTTTTAAAAACATTTGAATTTTGTTTTAAGTAAATAACATTTTATAATTTTAATAATAAAAATTATGAACTGTAGAAGCATATATAAATTAATTTAAGGTACATGATCTTTTATTAATTTTAGAATTGTTTTCATTAATTGTTTGCATATACTGAAAATAAAATGTTCTCTTTTAAAAACGGATGAGTGCTAGATTTAAAAGAAAATAAAATTTACACCAGCATACCATATTACGTATCCATCGATTGGCTTGTCCCTGCGGATCAATAAAAAGTGGCCAGCGTTTTGAATTCGTTACCAGTACAGCATTTTCAATGGACATGGAATCTCGAGGGAGCCCGTCAATTTGCCATTTCCTGATCACAACGGCTTCACCAAGAACTGAGACCGGAGTACAACCAGGTGTATGTGGAACCCCTTGCTCCAGCAGTTTATACCACGATGTTAATAGTCTTTTTCGGTACGAATCGACAAAGGGTGTCAAATAAGCTACAGCTCCTGAAAAGCATTGGTTTCACTTGTATTGTATCAAAGAGAGTTAAAGATTTTACCTATAAATATACAATCGTATATCGTTGATATCAACATTTCATTTACTTTTAATTATAATAAAATCAAATGATTTGTAAACATTCTTTTTAAAATTTATATTTGTAACAGATTTTTAAATTCTTCCGCATCCACGCTACTACATAGTGCGCATTATATTCTATAGGTGGCGACCTGCAAAGCACACTTGTAGTCGGCTATTTAAAGTTAAAAGCTAGCACTTAGCGCCCGAGTCGGCAGTCTCTATTTCATACACTAGGTGGCCTCGTAAATGTACTGTTACACTACCTCAACTAGAATACAAGTAGACTCATCACACAATTCGTGACTGCTACTAGTCAAATAGAGTAATGCCTAGTTACTTTGCATTATCGTCCTATATACATATATATATCAGCCTTTTGCTATCTTCATATTTATACAGAGATTTAATTTTTCATTCAACTTTTTTCAAAAAGAGTATCTAGTAGCTCAATATATATCTTTAATTATTTCTTATTTCACAATAGCTTACCTCTCACTCACCATCTCCTTATTATCCTCCGCATAAGACCCCCTACTATTTGATGTGTTCAAGCCCCATAGTTTATTCCGGAACAAAATTTTATAGTAATTATCTACAATTTTTTCATTTTAGTTCTAGTACATAATAGTTACGTATTATTTAAATTTAATTGTATACTTGGCATTACTCAATATCTTTAAGAAAAAGAAAATCAAATGTATATAATACAGATATATATATATATAACTATAATACCATATGTGTATATTTTATTACACACTTATTTACATAGAATATCACTTTGTTTGTTAAATTAAATAAAAGTGTAATGAAAATGATTTACTATATTTTAGGTCAATTCAAATAAAACGTATTTGTTTTTAATATTTAAGCATATACTGGAAAGACTAATAGTCAAAATATAAAAAAACTTCGGTGTGAAATATCTTTTTTTCACAATTTATTCATAAAAAAGGAGGCTGAGGAGTCACGCAGCTATTTTTATAATTAGTTAAGAGGTTGTTGTTAATTATGTAAAGTAAGATAGTACAGCATTGCTGGGTTTACACTAGTATCTAGGATTTCACAGTGTAACAAAGATTTCCTAGTTAATAAAAATACAAAGTTATAAGCTTTTTATTAGGCGATGAGTTACAACCTAAATAATCGAAGAAACTCGTGTTGGTTTTGCAACATAAGGTGTGTTTAGACAAAGATACTATTTTAAGACATAAAAATACTTTATAATTTAATGTCTGCGTTTATTCTGCTATTTAATCGTATTATATGTCGCATCGCGTTTATGTTAATCAAAATTTAAAACTTGTAGTAGAACGAAAACTTCAAAATATCTTAATATTACTTTTTCTATCAGCAATCGTACAAATATAATCCAATCATATGTCTCTACATTCATGTTTGCTTCGTAGGCATTTTACGTAATGACGCTTTGTTTTTTTTTGCCGCCTCATTAGATTTCGCCATACATCCTATTTCGGCACCGTAATAATAAGTTCAATAAAGCACACTTCTTTAAGATAATTTTACAAGTCCATTTATTATTATCCCTTAAAAACGGATCTACTTGTCAATTACAACGAGGTCAATACGTAAAAAATATACAGCATATGTATATTTGCATCGTATCCACAAAATTATAAATAATTATCTACAGTGCATTTATTGTAGCTTCGCAAAGAAATATAGGGATACAAGAAGAAAATGCAGCAGCATGTTCTTGAAGACCGACAATAAGGAAAATCCATCATGTACAACGATTATAGTGTAAAAAGTTCAGTTAACAAAACAACGGTGATTCCCGTAGACAAGTATAAAAACAATAAATACCTACCAGCTGATAAAAGGATGTCTCCGACAATGTTAGTGAGAAATTGTTTAATGTCAGCAACGGTGTTAAGCCACCTCACTTGCTCACCAGCTAAACCTGTTACAAGCCTCACGGCCCTGGCCATCCTTTCTTCGCAGATCTGCTTTTGTTTTTCAAGTTCAACCTTTTTCTTCTCTTCCATGCTGAATTTCAACTGCAGTCGATCTAGACCATCCTGTACTTCTTTTAGTTTTTCCACCGCTTTAGCAAGAATAGCCTCGGTTTTATTAAGACTTTTTTCTGCTTGTAACAACACCACCATTTTCGGTGCCACACGAAGATTGACAAAATAGTAATTGTACATCGCATGGACCCAAAGGCAAAGTGAGTGACAGGCTTTTGATACTTGTGCTACCTACGAATGACATGATATTAAAAAGAGATTATACTAAAGTAGTTAAAATCATTGGTCGTTATTTGTTCAATTCACGCAATGTGTGAATAAACATTTACTTAGATGGTTCAGGGAGAGGATAAATGATATACAGATTATTCAAATGAAAACGTATATTAACATCTAAATAATACATATTTATTAACTAATTTAACTAATTACCTGTCTCTTTTTTGCGAGTTTATAGTATTTATTAAGTGCATTCTCACTACGCATGTGACCTAATTTAAATTTTGCATTCTGTGATTCATTTTTTATATATAAAGATTATAATAATACAATACTTATATTAATTTAGTATTAATATAATATATTACTTACATTGTAAAGCTCGTTTAATAAATATGTGTATGTGTGTGAATAAATATGTGTTCGTTAAATATTTAAATAATATAAAAAAATCATTTTGGCTAATGAATTAATAAATATTATAAGGCATATTTAGAAAATCATGACAAAAGTTAATACTTTTTACACGTTAAAAATAATTTTTTGTCTATGTCGGATTATTTTTTGATTACGAAGATAAATATAATTATTTAAAATATACATTAAACTATGAATTGTATAAATATTTACAGTTGTAAATATTAAATTATATTAATTAATATTAATATTAAATATTCTTTTATATTAAAATTAATTTGTTTACTATTTTTCGGATTTAGTAATATGTACTTCATATTGATTTTTCATTCTTTTCAGACATTATTTCAATTTGTTATGAATATAAAATAATGGATAGAAAAACTGTAGATACTTTTAATAAAGAATAACCTTTTGTGGGGTGAAATTAGGATTTTCTATATATTTTTTTAATTTATTTATTATATCTTCTGTTAATTCATCTTTGTTGTATTTTTCTAACGATGCGAGAAATTGCCCGGCATCGGTAAGCATTTGGCTCCCAGGCGTCCAATAATCGTTAATTTTTTCTCCCGGCTTATCACCGGAAATCTTTAATATAAATCATAATTACATAAAAATGAAGTTTTTAAATTAATGATTTAATTGATAATTCAAGCTGTACCTACTTTATTAGGTTTTATTTTTTTAATAATGCTTATTGTTTCAATTACTAGAATAACGCCTACGGGGGGCCTTTTCATAGCTTTCACTTCAGTTATATCATGTTTATTCAAAGCTTTTAAGCTGGCTTCTGCTTCTTCCAACAGTGGCTTTGCAGCATCTGTAATATTAAATTAAAACAGAAGTATTTTAATATGCTAAAAAATTTCACGTAAGGCCTGATCATTACGCAAATCAGCCTCAGCTTCGTCCTTTATAATTTGATTTTCCTTTTTTAATTTTGATGCTTCGATTTCTTGTTCTTCTGCCTTTACACGTGCTACTTCTGCTTCTTTCTGTAAATTATAAATAAAAAAGACAATTATTGCAAATCATAATACTTTAAAATAAGAAAAATTATATCCTATTTACAGTATCTCGGGCAATATCTTCCATCATTTTAGCAGCTGATTGTGCCGCTCTTTCGAGATCAGGTTTCATTCGTTCCAAAACAATTTGCAAATCTTTCACTTCCATCTCGGTTGAGGCAAGTCTTTGTAACCCTAAATTTCAATTCTTTTTATTCATATTCAACAAAAATTAAGTCGTTTGAAAAAATATATTTCAATAGATAAATTAGAATCGACTACTTATTTGAGACTGCACTTGATAATGTAATCTTGATGTTTTTTTTCTAACAAAAGTTACTGGAATAGTTTTTATTTTATCTTTACTAATATATATTTACATCTATTACAATTAATTTACTAATAATTTGTGATAATCTATATTATACTTGCTGAATAAAAAAAAGTATACCTGTTGTGAACCGTGATATTCTCAAAGTTAATTCATTTTTCTTAGTATTCAGAAGAATACCGTAACTTGAAATGAGTTCTAAATAAGAGGTGGGAGTGACGTAATTATGTCGGCTTAACTCCTATAATTAAAAAATAATTATTATTTATAGCATAGATGGTATTTTTATCAGGTATCTGTACATTACAAATTAAGATTTTTGTTCTTAAATATATAAAATGGAATTATAATATTAAAAAAGCACGTTGAAACCTGTGCATATTTAAGATTTTCATTTTATAAAATTAGTTAAATTCATTATTTCTATGAGTTCTAATATAATAAAAATCGAAAATTTTACTAAAATTTTTTTTTACATAAAACATGGAAATGGTAAGCATTTTTATATTGATATATATATTGAATTTATTACTTTAAGACTATACAAGCAAAGGCTTAACGATAAACAATGTATTCTTAACGTAGTTTTTAATTCAATATGACAATGAAAGTTTATTAACGTAAATTTATACGACTTCATTTATATGATGACAAGAGCCCCGATCTGATCGAGAAACTTTATAAGTAACACTGATTTGTTGTATTGTTATGTATAATTACAGATTATACGATTGATGACTAAGTATCTAAACACCAATAAACGCGAGCGTACTTTTGTAAACCGTATTGTAAATAACATGATACTTTAAAAAAATAGAAATTTTTACTAAAAATTTGATGTAGTTTTAAACTTATAATCATATGTTAATCGATTTTATAATTTTGTAAATTAATTTTTTATTTCATCAATTTTCATTTTTTATTAAAAAATTTTATGTATTAAAAGTTTTTTAAATTATAATATTTTTTTATTTCTAAATAAAATGGAAATTTTTTATAGAGATAAAAATTTTTATATATTTATACATAAGGTGTATGTAAAATGGTACAACATATCCTTTTGTGTCTAATTAAAATATTTTTTGATCTTAGTTGACAATATTAATAAAGAATTATACTTATTCCTACTAGTAAAAAAATGGAAAATTCCATTATTTTTTTGTATTAATCTTAATAAACAAAAAAAATACCTACTTGAGCAAAATCGTGGCTAGCTTTTATGACACTGGAGTGCATGAACTGGCATGTTTTTACAATTGATTTGAAAACATGTTTAGTAATTGATTCATCTTTTACAGTTTTAAGAAAATGTATAGCGACATCCTAAAAAATATTTTCCAAAATATTTCAATTAATTAGTATAAATTATAAGATATTGCAATTGTATCTATTAATACCTGAAGGGCACTATCAGGCCAAGTGTCAAACCAATCTATAGTGCAGAGACTTATTAAAGCTGGGAATTGCCTTATTCGAGCACGAAACATTTCTCCAACAGGACTACATTAATACAAATAAATATTTACAAATTATACATAATTGAAGCTTTATTTAAACAAAAGATGTACCACATGGCAAGAACTAAATGAAGATTATTTCGAACGATTTTACGATAAGCTGATAATAGATTGCTTATGTTAATTTGAAGGCCTAATTCTTGTACAAAAGGTCGCATCGATTGATATAATTTATCCAATTCATCAGGTTGATAAATATTAGCTATTTCTCCGCTACTAAGTATATTGTTTATATCTTCTAAGAATAAATCACTCTTGATCTATAATGTAGATTGATTTATATTATAATTAAATTTTTGGACAGCGTATTATTAGATATTCGTAAGATAATAATATTTAACAAATATATACCTGAATGTCTGAGAATAGAAATACAGTATGTTTATTGAATAAAGCAGTCTTTAGCAGAATGTTTTTAACATCATCTCTCCAATCTCGGATTGTATATGATTGAGTTAATTCGATTTGGAAGCAAAAATATTCCGCAATATGTGAACAAAGTTTCGTTAAACTCTGACGACCTATTATGTAATATTTTTAATTCTGTACTATATTGTGGTGCAAAATATTATTTATAAAAAATTAGCTGAATTTGAAAAAAATTGTAAGTTACAAAAGTTTTTTTCAAACGATACTAAATAACGATACTACTACGATTTTAAAGTAAAAAAATATTTTAATTATTACAAAATCAAACATTTTTATTATGCACAGTATATTTTATTTAAAATTTTATTAAGTACATTTAATGTTTCTTCTTCAATAACCATAACCGTTTACGCATGCATATAGTCAATAAGTGAATATACAATATTATATACCACTGTATTAAAATTTTTATTAAGTACATTTAATGTTTCTTCTTCAATAACCATAACCGTTTACGCATGCATATAGTCAATAAGTGAATATACAATATTATATACCACTGTATTAAAAATTTTAAGTTAATAAAATAAAAAATATTTCTTCTATTAAATATTCCTTCAATAAATCTTTTTTATAATTTAGGGAGTACAAGTATATAATATTTTATTAATATCTATAACTTACAGCATTAACACATTATACAGTTATTTAAATTTATTGAATTAATACCTTATAACATTAAATAATCTACATCATTTATTTATATAAAATATAATATAGCTGACCCATTAAACTTATTTAAAAACTGATTTAATTTTATACATAAATTCTTATTAAATCTTTAATCAGTGACAAAACATTTTAAAAAAAAATTACCTGAACCACCCATTCCTAATAACAAAGCGTTTCCTGGAGATTGTCGAAGAATTCTAGTTATTCGACATATGTGACTTATAGCATCTTGAAATAGAACCAAATTCATAGGCATTGTCGTGGAATTATTGTAATCATCTAAAAAATCTATCAATGTTTTCTCCATCTGAAATGAAAACCTTAATGCGACTGAAAATTTCTAATGACTTACGCTTCTGTAATTAATGTAATAATTACATAGCATTTGTGTTTTATTCAATGAAATTCGATTTTATAAGCACTTTTTAGTTTTATATAATAATATATGTATATTATAAAATTATATGGATAAATTATTTACTGTTTTCATATTTTGTATAAGCTCATATCGCTTTGCAGCATTACAGAAATCTCCATAAAACAATTTTTTTCTGAATGAAACTTTGCTGATATTATAATTAAATGTTTCCATTAAATTATCTATAAGTAGGTCCTTAAACCAGTTTCTATCATTTTCATTCGTTAAGCGATCGCTAAATACTCGGAAGTTTTCGTGATACCACAATAAAAGTACATTATCTGGTACCTATTAAAATCGAACATGTTAAAGTAATAAACTTTTCTAAGCAATTATATTGCTCAGCTGCTTTTGCTGCTAAAAACTAACATTCATCTGTTGATAATCTGCCATTAAAATTCCTTGAAAAACTTTACCCAAATCTCTAAGATTAAATGTGTAGTGTGATTTATCAGGGGTTGGTAAAAGCTTCTTGCATATGGTCGAATAAACTTTCACAGTCACTGTGACTAGAGGCTTGAAAAGTTCCTCCAACTCTTGCGTTTTTGAAAGCCATGAAAATAGTATAGTTCCGAAAATAATTTTCTGTAAAAAAATTTTATTTTATAGTTTGAAACTCACCTTGCTTTAAAATATAATTTGTTTCAATAGTTTAAAACATTGTTAGAATTAGACGTTTTATATTATGCTATTGATTGATGATTAGTTTAGCTTGAGAGGATTTTTAATCGCAATAACGGAGAATGATTACAAATTATATCAAGAGTCATGAGGCCTAATTGTGAATTAGTAGAGGGAAAGAAATGAAAAATGAGGAAGTGAAGAACAAATATGTATTAATCATATGTAAAGAAAGCTTCATCTCCTTCTCATTAGCTGCATACGTAACGCACTAGCTAAGGCTTTAATTATGTTACTTTGGGCGTGGTTTGTACTTAAATGGTATAAAACCGTACAGCAGCGCTAAATTTACTAACAGGTCTACCGAAGTTCCAGAAGGTTTTAGATTCTTTGAATTCATTACAAAATTTTATAATTGATAGTATCAAAGCTTATAAATTTTTAATTGAATTTAGTTACTAATTTAATATTGTTACATAATATAATCATAAATATTTGTAATTCTTATTATAAATGCTCTTTGAATTATTAATATTCGAAATGAATTCTATAATCATTTAATCATTAATTTTAAAAACTATATTAAAGTTGTCTAAAAAGTTCTATATTTATATTATTTAATTAAATTCAATGAAGTTAAAAGATAGAAACTTATTTTAATTACCTTTTAAAAGCGCAAAATAAAAATTCATAGATATATTTTTCGAAGATTGCCTTCATGGAAAGACACATTATTTCTATACTATGTTTTTTTAAGCATATATATAGATACACCTTCAGATTTTTAACTTTTATAAGTCTTACTTTTATTTCATCGTCCATTTCAGGAAATGCAATAAAATGAAAATGACGTAAAAGTCGTGCTGTTACAGGATTTCGTCCTCCACCCTGAGGTGCCATAGCACATATAAAATTTACATCTTCAATAGCTCGAAAAGAACCAATTTCTTTTCTATCATACCATCCTAGAATTTTGAAAAAATAAAATTTTCAATTAAAAATTATATTGTTTTTTTTTTTATTCCAAACGAGTTAAAATAAATTTTTTATGCAAATAACGTACTGAGTACACATAAAATTAAATTTGTACATAAAATGTATATAATATAACTAAAAATATAAGTATAATATTAAATTATTTAACATAAAATTTTAGTATCATACAAGCAGTTATTTATAAAATGACTTTATAAACCTTTAAAATACTTTACAAAATACTAATAAATAGTTACGTATAAAATACATCATTTAAAGTCCTGCGAAAAAATATTTTAATTTATTAATTCAAAAGATAAAAGTAGGCACATGTATAAAATATTTTTTTTATTTCAGGTTAATCTGAAATTGGAGAATTATATTTGAAACCATTCTTTAATATGATATAATTAAAAGTTTGCAAAATTAAATTATTTATTCAGGTAGAATAAATCATTTAGAATTAAATATACATAAATAATTTAAAAACGTACTTTATACTCATGTTTTCATTTGAGTAAACATATATATATATATATTTATATAAAAGAAAAAAACATTAATATATTGATATAAATACATAAACATAGTATTTTGATAATATTTTAATATTGAAAAAATTGAATAAGTTTATAATGATTCTATATTTTTTCGTTTTAAATAACCATAAGAAAAAAAAATCACGTTTTACTACTGATTCAAGGTTATCGCTATCTGTTATTCTCTTTATATATTTCGATGAAACGTTATAAAATTCGTTAAAATTTTTTATTTGTATTTAAAATTAATAAAATAAAAGAGATAGTTTTAAGCATTCCATTTAATCGAAATAAATGTCAATAATTAATTTCGTAATCTAATTAATAAAAAAATAATAATTTCTTTGTATTTTTAATTTTGTTTTTAATTATATTTTGTAGAAATTTTTTTAAAGTACTTCAGTAAAACAGCAATAACTATTATTAACAGTTTTAATTTTTATTGAAAAAATAAAAAATATTTATATTTTTATTCCTTCTATAAATATTATTTATGAAGATAGTCTTTATGAATAATTTCAGGTGTTTTCGATTGCCAAAATTTTTAATAATTTCATAATTTCATTTGAAACTAATTTCATATTTCCGAAAATTCGAAAACTTTTAATTTTTCGGTTATTTTAAAGAATTGTTTAGTACACCTTATATTATAAATAAATACCATGAAACGAAAATTTGTCAACAAAGATTCTTATAAATTTTACAATTATTATAGTTACGTATTGTAATCTTATCTCTTATTTATACAGTAATTTAAATTTTATTATTTCAAATAAAATTTATTATTATATTATCATTTATGAGTTTTAACCTTTAAAGTCCATAAATTGGCGTAAAAGTTCAATAGGTGGCTGAGCGCCATATGTTTCAAGTGCCGGCATATTTAAATCATCGATAAAAAAGATTTGTTTTTTTAAATCAGGGGGACCATAAACTCCTCTACGTCGCTTATCCAATTTGCTGTCAATTAAGTCCTGTAAATTTCATTAATATAAATATACAAATCATATAATGATCCTTTTTTCATATTTCAATTCACACTTGAGTTTGATTGGCTGAAGTTCTGGCCGAAAAATTAATAAAGTCGCAAATAAATCGTTTTGGCATGTCTCTTGAGAGTTTAGCAGATACGGTGAGTGTTTTGCCACTACCCGATGGTCCAACACACAACACATTACATTCGTTTGTCAGTAAATAGTCGATTAATGCTACACTGCGTATCATATCAATGGTTGGGATTTCAATGTCTGAATTTCCAATGATGCATATGAATACAATACAATCAATTACTATTAATTAGATAATTAAAATTTTTTTAAAATGTAGTAGTAAAATACTACAAAAATATGCAAACCTTAAATAAAATGTACCTGCAAACATTTTTAAATTAAACGTCTTTTTTATTTGTATAAAAAATTTTACATTTCTTATTTTAAAGAAAAATAAAGTGAATAAGAAAATTTTAATTGCAATAATAGCTTTTAAATAAATTTAAATTCATTTAATTATTAAAATTTTTAATCAATAATTATGTACTATAAATTGATGTATTAAATGTTTATGATTATTATTAAAAAAAATTACTATTAAATATAACATATTAACTACAAATATTATTATTAACTACTTGTTACATAATACTAAGAAATATTTTCATGTAAAAGTCTTAATGAATCATTTGTTATTATAAATTTTTACCTATAAGAATATATATATTATTTTTTTCTTTTACATCGTTTATTTAAAAGTTTAAAGAGTTACAATTTTAATTTTGAAAAACATACCAGAAAATTTTTTATCAATATTTACAGCTTCTATGGGCAGATCTTCTAACCATTTGACCCATTGCATCTGATTGACTTCTGCTTCTTCAGACAGTTCATTTGACTCTACGAATTCTAGTCTGAAAGCACAGGACTTTGTGTCTATAATAATATTACTATAGTTGCACATTATAAATTCAAATGATTCATCAAGAAGTACAGTTTATACAAAATTTAGTAACCTATTACACTATTTTTTCATTACAAGTCACTTTTAAATTTCATTAAAAAAACATTTTAATCTATATATCTTTTATTGTTTGGATACATATGATCGACAAAAACGGATTAAAAAAAAAGAAATTTTTAAAATAATAGAATATATTTTACAAAGAATTATAGATTTCCAATTATTATGTTTATGTTTATTAAATTTGTTTTATTATATATTTAATAAATTCCTGCAAAGTATATCAGACTTGGTTAATTTCACAAATCATATAATTCACATATCATATAATTGAAACATTAATATGTTTCAATTATACATTTTTTTCAATTTCGTGTATATTTCTCTATAAATAAAAAATGAACTTCTAAAAATTATGATGAATATTTATTTTTTTTTGAGTAATTAATCCATTTATAATGTAATTTAATCCATTAAATAGTTTTCAGAATATTTTTTTATTGATATAAGTAGTTTTTTATCTTTAATATTTTTAAGAAAATTAGATAAAATATAAAATGAGAAAATCATGTTTATTATGATTATACTCTTATATCAAAATCCTCGTTTATACAACCTAGTAAATTATATTTCTAAACTTCGAAAAATATCATTATCCATGTAAATATCTCAGATAAGAATTTTAGAATCTAATTAATACAAATAAAATCATGTACTTGTAGTCATAAACTAAACCATCGGATGGAAATTGTAGTCGATGATCAGCTTGTTTTTGCAATCTTCGTATCCATTCACTGAACAAGTGTCGACTATTACAATCACAAGTAGCTCCAACGCTCCATATAATTCCAAAAACTGACCAACATTCCAAAAGGTAAACTATATTTTATATTAAAAAATGAAAAGGATTAAATTTTTTATAAATTACATTTATTTTAAATAAAGTAAATGATACTTATTAAAGTAAACGAAAACATTACCCGGAAACTCATTATCCAAATTCTTCAAAATTAACAACTGATGATTCATTACATTTATATATGCTTGAACTAGTCCTGAATCAACAGTTGCCACAATTTCATTCAGATTTTGTCGTAGAAATTTTAATGTAGGTAACAAAAGTGAGTATGCCGATTTTGATAATAATGATGCATATAGTTTTGAATGCTGTATGCGAGAATTTAAGAGAGTTGTTATTGAGATTAATTGATCATAATGGATATTCTATTAATATGATGGTTATGAAATTAATGAATATAAAAAACTGAATTTCTATAGTTCATTTTCCTAAACAGTTTATATAAGTTTATTTAAAGAGCAATAAAAAGATCTGTATTATTAAATGGATATTTTATTAAACGAATAATTGTAATTTTTTTTATTTGTTCATAATTTTGTAATAGTAATTCTTTCATGAAATTTACTTCATCTAATGTTTCAATCCAACAATCAATAAAAGGACTAATTCCCAATCCTGATGGCTCCATATAAACCATTCCACATCTAAATAAATATATATTTTATTAGATTAATTAATATTATTTAATTATTATTATTATTTAATCCTTTTAATCCATAAATAATACTATGTATTAATGACTAATTAGAGAAACTATTAAACTACTTGAAATTATAATGGATTAATATTTCATACGTATAAATATACACATAAATATATATATATATATATATATATTTTAATAATTAACAGTATTGAAATTTTTTAAATTGTAAATTTCGTCTTCGTTTTCCTTTCGTTTAAAATACAATCTAAGAGTTGCTCTAGATGATATATATTTTAAAAACAGATAGAATTTTTTTTATAATTTTAATTATTTTTTAAGTAGTTTTGTGCATAATTGTTTTTTTATTGTAGTAAAGTAAATTAAAAAATTAAAAATATTGATTAGTAAGGAATTTTGAAGAACACGATATGACTATGGCATTACCGTCACTGTAAGCTTTTGACTTGCATGTAAATACGGTAATAAAGTAATGTAAAAGGTGAAATACACAAGAAATAAAAAAAAATTGATAATTATTTTTATAGCATTTTTTACACATTTATAGTTTTTTCTATACATCCTTATCAATTTTTTTACCTGGATACTGTTGCAGGAGAAGCAACTTTTAAATCCGCAACTTCGAATATCATGGTTTGCGTCGGTAAAAGTCTCATAATTTCACCAGATGATAAGCACAGCTTTTTATTGTCATCGAGAACTGTATTCATGTTTTCAATCCAAACAGCATCAATTGGGCCGTCAAAAACGTACCACCGTTCATCATTATCAATTTTCATTGTTCCAGTACGAATTAGTGATGATACAATTCCATCGGTCCTTTAAAAAAATCAAATCACTCTTTTGCAATAGACATTTCATGCCTATTTTAGACTTAATATAGTAATGAATTAATTATTTTTAACATGTATGTTTGTCAATAATTTTGAGATTTTGTTCTTTTAATTTTAATTTATATTTTCATGAGATAAATTAACAGTAAACAAAATTGTAAAATAAAATTATAAGATAATGTATATAGTTCTGAATGATATATTTTGATCTGTCAGTGATGTTTAAGCTTGTACAGTCGTCGTTAAACTTATATTAAAAACATTTCCATGAATTTAAATGTAATAGGAAAATCTGTCAAAATTTTAAATGTTAACAAATAAAATTATTTTTTAAATTTTCTAAATTGAAAAAAATATTTAAGAATATAATTTGAAATATATTGATCTGTTGTGGCGTTAGAACGAAAAAAAAATTAAAAATAATAGTGAAAAAAATGTTTGAAAATGCCTTACATATATGAGCATAAAGTAAATTGTCTGCGGGATGTTATATATCGATTATTCAGTCGACCCCATAAGAGAAGCCACTTGAGCTAGTAGCAGAGGTCATCTATAAATCGATATACTACCCTATTTTATTGCTACGATTATTTCAAGAAAGCAAGTGCGGCGACCCTTCAGCTTAGTTAGCGACCAAAAATGATAGATGAAATTGTAATGCGACATCATAAAAGCAAATTAAGTTCATAGCGAGTCTAGAATGTGACGATCTGTACATAATATGAAAAGGGTATGGCATCCCCTCCCCATGCACACATCCAGTGTCTTCACAATTTTTTTTTTCGTCGATTTTCATACGTACTTCACTCATACAGATTTATGAATACAGATATCGAGAAGTTAAAAACCTGTATAAAAATGGATTATCTTACCACTCGTGGGTATTGAGGTCATATTCTCCATATAATTGACCCATAGTGATGGACTTAGGATTCAACACGTAGGTGTGCACAGATGTGAAAGGTTTGCCACTTGGCTGCGATTTACCCCTTAATTTTGTGCAGGCATTTTTTAATACCTGATAGCACTATGAATTCAAAAATGCATTTTAATATTAAAAATTTTGACAGAATTATGAATCAAATGCAGCAAATCAGTAAAAGTGTTTCTTAAATTGGAGTTTTAAATACTACACTTCTATTTTTAATTTATTATCTAAATTTCTAAAATTTCTAAATATATTAGAAAATCAAGAATAAAATTATATATTTTCTAATACGTATAAATATTTTTTAATAGTACGAATTGTATTATTTTTGTAATCAACATTTTTAATGACGTTGTCTTGATTATTTTGCAGGAATGTAATATATAATTTTATATTTTAACAACAAAATTGACTTTTTTATTGAACTAAGTTTTTTTAAATGTATCAAATGTAGTTTTTCACTTAAAAATTAAGATCATATGAAAAATAAAACAAAAATTTTAAAAACCTGCTAATCCTGTAAAATTGTATCTTACTCAAAGATGTATAAGCCATTGGTATGAATTAAAAGTTCTTGTAGTTAATAACAGTAAAGAAAGTTTTGTATAATTTTCCTCTATTACAATTTTATTAAAATTGCATAAAAATAAAATTAAATATCAGTAAATATTATTTAAGTGTTAAAATCATTGTTGTACTATATGTAAACGTGCTTTTCCAGACGTAATAGATTTTCATTTGTTTCTATTCATAAGCAATTCTTTTATAAAAAAAATATTCGAAAATTTTATGTAATTTTGAAAACTGTTATTACTGATACTTAGGGGGTATGCTATATTTAATGAACAACTCAGAAAACAGAAATAAACTAAAATTACGACGAAAGTATAAGAGACTTCTTTATTTCTATTTTATAAAAAAAGATTATATTTTATTCACTTTTATAGCTAAAAATTACAATTGGGAAGCATTTTAAATTTAATAACAATAAGTTGAATAATTTTTTTAAGATTATAAAAAAAAATGAAAATGTTAGAAATTAAAATATTATTGTAGAAATAATTTAATAATTAACTTCTGTCTATCAAATTTCATATAATTCACAAATCATGCGTATAATTTGAGGAAACGTGAATAAAATGTGAATAAAATTTTACATTTTATATACTTGTTATACATGTTTGATATTAGGAATTTTTATTAAAATAAAGAGGAACCAATATAAGTACTATAATGTTATTGCATAATATGTTTTTAAATATCAACTTTAAACAGGTTTGAATTGCATCCCTTCCTTTTTTGTTTCTAAGTCTAAAATTGAAAGGTTCCATCCTGATTGAAAAATTCACTCATATTTAATTATCAAGCACATCATTTTATAGTTGGCGACTTAAATGCACATGTGTTCACGAACATTTGTGTCAAGACCACATTAGTAAGATTTATTAAGATAATATTTTTCTCACTTTCTCACTCGAATACATTTCCTACTATCGTAGACGCTGCATATCTCATTAGTTATTCGTTAAGAAAGAGTAATTAAATAAACTATCTGGCTCTGGTGTCTGAACTATGAAACGTTTATTAAAAATCGCACTAATTTTATTAAAATATAATTTTGAATGTGTATTGCAGCACATTGGATAGTATTCTTCAATGGATTAAGTTATTTAAGAATTGAAGCATTTTTTTTAAATTTAAGAAAATTAAACAAACATTTAATTTTTTTTGCATTTAAGAGTACACTATTCATCGTTTGCGCTCTAGAATGATCGAAAGAACGTTATAATAGACTATACAATAACCTAAATAACAACGACTCAATCTTGATTATTAGCACATAGTGTGTATATCTATTTCTCTCTCTCTTTCTCTCTTTTTCTCTGTTCTGTTTTTTTTATTCTTTCCGACCCCTTTTTTCGCTCTATCTCTCTCTCTCTCTATTAATCTTCTTTCTTATTTCCCTTTTCTTTATTTTTTCTTCATTCTCTTTTAGACCTTGGCATACGAAAATCGAAAGCTAACATAAATATAGATTGCTGAGATTTTCTGTTTTTTCTACTCATTAGCTCCGCTAGTTTCCATTTACATGAATTCTTTCTAAAACCATTATAATCTCGAAAATTTAAAAAAATACGATGTTATTAAGAAATTTAGTAATCGGCTCAAATCCATCAAATACTCATTTTACATTAGTCTAAAATTTATACATTTATGTTATTCATCTTTTCTTAACATTTATGTAAATGAAGTTCAAAGACTGACTTTTATATATATAATTTTTATATAAGTATATATCGTTTTAAATATTTATCCTTCAATTTTTTGTGCTTAAATTTTGAAAAAAATTTATTTTTACAAAATGAACTGTTACTCTACTTATTTAAAAATACTCTAATTTTTATAAAAATACGAGCTTGATCTATCAGTTTAGTTATTTGATTGATTATTTCAACTTTTCCCCATATTTTTATTTACTTGAAATGTTTCATTAAGACTGATATCCATTTATATTATGTAAAACAGTTTATGTAAATATTCTAACAAAAAATTATTGTTCTATATAAATTTTAAAAGTAATAATACTAAAAGTAATATTTAGTTTAACAAAAAAATCATTATAATTGAGATAAATTAGTAAATGCTTTCGAGTTACTGTAGAATCCTTAATTGTTCAAATCATTTATAATTATTATTCATTATTAAAATTACAATGTACATTCAATTTTGAGTAAGTGTAATTTTAAATTATAATGATTAAGTCAGTTAAATAAATTAAGACTGCTTTCAAGATACTAGTAGGACTACTATATCTACTATATTTGCAACTTTCAAATTTAATTATCTAAGATATTTTAGTAACGTTAAAAAAGGTTCAAGTTGTGATTGTGAAATGTTAACGGAAACTGTTAGGTCGACGTTTTATAAAATGGGATATTACGTATAGGAAAATCTATATATAGATTCTTAATATATTTTTAAACATACGAATATATCAGGAGTGGTTATCTTATCTTAATAAAATATAAAACACTAATTAAAGCAAAGATATAAATTTCATTATAATATTAATATAAAATTCAAATAAAATTGTGTAAATATTTTAAATTAAATCTTTCCTGTTCATAATAATTACTTTCTACTCAAAATGATGATGACATAATTCTGCTTAAATATGCTAAAGTGCTGAACTTTAGTAAATATTAACTGTTATAAATAATTTCTTAAAGATTAAAAAATGGTCAATAGGTAACACTTTTTTAGAAATTATTATTTACAATAAATTTAAATTTCTTTTAAAATAGTAGTGGACATTTTATGCATCTATCTATACATTATTGATAATATAAAATACTTACAAAATATAACAATGTAAAAAGTTAAGTCACAGTTGTCTGTCCGGCTTATTTCAGTTTTATAAATTTTACTTTGTATCACGTTGATGTGCGCAATTAATATTTGACAGAGTTCAAAAGTTTTCCTAAAGTAAAACCAAAATAAGAGGGGGAGAAAAGAATATAATTAATGCATTATTTGAAGCTCCATTCACTCAAAAAAATTGATTACACAAAACTATAATTGCAATTTTAATGGAAATAAGAGGATCATAGTTATCTTCCAATATTCGAGTAAAATAGCATTCACGGCGCATGCGAGAAACTTTCGGGTCGAGTCCACAGAACGAAGGGTTTGCGGCAGCATATGTTCAGTTTCCTTCGCGCGCTATTGCCTATCACTAGTTTGCACTCATCTCCGTTACTAGATACAGAAATAATAAAAATTGACATACAACTAGAAGTGTGGAGCGCATAGGTTATTGCTACAAGTTTGATTCGTTGTACGTTGGATTTCAAGAAATCGACAAAGGACCAAGTTTTTTTCTTAAATTTTTACTTCGAAGAATATGAATACACGTGGTAGTCAAACTCATTGTTTCATTTAATATCAATTTTTCAGAGTGCATTTTAAAAAAAGTGATTATGCAATAGTAGTAGTAACAATAGTGGTAGCTGCAGTATCAACAACAATAATAAGAGTAGTTGTAGTGGCAGTTATAAATTAAATTAAGTTTCTAGTCAATTGAACTAAAGTTTACAGAAACGACGGGTTGCTTTGAAAAACATTTCTTAATAAAGAAAATCACCTAAAAATTGAAACTTCTATACCTAGACATTGATTGAGTGGATCGAGCAATCGAATTCCATGTAAAACAGCATTAAATATTTCTCCAACGACAGTTCAATATTTTTAAAGTATACAATTATAACATTTATATAAAATCATTAGCATTAGCATACTTAAGGAGTTTTGAAAAAAAGTCATCAGACTTATGGAAAGATAAATCACTCAATTGTGCCAGTAAAAAGTAAACTTGAATATAAATAACAGACAAGATTGTAGGATTTACAATACATCTATAATAATTAGTATACTTTATTGATCAGTATGATAAAAAATTAGAAGGTAACATTTGTAAAAAGAAACGCTTGTTGATTTAATGGCCTTTGACATGGAAAAATCGAAAAAATGCGAAGAACGGTAAGGAAAAAGTAGAAAAGGATGCTCATACAATGACGAACATCTTTATAGCTCTGGCGACAGCGACAACGAGGTGCGCCTTACTCGAGGTGACCTCAAAATATGAACTTCTAAGCCGAATCCGTCGATCGAGCAACAACGTCGGGCACAACTTGACAGTGCATCAACAGCGCAATCGAAGCTTTGAGCCCATCGATAGTTTTGAGGAAGAAGCTAGCGAGGCCTGTCACTCGTTATATTTCGTTTTAGACTTCTCGCATCAGTATTACATTCCTTTTATTATTCTTCTTGGACTTGTGGGTAACCTCCTCTCCTGTGTTGTTTTTCTAAACACACATCTTAAGATGAGAAGTTCAAGCTATTACCTCGCTGCCCTGGCGACGGCCGACTTCAGCTTTCTTTTTTCTCTGTTGCTGGTCTGGCTGAATAATGCAATTGGCTGGCGAGTCTTCAATAAGGATGGCTGGTGTGAAACCGTAGTTTATGTTAGCTCAGTATGCAGTAGCCTCAGTGTCTGGCTTATCGTTGCTTTCACTGTCGAGCGCTTCATCGCCGTCCAATATCCTCTTCACCGGCCGCACATGTGTACCATCGCTCGGGCTAAGGCGATTGTCCTCGTTCTCGTTATCCTAGCAATGGCTAGCCACTCTTACTCTTTTGTTACCGCTGGAGTCGTTAAAACTCAAGACGGCAACGAGATTTGTGACATGAAAAGCGAGTATCTCGAAACCATGAGAATTATAAGTATTATCGACAGCATTGCCAGCCTTATGGCACCGCTTATTCTCATTATAGTAATGAACACGATGATTATGCGAAACCTCTTAAGGTTTAGCAAGAGATTTGGTCAAACGCCCGATTTCAATGAGACTAGGTGCCCCAGTAGAGAACGTTCCGATATCAATCTTAATCAGATACCAGTAAGTTTGTAAACGTTTTTCAACTTTTCGTTTTAGTAAATTATAAATAACAGTACTGATAACTAATTAAAAATTTGAGAAAGCTGAGAAATTTAAGAAATTGTAAACGAAATAACACTTATATTATAAAAAGATTTTTAATTGTTATATTATATCATTGTAAAGATCATTGTAAATTTAAAGTAAAGAGTAATAGATACAATTTAATAAAAAGATGCAAACAAAAAACCAGAAAATAATATTTACAAATCTGTTTACTAATGTTTAGGATATGATGCATTTATTTTTATAGGCATTTTCATAAGTACAAATTTTAAAGTATACTAATAGAAAAAATATATTACTTATCAGTATTTACAAAAATTTTCTACTTATGATAGTGTGACGCAATATGAAAATTTTTACTGTATTATGTATATTAAAAGTCATAGTAAAAGAATTTAGTATTTGCTGTTGACATTAGCTTGCTGCTATTCATTTTATCAGGATTTATAAACGTCAAAGTAAAATTGAGAAAAATTGAAAAAGATAGAGACGAAGAAGTTAATGTTTACCTAAAATAACTACTCTATTTTATATTTTTGTTGCTTTCGGATTGTAGGTCGATAGTAATTTTTGTAACTCCCACATTAAAATTTCTTTTCAGATTGTGAGAGATTATTGGTAATCACCATTCCTCATACAAATAATATATTAGTCGAGTACTATAATTTCTCATCTTTTTCGTATAAAAACGATTAAAATAATTGTTTATTTTGGGTTTTTAACTTTTGTTTACTTAATAACCATTAAAAAAATTTATTTTTTAAAATTATTTATTTTTTAAATTTATTTATTATTTAAATTCTATTTAGTAACTTATGCATTTCTTATTCTTATTATTATAAAAAAGAATCGTTTTTAAAAAAATTATTGGTATAATAGGCATACATATGTGTAATTATTGCAGTTGATAAAGGTAATCAATTTAAAAATTATAAATGGAAAATAAACAAATTTAGGCATTTGACTGTTATCTTCAATATTCAATTCCTTGATAAAAAAATATATATAGGTGCGTGTGTGTGTGTACATAAATTAATAATATCATGCCTCAAAAATAACAAATGTTATTCCAAAAATTTAATTTTGAAATTATTATTAATTTGGATTATTATCAGATTATAATTAAGAAATTACCAAATTAAAAAAAATTTTAATGGTATAAAATAATAGCATTCTATTTATTATAATGTTCAAATTATAATAAGCTTCGAGTAATAATGATATTCTTTCAAGAAATTCTTTTATAAATATTTATAAAACTATTATTATGGTAGATTTATAACTCACAGTTGTTTACGTATGTCTTGTTTCTTTTGCAATATTTTAAATATTAATTACATGATATGCTTGTACATTAAAACATGTTTAAAGTAAATCTTGTATTAATTATTAAAATATAAAAAACTGATTTGAAATTATTTACATTGTAATGAAAAGGAATTGTATTATAAATACCTATTTTTTAATTTTTATGCAAATATTTTTACTTCCTTTTATATTTCTAAATGCTTTTATTCCTTTAAAAATTATTTCTCAATTGTTAGAAACTTATTCGAGAAATCATTCAATATTTGATAAGTAACTACAGGTATAATAAGTAGGATCTAATACGTGTAACTGTATAACCATTTTTAATAATGATAAATGTGTTTATAACTTTGCAGTACTATTCATTAAACATTTTGAACCGTAACATATATGCTTCATACACCTTTTAAAAACATTATTCATCACTGGGTGGCTACCCATCCATAAATTAGAGAATTACTAATAAAATACGCATCAAATGTCCGGGCAACTAGTTATTACTTTTACTATAAGATGATAACAGTTAACCTTCATCTAGATTGCTTAGCTGATAGTAACCGTATGAAATGGATGGTCGACTAAGAACTTTAAATGACATTATAAGTTAAATAGAAATCAGGAAAAATCGCGAAAAAATTTTTAGATTGTACGAAATAACAATCCTCATGCTGATTGGCTCGCTCCTTTTTTAATTTTAAAGCATGAGAGGAAAAAATGAGAAGGGTACATGAACGGTGCAAATATGAAAAACAAAATGAGAGAGAAGAAGAGAAATAGATATAGCGAACGAGAGTCTGAGACATTGAAAAGCAAGAAATTTTATTGTGAAGTTAATTTAATTATTACGTGAATTCTAAAAACAGCAGCAAAGAGAAAGCACTGCTAAGGGCCAAGAAAACATGGATTACAAAAATTAATGTTTTTTTAGCAAAACTAAACTTAAGTTCACAAAAAAATACTCTCCACCGCTGTTATTTTGGTAATTTAAATTTTTATGCCATACCCGTTCTACAGGATGTGTTTTACTATTGTCGGTTATCAAGAGCATGCTGGTGCATTTTTTTCTTAAATCCTTATGCTACAAAACCGATACGAAATTCTTCGTGAATTTATGTTTTAACTTATACCTTTCGCCTAATAAAAAGCTTATAAGTTTGCATTTTTATTATCTAGGAAATTGTTTTTACGCTGTGAAATCATAGAAACTACTTACTTTGCAAAAACCTAAAATCAACATCTCAAAGAATTATACAAAAAGCTGCATGACTTCTCAGCCTCTTCTACATAAATAATTATGAAAAATGATATTTCCAACCCAACTTTTCAGTATTTAGACTACCAGTCTTTTGTGTTTATGCTAAAATAACCTTTTATATTAGATTTGAGGCTGAGACTTTCTTAAATACATATTTTCTTTAAATCACTTCTATCTAATGATAGAAATACAGAGCAAGTGTAATAACCTGTAATTTACGTTTTTTTATACCTCAAAGATTATAAAAAATGTATAAGGTTATTAATTAAATATTATAAAGTAAACATTTTAATGAAAAACTACTTTATAGAGTGCCAGTAGCAGTAATAATGGTGGAAATGATATTGCTCTGAGCTCGGGTATTGGCGGACGAAGACAACCATCTCAGCAATCATTCCAATCGTCAAAAAATAGCCATTCTCATGTCTCCCGTATTCAAACTCCGCAGCAGGTGCAACAAGCTGCTATAACATCTAGAAATGCCTACCAGATACCAGAAATAACTTCACGATGTATACGTAAGTTACACTTTTTTGTTTGTATTATCGTTTTAATTTTATTTATTGCAAATTTCTGACTTTGTTTGAAGTAATTTATATTTCAAATAAGTTTATTAATATAAAAATTAATTATCCGTTCGAGTTCTTGAATGAATATTTTTTCCGTTTAATAAACATTACTTTGACATACTTATAGATTAAAAGTGTTACAATTTCAACCAAATTATTGGTTATATCATAACTCTATTTAATTTTTTAAAAATAGAGTTAAATTTTCTTTTGAGTTTTATAGATAATTTTTGAGACAATTGTATGTCTATTAAGTATATACGCCCTTAAAGATAAAAAAATTTTAATTGCGTTTTATTTGAAATATCTTAATATAAATGTTTTATACTGTTAATGGACACTTTAATCTCATATTATGCGCTACTGTGTTCTTTCCCAGATCATCAGTTAGATAGAGAAATAAAACTTAATCGAATGAAAACTGGAACTAAGGTAGATGAATCATTCATAACTAAATAAATGTAAAATTTTTTATCGATAAAATGAAATAGTAATACACGATTTTATTCGAACAACTAATGCTAAATTAAAAATGTATGTCTAATAGGAATAATTTAAATTTGACTTTCATATTTTAGTACCTTATCAATCCAATGTTTTATATCAATTGCAAATAAAAGGCCGTAATGCTATATTAGTAAACGTAGGATTCCCCCAATCAGAGCGTTTGCATTTAAATTGAATATGACAAATAACGTAATTTTGTATGAGCACGGAAGAGGTTAAAGGTATTCTTTTCACGTATGATACAATCTCTTTAAAATATTGATTATTTATGTGCTGATTTTTTTGCCTTAAGTTAAATTATACAGCTTTAAATTTTTTTCGTATGTTCCATTGAAATATGAAAAGCTTAAGGGAAAATTGTTGTAGAGGAACAGTTCGACCCCAGTCGTCAAACTGTTGCTCCAAAGAGTGCGTACAAAAAATCCGTAAAAAATTCTAAGTAGCAGCTTTGTCAAGCTCGAAATAACGGCAGTTGTGGAAGACAGTGATACGTATGTGTCGAAGGTAGCATACGTATAATACAGATTTTTTTAGGAACTCCCTTTATTTACATCTTTTTTTATTCTTTTATACACAAAAATATTGATAATGCTTATTGTAATTATTTATTGTATCTTATTCTCGAAATATTTTCATTCTTCTATATGCCTCCTATTACTCAATTATAAGTGGTCACAATTACGTGCCCTAGAGATCAATTGTGAATAATTTATTTAGTTTTCGAAAAATTATTAATATATATATAGATTATGCGCTTAAATTTATTAAATTAGTTCTTTATTAGATTTTTTTGATTGTTTTTTCTTTAGATAATATTTAAAACTTCGTTTTTCTTTAGCATTCAAATATTAATTAATAGAAAAATTTTTATATAATTTTGAATATTTAAAAAAAAATTAAAAATAAAGTTACATATTTATATTTATTTTCATGTAATATTAAGACATTGATAAATATTACATGTTGTATAAAAGCCAAATTTTTAAACCTTTTTTTTATGAATGTTTATATCTATCTAATTGAACAATAATTTATAAGTATAACATAACCTTAAGTAAATAAAAAAGTATTTATTTTTTATCATTTTTATTAATCGTTTTAAGTAAATTATAAGCCAATTTTTATTTTAAATTAATGTAAATTAAACTTCATATATCAATATAAAATACACTGCTTATCAAATGACAATATCGATCTAAGTAGAAAGATTTTCATATTAAATAATATTTAAAAAAAAAAATATTGTTAAAAATATTGACTTTATTTGAATATTTAATGTATTTTTTTTATTTTGTAATTTTATCAATTAGTATGTACATAAAAAAGAAATTTTAAAATGTTTACCTTTTTCCTTATAATATATATTTGTAAATACACTATAAATTAAAACAGATATTATTGATAATTTTTAATTATTAATAAGTAATTTATTGAGTTATAACTACAGTTCATACAAATGATGTTATCGAATTATTTAAAAAAAATCATATACAGAAATATTACAGCTTCTATATTTATTAAAAAAGTATGTATTTTCTTTGTAAAATTATTTTTTTTATAAAGATTTATATAAATTTATTAAAAATGTTATTGAGTACAAGTTAGATACCCTTATTGAAGAAAAATAATTCAAAGCTTAAGAAGATAAACATATTTTATGAAAATGAGTAATTCAGAATTTAAGAAATAAAACAGGATGAATAAATTAAAGTTAAAAATTTATGCACAGACCATTTTTCGACATTCTTTAAGAGATATTCCAAAAAATTAGATAAAATTAGAGAAAACATTTTAGAGAAGTAGTAATTAAGTTAGATTGGATCATTTTTAAATTAATAAAAGTTAAATAGGTAAAATAGAGTTTTAAGGAATAGAAATTTTTATCAGAAATAACTATATTTTTATCTTTCCCTATGTTGACAACATAGAGATATCAAAGAAAATACAAAAAATACATCATATTTAAAAATAAAATGCAGGGGAATGAACTAGTAAAGACAGTTTGTGAAGTTTTCAGAGAACTTGAAAAAGTTGTACTATGGAAATTTGTGCTGAGAAAATCTTACAAAAAAAATTAGAGCACAGCAAACATAAATAATAGGAAATACTGCTTTATCAAGCATTTTATAAAATATGTGTGAAATGGTGACAAAAAATCGACAAGAATATAGGTAATATAAGTACAGAAAGTATAAAAGATAGGAAGGAATAAGTAATACCAGTCTGAGGTGAACGAGATAAGAACAGTGAGGGAATTACGTGATAAGGGCTGGTGATGTAGCAAGGATAGCCCATATAGATTAGCACAGAAATTTCAAAACGGCTTATCTTGATAATTGCACAAAGGCTGAGCAATACAATTTAGAGTCGAATTATGCACGAAAATTAATAAGCAAATGAGTTAAACGAAGTTCAGAGATTTTACAAAATTTAATAGAGCTCTAACGCTAGAATAGCAGCAGGCTAATAGACCAAGAGGCAGAGTTAGTCAACATCGGTGAAGCGATTTAAACATGATTGACACCATCTAATTGTCACGTAACATATAAACAACCTATCGAATGAGAAAGATTCAATAATCAATAATTTTGAACATCAGTAAATTCTATTCGGCACCGAGTTGCTTGCAGATGAATCTTGACAGAATATCAAAGCATAGAGAGGTATTTTAATAAAAAAAGCAATAAGCTGAGAGAAAAAAATGGTATTTAGGAATAAGAATGCAACATAGACAATATAGATAACACAGTTTGGGCATGTATTACATATTATCTCTATTTATTATTAAAGTATAAAAGAAAATTTTGCAATTAAAATAAGGATTATAAAAGACAATAATAAAGGGGTGATTTTGTTTGAAGGAGACTAGGCTAAACAGGTATTAACAGAGGAGAGGAGTGCTAATGATTAGTGAATTAAGAATAGTTAATGTTAAGTAAAATTAAAGTAAAAAATCAAAGAGGGAAAAAACTTTAAACAAATTAATTTAAGCATTTTTTCTTTATCAGAAACAGTGAGTTTACAGTCAATTAAATTATGGATGATTAAATTTCAGGACAGTTATTGAAAATTTAAAAAAGGATGGTTCACTGAATTAAGAATTATATGAAATTATAAATAAGTCATATTAAGACTCTAATAATACCATTGATAAATAAAAACTGAAATCCCTTCATTTATTATTTAATATATTATTATTTCAGACCAATTAAGATGTTAAAATTTTATGATAGAAACCCCATCTTCGTGTATGTTATTTATACTAAATCAAATATAAGATTAAGCAATATCGCTGGTCAAGATATTCAACTCTTCTAGTCGAAAAAATTAACTACTACTATATTGTCTTCAGATTATATATAAATATAAACAGCGATTATATCACTTTACTTTCTCACACGAAATTCATAGTGGCAAAACGCTGCTTGTCTTATTTTTACTGAATACATATTCAATATAAATAACATACATGTATAATTCAAACTCCTTTGTTTTTTTTCAAACTCTATGTAAGGCTTCTATATGAAGGTATTGGAATCTGTACGATTTCGTGAAATAACAAACATGTGTTATACTTGCAGAAATTAAGCATTCACCTCTTTTCAAACATTTTTCGGTCCGTCGACCAAATCGTGGATGTTCTGGCAATTGTAAGTAACAAATTCAAGATCAATTGTGGCAAAAATTTAAGTGAGAAAAAAACATACAGATTCAAAAATGCATCACCTTATTCAAGAAAAATCATGTAAGCAACAAAGGAAGCAAACCAGGGGTTTGAAAAAACACAGTAGTAGAAAATTATGATATTAACGTTGAAGAAATAGAATACAAGATCAAATTAAGAGAAATAGAATAAGTCTTTAAAATCCATTCTTTTCTTTTTTTTTCTTTTTACATTCGTTTCTATTGCATTTAAAAATAATATAATTGATGCATAAAATTAAAATTACGGAAGATCAAATTTCTAGTCTTAAAAGAGGCAAAATCCAATAAAAGTGGAAGCTTGTACGATTTATAAAATTGCATAATGATTTATAAATGATAAAAATAATCACCGAAACGGACCCGAAATCAAGACTCGATTAAATAAAAACTAAGATATATTGAATCAATTCGAAATGATTCAAAATAGAATTAATGATTTGTTTGAAGAGGAGAATGACAAGCTGGAAAAATTTGAAAACCTTTTTTTTTAACTGGATTAATCGTGCTAAAAAGATTATGGAATTCACGTTAGTAATATTGTCGGATTTGAGTTGTGCGGCATCCACATAGGACATCGGACAAACCAATTCTAATAATTTTTATCTTACAAAAATCGATTTTATTAGTTTCAATGGAGCATCTAAAAAGTGGTTTAAAATTTGTGATTTGTTCCTGACGATGATGCACTTTACTCATGGAAATCTTTATAATATTTAGAAATTGCATTACATTCATGCCTAAAAAATAAAGCCGTGAGTGTTATTAATTCATTAAAGACAATAGCTGATAATTATTTGTAAGAGTGACAGGTGTTCAAATTACGCTTTGATAATATAAGAATCAGCATACAAAATTATTCAAAGGCATTGCTTAATTTACAATTAAAACCAGGAGAATCAGTAGTGGAAATAAAAAATTTCATTGATTAAATACGAACACATCCGGGTACTTTAAAAACTCTAGGCGAATTAGATAAAGCATCTTTAATGAGTTGGATAAAACGGTCCCGGTGACTCAAATGTAACATACTCATGGAAGTTTTAGAGAAAAAATATCAGATTCGAATAACGAAACAGTAAAATTAAATTCAATTAATAAAAAGCCGAAGAATTTAGCAGCCATGTATAGCAGTAATTCATAGTATTTTAGTTTTAATTTTACAGCGAGCTGTCGACGAGTATTAACAAGAGCTGATAAAATTAAAGAAGCAATTATAATAAATGATTTAATAGCAATGATAAATAACAGGCATATATAAGTATGCCTCAAACTATTAAAAAATCGTTCAAAATTTGCAATCTCATATACTCTACTTTGAATTAAAACACGTCAGTTTAGTGAAAATAAACATGAAAAAAAGTATTACAAAAGGAACGAATTCCTATAAATTAAAGCAAAAAGCAAAGTAATTATTATAAAGCAAATAACTAAAAGCATATTGAAAAGCAGCTAATATAAGGGGCTTACAAAAATTCATGAAAGTTGAAAATTCGTTTGAATTTCGTATTTCTCTTTCAACGCCAGATGGTTTCGCTATTTACTGTTACATGTTTAAAGTCATACCACGTCACAAGTCGACATGCTACAAATATAGCGTATACAGGGTGAATCAACGACTAATTAATATTTATACTACTAGGTGGTGGTAGTCAATTCACACTATGATTGTATCGTCAAACGTAGAAGTACCCAGTTATTAGTATCGAAGCTTCCATGTCAATTTAGTCAAAAATTTAAAAAAAAGTTTTTTAAATCAACAAATTTTATATATTAATACAAAGTAATGCAAAGTAATATAAAGCACAAGAATTCTGGATCTAAACATTGTAATTATATAGTTTTTAAAGAAAAAAACATGCTTTTAATTCGAAAGTAATTTAAAAATAATTTCAAAAAAATAATTATGACAAATACAATTTAGTAAAAGAGAAAATATAAGAAAATTGAACAAATGGAAAAACACATGAAAAAAATGGATATAGCTCAGAAGGATAAGTCTCACAATAATTATTTCTCAATTTAAAGAAACTATGGTAACTTAATGATGATAAAAAAATACAGCGATAAGAATAAGGAGAAGGTAAAAAAAAGTTTTATTCTAAAAAAATAAGAAAAAGAGTAGAAAAATAATATTAATTAGAGTTTTCAAAAGTATACTTAAAAAAACGTGTCAGTGAATTTAGCAATTAGAATGAAACCGAAATAAGAAAATGCAAGATTAAGGTGCGAAAATAAAATAAATTCGTCGAATATACTGAGAATTTGGAACAAAGAAACAATGTATATAAGAGACGATCTTGAAACGTGTTTTACACGGATTTGAATGGGTAGTGGTGAATAGGAATTTCATTTTTTACTAAACGATTAAGGCAGTAAATTCTATGCAATAAAAAATATAGTATTATTAAAAGCAGGTAGAATTATTCAAACAAAAAATAGATTAATATATTACTATAAATATACTATAAATTATAATTTTGAAAATATTATAAATCTTTTAAAATAAAAATTTTGAATAAAAATTCGTGGTAGTTAAAGGTTCTTTAAAAATAAAAAAATATGAAAAACAGTAAAAATAAGTTTAAATACAGTTTTAAGAATTATAAGATTTATGATTTTCAACTTATTTCTGTTTTTTTTATAAATAGAACATAGTATTCATAAATGGAAACCATTGTTTTAGATATATCAAGCACCAACTTTACTGTCAAAATGCTTAAAACTTTTTTCATAATTAACATACTAAAAACAAAAAGTTAATTATTCAAAATTTTCAAATTTTTTTAAATTTTTGAGAATTTAAACACAAACTCGAAAAGAGTGTAACAGAAATAATCTAACAGTATAAAGTGCAAGAGAAAATTTTAGGTTGGAAATTGAAAAAGATTCGAATTTTTAGCCTCTTCGTAAGAGAGACTAAATTTATAAATGAAAAAAAAATTTAATCTTTCAACAAGTACGGGAGAACATTTCGAGAAACCGACAGTGGAGGTTACACAAAATTTGTGATTTTTAAACAAGAAAAACTTAGTTCGAGATTGACAGTGAGAAAGATTATTATTCTAATCAATATAAAGAAAACTATTTTTCGACGTAACCCTTGATGGTGAAATGTGTAAGAACGGAAAACTCGTATAAAAACAAGATAAATTAAATTCATTTTCTATGTTCAATATACTTGCTAGAACACTGCAGTGTTCTGGTCTATGTTTTTTGATGTATTGTAATACATTTTTAAATGTCAAATCTAAAAACGTATTTTAACTTCCATTTAACTGACAACCCCAACCATAGTAATTCATTGAGAAGGGGAAGATAAAAAATTTGAAAAAATCGAGTTGAAACCGAATATTATCTATAATCTAAAAACAGTTAATGTTAAAAAATTTTTTTCGTTATATTTATTATATTCTACTTCCATCGAAAATCTTTGGCCAGCGAGTTCATTTTGTAGCTTAAATTTGTTAACAAATAATTTGTTGATGCTTAACAAAGCAACTCCGCTTTTTAAAAACAAAAAAAACGAAATTCACTTATGAATGTAAATAAAATATCTTAAAATCTCAAAAGATGAATTAAGGTAAGAATAGATTGCAGCTATTAATCATAGCAACTTATTATATAATTAATAAAATATTTTATATAATCTTTCTTTATAATATGTTGTTTAAAATATTTTTTGTAAAGCACCTTTTATTTCATAATATAATTTACAAAAAATTTTTATGTATGTTTTAAGTTATTAATATCCTTCATAACACGATCTTATATGTATTTTTTATACATTACATATAAAATTAGAAGGATTTAAAAGTATGTCTAACAAATTTTCAAAAATACAAATATAATAATTTTGTGACAAATATTTTACAGACTGTATAAAAACTTTACAGTATATAAAAAAAAACAATATTGGTCTTTATTCTTATTGCACATTTTATATTAGTAGAAACCAATAATATATAATTCAAAGGAAATTTTACTTGTAAATACATATATAACTGACACTAGTATCGTATAATTTATAAATTTTAGTTGATCCCAGATATATTAATTACATTGATATTAAGTACAATTTTAATATTCAAATAAGAAATAATTAATAAATGAATATTGTGAGAAATAAGAAAGTCATTTGATAGATATTTAAAAGATATTAAAATTTACGTAATAATTGTAAAATTTTAATGTTTTAGATATGAAAATAAAAAAAACATTTTTAAAAAAATTGAAAATAAATAATCAGTTAATTAATTGTATGCCTTAGAAAAAAAATTTTTGATGCTATGAATAAGCTTAATAATGTAATCATTAGTTAATTTTTAAATATCTTAATCACGTGACATTTAAAGCTTTTTTATTTAACCAAATGTAGAGCACAGTGTAGTAGCTCTCAAATACTTGAGATTAGAGAAGGACTGCAATTTTTGTTTTTTTTATTAAATAATTTTTCTGTTATAATAATTTCTTGCAATAACATAAAATTATTCATTATTCACTACATTAAATTTCACGTATCTTAATATTTATGTTTTCCGTTTCATTTCATTTTTAAATCGTTATTGATAATATAAGTAAATGTAAGTTATTTATTGTATTCATTTTTTATTTTTGTTATTATATCAAATCAAAATAATTGTTTAAAAAATATGTTTGTAATGTTACAAAATAATATAACTAATTGGATGATTGTTTAGGATGTTTAATATTTTCCACGTCCATGCCATAATATAGTGCACATTTTATTAAGTAGGTGGCCGGCCATCTGCAAACTTTACTGTAAGTTGATTTGATATTATCAAACATCTCGTATTTAACCGGATTCTCTATTTCGATCATTAAATGGTTGCAATAAATATGCTATATGACTACTATACCGAGAATGGAATTAGAGACTGATTGTTCATCTTGTGGAGTTTCGATGTAATCCATAAAGTAGTATCCATAAAGAGTTAATTTCTGTTTCAGCCGTGTGCTATCTTCAATAATGCGTAGATTTCTTTGCCTACTGGGCTTCCACATTTAAACAAATCTATCTCACATCTCATTATACATGTATATGAACTATCATTGTTAAATCTGCTTTCTTAGCATCACAATATTTAAATAATTAAGCAATAATTCTCTATTTATCCAACTGTTATTTTTTGCTACTTTTTTCTTCCAGTTTACCAATACATAATTCATTGGTAAGATCAACTTTATTAACCATCGCTGAATATTGATTTTAACGATAATTCATTTATTTAAAAAAATATAATTTATATTTCATTTTTTGCATTTAATAATCGTCAAATAAGTGCATATCATTGTTTTTATATTTCTCTTATGAAAATAATAATAATATTATTATTTTAGAACAATCTATACGAAGTAATGTTATAGACTTTAATACAAAACAAATTGCATAGATCGCTAAATTTTTATGACTAATATTTAATTTCCATATAGTTAAATTTAAATTATTTGCTATTATTATTTCATTATTATGTTATATTACTTTTAGATTTGATTTAGATGTGTTAGTTTTACATATTTGAATCCTAGTATAGTTTCATATGTAATATTGGTTTTAATTTTGTTTATGATAGGAAAGCAAGTATATTGTATAACAAAAATCTTATTATAATTATAAAATTTGTGTAAAAATAAGAAAATCTAGCTACTCTATTCTTTTAATTTACTGGGTTAAAAAGAGAAAATTATATTTCTAAATCTATGCGAATAACAAGAGCAATCAAACATTATGAAAGTTCTATTAGTTCCTTACAAATATCTCTTTTCGAAATGTCATTATTATAAGATTTTCATTTATAAAAGAAAATAATTATATTTATTACAATTTACTCCAAATATAATGTTAATAATTTATACATAACAAGGACACCTCACCTTTATATACTTATAACTTTTAATATGTCAATATAATATTTGAAAATTATATAAAATTTACAAATGCTTTAAAAAGTTTTAATTTATAATGATTTATAATAATAAGTAAAATGTAAATTGTTTAAAACATAATATTTTTAAATACATTGAATTAGAAATGTTTTACAAAAAATATTGTTTAAAAACATTACATATTCTATTTCCATTCCATAAAAATATAATTATCCTTATTTATATATTCTTTAAGAAATAATACTCAATTATGTATAAATAATCTTCATTTTTGTAACATAAACAATAAATTTTTAATAATCGTAAATTTTATTAAAAAAAAATATATTTAACTGTATAAAAGAAAATTTGTGAAAAATTATAACTGTAAACAATTAAAAACATATTTTTTTTCTTTTATAAATCAATGATAACTTTAAATAAAATTTAAATCAATAATTTCAATTATCTTTTACAGATGTGAGATCGTCATCTCGAAATTTAGTTTCTACACGCAACCAGCAAAGCATAACAAAGATGCTTTTACTTATTAGTACAGTTTTCATTCTTCTGAATTTACCGAGGTAAATAAATTTGTATGTAATTCCATTATAATAATAGAATTAAATACAGTGATTGTATGTATTGTATGTTCATTTATTAACAGTAAATATTACCTTTAAATCTAACTATAAATTTTAATTTAGATACTTTATTTTGTTTTAATAAAACTTTCAATAAATAAAGTAAAATTTAATTAAATTTTTGTAGCATTTTCAACGCGTATCATAAAAATATTTGAAAAATCATATAGACAATTATTAATATTATAAAGAGTCAGTTTCATTATTAATTGCAAGTAAACATTTTTATTAATTAATAAATACGGAAAACAGCATTAAAATTTAAAGATATTTTATTTAAAGAAATTATGATCTATTGTCGGTATCTAATAATGAATTTTTATTCGATGGGTTAATTTTGATTGAGTTATGTAATGAATTCAGATCGTATCTGTAGAATTAGATAAATGTATACGTCAGATAAGAGAATGATATAAAGATATTACATGGCATTGTGGAGATAACATGCAATTGGTAAAATTCTAAATGTAACGCATTTTGTAAATTTCCTAATTCTTTGGCACCCTTAAGTAATTTTCATATATCGACTTCATAAATACTTCAATACTTCAAAAATTAATAAAAATAATGCAAAATACTACTCTTAGGTAAATTATATTATTAACAAAAAAAAGTATGTACACATAAAAGTACACAAATGAGTAAATTAATTTCATATGCATACTACACTGACTTAACAACTTTGTTTTGGAACTTGTAATTATTTCACCCGCTCAATACTTCTATTATTATATATCTTCTATTCTATTATATTTATTACCCAGCTTCGGTAAATTATTTCATTCATATATGTTTTCTCTACGTACTGGTTCAATATTTCAGTAGTTATAAGGTTTTAAGTGTTCAATATTGAATCTTCAAAATAATTCTTAAAATTTATTATACATCTACGTTAACCAAATAGATTACGTATTGGTGTATTTTATTAAAACTTAAACTATGAAACCATAACTAGGGACAATTGTTGTCGTCTATTATAGACATTATATTAAACAAAACATGGATTAGAATCAGGATCGGTATTAGGAGGAGGTGCAAATAGGTGCCAAAGGTGAATATATAATAAAGTGGTGGAAAAAAAGGCTGAAAACCGCAAGTCAACGTATTAAGGAATTGAAAGATATAAGGATTTAAAAGATATAATGAGGGGCGATGAGAGTTAAGAAGATTAAAAAGAAAAAAAAGCAGTATGTGGTGAAGAATGAAGTTACGTGCGGGCATCGAAGTTGTGCATGGTGACAAGAACAAATGCAAAGACGTGTAAGAGGGGGAGGTCCATCTGGACAGTTTCAATATAAAATCATTAGAGAAGGAAGATGATGGACTACTGAGTTTTATTAATAAGGTAGTAATACATAATAACTGAGACAAGAATAAAGGAGCTGGAAGAAAGAAGAGAGAGACATGAGAAGGTGAGAATGAAGAATAATATAATGGTGAAAGAAGTAGCGTGAATGGGGAAGAGAATAAATTAGTAGTTTGTGGTGGAGGCTGCAATGATATAGGCGAAAGGAAGGAAAGAGTAAGCACTAGTGATGCTTAGGGATTGGGAATCAAAAAGAATAGTTATGAAGGCCAAGAAAAAATTGAAAAGGGGATGTATATTGATGATGGCCTGTCGTTAAAAGAAAGGAATATTATTTAGAAGGCAAGAAGAAAAGTGATCGAAGAGAGGGAGAGGGAAATCCATTAATGGTGGAGTATTTGAAAATAAGTGTGCGTGGTAAGTGAAAAGAGTGTGATGAGAATTAAGAAGAGTTTATAGACAAAATTTATCTAAGAATGAATATGTAGGGCAAAATGGAAAAAGCGGAGGCGAGATCCAAGTAATAAAGTTGCTGTGTTTGAATGTAGCGGGCTTAAAAAATAGAAACAAGGATTTTTAGGACCATATTGCAGAATTCGACGTAGTAAGTTTGATATAAACGTAGCTAGATGAGAGGTATTTTAGGAAGATAAAAAGGTGGTGGCAGAATTTAATTGGAGTAGTAATCCAGCTGAAAAAGAAGGTAAGAAGAAAAGAGCAAATAGAGGGATATTGTCAGGAATAAAAAAAGACATAATTGAAGGTAAAGATGAGATATGGAGTGATAAGGTAGTGTACAGAACGATGCTAATAAATATGAAAAACTTGAGTTTGTTGGCAGTATATAACCAAGGAACGGAAGAGGTGTTTGAAGCGATAGAAAAGGGATTAAGGGATATGAAGGAGGAGGCAATTTTACTGGGAGGGGACTGGGACGCAAGAATAGGAGATATGGGAAGAATTATCAGATTTGAGGATAATGAAGATACAGAGAGAAGGGAGACAAAGCATAAAAAAGTGAATGAAGAAGTAAAAGAGCTAATTAGGAAGATAGAGGAAAGGGTGTGGGGAGTTGCTGAATGGGCGTGATAAGGGGTAATTCGCATACATCAAAGAGTGAGGGGAATTTACGATAGACTACGCAATAGTAAACGAGGCATAATAATGAGGCGATAATAATAAGAAACTGTCCGTAAGGAAAATAGTGCAGTTAGACTATCTACCATTGAAGGTAAAAATAAGTCATGGTGAAAACATAAGGAGAAAGGGAAAAAAGAAGGATTAGGATTATGTCATTAAGATTAAAGAGTTTGATAGTTTTTTTTAAGAATAATTTAATAGGATGGTCATAATAGTAGAGAAAGAGAGGATCAGAGAAATTAAAGTTGGAAGAGAAGGGTAGAATCAAAGAAAAGAAGGTGAAGAAAGACATCAAAATTAAAACTTAAAAAAGCGGCGAATGGGACGTGTTGGAAAACTAATTTTGGATATACGCATCCAGAGAGGTGAGAAAGGAAATGGTTAGAGTTTATTAGGTAAATTGATTAAATTAGCAAAAGATTGAAAGGCAAGGATAACAGAATACTTGAAAGAAGAAGAAGCTAGGGCGGTTAGGGATGTGGGGGGGGCATAACTAAAGGGAAGGGTGATGAAGTAAGTGTGAGAGAAAGAGATAGAAAAGAAAAAAAATAAGCAAGGAAATATAATGATTGGTACAAGGAAATAGTGTTGGAGGAGGTGCCCAAATATCTAAAGAGAAACATAAAGAGAAGAACGAGATGATTGCAAGATTCGGGTATGGTAATGAGATGGAGACAAGAAAGTATTGGATAGAAGCAAAATATGTTTTGCTGCAGAATATGTAAAAAAGTGATAAAAACATTCGAGCAGACTTTGGTGGAACAAGGAGGGAATGAAAAGAGTGCTGGATGGAAATGGAATGACAAAAAAACAATGGAAAGAGACTGAAAAAAGGCAGCGGTTATTGCAATTGTGATAGAGTGCTAGTATGTGAGAAGCGAGGTATTATACATTGTATTGTAAGAGTGTCAAAGAGTGCATTTTATGTTTTGTATATACTAGATGCAAGTGATACGTATGTAATTTGACTCCCAAACTGAAAGGTAAGGATAAAAAATTAATAAATAAATAATAAAATATTGCATAGCATACAGTGAAAAAGTAATGGAAAATGACTAGATCTGACTTTTTTCTTTTTTGAGACTAATTCTTACTTTATATAGTAAGATTATTTCTGTTTTTTTTACATTAATTATTAAGCTATTTTAATTTAGTATTTTAGTAAAATATATATTGACGTAATTCTAGTAAGTAAGCATTTTAAATGAAAACTGAAGCAAATTTTCATATATATAATTTTTTAAACTTCAGTAATTCTTCAATTATTAAAAATAGTTATTGACTTATTTAAGAGAACAGTTTTTTATAGTAAATCTTCTTTAAAACCAAATATATTACATAAATTTTTAAGTTTTTAATATCAAATTATATGCTGCGAAAATTAATTTTAAATTATATTATGTGTACAATATATATCATTATAAACGTATTGAAATTATAAAATTATAATTTTGTTTTGTCAAAATAATCGGTCTTAAAATTTATAATTTAATTCTTATAAAATAATTTCAAACTTATCTAATTGTAATTTGAAATTTTTATTATTTTATATAATTGTTTTAAAATTTGGTCAAAATGAAATTGTATGAATGAAAAAAAAATAATTACAATATAAACCTAATAATTGTTTATTGATCATACGTACGTAATTTATTTTTTAATAGTGAATTTAGCGACAAAAAAATTTTTATAACAAATTTATTGTTAAAAAATTCAAATATTGAAAGTTACGATAGTTTGTAATCTGAGAGACAATGTAGGAGCTTTGAATGTGCCTCTCTTGTGGGTTGATAAATCAATATTTGGTTCCATTAACTGAAAATGCAATTTTTCATACCCAAGATCTCACATAATCTTAAGGAATTCGTTTATGTGATCTACAATTTAAATACTAAGAATGCAGGTGAAACTTAAAATTTCATTTACAAATTTCCAGATAATAAAAATACGAAGCTTTCGAATTTTTTCTCAACAAAAAGTTACTAAATTTAAATTATTCGTTAATCTGTAAGCTTCTTCTACAAAAAAGGTGGAGATCAAGCGCCTTCTCGATTTTCACGTTTTTTAGCAAATTTTAGTAGTAGTATTTCTAATCATAGGATACTACAGAGGTAGCTAATTAATTCTATATAATTTTTTTCGTAACATAAATAAATCAATAAAATCATTGATGATTATCAAAGTCTACTTCGTCATCCTCACCTGATATTGTATTGTTATTAAAACAAATGTTATAATTTCTAACTGAGAAGTAAAACTCGAATTTATATAAAAACTCGAAATCGCATAATATACTGGTTTTAGACAAAAAAAGTCAATTTAAAATATTTTTTTTCATCCTTGATACTTGGAAGTCTTAGGATAAGGAACAGTCCTCTGCTTAAAATGATTTTATCAACAAAAGAATTTTTATTCCCGGTATAGACAACATGAAATAATTGGTCGCATCGTTACTGATGTATCCTTTCAAAGCCGTACTTATTTTAAAAAAAATTTAAAAGTTGAATATGACAATGAAACTAGTAAATTCAGTAAAAATTTAAAATTTATGTTTTCCACGAAGCTTTAGGTGGTATTTTGATTAGTCATGTAAACATATAAAAATTGTTGAGATTCTGTTTTGATTTGGAGCTTTTTATAATACTGAAATTAGAAACTATTTGATATTAAAATAAAAATGAATTGATTGTTAACTTATGTAACATTTTAAATACATTGATGAAACTGACAAATGCGATTTCGCACCGCTTTACTATTCATGTTAACCAATGGTCAAGAGATACAAAATGAATTAAATGAAATATTTTTAAATTCGAGTATAGATTCTTGGTTTTTTAAGTAAAAAAAATTATTGCCGGAATTAAAAATTAACACATGCATTGCGAAACATTGTATTTTATGCTACTGATAACAAAAACATAAAATACGTCATAAACTTTGAAGAGAAACCTTCTCTTTCTTGAACATATTAATCACATTCGTGTAGATCACTACCAATGTTTCAAGGTTTTTGATATATTCTCATGGGTGTTGATCGAAAATCTTAGCTGTCAAGATATAATACCTATCTCAGTATCAAGGCTGATACAATTTATACTATATCATGTACTATATCATACGTTGATTAAATCATCCGATGCACAATTAATAGATTGTAGTAGCAAACATTTGCAAGCTTATTGGTATAAAAAGCATAAAAAATCTACAAAGGATTTTTTATTTTGAACACTCATTTTACAGCGTCTAATTGCGAATGTATATGAAATAGAAAGAGTTCTCTCTGCTCAAAAATTGTGAACTCATACTACCGATCAAACACAGTAACTAGGTGACTCATAGTGAACAAAAGGTTTTATTTTGAAAGCCTCATTTGCATGTATATTTATGTTAATCTATGTAAACAAAACATCATTGAAATATTCATTAATAGGCCATTTAACCTAAAACAATTAACAATAATTATATTCATTGTTTTTTTAATTATTTAGTAATCAGAATAAAAAATCAAACAACCTTGTTTATGTTTCCAATGATTCTCAAACATTCATTTTTTACTCATAACCCGCTGTTACTAATAATTTACTATTAGTTGTCTAGAAATATAAATTCAATTATGCTAGTATGCTCAATAAAAAATTAAAAACTACAATTATCTAGAAAAGCACTTTATGAAGTAGTACAAAAAAAAAAAAAATTAAAATGATGTCTACTTGAAACCATTTTTGAGTTCATAGAAGTAAAACACTTTTGATTATTTATCATAATATTTACTTATATAAGTAAAATGAATATTGATTTATTTAAAATTATTATCTAAATATTAAAAAAATTTAAATAAAAATACTGTATATAACAAATCAAGCGACTATTAAGTACCCACTTATTACTCATTTAAGCTAAAAAATTTAAAATAACGAATAACAAAATCATAAAATACAAACAATAAAACTAACAAAAATTTTTTTTACAGCTATGTCATACGTCTGTGTGTCTTTTTCTTCACTCTGGCACGTAAAGATACACCCGCATTACTGTGGTGTTTACAGCAATTTTTTATGCTACTTTATTATACAAATTTCAGTATAAATTTCTTATTGTATGCAATGTGCGGTATTACATTTAGACGTTGCCTAGACCAACTATTACGCAAAGTTCTTAAAAATTTAACAAGGTATCATTGTAATTTACAGCGTTATATATAAATAACATTTCCGTACTTAAGGTCATTAAGGAACAGCACAAAATAGGTAACGTCGAGAGAGCATTCGTATTGTTTTAAAAAAATATCAGTTATCAGTTATTTTTTAGTTGCAGCTTACATTGTAAATAATTATATTAAATAAGAATTTAAAAAATCATAATACTTGTTATTAAGTAAATTTACATAATATTGTATTTATTTTTTATTAAAAATCTGCGTTTTAAATTAAATAGATATAATTTCTGTGCAATTTATAAAGTAAAACTATATATTTTGTCTCATCAAATTGTAAATTTTTTTAATTTTTTCCAAATTCTTCGTTATTTTTTGTATAAAAAGTCATTACATGTTGATTTCTGTACATCAAAAGTATACAAAAATCTAACAATATTTTATATATGATCGGAAAATTATAGTTTTAAACGTTGTTGGGTAATAATTTAAAAATAAAAACAGTTCATACTAAATAATACTTACAAATTTTCAAAACGTATTATATAAGAATGTACAACTTTTTTCTTATGTCAAACTAATATATTTGTGTGTATGTGTGTGTATGTGTGTGTGTGTGTGTGTGTGTGTGTGCGTGCGCGCGCGCGCGCCTGTGTGTGTGTGTATATATATATATTATAATTTAAATTAAGTCCATATTATATAATATTCATAATCTGACAAATGTAAATATTTTAATAATTGTAATAATGTAAACAATAAAAAGTTTTTATTATCAATGTTGCATTTTTATGTAATTATAATATTTTCCAGTTAATCAAATAATGATAAATTAATAATAATTAATAACTATATTATTATTGCTACATTAGAAGGGTATAGAAAGGGTTTTTTTTAAGCTATTTTGAAATTATATTATATGCAATAATAATATTATGTATAAAATGTTTTATTGAATAATATACGTTTCACAAGTGTGTATAAAATTTTCTTAAAATACAAACTAAAAAAAAACATTTTATTAAATCTTTCATACATAAATGTGAAATATCGTTACAAATGTGAAAAGTTCTCAAATCTGTTTTATCCATTAATTTTATATACAATCATTTATTACATATGACTGTTTATCGGTAATATTTTAAATACAAATTAAGAAATTTACATATTAATTTGATAAACTGTTCGTATTAATTGCTGATATAATGTATCACAATATTAGTAATGTAATTACAATATTAGTTATGAAATATTTATGTATTTATATTTAATTTAATCCATAACATAAAAAAAAATAAACTTTTTTTATTGCTTTGAAATTATTATAATCTCAATGTTGAATTATAAGGTATGAATTATTATTTTGTAATAAAAACTATTCTTTTATAATTAGTGGGTGCTGTAACCCTTTTGTTGCAAAAAATGAATATTATGTACGTTTATTATATCCAAATTATCTCATAGGGACAGATTTTAGTCAGAAAATATGAAGTGAAATATTCAAATAAATATGTTAACGTAGTGCGTAAATATACTTTTAAATAATAAAAATACTTTTTTTTTAAATAATTCGATTATAAAAAAGTGATTTTTAAAGCTTTGAGCTTATCTGCAGCAAGAGTCGATACGGTTGTAATAATATTTTTTAATTACAAATTTTCCTATTTATATTCTTACACATATTCTTCCTATGAGCTGATAACCATGATGTGGTTGAAGGGCTTTATGTTAAATTATGAATGAATGGTAGAGTGTATTAGAGATCAGTAAAACAGATTCTTCAACGTTCGAAGAGATTCCCTAAAATGGGACAATCCCATGAAAGATGGAATAATTGTAGAGTGAATGCAGGTACGTATTTTTATATTTTTTAATATAGCTTAAGACTAAAACTGGATCCCCGGTGGCTTGCTTGTCTTCAGCTGGAGGGATTTATTTCTCTGGCTAAGACCTTAATCTTAAGGTATAAGTAACCGTGCTCATGGGACTAATTGGCGACAGAGTACCAGCCTTATCACAATATGCAGGACTCTGTGGTAACAGACTACCCTTTCTCTAACTACTCGAGGGAATAACAAATGTTTTATATTAAAACAAAGAAATTGGAGCAGGGTCCCACTACAATGTGAGCATTTAGACTTGGGAAGGCCATTTGATCTCCGCGTCATTTGTGTCTCACGTCTCACACACGGCACCACACCCTTTTATAAGAGTCAAGTATAATACTTCGATGGCAAAGGCCGGAAACCAATGGTGAATAGAGGACAACCTCGACAAAGTTGGGTGGGCAGCTAGTAGGAGATTAACCAAAAAGAGCAAAGCTCTCCGGTGTATCCTAATTGCAGCAAATAGACCCAAGGGTGTGCTGAGCTGGAGTGCTGCCTCACCCAGGCTCGGTCCAGAAAAGACCAGTAAGGTTGCGAGTGGGCCCTGCTGGATGCACACATGGCCAACCTGTAGACAGTCATCGTTGTGAAAGAGAAATATTCCGAAAGCCATATCGTTTCGGAAATGTTTATACAGTTACTGGTAACGACAAATTCTGGCACCCCATGACTAGGTGGCGAAGGAGAATAAAAATAAAGAGAAGGAGATTGAAAGATAATAATGTCTCTATCATCTGTCCGAATTTATCAGACTACCTGCATCATAGCAAAAGCGCCTCTGTAATCCTGGGGTACTTTATCTTGGGTAGGGTGTATACAGTAGTGTCACTCATTCAAGAATCGTGGATGGTGAAGGGTGCGTTCGTTTATTATAGAACAGTAAGAAAATAACAGACAGAGCCTGCACAGCGCTGAAGAGAATCAATTTCTTGTTGGACCATATCACATGTTATCTTATATGATGGTCGATGTGAAAGGTATTGGAAGACTGATTATGACTTTAGATTACCTTTCATTTGTTAGTAAGGATAGCCCCAAGTTCGAAATTTGAAGATTAGTGGATCGCTATCGAGCCTCAAAGTTGTTGCTAATCATAGGACATGACGCTCACTTATACTACAGAGTGTGGGAGAGCTATGGCACCAATAACAAAGAGAAAAAAAGTCCTGCAATATCTGGTAGAAACAGAGCCAGACATTCTAAAAGTGGGCACTGCCTAAATTTAGAAATGTAAACGGGGAAGAGGTAATAGATATTACTTTAGTATCCATAGGATCGCATACTGGATCTAGGACTGGAAGGTTAGTATGATCACATGATGAACCAACATTGTTAGACCGCTCCCTGATCAACTTACACGATTGGTGTACCGGGAAAAGAAACACTGAAATGGGTGTCCCCCGGCAACAGAGTAGTGTAAACAGGTAGCGATGAGTTCATTACAGGACTTTAAATGGAAATCAGGATACACAGACTCTGGAGCTGGCAGAAAATAGATACCACCATACGCAACTTTGAGAAGAACTGCCAACCCAAAAGGGCGAGCTCAAAAAGCGAGGTATGCTGGTGGAGAGATCGACTGAGCCAAATGAGAGAGGTGAAAAACTTTCTGAAAGACAGGATGGAGAACATGTGGATAAAATACAGTGCCAACCAGGACTAGTATAGGAAAATCTTTAGGAATGCCAAGAGAGATAGCTGAAAAATCTTCTTTCAGGGCACCCATAAAAAAAGAGATACGACAAATATGAACAGGATTAAAGAAAATAATCGTGATACTATTCCTGGAACGTTAAAACTAGGGGATGGCAGGTATGCGCATACAAAAGAGGAAAATCTGCCCCAAATGATTCGCACAACTCGATACAAACTGATTCAGAGGCAAAGATGGAACTGGAGGTGGGATATACCGTTGGCAAGACGCAGGTGATTTCTTTTGCCTCCAGAAAAGTGCACCACAATTAACTAGTCCGAATTGATAAAGATACAGGGGACGGTGGGAATGGCTTTGGATGTCCAAGGCAATGCACTTATACATATTCTCGGAGAACAATAGTACTTTTAGAACTCTCGATAGTTTTACAATAAAATTTAGATTGATTTATCAATCTCTATACCTTTTGGCAAAAATTTTCAAGATGAAACTGGTGAAGATCTCTGGTAGCCGCGGGATCTAGAAAAACGTAATGGTAGATGAATTGGTTGGGGTGCGGAGCTAAGAGTAACCTCTTTAGACTAGAACCAGTGGTGGGACTCTACTAGATTAGTATTGAATGCGAAATACGACACTGATTCGAGCTTGACACCAATCAGATCTGGGATAAACAGAAATGTGTGACCACACTAGGGCATACATGTGTATTGAAAATGCAAAGGCCAGGAAAAAGTATATTCTTGATCTTAGTAGATGTAAGTTAAAGAGACTAGTGTAGATTCTTACGGATTAAGGCTCGCAGATATAATACGGGGCAGATGATTGCTAAAAAATTATAGATTTTGCGGCGATGAGGAGACTCATGCATCTCCTGTGTAGCTTCCTTTCCGAGAGGAAAATTTCCAGAGACTGAAGAGGAGAGGACGAAAAATGCTTTAATTATTTTTAAATTCTGGGATGCGTTCGGAATCTAGGGCATCTCAGATTGAAGGGACGACAAGGGACAACTTATGAGTCCAGCATTGAGGCTCGTTACCCTTAATGCCCTGTATTATGATAATAATTTGTTTAACATATTAGGAACTACTTGTCATTGTTAATGGCAAGTATAACGTTATTTTTTAATTCTTTATAACTTAATTTACTGAGCTTTATTAATGTACAAATCTGTATACTTAAGTTGTTTAGAACTGTTTATTATTGAATGTAATGTATTAAAAGGGTAATCAAGTATATAAAAAACAGACAAAACAGCAGCAAATTACAGTAAGTTCTTATGGTAAAACGCAATAAATATAACTTGTAATCGATTTATGAAATAGAGTAAGGAGTTTCTTTAAAAAGAAATAGAGAAATAGAGAAGAAGAAGAAAGAAAGGCTTCGCCAGATAGGGAGTGGTTAGTCAAAAAACTTCATCGGAACATCGAGTTAAATAGCCATCAACCTACACCCTGGAAAAATACATTCTTGGCTAGATCGAAGGCCTGACAAGATCGAAAGCTTAGTAAAAGGTCTTGGCTTCCAGCAAAAGAATGCAGTCTAAAGATTCAAGAGTTCTCCTAGCCAGAACAGGTATTTTTTATCGAATATTAAATAATTGTGTTCAACAGCTCTGAAAAAACTTTGCGAAATATCTACATTTGGAATGGTGTACACGAGCAACTTGCTACTTTACTAGTAAAAATAAAAATTAAACTCATTTATATATAAATATTGCAACGTGAAAAAATTATGTAAAACAAAACACTTAATGCCTTTCTACGAAAAAACAATAATTAAATCATATTATCATTTAAACAAAATTTTATATAATTATATTATATAATTATATATATATATATAATATAATTATATAATAATAAATCTTTTATAATTTCAAAAAAATATAGATTTTCATATGGGGTGAAATCGACAATTATTATCTGGCACGTGGTTTCAACAATGCTGTTCAACTCCGCATTCATTTACCTTGTCTTCGCTCCTCACAATCACATACACTTGTGTGTACTGCAGTACTCATTATTTCTCTCACGTTCACACCAAATAACCTGCCCTATCCTTTTGACTCACTCTTAAATCTCACGCATAATTTTTCTTCGTAGCACACTCATTATTTTTAATCACGCTTACTTTCAAGATCCTCTCTATGATTAACTTTCTATCTTGCTATCTTTAAATATTTAAAACTATCTTGCTCTTTCTTTAAATTATAAAAATTTTACTATTATAATCCATTATATGTAAAAGCTAAAAAACAGTAATGTGGTTTTGAATATAAAAAATAATTATTTTTAATTATTACATATAGTGGTTTTGTATTAAGACTATAAAAACTAAAAAAAATTTGTTTTAAATATTAAATTAATTAAATAAATAAAACAGCTAAAATATCATTCGCAGTAGGTGTTTAATATAACTACACCTAACATAAATAATACGATTATTAAAAATTGCATTCAATATGTGCTAATCATTTTATTTAATTTTTAATATCTCTTTTTAGAATTTATAAATTTTGTTTGCTAAAGTTGTAACATAAAAAATAGACTTTTTTTATTTTATTAATTATTATTACAAAATTTTAAGCCATTTGAAATTATGAGTTATATTATTATATATATTATGACTTAAATAATTTTTTTTGACGTGTTACTTAAATACAATAAATACTAAAAATATTCGCAGTCTTGTAATTTTTTGAAAAATTAATTTATAATAAATTTAAGGAATTTAATTTTAATTTTAATTTAATTAATTTAAGGAATTTAAATCTATTTTTAATTTAAAACATACCTTAGTTTTTCCTGAACCAGTTGGCCCCACGAGCATTAAACCATGACGAACAATCGTTGTTTCGTATAGTTGAATTATTTTATGTATAAATTCTGTAAATATTACAAAAATGAACAGAAAATGTTCAGATTACCATATATAAAAAAGATATAAAAAGATTCAAGTAATTATGCGTTTATATGTTGTATTATATGTATGGATTATAATGTGCCATCATTCTTTAAGGTAAATTCTATTCTTTTTAATATTACTGTTTCACACGTATAAAGTTTTTTGATTACACAAAGATATTGTAAAAATCCATAAGTTGTCACAATACCCTTTCTACAACGTTTTAGATTGCCCCTACGTTTAAATTTGAATAAAGATAGGTTTTTTCACATAATCACATTGTTTTTTCGTTAATTATTTAGAAAATACAAAAACTCAATAAAAAGAAATTATGTACTTTATGTAAAAGAAAAAATAATTAATAAGCTTTCCCTATCCGGTGTAATAATAATCAGGAAATTGTAATTTTTTATTGAATTTTATAATGCTTAATACAACCACTGTCGAAAATTTTTATAAATAATAGAATGGAATCCGCAAAAAATTTAATTTTGGAAATATGTTTTATTTAGATAATCACATACAACCATAAAAAGAGCATTAAATTTTTTAAAGCATTATTAAAAAAATGTAAATAATTAAAAAAAAAACCTTTAATTGTGTAAATTGATGTCATTAATTTATTTTATATTTTTTAAAACAGTATCGGGTATTACCATAATATAAAATTTTTTTTTGTTTTAATTTATATGAACTCTAATCAAAGTTAAAAAAAATTAATTTTGTAAACCCTTAACTAACTAAATTTTGTAATAAATTTTGTAAATCATTAGTTAAATAAATTCTGAAAATTTTTTTCACCGATAAATTGTTAATTCAAAAAAATTTGTAACCGATAATTAATTGTGAACTAGACATAATTTAAAAAATTAAATTACAAACAAATTTAGTAAAAAGGGTGAACATTGAATAAAACCAAAACCGAACCTATTAGCCCCTTTTTACAAACTATCCATCCCATGCTATTGCACTCCAGTGTGCAGGCATAAAGCGGAGAAACCGCAAACGCAAATCGGTATAGACGCGCATTCACTAAATAAGCTACATTCAAAAGCTACCGGATCAAATATCAGGATCTCACCTCCTGGACGTAACATGCGCTAAATTGTATGGTGGGATGATAGTTTGTTTTTGGGGTTATAAGTTCAAAAGTGGTAAAAGAAGAAAACAAAAATTTGTCTTAAATAAAATACTTGTAAGTAATAAAATAAGCAATAATGAAAGAAGAATATTATATAATAAATATAAGACTTGCAAATAAGAGCAAACAGTGATTAAATAAAACATGATTGAAATAAACCAAAAATAAATATTGGACTTGCAAAAAAGAGCAAGCAGTGATAAAACAAAGAAAAGAAAATTGAAATTAAATCCTTATAAAAAAGTAGTAATGAAAAAGGTAAGTAAAGAAATAAATAATAAATAATATCTTCAATAGGAGCAAGCAACAAAAGGGAGAGTAAAGACTAGCTAACAGAAAAAAGAGCAAGCAGTGATAAAACAAAGAAAAGAAAATTGAAATTAAATCCTTATAAAAAAGTAGTAATGAAAAAGGTAAGTAAAGAAATAAATAATAAATAATATCTTCAATAGGAGCAAGCAACAAAAGGGAGAGTAAAGACTAGCTAACAGAAACAAGCAATGATCAAATATATAAAATGAAGAATTTTTTTTTTTTTGAGATTTTCTAACAAGCAGTAAGCAATAATACTGTGAAGGCTTGTCTATTGGAACAAGTGGTAAAATAATGTTAAAACAAAAATACAATAGAATCAAAATATTCATAGTTCAAGAGCTCGTTGAAAAAAAAAACTTTTTTTTTACATAAATTTTGAAATGACCAACTCTACAAGATCAGTAGTGAATGCTTTTGACCCGTTCACACCAATGAAACAGTTTTCAAGAGAAACCCAGAGTGATAAAATAGAACAAGCAACAAAATCCAACGAGAAGAAAAATTTCTGATTGAGGTAGAACCCTTTAACTCCCCTATAATGGAAAATAAAAAGGTAAAATCAGAAAGAAAAAGTGTTGTAAAGAAAAATACTAAAACAACCATGAATTACAAATCAACATTTTAATAAGCAAAGTATGTCCCAATATTTGATGGCAAAATAATATCTTCAGCCGAATTTATAGACGGATGCGAGGACGCAGAAGGTATGATTGATTCTCCTTATAAAACAACATTATTAAGACTAATATTGCCTAATCTACGAGGAGAAGCTCGCCACGCCATAAGAGGTAAAAAAAAACACTATTAAAGAATTGAAGCATTTCCTCAAAACAATTTATTCCCCAATACAGTTCCATATGGACTTATTGGGAGAAATCTCAAAAGTATATCAAAGGCAAGGTGAGAGCGTTTTTTCATTTGCTAATAAAATCCGTAAACTGGGAAGAAAAGCCATAGAAACTTAAATAAATAAAGACGGAGAAGCGAATAAGAATTTTCAAGAATCAGTATTCCAAGCATTAGTGAATAATTTTAAGTGGTTTAATCCCTGAAATACGGCGTAATCAGGCAAAAACAAGCAACGTCAGCGATACTTTGCGAGAAGCATTATCGTTAGAGAAAGAGCTAGAGGCACAAAGATGAAAACGACAGGACGATGTACCAAACTCACGACAATTAACCAAACCAAAATTTATATACACTAGTCCAACCCACAATGTTTTGTAGAAATTGTAATCAAAATAGACACACCACAGAAAACTAGAATAATTCTAGCATGCCAGATCTGCAATCGAATAGGTCACAACGCTAATGAATGTAGAATAATAATAAGGTGCCAACAATGTAATGAACAAGGACATACTACTTCACAGTGCAGACGGACGAAACAAAATGTTGTCAGCTGTGCAACAGAGAAGGTCACACAGCAAATAAATGCTTTAAACATCTGAATCAAGCCCAATTAAACAGACCAACGAGCCATATAGCGTGCCGGAATTGTAATAGAAACGGACACGTAGCAGCGATCACAGAGCACATCCTGAGAGATTTTGCAATTTTTGCAAGAATAGGGGGCACATTGAGGCCAATCGTTTTAAAAAAAAAACTTATAAGGGGCACCAGCATAAAAAAACTACACCAGTCTCCCACTGATGAGTTCTACAGGGGAGACTACCAGTACATCGCACAACGTAAGGACCAACCAAAACTTGACAAAAGAATTGATTGCAAACAATTAAATAGAAAGGAAGTGGGAACGCCTCAGTTTTGTTTCACAAATTCAGCCGCAAATAAAGAATACATATTTTTAATAGACACGGGATCAGAGGTTAGCATTTTAACACAGAAAGTCCTTCGCGACCCATTGGAAAGTAAAAATGTAAATAATTTATTTATAACAGGAATATCTAGTGACTCTATTGCACCCAAAGGCATTGCATACGAATATTTGGTACGACTCACCCTTTTCTAGTAGTCACTAATGATTTTGATACAAATTATGATGGATGGATTATGATGGAGCAGTTTTTTTGCCAAAAACAATATTGTTAAGAGAAATTTGCGAGTTTCTTTGAAGCGCACAAAGACATCCATATTTGAATACTATCGTTCTTTCGATCGACGTCGATAGTCAATTGTTGCGTCCGCACGTGCCGTCGAGGCGCGAAGGGGTGATAGATGAATATCGATTTTCCGTTAATCAGTTCCATCGAAACCGCGGAAGAAAGAACAACGACACGATTCCCGCTCATACTCAATCCCTAATTTAAAACGTGGATCTCCTTATTAATTTAAAAGAGATCAGTACGTACCAAGGATACAGTATTGTTATTTATTGGTGCGTACCACATTCGCGAGAAAAAGGCTACTTACGTTAAAGTTAAGAAAGACATTATCACGATACAATTCAAATATTAAAGTTAATTTTGAATGTAATAACTTGAAAAAAAACAATATTACCTATAAATTTCCTAGTTTTACAGAGACAACACGAGAAAAAAATCAATCTCAAACATACCAAGAGATGAAGAATTTACGGTATTACCTTTCATTAACGTTTAGATTTTCTACAAGCAGAACAAGAAACTTATGATTGACAGCGGAGCAGAGATCAATATCATTAAGGAAGATATATTGCCTTTTAAGGTTGAGATCAATAAAAGGCAACAGTATTATTAAAGGGAATTGGAGAACCTACGATAAGAGTAATTGTAGAAATAGAACTAGAAGTATTCGGAACAAAAGACATTTTTCATGTAGTACCACGCCACTTCCGTATCCAATTTGATGGAATAATAGGCTTGTCTTATTCAAGAAAAGCAGCAGCATTGATAAATTTTCACAAAAATTCACTTGTGACTAATAACCCCAAAACCCCTATATTATTTTGCAATGAAGAAATCTGCCACAAAGAAGAGATCGACGAAAACAAATACTATTACCAAGCGTCAAATAAGGATATCTCAAAGAATTTAGAAATATCGATCGAAACACCAGACTACTGCAAGAAAACTACTACTGAAACTACTACTAAGGAACTACTGAAGCAGTTAAAGATGAATCTATTTTTTATTTAGAACAGTCAATAAACATTCAGCTCAAACATTTGCAGCCAATAAAACAGTCGCAAATGAAATTAATGATAAATAAGTTTAAAGATAGATTCTTCATTAAGGTAACAAATAGGAACATACAGATTAAAATAACTCACTGTATCCAAACTGCAGATGATTACCCAGTCAACTCAGAACAATATAGATATTCCCTTACATTTAAAGAAGAAATAGACAAACAAATTCAAGAGTTATTTGACGCAGGAATCATTGAGCCATCAAACTCTCCTTACAATACTTCTCTATGGATAGTCAAGAAGAAGCCTGACTCTCTGGGTAATCCACGATGAAGATTGGTATTAGACTTTTGGAAACTAAACGAAACAATAGTCAGCGACGCCTACCCTATACCGAATATAACGGAAATTTTTTTATCTTGTTGAAGTTTGCAAGTATTATACGGTTATAGATTTAGCATCTGGGTTTTACCAGATTAAAATAGACGAACATGATGCAAACAAAACCGCATTTAGCACTCCATAAGGTTATTATCAATTTAAAAGAATGCCATTTGGTCTTAAAAATGCTCCCGCCACTTTCCAATGATTAATGGACAATGTATTAAGAGGAATAAAGTAAATAAAAGAAGTCTTTGTGCACATAGACGATTTAATAAATTACAGCGACACAATAGAAGACCACGAATATAAATTTGGCATACTTATGAACAGACTTAGAGAATCTAATTTAAAAGTGCAGTTGGACAAATGCGAGTTTTTAAAAGTAATGTTAAGTATTTAGGTCACATATTAAGCAAAGAGGGATTGAGTTCCGATCTCGAGAAATTAACTGCGGTAGAAAATTTTCCAACCCCAAAGAATAAAAAGAACGTAAGACAAGTTTTAGGACTCGCTGCATATTACAGAAGATTTATAAAGAAATTCGTGCACATAGCAAAGCCTTAGGTTGACTATTGCAAAACGAAAGTGTATTTAAATGGGACGATAAGACTAAAGAAGCTTTTAAAAATGAAAAAATCAAATTATGCAAGCCTCTCTTACTGCAATTCCCTGATATGAGTAAGCCTTTTAATATAACCTGTGACGCATCCAGATTCGCAATCTACGGCGTTTTATCTCAATGAGATATCGAAAAAGATTTACCAACAGCCTACACATCACGTGTACTAAGAGGTCATGAACTATCATATGAAGTATATGAGAAAGAAGCCCTTGCAATAGTACATTCGGCAAAAACCTTAAAATCATATATATATATGGTAATAAAATAACTTTTTTAACAGACCACAAACCTTTAGTATGGTTTGAAACCTCGCAATCAAATACAAGGGTACAAAAATGAAATTCAAATTATCAGAATACGATTACACTATATTAAATAAACCAGGACGATTGAATTAAAATGCTGACGCCCTTTCACGTAACCCCGTACAACATAAAGAAATTATAATGCTTACCAGGCGCCAAACAAGGCAACATAAGGAGGCCGAAATTAAAAGTCCACTTGACGGACGTAAAGGAAAACCCACTAAACAAAGAAAACCACGTAAGAAAAAATACAAACCTGATAAAGAAATTCATGAGAGTAACAAAGACAGTAACTTTAGCGACAACATAAGCAGTTCTGATGAGAGCAGCAATGAGATAGAATGCGTCATTAAAAATCCAAACGATTCAACATCCAAAACAAAATCTTTCATTATCAAAACTAAAGAAATCCTTCATTATCGTCACGACAATATAAACTACTTTGTAACATTGACAGGTGAACCCTACGATGAAGGAGCTAAGGGTTTATTAAAGATAAATAAAATACCTGAAAAACAAACTCTTTCTATTGGAAGTGTCTCGGAATTAAAACGAGGAAAGAAAATTTTATTTGGGTTATGTATACGAGGTGAAAACCCTGAATCACAATACATTATAAAAGAGAATAAAGAAAAAAATTATTAAATTTGAAGGATGTACTAAACAAGAATATAAGAGAATTTAACATTGCTAAAAGTAACCACATTGAAAACATACCCTGGAGCGAAATCCGAGAATTAATAAACATAACATTCTGTAATACTACAATAAAAATAATAGTATGCGATGGCACTCTCAGGTATGTACCTGAAGACAAAAGAGACGAAATATTCAATGAGCTACACAGCACCCCTATCGGAGGTCATAGAGGTGTCTCCAAAACTTACAACAGAATCAGGAAGAACTACTATTAGGAAAATTTAAAGTTGGATATAAACAGGCGAATACAACAATGTACAAATTGTCAATTAAAAAAAACTATTTAGACTAAAAACACGTCAACCAATGGCAATTACCGATACCCCAGGAACCACTTTTGATAAAATAGCAATGGACATAGTAGGACCACTGCCCGTAATATAAAATAGAAACGAGTATATTTAAACAATGCAGGATCAACTCTCAAAATATTATTTAGCAGCATCTATATCAGCAGACGTTTTTATTCGGAAATTTATGTGTATTTTTGGATCACCAAAAATTATCCTAACCGATCAAGGTAGGAATTTTGTAAGTCATTGATTGAAGACAGTAGTTCAAAGATTTAAAATAAAACAGATACAAAGACTACCTTCCATCCACAATCAAACGGATCACTTGAGAGGTCACATCATGCCCTAAGTAAATTTTTAAATCAATACACATCAGCAGACGATGAATGGGACGATTAGGTCGACATTGCAATGTTTAATTACAATACTTGCGTACAGGAAAGTACTAAACATACATCTTATGAAGTAGTATTTAGAAGACTGGCAAGATTACCATCCGCTAACACATTACGCGAACCAGAATTGTAACCCACCTATCAGGGGCACATAAAATATTAAGTAGGTTGATTAGTAGGCATCAGAAATTAAGCTTACGAAAATCTAGTAAAGGTTAAGATGAAGTCTAAAAATTATTACTATCGGAAAAGCAACGACAAAAATTTCAAACTTGGGGATTATTTTTTCTAAAAGAAGATGATTCAGGAAAGTTAGAAGTCCAATACACAGGTCCACATAAAATTTTAGAAATTATCGAAACATTGAATATCAACAAAAAAATATTAAAATTCAATATAAAAAGACCTCAAAAATAGTTCACGCCAATTGATTAAAAATATCTTATATAAACCCTAATCAGATTTTCTTTTATACACAAAACAAGAATACATATACAATGATGGGGACGAAAGTAAGACTGACGATAGTTATAATACTACACCTTTTAAACCGCAACAATAGCCTATAACTGTGATGTGCGGTAACCAAACGTTACTACAATAAAGAAGACCCTGAAGATCAACAAAGGCCCAGAGATGAGAAAAAGGTACAAAACGAAGCAAACACTAAAATTCAACAAAAGGAAACCAGCCCATCAACACAGTAGGATCTTCAATTTTTTTTTAAAATATTAATTAGTCTTAAGAAATCATATTACCTTTAAACTCACTCGGGGTCACAAGTCATCATAATTGTTTAAAATTAAGAATCTCCTTTTAAATTACAACTTTTAGCATTCGTTACTCATAACCGTATTAGGCTTGTAAAAAACTTGATATCTTTTAGGGATAATAAATATTGAATAAATCAGATACAAAAACAAAAGTGGTAAAAATGTATCTACTATGATTAACATGAGACCACAAAATGAAATGATCGTTATAACACAACCTGTACAAAAGGGAGAGCATCTTTTAAAAGAGGGAAATATACTCAGACTTCGAACGTACCCTAACCACCTTTCGTACAAGAATGGGACATCTAATCCCAAGAAAAAACAGTAAAGAGCTCATGCCACTTCTCAAGAAAAATCCACTGATCAATAGAAACCAAAGAATGTAAATATCACGATCGATCACGACTAATCACAGCTGATTCAAATTAAATATCAAGGGTAAAGGTAGTCGCTCTAAGAAACCCATTTAGTAATTCTTAATCAGGTTATAATAAGTTAATCAATGCATTAAGTTATTAACGAAACCACTAATTGCTCATGTAATTCACGAGTTAGTGTTTGAGGGTAAGGGTGTTACGACCAGAGCAACGGTCTAAACTAAAATTTTTTCTCTCATCTTCCCCCACTCGACTAGATTCTATCGTCACATTTATGACCGCTTAAAATCACCTTTGTACGCAGACGCTGATAATTCAGCAACTCTATACGCGGCCCACATTCAACTAAGTCACAACATATTCGTTATCGTTTGACACTCCTGATTCACAACTCTTATTCTTTATTACATACGCGGGACTATCACAATACATTTAGTTATATTCAACATATGACCCAGCTGATGCAACATAATTCCTTATCAATCGACACATTCCCAGCCAAAACGATGAATTTTTGCAAACTCTTTCTCGGAAAAATGAGTTCTTCTCGCTACACGCTCACGAAGCATAATTTAGGAAATCTTTAAGGTAGGGATGAAATTTTTATAGGCTACCAATATATAAAAGGGTCCTATAAAACTGTAAAAATCACATTGTGACGACCTGTCAATTAACTAGTACGCCAGCTAAATCTTCAAGGAGCCAACATTATAAGCTATTACTTTATCTTATACTCTTATTCAAATTTCATCGCGCAGTGTCGTATTAAATTTAAATTTTATTAATTTCAAAATTTATCTTGTTGCATTTAACCAAATTTTGTAAACCATTAATCTAATAAATTGTATAAAAACTCGTTAAAGAAAATAAATTTTGTAATAAATTTTGTAAATCGATAATTAAATAAATTCTATAAATTTTTGTCACCGATAATTGTTAATTCAACAAAATTTGTAACCAAAAATTAATTTTAAATTAGACATAATTTAATAAATTAAATTAAGAACCAATTTAGTAAAAAGGGATGAACATTGAATAAAACCAAAACCGAACCTATTAGCCCCTTTTTGCAAACTCTCCATCCCATACTATTGCACTTTAGTGTGCAGGCATAAAACGGAGAAATCACAAACGCAAATCGGTATAGATGCGCATTCACTAAGTAAGTTACATTCAGAAGCTATTGGATCAAATATCTGGATTTCACCTCCTGGACGTAACATTATAAATAAATATATTATTTTTTTTAAATTTTATTTAATTGTTATCATTAATGCAATCCTTAAATATTATTATTAATATTAATATTAATATTAATTATGCAATAATCACATCATAATTTTAAAATTTTGAAATTTCACATATCTACAGCTTGTGTACTATAATACAGTTAATAAAATTGTATTATATAGATAGTTGCTAATTCGTAGTTTTAAACTATTTAAATAATATAAAATATTATTTTTAATTTAAACATTTACCTGGGACATTTTTTAGGCCCATATTCGCCATCAAATCTTTAATTGTTTCAATAAATAAACTATAATCTATATTTTTTTCCACCGTATTAGGAAATAGATCAGAAACGATTCCTAAACAATTATATTTACATAATCATTCATAAATATTAAACATAAATTATATTAAAGAAATTTTTAATGGATCGAACAGAATCTCAGATATTTATATTAATAAACATTATGATAGCAAACCATTAAATAGTTTTAAGTCATCTTTCACAAATTTAGGTACATTAACATCTCTTAAAGCACGCAAACAAATTTGCGGCTCTTCCATATCCTTTTGTTCCCTTTTTAATATTCCGGCGACAGCTATTACTGTTTTTACTGATCTCATTCCAAAGTCATAATGGTCCTTAATAACAAAATCGAAACATGAATACGGTATAATCTAATTAAAAAAATAAAATTGTACCTGAGAACTAAGTTGCTCCGAACTTAATTTAAATGTAGCAGTAATTTTTCCAGCAAGGTTTTGAGAATCACTAAAACCACAAGAAAATAATGAAATCTCAGCTATGAGAGTATAGTTAGGTACCATCATAGCAACAGGTCGAAAGAGAGCTTTTAAATTATCAGGTAGTTCTGTTCGTCCGGCATATCCTGGATTCATGGTTATAAAAGCAGCGCAAGAGGGTCTTAAGCGAAGTTCAACTCCCTCAAAGATAAATCTTTTTGAAATAAAATACAAACATTTACATCAAATCATTTCAATATATGATATTTAATATTTTTGTAGATATTTGTTTTATTTCAAGTAAATGATTAAATTATTTTTACGTTTCAGCTTGCATTTGCTGAGCTTTATGAATAGTCATAACCTGTTGTGCTACTACAGATAAAACTTCAATGTCGATACGATTAAACTCATCAAAGCAGGCCCATGCTCCTGAACTAAAATAATCATTAAGCTTATCTGGCTTATCAAAAATAAATAGTTGTAATCTTAAAGAAGATTTATTACACCTTGCAAGACCTTTAAAAAATTTTCCCATAGAAATGAAATCTAATTGATCTGAGCAGTTAAACACAACGCATTGAACAGCTAAAGCCTTAGCAAGATCCTTAGTGGTTTCGGTTTTACCAGTACCAGCGGGTCCAGCAGGAGCACCACCAAATTTTAAATGTAAAGCACCTATCAACGTTAAATAACATCGATCCGTTAACGGTGTGATTACGAGACGACCATTATTGCCAAGATATTCATAACTAAAATTGAGAAATTGTTTCAAATACATTTTTGTAAAATTTTTAATTACAATATTACAAGTACTTGTATATTTGCATTTTCTTATTAAATTTATATTGCTTCAAAAAATTAAATTACCGAAAAACTAAGGCTTTCTAATATTTTAACGCAAAAATACTGACCCGTATGCAAATTCAGCATTAACTGCGCGTACTTTCAGGTCAGACTCATTAATCCAGTAGTAACGTAATTGTGAAATCCAATCAAAATCATTAACGTTGGAAACCCGTCCTTCAATCAATTTTAAAAGAACGTCACGTGCGTGAACTTCAATCGTTATAATGGCCTCGACCATTAATCTTTCAATTTCGGTTTGTTGGCCACGAACTAAAGTTCGAAGATTATCTAACTAATATGAAAAAAATTATTATTAATTATAAAATATTATAAATTGCATACAAAAATAAATGAAAAGTCTTTACTTGTGAAATCATAACTTTTGCGTAACTACGTAAAGTATTTGATATAATAGCTATTTCAACGTGAGCGGTCCAAGAAGTTTGGCCAACACAAAGCGAAACCTGTCCAGGCCACATATAAATCCAGTCCATTCTTGGCATCAATTCCACTTTTAGAAGAGATTCGCTTATTTTGTGGCGAATCGTAGTTCTCATGGAGCTCTCTACAGTTTCTAGCCAATATTCTACACTACCTAACGGTTTAATAGGCGGTTTAAGAATAACCTCCTCATTTTCTGCAGAGTACATACGCGTGATTGTTAAATCAGCTTCGAAACGTAATTCTTTCATATTTTCAAAACATTTTTTCAAATGTGGCTGTACTGCGTGTACATTTTTTGATTGTGCTAGAATCTCAATAAGCTCATCATCACTAAGAAAAAAGAAACGTGGAAAAATTATTCTTCGGTTTTCTAAATATTCAGAAAGTCCTTTTTGTACCACTTCTAAAAGATTCATGCATTCTCGTAAGCTCTCTAATAATATTTTATCAGGACATACTTCAATAATCTGCAAAGGATCGAAAATTAAAAATAAAGAATATTTTTTATTTTTCATACAGTTTTTAATATTTAAATCAATTACAATTGGATTTTCCTTGGCGACTGCCATAATTCGTCGCCAATTACGATCTAATGTATTATATTTTTTTGATTCAATTGGCAATTGTTGATTAATATCTTCAGAAGAAAATATAGGTTCTAAATACATCCAGAGTCTTATTCAAATGTAATTTATATATTAATTTAACAATTTGAAAATTGATTATTATGATAAGAATAAAAAAAAATATTTGAAAGTTGATACTTTTGTACTTCCAACCAAATTACAATAACGTCTTGAGTAAGTTTTAATGTTGATAACCAGTTATCAACTTCATCGTTAAATGCTTTTTTAAATGGACTAAAGCTAATTTGCTGTGTACTAATTATATGATCATCTAAAAGTAATTGTATTTCATCTGTTATCTTCATTGTATACGTACCTATAAAATTTAAATATTTTCATAATAAATATATTAAATATTGCAATAAAATTAATTGCTTAAAAAAACTAACCAGTTTGTTTATATGATAATATTTCCATCGCAAGAGATTGCCAAACCGATTTCATTTTTTCTAAAGTTTTTTCTATTCCGTATTCTTTAGCAGCAGTTTCAGATATTTCTTTAATAATTTCTTCAAATTCCATAATATTTAAAGAAAGTAATTGCTTAAATGTTAATTCAGGGCTGAATGAAATAGTAATTCCTGTTTCATTACTAATATCTTCTAAATGTCGAGCTTTTATGCCTGGATTTCTAAGAGCTTGTATAACGCCTATGTAAGGTTTGAAAGATTCAATTTCAACTTTTATTTCTTCAGCCAAACCAACGATTGCTAAATATCAATTATACTTATGATTCTTTTTAAAGACATTTTAAATAACAAATAATGAAGAAAATTGTTTACAGAACAAAGCAATTTTATTCATGTAATAATTAAGAAGAATAAATAATGTATTATTACTATATGTATATGTATAATCTATTTTACATACTTGGATTCTCATGAAAAATTTTTATACTTCGTCCTATCATTTTATGCATTTCATTCACCATATTATATATATCGATACCGTTAATAGTTACTAAAGGATCTTCCAACCAAGTTTCATGCCATTTCAACCAATCTTGTTTAAAATATATAAATATATATAAATAAATAGAAAATTAATTAAATATTATGATTATTATGTACATAAATAAAAATAACCATGAACCGTTAGCCAAAAGTTCTTGTAAGGCTCAAAATCTTTTATTAATAATGAAAGCTTTTTGAATGGTGTAATAGGCACTCCAAATAATTTTTGTCTTGCATTTAATACGAGACCAAATCCATGTAATTCCTCCATCAAATTCCATGTCTTATTAATTTCCTTCGATATTTCATTAACCTTTTTGATATTATCTTGAACAGCAATATTTGATACACTTCCAAATACAAATTCGATTTTCTCATTCATCTCAGCTTCATTTTCTAATTGTAATTTGTAGAAATCATCTTTTTCTAGACGACTTAAAGTTGTATGTATTTGAATTATCTATCATTATTACAAACAATATTATTCTTAAAATAGTGTAAAAGAAAAATATGTATGTGTTTATGAATATAATTGGAAATATAATATGTTATATACTTTATTTTTGATTATTAATGGAAAATTCATAACTTCATATCGAACTTCGAAATCCTCATCTGATAAATTCCATAAAAAAAAGTCTAAAATATCATAATCTTTTTTTAATTTTTGAAAGTTTTCAAAATGAACGGTTACTGTTACTGGTATAGCTTCCAACCACTCTCGTAATTCAAATACTTTTTCTATATCAGTTGGCTGTTCATTTAGTTTTTTGAAGATAAGCTTAAACTCATCAAGTATATCATTAATTTTAAAGCGAATGCATTTTGCATGCATGTTAAGTAAATTATGTATAATTTCAAGATGTTTGTTGATTAAAATTTTTTTAAATTTTTCAATATTCACTTTAAATGCTCCAATAAGTACATAAAAAGGTAATTCATTCTCTATAATATCCTTTAAGGAATAATGCATTAAAACCTCCGTTTTGAATGAAGCTATTGTATATTCATCATCTTTGAACTTCCTATTAAAATATATATTTTATTTAAAAATAAAAAAACTTATAATGTAAATTCCCAGTTTTTTTTAAATATAAAAATTTAAAATTAATGTATGATTTATGAGCATCGGTTTATTGCCTTGACATTACATTAAAAATAATATTTTTTTTTTGTTTATCAATTTTATTTAGTATAAGCTATTATATCTGTAAACGTTACAGAAACTGTTAATTTTAATTAAAATATGTTGAGCAAAAATATATAATACACCTTTTCAATTACTATATTAGAAAAGTATATTGCCTTACGTTACGTATTGCTTCACATCAAGATTAAATAGACTACGATATTTTTCCATTTTTTTAAGATATGCAAGTAGTGGAATTTTAGACTTATTATAAGCTATTTTAATTCTTCTACGAACTTCACAAACTAAGTATTCATCTGTGCTTAAAGAATTAAGATATTGACCCTTAGGAAATGTAAAATTTTCCAAGATCATCGAATGTATTTGACTTATTTGGTCACATGATTGAAGTGCATTGACATATATTGAATCTAATTTTTTCTAGTATTAAAAATTATATTAATCGTTATTCTCTAGTTTTATCACATAAAAAAGGAAAAAAGCTAACCTCAAATAAATTGAGATCTGTTGTAAAAAAGGGACCTTTTTCAGTCATGTAAATTTCTATTTCAAATATGGAAAAAGTCATTGGTTCGAATCGTTTACTTTTTAAATCAGTATCCCAAATAAAATTTGGTTTTAAATTTAAAATAGGAAAAGTTGGAGTTTCGAAGTTTGTAAGAAAGTGTAACGATGAATTCGTTAATAATTGTCGTAATGCACACTATTTGGTAAAAATAAAACACGTGTAATTTAAAAATTTAAAAATTTCTAATATAAAGTTATAAAAATTTGTTATTTTTTCTAAATATTATTATATTTCTTAACCAATAACTTATCGATAAATTGGTAACCTGCATTAATTGTTTAATAAGATTAAGTAATCTTTTTAGTTTCATGACTTCATATACGTTGTATTTTTTTTGTTTAAAATCAAACCATCCTTTTCCAATATCTCTTAAGCTCATTTTAACAGTATTTGATATTTTTTCAAGCCATAAGCCTTTTAAATAACTTAAAACTTTATGTATTTCATTTAACTGTTGTGTTTCAAATTCCTCGATATTCAATGGTTTGCCATACTTAAGCATAAAAAGTATCTTCGTGGAAACTTCATTGCATTCATTAACAATAGATCTCATAGCTTCATGAATTTGTATTTGCACATATAAAGTATTCCATTCAATTAATTTTTTAATACCCTGGTTAATAATAAAATATTTAATTAAAGTCATAAAATCAGATAGCTTCTAATGCAATTATCATATTTTCAAAATTTAAAAAAAATAAATAATTATAAATAAATATAGTGTTATAGAAGTAAATATTTTTAATACAATTTTATGATAAATAAATCAAAACGAAAATCGCTGATTCAATATTTGCTAACTAATGTTAAAATTTACGTTAATTCATTCAAATATTGAAATTAATATCAATAGTGTTAATAAAGTACTTTTTAAAAATGTAAGTGTATGTAAGTATTCAATAAATTTTAATAAATAAAAAAACATGTAAAATTAAAAGAAATATTCATTAAATAATTTCTGATTGAATAAATACTCCATAAAACCTGATAGTTTTTTATTTTCAAAATGGGAATCCTGTTAATAGCCCTGGAATGTACAAGATTAGTGGTAAAAAAATCAGATATGACGGGATGATTGGAAAGCAGATGTCGACATTCCAAATCACACATTACGCGCAAATAATTTCGTTCAGCCTCTTCCATTACCTAAAACAAACTTTACCTTAAGTATAAAAGTATACCTTTATACTTTGTTTCTCTGTTATCATAGCTCCTATCTTTTGTTAACCAACCTTTGCGATTTGTTCTTCATTATAAATGCACCTATTATTCGTAAGACGCATAATTGTCTCTTTTGTATTGTTTGTAAGCGATTCTATTCCTTCCGTTGGTATACAATCGAGATATAGGTTATACCTGTAAAAGTTTTTTTGCTGTTTTAGCGATCCCTCACTTTTGAAATTTACTATATAATTTTGTAAACTGGTGTGTGAGCTTTTTAATGATTTCTTTAGTTTCAGAGAAAAATAAATCTCATTTATTAATAATAATTTATATTTAATGGTACAACACAGACCCAATCAGACGATGACATCCTGGTGCACTAACATCTAGGGCAACGACCTAACTGATCTAATGGACCCTACTTGAAAGTGGCTGGTAGCTGACTACACCCTTATAACGATGACGCATTGATTCTACTGGCTCAGAGCCAACAACCTGCACTGACTGTACTGACTTGATGTCGACAATCCGTACTGATTCATCTAACCCGAATGACAACCTTGACCCAAAAAATCGACCAACTCCAATAATGAACCAACCGACACCGGTCAACTCAACACAACCCGATTGACCTGCATCCCCGCCCCGTCCGATCAACGTTTCATAATCTGTGATTTTCTATTGATATGATTATTATTATTGACGTGTTGTAAGTTGATTTAAAAGAGTGAATAAAGACTTGATATTGTCAAAAAATAAAACAAGACTCGAATTCATTTCTAATTAATGAATATTTATAACTAATGAAGTATACAAGAATAGTAAGATTCTATGTAAAATTGAACTACCTATCTAATTTTATAAAAATTACGACCACTAAAATTTTATATTGTAAAATATTTTTGCAATAATTAGTATATTGTTATGTGATAAATAGTTTTTCAAGAAATTTTTATAAAAAAAATATGTATATATTAATATTTTTTTAATGCAATTTTATAGATACCTGAAATATAAGCTTTAAAAAATAAATATGTTATTTGATACATTAGTTTTGTAGTATATATATTAACATGAAAATTTTATTTTAATACATTGTTACTTTAAAATTTTTGAATAATTTAAATTTATCAAACATAGCTATGTATCCGTATATTTAGGATAATAATAGTATAGCCAATTATACAGTTAACTTAATCCTAATGGAAGACTATTTAAACACTATTTCTATTAAAGACTAAAACTTTTATTGTTTTTTAATGAATTATCACACTTACATTTATTGTAGTGGTCATTAATAACTTACATATAGAAGCAGTGATATTTTATTTATTAAAAATTGACGTGGACGCGGAAAAATAAATTATAAAAATAAATTCCAAACAATAATATTGTTTGGAAATAATAAAAAGATATTTCAAGTAACCAAAGAAAGATTTATGTAATGTCACGTGTTGATATACTGATTCGAGTAAATCATAGGGTTGATAGACTGAAAAATACCTGAGAATCAATACTTGGAGTCTAGTTGCAATATTTGGCGATCGGATGACCGTTATAATTATGTATACACAAAAAAGAAAGAACAAAAACTTATCAAATATGATAAATCAACAAAAAATATGTCTTTTTAATTTTTTAATCTGATAAGAATTTGATGGTAAATTTGTGTGCTTAGATATATTATTTTATAAGATAATTAGATAATTACTTCATGCTGGCCTCTGCTTTATCTCTTGCCTGTACAGCACTCGCGATTCTGTCGACGAAGACGCGCGGGTCCTCCGCGTAAAATTGTAAGTAGAGGCGAGGTAATTGGTAGTCACGGCGTTTGCCATCTAAAGTGAAGACATACCAGAGTTTCATTTCCCACGAATAATCAATAACTGCGACAGATTGATATGCTGGGGGCTTGATGAGAGCTCGTGCAGGTAAGGGATATTGTTTGCCTTCGATGAGTCCCAAGTTCCTCCATTCCATGGGCGTCCTGGGCATGTCGAGAACATTATAACTCAATATTGAAAAGCTCTTTCAAGAATTTACCTGCAGTCAAAGATCTCGTCATCAAAAATTTCCAGGGGTAAATAGTGATCCCGTGAAAGATCTGACGCTTTTATTCCCTTCTCCACTAAAAGATTCTCAAGACGAAAACTTTTGTACAATCGACGGCGACGCTCCATTTCAACATTGCGCACTAGTCTTTTCGGTTCATCCTCGCATTTCATCTGAACTTTTGGTGTGAATGTCTCCCCCGGAAATAACTTTCAAAATATTATTTAAACTGGATTTTTCTAAGTAAAACTATTAAATTTAAGTTGTTTCAAAATAATTTTTTAAATGAAAATGAGCTCCATAAACTTATTTAATTAGAAACGAAAACTACGCTTAAGATTTACAAATCCAGTTTTTAATATTTTTACCAAAATAATCAACTATTTTAATTTTACAACACAATGAAATTAAATTTTAAATAATACTACATGTAAGAATAATTGTAATAAATACTTAAAAATGTTATTATCACTTTTTTAAACGTGATAATTGTAAAAAAAAACATTTATTAATATTCTTCTAATGTAATTTGTTATTAGTTAAATTATTAATGGATGCTTTAATGCAACTATAAACTTCACAATGTTATATATTTGTTATTTTGTGATTTTTGATTATTATGACTATATTTGTTTGATCAAAATTATAAATAATATTTTTCAATTTAGAAAAGAGATTTTTTTAAATAATTGATTGCTTTTTATACAAGTTATGCAAGAATATGAACATATAATTACAACATATTAATCTTTTTTATAATTACAGTTTCATTTCTTTCTAAAATTCTTAATAAATTCTGCAAAATTATGTTTCTCATTGTAAAAGTGGATAAATTAGTTAAAAAAAATATTAATTATAATCAATGCATAATAGACCATTAAGTTGTATTAGATATTTTATTCACAGATCAAACATATGCTTTTATTTTACTTTTAATTTCCATTTGTTTTATTTTTTATTATATTTTAAAATTGTGTATAACAATAAAATTAATCTTGAAATATTTAATATTTGTAATTACTTGTAAGTAAAAGTATAATACAATATTGATATTTTTTTATGATATATATTTATTTATTTTGTATAATATAATATTGATATTTTTTTTTAAACGTATGTGAATATTATCTTATAACTTATGAATTCGTAAATCAGACTATTTTATAACATGAACTCTATTCCTTTAGCAAAAGAAAACAGTTTGAATGAATATTACTTTTAATCATCAATAATTATTTTTAATTCAATAAAATAATTAGGTTTGGATCTGTGATTGAAATTTTTCTATTATTAAAAGAATTTTTTGAAAATTTTTTTTATTTCATAAGTATTTACGAAAACAACTAAAAAATATCTTAGAAAGCGAAAAACATTTCTTCTGATAAATTACAATCTTGGCCACAATTATATTATTATGTATATTATAATACGTTATCCTATTAATATAAGTCAAACTGTATTCTGAATTCTAGATAAACAACAATTTTTAATATTTTAATTTTAACGGTATATAAAATTGACTTTGCAATTTACTTTGCAAAACAAAAGTTTTATTTTTATTTTATATCGTAAGACAAAGAGAAAACCACATTATTAATATTTTATATACTTTATTTTGTATATATTAATAATATTTAGTATAATATTTACTTTACGATTAAAAAAAACTTATAAATTTTGGTAGAATATTTAAAAGTCAATGTTTTTCTAATATTTTTATTAGTAACGTTTTAAGTATATTATTTAGTAGTTTTTATAAATATTCATGGATGTATATTTTCGCGGTAGAACATTTTATATCATATTAAACAATAAATTAAAGTTTCATGAAATACTACGATAATTTACACTGGCTTTAAAAAACTGTATTTAAAAAACTAATATTATATTTACTGTTTTTTAATTTAATTTAAAAAATGAATCAATATTGAGTGTACTTTAACTTCTCATTTAAAGTTTAATTTTCATAAAAATATGATAAGTATTTGTAAAAATTAAAACTTTATAAATTTACACTTGCTTCGAAAAATCTTTGCTTTTTAAAAATTGAAAAAAAATTATTCAAACAAATAAAAATAAAATTTAGTTTCTTCTGGTTTTATATGCGAATCACTAAATAAAAAAATGAATTAAAGCTCTTATTTTCTCTAAAATGTAGATTTTTAAAATAAAATAATTTAAAAAAAATAATTTAAAACATTTTTTAAAATCAAATAAAATGTAACTCAAGTAATATTTTAGTTAACTAGGTTAATAGGATCTACCTTAATACATACTTTACCTTTCTTTGACAATAAATGTATGATACTAATTATCATTAAATAAAAAATTTTTGTTTAATAATAGTATAATGACTATAAAAACAGTTTAAAAACTTTACAAAAATTAATAATAGTCTTAATAATATAACTTGACAAGTGCGTAGTGAATAAAGCTCTGATGAATATTATTTAAGTAAAAAATAATTACCAGTTTTTCATAATGATTTTTAGTACTATGAATAAGTAAATCATATATTTTAGTCCTTATTAAAATAAAAAGAAACAATATCTAGTATTTTTCAATTAATTCTTCATGTGTAAAAGAATATTATTTTAAATACTATTGTAGGTTCTTTTGGAAATGATATCCAGCGTTCCTTAGTAATCACTTGTCCACCTTTATGTTTAGAATTAAGGTTACGAACGATAGGTGCATGCATCAAATCAAAAAAACTCCAAGATATCATAAATTGTCGTGGAGCTATTTTTGTGGTCTCCTCCTTCCACTTTATAGGACTTTTGGATGTTCCTTTGTAGATTTATAAACGATTTTTATAAAAGTTTAAATAATTGATTCATTTTTTTAATACCCACTTATAATGAGTTCAGAATAGTAATTGCGCCTTTGCGCTGAAAGGCCTTTCTTGATTTCCAATTCTGTTTTATCTATTACTTTTTTCATTATTAGTTTGACACAAGCTTTAGTATCTAATCATTAAAGACTGGCTAAAGCTAAACAGCGAATGCTAATCAATCAGACATTTATTCATTTTCATTTGTTTTTCCACATTCATATTTTAAACACTAGTGTTTTCATAAAATTAGTCTGTCTCATTACTTAATTTTAGAAATCTATTAATTAATTGAATGAAAGTATAGGTACATATTATTTTTAAAGTTTATTTTACAATTTTCGACTTTTTTACGAATGTGTATTGGGGAAAATTTTTCAACTTTTCACATATTTAAGGTACAAAATTAAAATAACATTAATTAGATCAAAATGTTCAACCCTTATACCTTTAAAAAAGTAATTATAATTAATAAACACTTCATACATTTTTTAGTTTTTTCTTATAGAATTCAAAATAATTAGCTTTATAATGTTTCCGTAAAAAAAATAGAAAACGACGTACTTGTATTATACAGTCAATCGTAAATAGAACTGTCAAAAATAATCATATACTACGCTTTATACGTAAAATTTTGAAATATTATGGTTAAATCTTGTCATCAATAATTAAATTTAAATATTATGATAAAAAATATGATAAAAAGAAAAATCATTTAACTGCGTCGTCTCAAATTTTCTTCTCGTATTAACTATTAGTTATATTAACAAGAATTTAGTACTTTTTCAATGTTAAAATATTTATTTAATATAAAAAGGTTTAATAAATTAACTTTGAAATTCTCTATAGAAAAAAATTATAACTCTTATATGAAATTAACCTATACCTATCGAAATACATATAAGATAGTATTCGTGTCATCGTTATTTAAGAATGCGAAAAACTATTTTAGATTTAAAAAAATTTTTGTCTTTATCAAACAGATTAAAAAGACCAGTATAATTACAATGTCTTTCAAAGAAATTGTAGAAACAACACATGATAGGCAGTCACATTTAACATAAAGACATAAGCTTTGTTCGATCTAATCCACAAGATATTTACATATATGTATTTTTTACTAAAACTTAGAATCTCAATATAAGTTGTTTGTATTTAATATACTGTGAAGCTGAGCTTTTATTTTTAAGCTTAAATATATTACTCCAACGTATGTCTATTATTTGTATATGTATAGCTGCAAACTCTTACAGAAATACTTAAAGTTTTTTTTAATATACCAATAAATATACTTTGTATTAAAAAACACATTGTAACTCATCATTTATTTAATAGCCCTGTTCACTCAAAAATAAGCTGTTTAATGTTTTGAAATACTAAAATCAAAATTTTTGGTTTGATTATAAATAAATATTATATATGAAATTTGAAATTTGGGGTGATTTTACTTTTGTCAGTAAACACATTTATGATTATAAAAGAATTACAATACAATGAGAATTATTAAAATGTTTATTATTATGACTAATTTATTATCAAGTAATAAATAATAGAAAATTATTAACATTTAAACGATATATATATATTAATGAATCTTAAATGAAAAAGTCATTATAAGATTAATTTATTAGACTTCGCCAAAAATTTGTTGAATATGTATGAAATAATGTGTCAATTATTACATATTATTCAATAGATTATTGTATTTATATTTTACAAAGCCAGAGATTTGAAAGCTATACGATGTATTATGAATGCAAAATTATCCTTGAAATCTATAGTATGTATATCGATTTAATGACTATTTACCAATTAACCCTACTTTTCTTGATGACACATATACTGAAGCTATGAAATAGCAAAAAATTATTTCTTCATAGCTATTCCATATCCAATGAGAATAAAAGTGGTTTTAAGTAATTTTTTATATATCTTAAAGTAAATTAAGTACTCTCATATTATAATTATTTATAATACATTTTTCTTAATAATACTAGATAATACAATCTTCTCATATTTAATTCATTATTATTATCCTTTAACGTTTGTCAAACCATAATTGTAGAAAAGCGGTTAAAATCGGATTAAAATTATTACATGTATTGAAATATCTATAGAAATTTAGTAACTAAAAATAAAATATAGGCATTTTTTTAAAATATTAAGTATTTATTGAGCATAAATTTTGAATCACTACGAACAGTCATTAAATTATATGATTATTTATAAAATGTATTAAATAAAGAAGTATTTTAGATCTTAATTTTTTCCCATCGATTACTATAAAAAGTCCAAAATTTTAAAAAAAATTAGAAGGTGTTCTATTATTATTGTTTGTTATATAATATTGTAATGAGCTAAATACTTGTAATTCTTTATCACATTATTCCTTTACATTTAATTAAATAGTATTCTTGTAATAATATAATCATGGTTGTAGAGTATAAATTTAATTATTAGATAAATTAAATGAATACTATCATAAATAAGCAAATTTGTAAATACTTTCTTATAAAATTATATAGAAGTATTATATTCTGTATAACGTGATCGGTTCATATTATGTTGGGTAGAAACTGTTTTATTTATAGCTTAATAAATTATTAAATGAACAAAATAAATTTTGGAAAGATCATTTTTTGGCTAATCAAATACATACTATAGGTACACTATTTTGAAGTTATTTATGAATAATCGTCCAAATTGGCTTTACACATATATAATCTGCTACTTCAATCATTCATTTATAACATTGCCATTATTCAAATCAATTTTACATCTTATATTTGCAGTCGCAAAGTAGCATCATAGAAATAAAAAAAAATCATATCAATAAAAAATAATTTGTACATTCATTTCATTTTTTCTTTTTTATTTCATTTTTTCTTCAATTTCTTTTCAACAAACAAAAAATTGTAAGTATTTGTAAAATTTATCTTAATGTAATCTATCTTAATATTTTAAGAAGATTTTAAACATTAGTATAAATTGATTTTACATAGTTAAATTTACATTTTTAAATACATTTTTAATTTTATTCAAAACAGTGCCCGAACAAATTGCAAAACTCAAAGTCATAAAGAGTTCAATCAGAACTATAGGTCGTCACTAGTTTTATACACAATTCGTAGTAATATCTGTTAACAGTTGACTAGACAAAAATCCCTATTTTATGATTTATTTATTTCTCTAAAAATAAGTTCAATAAAGTATTTAATACTTTTATTTTTCATTTTAAGTGTCTGACAAATAAATGTTTATAAATGAGTATTTTATAGAAAAAGTATCATTCTTTCATCAAATTCCTTTAAAGTAATTAAATTGTTCATTTTTCCAGCAGATCCATTAAATATATATAATTATTATTTTTACTGTTAAATAAATTATATAAACTAGTAGAAAGATTAATCGGTTGTCGGAAGATCATTTCCAGGTCAAAATTCGAAAAAATTTACAATAGTAAGTTTGTACTTGATGTATTATCCTTCATTGATGTATACTCCCATATGCATATATAGGAGGTACTTTACTTGTTGAAATGCTTTTCTTCGATATTGTACTAATGTACTTATTTTAAGTACACTGTGTATAATATTTATGAATAAATTATTCTGAAATATGTACCGGTTATTGTAAATGTTAAACTATTTTCATAAGTGTATTTTTATAATAATATAAGTAATGTATAAACTAAATTTGTATATTATTCAAAATGTATTTAAGTAAATTAAAAAAATTAAATTTTTAATATTTAATCATTTAACATTAATAATAATAGAAAGAGAAAAAATTGTAGATGTCTTTAGATTTTTATTATTATGTACAACTTAATAAATAGATATTCTTTTTTTTTAAAATAGTCAAAGTAATTAAACAAATGATTAAGATATCAAACATATAAGGTAGCTTTTCAAATGTAGATTAAACAAAATTAATTAATTAATCTTAAAGTAGCAATTGTTTTCTTTGAGATTTTTTTAAATTCAAAAAGAAATAAAATATTCAAAATTTTTTTCATTTACATTCACTTACCTATATTAAAAATATTTGAATTTTATAATAAAATATAAGTAAGTTTATAAGTTTTAATTACAATAAATTTCAGTTATATTATAATTATTTGTATTGTGTATCAAACATTCAATTGTAATAAGGATTTAGCTTGAATTTAATTGTGTCCAATATTAATACAGCTAATTAAATTTTAAACAAATTTCTTTATTTGCTTAACATGAATGAATAAAAAGTAAAGTGTATGACTTTGATTATATTGTCATTATTGTTATCGAATTATTATACAATTATTTGGTTTTTTTGTTAATCATTCATGACTAAAAAACTTTTAATTTGGAATTCATTTATAATAATAATTTATAAAATCTAATAAAAAATTGAGATTTCTCGTTAAATATATAACCTAATTTAATTAAATATTGTTTTTTTATCAGTAGCTAAAGTATTATTAATGAAAATCTCTCTTTAAATAAAAACCAAAGAATTGCATTATTATTTCTTTTTTAAATAATCTTGTAGCAGTTCCAAGGTTATATTGAAATGTATCATCTAAATCTAAAAGTATTATAAAATTATAGAGGTAATTTGCTTATTAAATCTCTCAATAATCAGTATTTACGAAATTTACTTAATAAAATGTAATTAATATTGTATAAGTTTAATATTAGTAAATGATATTTTAAAGAGTAACAGACTATAAATCATAATTTTAATTAATTCTTAACGTCATTAATAAACGTCCTGCTAAGCACTATCAACATGTAATTTGAGATAAATAAATTTGTCTTAATAACTTTAAGCATAAAAATAATGTTATTTATTACGACTAATAATTTTTGAAATTAGATGCTAGATTAAAAATTAATTATATTGAAATACTGTAGGATATTTTACAGGATATGGCTCAAAGATTTCAATAAATTTATAGTAAAATGTATTCAAATTTTTTTGATATTTTTTAAAATTTAAATATTTGTTCACCTTTTTCATATATTGATAAATTAAGGGATTACTAAGCTTTTTATTTAATAAAAAAAATTAAAACAAAAATTAAAAATCAATGTATTGTTTCTTTGTTTTATTTTTATTTTCTGGGAATGGGTAATAAAAAAAATTTGTAAACACTGAACAATTTTTTATGAGAATAATGGTGTATTGAAACCAGAACAGTAAAATTCAAAGCTTTTTATTTACAGTTTCTTTTTTATGTTGTATGATATATGAAAAATTTCCTTTATATTATTTTAAATATTTTATATATTTAAGTATTAGATAACTAAATCGGTTTTAATGTAATATGAATATTTGAAATATATGAACATAAATTATTTAGATCAAATATATATTTTCAGAATATAACAAATATCCCCATAACAATGTAGATATTATAGGTTTTCAAGAGAAATAAAGCAAAAGGAAATGTTACTTATGAAAAAAAAAATGTTATCGTTTTTTTTTTTTAATATAATTAAAAATCCTAAAGTCATAACATATATTTATGATTAATTTAAAATATCTATAATATTAGTATTTTAAAGATACAAAATTCAAATTTTAATAATAGTATATAAAAAGTTAAACGAACATTTTTAATAAAAAAATTAAGCATATATAAATAACAATGTGTTTTAATATACTTATAATTATTGAATCAGAATTGTGATTATATATGAAATTTTTTAGTCTTTTTAATATTAAAAAAAAAGTTTTGGTCTTGAAATATTGTAAAATAAACTAATTTGATAATAAAATGAAAATACATTCATGGTAAAGTATTTTATCCATAGTACAATATAAGGTAATTTTTTCGTTTCATACTAAATTCATGTAGCACTATTTTATGGCATTTATAGACAAGATTATATTTTCAATTGAATTTTTAATTTTAATAGATTTAGTAATTTTTTGTAAAAATATACATGGGATATGGGTAAGATTGTAAAGAAAAACTTTTTGTAAATGTTACATCTCTATTTATGTATGATTATAAAAATATAATACATTTATAATACACACATATCTTTTTTGTTACGAAATTCTTTTTTTTTTCTATATAGTTGTTAAAAATTTTTTTAAAAATTAGGAAATATGGTAAATATGAGTAACTTAAATTAAATTTATATTAATTCAATAGGTTTTAGAAATTATTCTAATGAATATTTCTAATCATTCGTGTTCCTTGTGATTTTAATTATAATAAGTAGTAGAATAATAGTAGATAGTATTTAATTAATTAAAGTAATTGATAATCGAATATTGTGATTAATTTTTCATTTAAGAACAATATTTACACGTGGTAATTAAAAATCGTTTAAATATCATACATGATTTATTACAAAAAAATTGATTAACATTATTCGGTATTTTAGAGAAATAAAATGTTCAATAAAATGTTCAAACAATCTACCATATATGTAAATTTTAGCATGTAGCTTTATTCGTATAAACGAAAATACTTTCATAACGTCTTTAATGATGTTAAATATTTATACGGAATTAACATTTAAAGACGTCGATATCATTTAAAGTGTAAAAAATATTACCATTTTTACTTCGTAGAATAAAATTTTAATTTACGTGAATGTAATATTGGCTTAGTTCTGAAACAATTGATTTAATTTTCAGTCTATGGTTTTAAAATTTTTCATCAAATAACCAAATTAGAAGCGCTAGCCTTACTTTAAAGGCTAACAACACTTCATTATCGGAAGAGCTTTATACATTGTAGCCTAAAATTATGAAGAAGCGAAGAGGTAAGTATGAGAACCAGTTCAGGACTTACAAAAGTTCTGCAGTTAAATTTCTATTTGTTACAAGGGATAGATCGTTCGCCATCGTATAACTAAATTGAGTTGGTAACCCTGGGTATCATCTTCTAGCTTAGTTAGAAGAAAGAATCGTGAAAGAAAGTGATCCCGATGGTCGGTAAGTAAATACCGTAAAGAGAGTTGGTGGCGCCTCAAGCAACGTGGAACGAAGAGAATGTGGACTTGTCGAATAGCTTGTCATAAGAATAGGAGTCACAGGTCAAGAGTAGCTTCGCAGCTTGTCGTTAGCATTTCCCGCCAGTGTCACAGATTATAAATCGAGTTTCGGAGCTTATAGTTTGTTAATCGATAGAGTGACCTGGAGTTTAGTGCAGCAACTGAGATAATAGGCATAATAGGGAACGCGTCTCTCGTTCGGTGATTCTCGAAGACACCGAGGGAGCCCCTTTGTTGGACGGCAGAACGGAGAGTATGTCATTGTCGCACGCTCATTATGTCGCCGTCGTCGTAAGGCGACGGCAGCAACGAAGACTAGACGTCGTCCTATCATCGCGGGGATCCTCGTGAGCAATCCAGGGGCGTCCACTACAGGGAAGCTGCGCGTTGTCCGCACGGAAAAGGAAACGAGTGATCGTCGTGAATTCGCCATGATGTTAGACTCGGCGAGAGAAGGAGCTATGTGGATCAACTCGCACTAGTGCTGTGTACCGTTTTGTTTTATTGTTGTTTTTAATCGTCGTCGTCGTCGTCGTCGTCGTCGTCGTCGTTGTCGTTGTCGTCGTCGTCGTCGTCGTCGTCGTCGTCGTCGTCGTCGTCGTCGTCGTCGTCGTCGTCGTCGTCGTCGTCGTCGTCGTCGTCGTCGTCGTCGTCGTCGTCGTCGTCGTCGTCGTCGTCGTCGTCGTCGTCGTCGTCGTCGTCGTCGTCGTCGTCGTCGTCGTCGTCGTCGTCGTCGTCGTCGCGTCGTCGTCGTCGTCGTCGTCGTCGTCGTCGTCGTCGTCGTCGTTGTTGTTTTCTTCTTGATTGCTCGTTTGTTGAGCGCCCTTTCGTGCCCGTAGCTTCATGCGTGTGTATGTGCGCGTACGTGGCCCTGTGTGAGCACGTCGTGTGCAGCCACCGTCGCTGCTATACAGGAAGAGGAGAATCGTCAGACACTGTCGACGGCGGTGCTTTAGCCCGCGAAATCATCCAAACTGGATAGACTACCCGAGTATCTTCGCGATACCGTCGACTGGTTTATGGGGTGAGCAATGTAACTCTTCATTATTTCTTACGCTTACAGCACGCACCTCTTTTCCTCCGCTGTCATTAAACTCTTCGGCCCTCAAAAATCATTCGTCAATCCTCATTAGTATTAAAAAAACTAGTTCACCTCTTTCCAATAACCAATCAATCAACTAATTAACCATCGAATTAACTAAGCTACTAATTCACCAGCCTCTAAACTGACTAAATAATTAACCGATCAACTAACAAAAAATTAAATTGAACAACATTACACTTCCAATCTATCTCGTGCATCTCCACAATTGACACTTATTTATTGCGCGCTAACCCATCCATATTCGTTTATTTAGTTTTTGAAAGGCTGGTTTCTTTAATTTGGATAAGCACATTTGAGTACAAAGTAGCAGCGGATGGTTCACTTATTTTCCTCACGGATGACTCGTTTTCCGTTTCTTCCTCTGGATGTGCCTCCATACAGATGGCCAGATACGCCGCGATTTCGGCATATGGATTATACCTTTTATTTTGCATTACATACTTTACTTTTTTCTATTCTGGATGTATCAGAACTGTCTCTTTACTATAGCTATATGAGTATTTTTAAAGTTATGCACTACTCACTTCTAAAGACCTATTCATAACCATTGCCAACCATTAGCTCTGTGCAATTATTTTCGTCATGACGATTGCGTAATGTAGCAAAATCTTGTCGAGTTCCGTGATCTCAGGAATCATTAAACAACCTCTACCAAGCGACTATTTCCGTAAGTCTCTGAATCCCAACAAAAAGATCGAGCTGGCCATGCAAAAATAGCGCGTGTTTAGTCGGACAGGAATTTCAAAAGATAAGGATGGAAACACCTGCAGACCGTTATAAGTGACACAAAAAGAGGTCGAGCATTACGGCAATATAATGATACCTGCCCATACTCATGTAGACCTTTTTTTACTGCAGAGTGCATTGTACCTTACCGGCATTCGATGATAAAGTTTTAGGCAAGTTGTAGGAAAGTACAATGAGTCTAGAAGTGCTCGAACTAATATTTGTGCTTCATGAAAATATTCGCTTTTTTATGATTTTGTTTCAACGATTCATATTTCTCCCCTGTTATTATATTCCCAGCCACCTTATTTTTCTGTTTTGGGAATAAAAATTTCGCATAAGTATAAAGCATATTTTGCAACGTGTGTCGATTAATTGGCACTTATACTTAAAGTAATAAAATGCTACTGAAAAGTTTTAATCTTCGCGCTTGCGTGTTTTTATACGTGTTTTATATGTGTGTATGTGTGTCTATCAGCATATTTGCAGAAGGGCAAACTAAAGAATAAAAAAGACAACATCACGGAAGTTTATGTAATATTTCTATCAATAATTCTTTGCTTTTTATCCGAAGTAGCTGTAAAAATGAAATATATCTGTTTTCGAAATTACAAATTAAATGACTTATTTTTTTTAACTTTTTCCATTTTTAATATAATGTAATGTAAAACTGTGTTACTGCAATTAAGTAAGGGAGTTGAAAAAAACAAGTCAAAATAATTCTTCTATCCATCGGTTATAATTTGTAGACTGTTTGTATTATTGTTGTAATATATTGTTTTATTTAAGCAAATTAGGAATAGTATGTATTTGACAAAGTATAAAAATATTGAGCATGCAAAAATGAAAATATTAAATTTGGGGGGGGGGGACAAGCCTATTGAATTTTCATAAAAAAGTAGGGTATAACCTAATTATATTACTTTAATGAAAATTGTGATTTCTCACGAAGCTGTTTTATCGATTGAACAAATTTTATCTACATTTAAAAAATATTATGATTTGAATTTAGTTTAAGAGCAACTCTTATAACTTGGTTTTTAGAGTTGATAATATCTTTTTAAATATTTATATATTCATGTTAAATTAGGCCATTTCTCTAATGTTGATAAGTAAATTCTGTGCAAATGAGCACAGTTTTCACGCTCTCGTAAGAGATTATTATTTTAATTTAATTATGATAATCAACAATTTTACGAACTTGTAGCTATGCACATTATAAGCGTGGAAATCGTAATGTAAAACGCACATTTTTATATGTTAAGGATGTGGATAAAAAGAAAGAGAAGGAATCCAAGAAAATAAAAGACAGGTCTTTTTAATAACTTGCAGGAGATGTAAGCGCGTCAACATCTGTTATTCTCGAATAAAGAGCATCATTGGTCTTAATAATATTCATTATACTATAATTGCACGCTATAAACTGACGATGATTATATTTTTTATATACCTTCGGTCCGTGCAGTGCTTACGCATTAAGTAAACAATTGATTAAAACGTTGAAAAGTGGTAAAAGGTTATTCATGATCAGTAAGCATCGCATTATATTAGTGGCCCCAGCATTATTCTACAAATAATGAAATTAAAAAAGCCGCTGTTACATTATTGCATGACCAAATTCAATTATTTCCCTACTTATCTAATTTATCAGCTGCGATTGTTAAGAGTACAAATTACATTCTCTTGCAGGCAAGGTCGAGGGGTAAGGACGAGGGATCTTACAGGTGCCTGTAGTAGTACAATTTATCCGGTTGTGGCATCATATTAAAAAGACTAGGCCTTAACTCGAGATAACGGTAAAAATCAATGCAATCTAAATACATGAACCCAGGAGTTGATAGTGCATTTGTATACGTGAGCAAAAGAAGTGAGCAGTATAGATGATAGAGAAAGCCCAGGAGATCCTGTTCTATTTACCAGTATTCTGACCCTGTCCAGTTGAGCATTACAAAGCACACAGCGTGACGGCTATTACCAGACACTCGCAAAGCTCTTGTTGAACGACAGGGTCGGAACGGTAAGACGACTTAGGTGGGGGTCGGATGGCTTCGAAGAAGTGCGCAACCCCTGGCATCTTAGAGTGCCAGTACGGTATTTTTCAGTTGATGCCATTCCATGCTCAGCATGTGAATTCGATGACCATTATCTTCAGTACGAATTTCTTTGAGTAGCCTGCCCATTTCCGCCAAAAGAGTATCGTCGACGAATTTTTGGAAAACGCAACACCAGTTCAGTTGACTGTATCACTTTTGCGGTGCCAAGTAAAAGAGTCTGCGAATAAGAGTATAACAAAGAGAGAAAGAAGGAAAAAAAGAGTAGTCGGACCACCGTCGCGGCCATGTTCGGCTCGAAATAGAAAGGTATTCTATAACCTGACCATCGACGTTTTCGTTAACACCGAGGACATCGTTGTCATGTATTAAAGTAGATACTAAATCTAGTGCAGAAAGTCACTAAATTTTGCTCAGATTCAGCGAATCCTCATATTCAAGAAACTTGGTCCAACTTATTCTGTTAATTTCGAGGATAATACTAGAACGTTTGCAAGATTGCTCCAACCAAATATTCGATTACGTTTTTTATTGTTTATACCCCACAAACCTTAGAACTACATACCTGAAATTATCGCATGGATTCGTGAAAGTCACGTGAGTGCGTTCAAGGTTTTAATATATATTTCCGTTTAAGCTAATCGATATCTTATAGAAATTCTTATTTTTCAATCGAAAGTTTTATTTCACGTAATCCTCATTATCCCGATTTCTCTCTTTCTCTCTCTTTCTCTCTCTCTCTCTCTCTCTATTTCCTACTCACTCACTATCTAACTATTGACTCATTTATCCTCTTCTAGCCTTCTTGACTTCACAAAGAAGAGTGAAATCGTTAATTTCATAGGAAAATACTTAACAACTAAGGTTGATTAAAAAAGAGAGTATCATCGAAATATACGCTTGTATATAGAGAAAGGAAGAGAGAGAGAGAGAGAGAGAAATTTAGAAAAGAATACAGGGAGAAGAAAAGGGAAAAATAACGTAATCCTGTACATTGTTGCGCGTACTTCTAGGCAAAGAAAAAAGTATAATGTGTGCAATAATTTTGTCTGAAGAGAAACCGGCTTTGTAACATTGTTTACCGGCTTTGTTTTTTAAAAGAAGGTAAGTCTAATATTTTTAAAGAAATATAACTTTCTAATAACCCTTATTCATTCCTTAATATCTTAATTATGAAGTATGAATGCAAGAAAAATTCAAATTGATATTTGAACTTGTAGGGAACTACTGCCTAAACGATTTTCAGTAAATTTGTTAGTTGTGTATGCGTTTTGTATACAGGGGGAAAAAGCGCCTATAAGATAAAGCTTAAGCCAATTCTGACTATTCTTAAATTATTTTTTATATTATAGTTAATAACTATGATTAGCATTTTGCCTTGAGTTTAAATCTTCTAGTCTTTCTACAATTTTCCTTTTTTTTTTGAAGTGGATATGGTGCTTACAATAAATAGTTTTTGCTTTTGTTATTTAAAAGTTATGTCATATTTATGTATTCGAAAGAATAAAAGCAATGTAACATTATAAGTACAAGAATATACAATATAATTATTAACAAAGATTATATTTGGATTGCTAGTTATCGCACCTGGTAATATAATGATGCATCCTCTTGGTATGTACTAATTATTGTTTTAATTAATTTAATTGTTGCAATCCATTCGAAAATATAATAATTCAATTTTTACTTAACAATAAAATATTACCTTATCCATGATATTAATTACTTTTAACCAATTTACCATGTTCTGTTTACATTTTAATTTTATTATTATTCTGCAGTAACGAAAGTAATAAATAATTATACTGGTATATACTGTGAACGATTGTTTTAATAGTAAACACCTGTAGGTACAATTTACAATAGACTCGTTTTGTACAAAATGAGATTATGTATTCATGACAAACTCGATTAGGCATTTAAAACTTGTATCTAACTCATATTTATTTTTGCTGTTTCATTTTTTACTTTATTCACTGAGAAATTCAAGTTTCATAATAGTAAATATAAATTGCTCTTTTTCAAACAGAAAGTATGTTTATTCTATAAATTAAAAGTTTTTATGTACGTGCTTTTATAATTCTTAAAAAAGTTCTTTTTCTGTTATTAAGAACTTTTTCAATCTTGCTGAAGTCACAGTTAAGCCGAATGAAAGTGTTAATTCTTTGTAATTATACAATAGAATGAAAAATCGCACAATAGAAAATGATTTACTTAAGAAATAAAATCAATGTCTTCTTTGTTAATGTAATGATTTTATTAATATAATTCATAATACTTTATTTTCTTTGCGATGCTTTAATGCCGATACGAATGAAGTCGAAACAGTAATACTGCCCAAAAACTGCTATAAAAGCCATGAAAAATCACAGGAAAGAAAAGAGAAAATTAAAGACTCTAATTAAGCATTAATGATAATAAATATTCTAATGAATTTGATGTTTTATGCGTGTAAATATATAGTGAAGTTATAATAAATATTTTCTTCCTACTTTTTACAATGATTCATATACCAATATAAACATATATGTATCAGATATAAAAGAATAAAACGGTGCATCAAAATTTAATTAATAATTATCTAGTATAAATACTGTACGATAATGTATTATACACAGTAAAGTATAATATACTATAAAGTATTTATTATGGTATTTTCTCATATCATTATATATTACCTGTGACTTATTGTTGTAATTATTATTGTTGTTGTTGCTGTTATTGTTTCTATTATTATTATTGATAATTTATAATAATTTAATTAATTAATTATTATATTATATTATATATAAAATATTATATTTAACTAATTAAAATATTTAATCCTATTTAACAATTGTATATTTAATCGAAAAATCTTAGGTTTAATACAGTTCAAAATCTTATTGGCGTCTTATTAAAATATCCTCCCTTAGTCTATGCATGTTGTATTTTATTAAAATGCACTTAAAATATAAAGCGAGTTAATAAAACATAGTATTAGAATAAATTGTTTATTTATATCACTAATTTTTACCAATCAAAGTTGATTTCTTTAAAAATGCTGAATTTTATGGATAACATTTCACGAATTAGAGCACATTTTTCTGTTCTTGTTAAAGCTGTATGTCCTACTTTGATTACTCTATTATAACCGTTATTTTTAAAACCGTTCCTTTTATATAAGTACAAGAGAATATTTGTTTGTAATATTTTTTCAAATTTAGTTTTCTCGTCAGTTTTTCAATATACATGATATTAAATCAGTATTTATAACTTTTAATTTTATCTTTAAATGCAGCAATAATCTTTTGGTTGAACCTACACACCTTATGCTGACTGACACAAGGTAACTTATTCGAACTAATCGAATTACTTTTTAATCTGTAAAAAATGCAGTTTTTGCAAATTTTTAATCTGATTAGATTTTAATGTAATTGGATGAATAAAGTTACGAAAGTTTAATCTGTAAATGGTACTACGGTAATATAACAATAACTAATTTTAGTTTTTAATATTTATTGTATTAATTATGTAACTTTGGTAAAATAATAGAAAATTTTTTATTACACAATCATTTGTTAATATAATGAAAATTAGTCTTAGCTTAATTTTCTAGTTATTTAAAAGAAGTTTTAAATACTAAGACATTAGCATAGTAAAGAAGCCTATTTTGGACTTTTTTTATTTCATACAAAAAATCTCAAAAGATAGGGTAAGGTAGACTGGTTTCTATATTTAAATTGTAAAATCTTTGTTTATTCTGGGCTCAATAAAAGTTCTGCAGTAATTCGATCTAGAATAGTTTCGGTGATAATGAATTATATTCGATAGGTTTAAATTAGTTTTTATGCAGTCTTCATGTAATTGAGTTACGCTAATTTCATTTAATTTATATCGCAAAGAGAAATTGTCCCCTGGCATCGAGATTAATGCAGTTTTGAAGAAAGAAAAATGTTTGGCAACTTTGTAAAAATATATGACTTCTCTAAAATTGCCAGTCTGGCTCATAATTAAAAAAGGATCGATAATGTTTATCTATTTTTCATTTCAAGTATCGTTGCTCCACATTCAGCACTGAAAGTGGGTCTATGCACGTTCGATAAATACTCCTGCCGGCACTCGAAAGCTGTTTTCTTTTAGCTTTCATTGTTAGACCGTACCATCGTAGTACCGCTAGTTAGTGTTTAAACAATAGTTACACTGTATACTCCAATCGCGTTTCTTGTAGGTACTCGGTGTAAATCTAACGAAAGAAATATAGAAGAAAAAAGACAGTTGCGAGAGAGGAAAGAAAGTAAGAAAATTAAAGGAAGCATAAAATCGTGTCCTCTAACATTGTGAAATATAGAAGTGTCCTATAAACGTAAGCGCTTATTTTCATTGTCGATGTTCACTTGCGGGATTTCTTTAATGTCACCATAATACATACTTAATTAGTCTCTTCAATAATTCTGTATCGTTATTTTTTCGTCCCACATTTGGCCTTTTTTTTATTTCTATAAGAAACGCATTTGTTCAATTCTTAGTAGCCGGCTTCTACCAGTACCGCATATTATTTTCTATTCAGTGCATCTCTCAGGAAATGTTGTTGATGTTGTCGCGGTAAATAGGAAAGAGAAGAGCAAGTGCTTCCTGAAGGCGTCATTGCGTAGATCGATTGTAAACCTAGTATGTGGATGGTGAAGAGGGGGAATAACGAGGCGAAAAGACGGTCTGTCTTCTCGGAAACTAATTTAATAAAAATTCACTACTATTGGATTAAAGTATTAGATATTACATAACATATGAGAGAGAGAGAGAGAGAGAGAGAGAGAGAGAGAGAGAGAGAGAGTTCGCGAGTACTAGCTAAAGGGAAATGCAAGGGATAAGTAAGTTAGATAATCAAAGATTATCGATTTTCGTAGAATGAGAAAGATAGAATTTTTAATTGGTGGCAGCTGTGTGATTCAATGCGATGAAATATCGAAAACGAAAGTAAAGTGTGCTACAAAGTAAGAGTAAAAATCGCGGGAAAAATTCGCTAGTTGAATATTCTTGCAAACAACAGCAAGCGTTGATTTATCATGGAGATACTACTATTTGTGTCCACAATTATTGTCGTAACATTATTTTGGCTTATATTTAACCAGAATACTTATGTTATTTAGTTGTACGATCTCGTTTTGTCCAACAAGTTTACCTGATTTATAATAATACCTCACACGCGCTTCTTTAATACTATAAATTTCACGAATGACAAAAGACAACAATCGAACGATAGCTGCCCGAGCCGTAACTATGCATCTGTGTATCTTCAACATTAGCTGACATCAAAAGATGCACGAGCACAATAGAATTTCGAATTCACGTTATTTGATTAATGCGATGCTCAGAATCAGGTACCAACGCTTCCCTAAGGATTGATCCACACGTCCACTTTCTACTCACATTCTGCACTGAATCGAGCCATTTAATTCACCCTCTCTGCCTTTTTATCCATTTCACTTGCATTATTTTGATATTTGGAAAACTTTCACAGTATGGATAGGAGAATTGATATTGGTGTGATACCCATGTGTCGGGCTATCCTACGTAACAGTACATAAACGCCAACTCGATAAGTGAGGGAGCAAGGAGCTATTCAGGCGAAAGGGCTAAAGAGTTATACATTAAAGATATATATTTAGAGAGAGAGAAAGGGGGGAGAGACAGACAGAGCGAGGAGGAGAAAATTCATTGAAACAGACGGTGACAAAGTACGGGTTGGGCGGGGGATTAAACAGTTAATCGTGGAGGGAATTTTTAAGTTCGACATGCTTCGTTCGCCAGTGCACGGGGTCGTCGCCATATTGGCATCATCATCAGCACCAACGACACCGGTCCACCACGCCACATCCGTTACCTCCGGCAATAACGCCGCGCATTCGCGACTCTCCCTACTTGACACATGCCATAGGAAAATACGATTCTTCAGTGAACTTATCGCGTGAGTCTTTTTAATCACATCACAATAATATGTTATTTATGAACATTTAAAGAATAAATATTATAATAGTTAAGTATTTTATGAAATAAATATATATGTTCATTTTTACCTTTTTTGCTTTCGCTGAGCTTTTAGTATAACCGGGATTCTTGTACTCTTTTTGTTTGATTAATGAAATAATTTGTTTAAGCGGTTTGAATCCCAAATTATTTGATAAAACAATGATTTTTAAAATAGTAGAAATATCATTGGCAGAGTGATAAATAATTAAAAAATTGCTTAATGTGCATATTACAAGGGTACGCTGTAATGTAAAAAAAAAGGATTGCCAGAGACCCAGTTTTATTAAAAAGTTGTAAGCCTCTTTGATTCGATAAAGAAGCGAACGACAGTTAAAGAATTTGAATGCATATTTGTGTTAAAGAAAGAGTGGGAGAGAGAGGGTATGTGTATACATTAAGGAACAGAATTCTCGTAGCCTTTTCACGTTTTACAAAATACTTGCTAAGCGGGTTTAAGTTTATGCAAGCATCGAGGAATTAATGATGCTCCAATAGCAGCACGGTTCCGTCTACGCCAACTTGCATTCAAGGCGATTGCGTAACTCGTATTGAGATGAGTTGACCATCGAACTTGAAAATCCTCGTGCTTGCGAACAGACGAAAAGAAAGTAGCGCTGATAACCCCGGGGAAAAGCGCCGATGTTCCCTTGACTGAAAGCCTTTTGCTTTGAATTTTTGTTTCTCTAGCTAACGTGGTCAAGAGACGGGAGTAAAAATATATTAGAGATTTAAAAAATGGGTTAAGGAGGAATACAAGGTCTATATATCTGTATCAGCCCTTGTGTCTTCGATTTTCAGAAAAGCCCGACGAAAGGAAAAAGATGCGGGAACAACGGAAGACCCGAAGCTTTATCTAGAGGAAGCAGTCCTCGAGAGACAACTTCCCGACGTTGATCTTAAGATACTAATCGACCTACCTTCAGGCCTTGATTACAACGAGTGGTTAGCCTCTCATACTCTAGCACTCTTCGATCACATCAATCTCGTTTATGGAACTATCTCCGAGTTCTGCACTCCCACCGGTTGTCCCGACATGACTGGACCCAGTCTAAGGTATATTATATACTTTTGTATATACATAATAAGTCTATGTAACTATCAACATTGAACTTCAGTCCATTTTTATCCATTGATTCAAGAAAATGGCTAATCAATAATATTACAAAGTTTTTTCTATGTAAAAGATTTTTTAAATTTTAAGGAAATAAGATGTTATTAAATGTTATGTTGCTGATTACCTTAAATGCATGAAAAATCATTTATTAGTCTAATTAATGATTAATTACTTTCTTAATACAAATGATTATTATAAAATGCTGAACTGCATTAAAACTTACTTTAAAATATTAAATATTTTAATTAATAAGAATTAATACAAATTTTGTTTTATTTTAACATTTTATATTAAAATTTATAAATGGCTACTTCAAACATATTAAAATTGTATATTAATTCATTTTTTAAGATTGAATTTCTGCAAACAATATCATCTATATTTTAAGAGTATTGTATATATTAAAATCTCTTTAGGCAACATTAACAATTCTATTTTATGAAAAATAATTATCTTGAAGATGTATTTAAATAAGCATATTCAATAAACACCGTTTTTTATATTTACACTTTAATTTATATTTATAACAATGTTTATGAATTAGCATTAAAAATTATCAAAAAAGTACAAACTTGTTACTTAATGCATCAATTAAAATAACGTTGCCTAAATACTATAAAAATACAAATTAAAAAGTTCTATTCTAGCTCTTTAATCAAATTTTAAAAAGAATTATAAATTTGACTTATTTATTGTTTTGAAAGGAGGTTTTGAAAGAAGAAAAAATGCTTTACTATTATTGGTCTGAGAGAATTTAATTTCCTTTATTTTTAATTACAGAACTTATTTATGGTTTGACGAAAAAGGTAAGAAGACTAGAGTGGCGGCACCACAATATATAGATTACGTGATGACCTTCACACAACGCGCCGTCAGTGATGAGACTGTATTTCCTACGAAATACGGTAAATATTTCAGAATAATAATTCATTAAGGTATAATTAATTTATTTAAAGTTTAAAGTAACTATACATGAACGAGAAATTTCAATATTTTATTTTTATTGCGTTTAGTATAGTTATTTCACGCATATCAAAAGATTTAGTTCTAAATTAATAAAAAAAGTTTATAATTAAAAATAGCTTTCTGATTTTTATGTATCACTTCTTAATTACACAATATTTTTTAAATGTAATTTAGGCAAATGATTATTTTGTATTTATTAAACCGCGTTGGAAATTATAATTAAATTCGTGTACTATTTTATAATTTAGTCATTATGAGAAATTTTTTTAAAGCGTAAAAAGATTTCGATTACTATTTAAAAATATATTTAAGAATATAATTTTTAAACTACTTAATGATATGAAGATTGTAATATTATGTTTAAAATATTTATACTTAATTAAATTTATTATCATTCTTAATGCTTATGACTTTATATTTGTTTAAAATGTAAATTCTAGAATACAGTTCTTTTGAAACTTAATGTATAGATCTACATTTAAATATTAACTTAGTTACTTTTTTACATTTTAATTTTTTATGTTAACTATATCAATTTTTTATCTTTTATTTACAATTTACAATCTTTTATTTATTTAGATCTCATAAAAATTGATGTTTGAAAATTAAAAATATAGAAATGGCAAGATAAATATAAATATTTTATTTAGCTACTTTTATGTAATAATTATATTTATAAGTTCACTTTATTTAAATAATTTACTATATAAAACATATATTTATAATAAATAGAGTTAGTTGTGTAAAAATTGTCAATTAATATTATTTTATTTGTTCTCTTAGCAAACGAATTTCCCAGTTCGTTTGAGTCGATAGTCCGTAAAATTCTGCGGCTACTTTATCATGTCGTGGCACACATTTATCACTGCCACTTTCGACAGGTGGCACTTTTAGGGTTGCATATACATCTCAACTGTGTCTTTGCCCACCTCACGCTTCTTAATCAACGCTTTAATCTTATTGATTCTAAAGAAACTGAAATTCTTGGCGATTTAGAAGCTGCACTTTTAGGTATGAATTGCAACTTCAGTATAGGTAAACAAATATATGTACATTATATATGTAGAAATCAGTTTGAAAAAATAAATTTTCGTGTTTTGTTGAAATTTCTTACAGGCGATTCTGTATCTGGCACTTCACAAATGTCAAATGATTTAGAAATTCCAATAGCATCTGGCAGCTAAAAAAATAATATTCTAGAAAAGTTCAAAAGCTGCAGTTCCTTCAGAATAGATTTTCATGATCTGCTTTTATTACTCTGAACTTTTTATTATCCAGTCGATGCTGAAAAAATTTATTTATTGAGGCCACTAATGATACATACCAATTACTAGAGAATAACAAAGAAATCATTTTTTCGTCTATAGACGAAATTACAATAATTAAACTAATCAACAAAGAAGAAAGTAGTAATAAACAAGTGGTTTTTGTAAATATCAAAATATAAGAACTAAAAAACTGTGCGATATAATTAGGTTGTTTTATTTGATGTTTGTGAGATTGTACATAATTTATTGGGCGATATATTAAGGTAAATAGATAACAATTATTGGCGAATCTCCGTGAGCGGTGAGTGAAAAATATGAATGAGATGACAAATGGAACAAAATAAGACGATTTATTATGTATAAAAAAACGGAGCGATAATAATATTGTAAAGTTATGACGAAAATAAATATATACCTGGTGTTAATATTATCTTCTACTTTGTTCTTTTGACATTAGTTATATAATATTATTTGTCAACTTTTTAATTTCCTGTAATTGTCACGTGCTAGGATTACTTTTGTAATTTTGAGTTATTTCAATTAATCTGCAAGATCCGAGTAGTATTGCAATTTCTTTTACGTAAAACTCAAATGTAGTTGCTACAGGTTCACAACAATCTCGTATTGATGTTGCCATGTTATAAAGTAAAATGAGAATCGGTTGTATAAGACCATTAAATGTTATAGAGAGTAAAGGTTTTACAAAATAGTCAGCTACTAGTTGTATAACACCAACAGTTAATGGTCTTATAAAACTAAAAAGTATAAATCGCAAAGATTGCAAAATACAGGTCGTAAAAATAGAGACTATTAAATGAAAAAAACCAAATAGTTCAGCAAATATTTTAGTTATATTTGAGTTGGTTTTTTCAATAACTTTTTCCGTTGTCAAAATTGGCACTATATCGGTGGTATGATAGTATCTGAAGTATAAAATTTATATTTTTACATATTAATTCATATGATCTAGCGAAAAATTAATAAAAGGTTAGTACGCAGAATTTCCATGATCGAAATAATAAATTTCAATTTTTTCTGTAATATTTGTTTCAGATTCTGCATTCGCTTTATCTTTAATGGAACTTTCTACATCTTTTTTTGAACAGTGTATTCCTTCTAATGCCTCGCAACATATTAAAGGCTATAGTAATTATTCTTATTAGATAATCAAAAAATTTCCATAATTTAAGATTCTTTTATTAAGTTATCAAACCTTTTCAGAATAACAATTGTGTATAATTCTAGATTTCACATCATTTAATTTTTTCATATCTTTCTTTTTTAGTATAGTTTGCTGTGGCCATTTGCCTTTAAAATGTTGACACTTACATAAAGTGTTTTCTAAAATAATGTATAAATGATGTAATTTTCTGATAATGAATTTTAATTCATCTAGTGTTAATTACCAATATTTATTGTTTTTTGAAGGCCACATTCTTTTCTATTCCACAAAAAGTTTTTTGAAATTTTTATTAAGAAATATTTTAATATAAATAAAATCAATTTCTAACTTACAGGTGAAATTGTTCACAGAAGCATGTTGTAGACATATTAGTTGGTTCAATGTGTTACGTTGGAAAAGGTATAAAATTCATATCGCCAGAAGCATATTGATGGCAGAAGTAGTCTTAAAGAAATATATGATATTTTGGCTTATATATGTAAATACTTAATAATTATTTAATTAATTTGAAGTTTGTCGAGGTTAACTTGAGTACTATTTAATAAGGAATTTTTTTCTTTTATTATGATTTGATCGTAATGATGATAAATTTGATCTTTCTAATGTTTCAGAAGATATTTATTTTTCTGTACCCATTATGAATACTTATTGATATAAAGGTAATTGTTATACTAGTTACATTAAAAATGCAAATTATAATAGCAACTTAAAGTATATAACTATGCAACTGAATATATGCATTAATCAAATAATAATGGAAATAATACAATTAATAACAAAAGAAATTTTATATATAATAACAAATGACATACAATAATAGTTTTAATTAAATAATTTTGTATATTTTTTTATTTTTTTAAGTATAAAAGTTTTTAATTAATTTTATTAATATAATTATTTAGAATTATTTAGTCAAGTCTTAAGATAGAAATTCTAAAGTTATAAAGTTAAAAATTTAAGTAATATAGATATTAAAAAAGTGATAGCCACTATAAATATGAGAAATTACAATCACTTATCAAATTAATATGATTTTTAATTTAGGTACTGAAACATACTTCAGCTAATAAAAAAAATATTTGAAAAAATTATTATAAGTATTAATAGTATTGATAAAAATGAATATTTTTGTAAAACCTATCATGCAAGTTTTTAATTATAAAACTTTTATAATATGATAGTTTAATATGAAAACTTGATCATCTAAATGTATACATCTTATGTTTATAAAAAAATGTTCAATGAAAATTTAAGCTGATAAAAAAAGAAAAATTATGTTTTAATATAATTAAAAAAATTTAAATATAATTTTGATTGTACATTCTGTTATTATGGTCGAAATTATGGTGAAAAAAACGAATATACTTAAAGAATTGTTAAAAACATTATTTTAACATTTTTTAATGATTTTTTTCGAATTCTTGAGAAACTTTTTATCATATAATAAATTTGATAAAAATCACAAATTATTATAGTTTTCGTAAAATGCTTCTTTTTATCTACATTTGATTTAATTTACATCTAAATTAAATTTAACTCAAAATATGGAAAGTTCCTTACATTTATAATTATGAGAAATAATTCTATAAATAAAAATTAAATAGCTTAGATACAATTTTTTGTTATTTTCTCTTCAAATAATTTTTTAACATGCAGATGTCCTTTTATTGATAATAAAGCATGCTTTTACTATATTGTATAAAATATAAGACAATATTGTATTAAAAAATCCTTCATAGTTTCTGCTCTTTTGAATATTTTAGTTATATATCAATCGATCTATCCTACAAGCTATCAAAAATTAACTCTGTTTATAATATTTTTTTTTTTAATAAGACAAAAGTAATTACAACAGTAATTTAGTATTTATTCAGTATTTAAAATTCAAATTTTAAAAAGTATTACATTCAATTCATAATATTTGCTTAAAAGAGTTAATTTTTTTATGCACAATAAAATAAAACATTCTAGACTTTTATAAAAAGAATTTAATAATATGCTGAATATTTATTACAGCACATTATGTTTCATATTCATGTGTTGAATCGCGTGATATGATCATTTTATTTTCTGAAACTAATATATGGTTTGTTGTTAGTATTTGACTAGATTTGTGAGATTGCTCATCTCAATTTTCGTTGTCCAAGAAACACATATTTTTACGAATTTGGTTGTAAGCTTTAGTGTTCTTGTCAGAAAAATTATTACTAGAATTGTAACTTTGACGCAATGTAGTGAAAAATTAAACATACTGATAATTATTTTTGTTTGAAAGTAAAGGCAATTTTTCAATACTTTGCTTTAAATCATAGCTATGTAACCAATCAGTACTAGGCTTAGCTTTAAAGCCACATAAACTACAATCGCAAAAATCAACTGCATTTTGTAAGGCGCCTCTATGGAATGGATTTCCTTTGCTAAAATGCTTGTAACGTCCAGCATTTATACGCTCATTTGTTGTCATACCAAGTATTACAATCTAAAATATATTTATTTATTAGAAAGAGTTATGGATAATATATATCTTATAAAATAATTTCCTTTTATACTTATGTAGTACTGACAAGAACTAAGAATTTAGATTTTTAATATAAAAATTTGAAGTTTTAATTGAATAATTTACTTTCCAAAAATATTTAAAAAAATATTTAATATACATTATACTTTGAAAATAACAACATTTAAAGCATTTATCTTCATATACAATAACATCATAATTTTTAACTATATACCTGGTAACATTGGCAAGTAAGAAGTGTCCCGACCCAAAATAAATGGAGAGCTGTATTTGTTGTTATCCACATAATCCATGCATCACAGGTTGCAGCTGCTAATAAATAATTATCAGCAGTATGACTATCAGTAAGGTTTGTCCAGCATTCAAACTGCCAATACTGGACAATAGCAATTAAAATTACAATACAAAGAGCCAGAAGAGATGTTAAGAATCCAAGAAAATATTTATGATTACGAGCACCTACAATAAGTTTATATATATACATATACACACCCACACAAACACACCATATATGTATATCTTAAAAAAATTCTTAAAATTTATTAATTATCGAGGACAATTATTAAAACTAACCAATACAATTGTTTACCCAGGGACAATGATGATCATATCGTGCAATGCAAGCATCACAAATTGAACAATGTTTCGATCGTATTGGCTTTCTTACTAAACATGTATGACAAAACAATTGAGGTTCAAAACCACCATTTTCTGCTAATTCTATAATGCACTGTAATAAAAAAAAAAATTATGTATATTTGTGAAACACAAGATTCAATAGCCTCCAATACTTACATTGAGCTTATCTTCATGGGAGGCTTTAATTACACCTGAATCACCATGCCAAGATTGTAAAAAGCATATCCAAAGAGGAACTGAGCCACCTAATACTAAAAGCCAAAGATACCATCCTGCATGTATTCCAAGCCAAAATACCCAAGTTACATATATCCACAGCTAGTAAAAAATGAAATATAAACTTAAATTTTAGACAAGTTTTTTGAAATATGAAAACAATGTGACACACATATTTATTCTCAGTAAAAGGTTATACTATCAAATTAAGATTTGTTATACTAAGAACTGTTTGCTTATTTAATAAATAGATCAATAACATACCTTAGTAGCTAAATAAATTGACATTGGTAGAACATAATACAGTCTCTCATCATAAATGTAATTATTTGCAGTATGAAGAGCAATATAGAGAGCAACAAAGGCAATTAATTTTATCAAGTAATCTAAGCCACTTTGAAATATCATTCCAATTGCATAAAATATGATAAATGGAGTGCTTATCATACAGTACCATCGTATTCGCTAATTGAAAATTAATTGAATTTTCAAATTCGATCATCTTTAAAAATATTTTTTTTGTTTACCTTATTTCGACACCAAACCTTAGTTCGCCCTTGTTTCTGCCTTATTTCATGACTAAATTTATGTCCTAACCATGCTGCTCCAATATGAGGTCCTAACAACATCATAGGTGTTTCATTCTTAAAATTTGGAACATCCAAAGAGGCTCCATAATATACTAATGTTCTGATAGCTGTATCATTTTTTGCTATAATGGCCCAATGCAGAGCCGTATTTCCATACAAATTGTCTGTCAGGCTGTGTGAAGCTCCTAAAGTTAAAAGCAGTCGTGTCGGATCTAAGCTGTGAAAATGTGTGAACATAAAAAAAGACTATTAAATACTAAGTTTGATATCTATAATAAATTATAAATGTATTTTGTTAATAACAGATTATCAACCATTATATTTCTTGCTACTGAAAAATGTTTAAAAACATTATTATTTACCTGTTAATTTTATAAGCACTCCACATTAATGGTGTCATAGCACTTCTATCTTGTATACTTGGATTTACTCCTTTTGCGACTAAATAAGCAACAACAGCAGTGTGTCCAAACTGAGCTGCTAAGTGAATACATGATGACCCCTCGCAATCACTTAACATAGGGTCAGCCCCAGTTCTCATTAAAATTACAACAGTTGCCAAATGACCTTGTCTAAAATAAAATTTAAAATTAGACGTAAAACTTCTAAATCACTGTTATATACTTTTACATGAAAAAATAATAAAGGACCTAGTAGCCCAATGTAAAGGAGTTGATGACAATTCTCCACCAATGGCATCAACAATAGCTCCTTTTGCAATTAAATATTTAACAATTTCTTTTCGATTGTTTATTGCTGCCCAATGTAGTAAAGTAATTGTCTCGGCATCAGGCTGGTTAACATCTGCACCGTCTTCTATTAATTCTGTGACTCTTTCCAGTGCTCCATACTATTATATAAATTTCATGTATTTATAGAATATCTAATAAGTCAATTATGTATATTAAAATTACATATACCTGTGTAGCTCTGACAATATCAAAAGAGCTACAATCCTGAGTCACTGTATTAATCAGCTCTAAATTTTGTATAGGACTATGTTGAAGTTCCCCATCACCATCACCTTGACAAGCAGTTTGCATTTGCAGGGCATACATGCTATTCAAAAAGTAGACGTTTTTTTTAATATATTTTAAGTATCGAATAAAAGGAAGGAACTTAATTTAAAATGATCACGTGTAATTTTTGTTTATTTTGTAAGACGTGTTTATTACCTACTGTTACAAGAGCTTGGACTAGCGATTGTTTATGAACATATTAACACACTTTAACTTCTTCTCAACGTCGCATACTTAATGTCTTTTATAAAGAAATTGACGAACAGGTTTCGTTGAACTCTCGTTAAGCTGCAAATTTTAAACTGAAATAAGAAAAAGAAAGAAAATGGCAAGGTGGGAGAGAGATTGTAGGTCGAGTTATTATGCGAGACAAAGGTACAAAGCTAACCTCAATGCGCTTAGATCTCCAGATAATTGCCTCTGGTAGTCTACATAATTCGCATGCGTACCATGCGACAAATCGAAATTTCAGAGTACACGTATCAGAATGAACTGATATTTTGTCCCCGAAAGCCGCTCATGATTACGCTCTGCTTCATTTCGGCGCAAGAATCGCGCAAACTCGATTCTACTGCTGCCCTATTGTATTCTTGAGATCGTTTAATAAAAAACAGAAATGACAAGTTACAACTCACAACGAGGGTTTCGCTGTTGTATGGTAGGATACTGTATACACTCGAAAAAAAACTTATATATATATGCATATAAGTATAGCGGTGTGTCCACTGTCCATACTGTCCATATATCACTCCTGTTGACCTATAGCAATGTAAGATTGTAACAATTGTTTGTGGAGTTAAATCTGTGCAGAAGGCACAAGGTAATCGTAAATCGTAATACAAGAGTAGTATGTTGTCATTGGACACTGCTGTTCATATTCGTGGTCAATGGGTCTTTGCGCGGCCTGTAATCTAGGAGCGCTTAAGCTCTACCAATGCTGCGTAAGGTAGCGAAATTGTCACATGCTATTAGTGTGTACCGTGTGGTCTACTACACTTTTGACTATAGGCTGCTATTTTGACCACACGCAGGTTCATGCTCTACTTCGATACTCGAAAGTATCCAGTTTCCATAGTCTCTAAATACAGATCATCTAAATAAAGTTGAAGACAGTTCTTGAGTGGACAATTGGAAATTGACTCAGAAATTTACGTATCTGTCTCCTATCTTGTAGATTATTTTCATATTTCTACAGTCTCGATAATTTTAGAGTAATAGCTTATACTTATATTCATAAAAGCACATTCGTACGCATAAGATAAGAACTATACTATATACATTTACTTAAAGCTGCAATACCTTCAATGACTAAAACCAGATTTGAAACGACCGTCGGCATAGAAGATTTTGTCCATCTGTACTTTTGATATTTATGTTATTCCATTTCGGGACTCGTATTTGTTAATAATAAGTCGACCCTTCAGTCAACAAAGTTTTTCAACTTTTATGTGAGTTTCAAGAGAGTATCCAGCCACTGCACAAAGTATCTTGTTTGTATTTTTGTAGATTCAATATCAAGGCAGTGAATTAATTTTAATCGTCAAGAACTTCAGATGTTATCTTTATAATTATTTATAATAATTTATTTTATCCTGTTATTTTTTAATGCTTATTGTTTTATTTTTATAATACTCATGATTAACTGTGACGTTATAAAAATCTTTTATTTATCAATTTTATTTATCAAAGAACGGAAATTAAAGTGGGTACGAAGATATGCTAAACGAAGTTGTACATGCATGTGCAGAGTAAAGGAAAACCTAAACAACTATAATGATCGAAAGTCATTTGAAGTATCGAAAATAAATGGATCGCACATAAATGGATGTGTTGTAAAATACTTGACTATACGTATGCCAATGAGATTAGAACCACTAATTAGAACAAAGTATTTAATTTTTTTATATAACTTTTTACTTTTCTCTGTTTCCAGGGTATAATATTCACTTACGGTTGACATTGTATTGAAAATGGAAATATAAAGAGAAGTAATATTTATTCGATTGTTGACTTAATTTGTCTAATTATGAGTTTTCAAAAGAGAGGCACAATTAGTCAGGTATTTTATTATTTTTTATTTTAAATCGAAATACTTCAATATTTACTTATTATTATTATTAAATTATTTAAAAATTTAAAAATAATTTCAATTTAATTTTTTATACCAAGCAAAAAATTAGCAATTTTGGATAAATTTTTTGTGGAAATTATAAATAAAAAGGTATCGAGGAATAAGTATTAAAGTGTTCGAAAAAGTTCCATAAATTTGAATAAGAAAATAATTCTGCGATAGGAAAAATAAGGTGATAATGGATTTTATATTGTCTTACTTCTTGTATGAGAGAATATAAAAAATCATCTTGCAAACTAATAATTATTATACTGGTATAGGTACAAAAGGTCGGTAAGGTAGATAAGTATTAAGAATTTAATTGTCATATTCATTATGTCGAAAATAAAATAGCTGCTATTTTCATAACAAAAAAACTTGTATTTACGAGAAAAACTAGTCCATTTATTAGCACCTTCTTGTAATAGAGACGACGATGATATCTGCTATCGTCAATTATATTCACCTTACTCTTTATTACACAGTTCTATCGATATGGCCATTCAATCCGTGAATGCACCTTAGTTAAGGTTATTTTCAAATTAGATATCGGGACAAAAAAAAGTTTAATGTTATAGTTTACTTTAGATAAAAATAAAAAATAATAGATATTCTGAAATTGGCTCTTATTGATTATTAGGAATAGACGTGTAATTCTCGAATAAGATTATTTTGAAAGTACTCGTAAGTATTAAAGCGTACTTAATTTTTAAAGCGTTAGGAAATTAACTAAATTTGAGACAATAGCGTAATTGGCAAAGCGTAACCGATTACTAATTTAAAAATATTCTATTGTTGCCACAACTCCGAATATATCTTTTAGTAAAGCTATTACGAAAGAGGTGATCTACACTATCTTATAAATTGTCGGTTTACTTCGGTGCATTTTTTCACGAATTTTATTAGTTTCGTATAAAATACCTCACATCATTTGTATCATTTGTTAGCATTGCAGATATTTTTCGTTGCACTTTTCGAGTCGACTAATAGAAAGTAGTTTCAGTTATTTGTTTCAGTAATGGATCAATACCGTTAAAATCCATTGAATCATTGACGTTGTATAACATTTTTTCCCTATACAATGCGGCGTGTTTCCTAGTTACGAAATATTAATATTCTATTCTTCTCTGTCTCTCTTTCTCTCGTTCCCTGCAACTTTCACTTTTTGTTTTTCACTTTTATAATTTGATACTATTGACACTCCGAACAGCAGTTTGGTTTCTGCGGACCGAAACCTTTAAAGCGTTTAAAGTAACTTGTAACTGAAAACTTGCCGTCACTGAATAAATTAAAATTCTCTAATATATATATATATATATACTACATATAAATAAATAAAATGCTCCCAGGGCGGCGGCCAAGGAAATCCATGGCTAGTCGAGAGAAAGCCATTGTCATATGATGAGAGTCCTATCGATGGCGGAAGATGTGTCGTAATCATTTGTTCTCAATATAGTGACAACAAATTTAATTTTCTTATCATCACATTGTCAGCGTAAATAATAGGTTCTTTGAAAATTTTATGCTTAATTTCAGTATTTCAAAATATCAGTGGGTAGGGTATTTTAATTGGTAATGAATAAATTGCGAAAAGCACGGAACCGGAGAATCAAATAATAGCCAAAGCTTACGGGTCGCCACGTACCTGGTGAAATACCGTTGGTGGGATAATTGTACGAAGTCGTACGATAGTATAAAAGCCTCAGTGTAATTGAATAGTCAGTTAAAAATACAATAACGTATCGCATTGTCTAATGAATGTCGCCCCTACGTGAAAGATACGTAAACAATTTACAGAGACCTCGAGGACAAGATATGATGAAATCGGTACAGCTATTTATTCTGTTGGTGCTAATGGAGAATACGCGGATTGCTTTGGCGAGCCCACGAATATCTTCTAATAATTACACAGAAAATGATATCGTGATAGTGGACTCACTTAGGCGAGAGATTAGGCAACATTTGCCCCAGCGGATCGCCACAGAAGTCGGCGATCTTTTCTCCATGAACAACGAGCTTAAGAAGTTGTTTCACGGTACAAAATTCATCAAAAACTCATCTGGTTTGTTTATGTTGTGTAATTTAATCTAGACCTACGAGCCTTGGCGTTCGGCTTGATTTCGTTCGTACATGCGAGTCAGCTATTTTATCGTGATTCTACAGGTTTTTTCTCGTTTTTTTCTTCTATCTTTACTACTAATTTCAAAATAATAAGTGAGCCAATAATGAGTCAGAAAGAGAAAGAGAGAAAGAGAGAGAGAGAGAGAGAGAGAGAGAGAGAGAGTGTGTGTGTGATAAAAAAAGAGAGAAGGAACGACAAAGCGATTGGCTTTGGCGGTAAAAGCTAAGTGACCTTATTACCAAATACCGGCAACTTAGCGTACTTTTATAAACCTGTGTCGAGCTTAAAGTGAACTTACCACGTACTTTTAATATAAAAGTAGGTAATTCAAACCAGGGTGGATTATACAAAACGTATGGGACTGACGCTGACAGTGAAAATGGTTACTTGAAGATGGCCTTTATCAAAGGGAATCATGGCTACAACACCCTTGGAACGTTTCACAAAAAGCTTGGAGATCAATATGGGTTTGAAGAGCACGAAATCTTCGGCAAAAGTACAGGGAAGGAGAGAGAGAAGGAGAATAGAAAAACTTCTTCGTCGAAGAAAAAACAAAACAACGACCACGAAGGGGCTGGTACGCTATCGTCTTTCTATCGTCCTTTCAACAGGTCTCTTTCTCCATTTTTCATTTTTATTTTTCATTTTAGCTTTCATTATTTTTTTCTTGAATAACTCTCATTATTTATTTTAATCAGAAAGCAACTTTCAGAATAACTAATCAGAAAGCATACAAGATTTTTAATATATTCTGCAGGTACCGATGTCGAAATCTACTACGCAGACAACGACGGCGACGGCGACAACCATTCCGAGTACAGCGATGGTGGGGACAGCGAACACTACTCCGAGAGCGAAATCAGCAAAACTTCAAATTACGATGAGGGCGATATCGAGGCCACTAATGAGGCATAGACCTTGGATGGTGGAGATGGTTACGATTTCGGCTCATCTGAGTCCTACTCGTTTAGCGGCGTCTTTTCTAACGAAGAAGGTGACGAGAAATTGTACGATTGATATCAACTGCCTTGAGATCTACCTATTAAGATATTTAATGAGCTCGAAGACTCATTCTCATTCATTTGTATAATATGATCTGTTCAATAAATCATTTTATTGGCATTTAGAGCTTTTACGCAGCCTTTTTAACTACACCAAATCACCGAAAAATAATAGCAATATATCTCCTATTTAATATACCTCTACATCGCATTATCAATATCGTTAGGTCGAAAAACAAATTGTATAACGTAAAAAAACACGTAAGCGATAGCCTGGACATTTGTCGAGATTACATAAGAATTTTTCTATAGATTTTTTATTCACGCTATATATAAAGCATTAATGTTATAAATTTAATCTTTATCTCCGTTTTTTCCATATACTTTGGGAGTCGATTATTTTTAGTTCTCTCTATCATTAGATTAAGTCAAAGGTAAATTCTAATTTTTAATTTATTGTTTTCTATTTCCTTCCAGTTACTATCTTGTACATATAAAAATTAACCAAACTTTACTACTAATTAGACAAAAAATCATAGTCTTAGCTCAGTCATTAGTACACTAATAAATAAACAACTAACGTATTCCAGTGTAGTAATACTACATACATTTAAGCAAAATTACATGCGTAAACAAATTTTTTATGAATTGATATTGGATAACAATTAACATGTGCAAGAGATTTCTGGAAGACTTACAAAACATATTTTTCTGAATTATATAATCAATGATTTCCATTATTGTTTAATTATCATTTTGAGGATTGCTATAGTAATAGAAGAAAAATGTTTATACTGCAATTGCCGTAAATTACTATTTAATATTTGATATAGTATTTTATAAATAAATAAAGAAGAAATGTGTATTAATTAATTTAAATTCAATATATCAACTATATCTTAGTTAATTACAATGAATAGTAAATATTATGCAATTTTTATGTATTCATTAGCATTCATGATAATATATATGTGTAATGTGATATTTGCATAAAAAATTAAAAATGTTTAATATTTCTTAATACAATAAGATTTCTTTCAGATCAAGATTATATTTCAATTTTATTAACAGAACACAAAGTGTCGATTTAATTTCAATGATAATAAATTATGATTTATTCAAGTATAAATTAAAAAAAAAATTTACCTAATTTTCACAACAATTTTTGACGTATTATTAAGGGTTTCAAAAATTAAATATTTAAAGCGATATTTTAATTTAAATATATGAATAAATTACTTCATTTTATACAAAAACAATTGCAATTTTTTACTTTTTTAAAAATGTTAAATAAAATACACAACCACAATAAATCTATTGAACCAAAATTTTAAAATTATTACAATTCAAACTATAATAAAATATACAGGTCATATAGATAGAAATGTAAAAGATTTTTATAAATAAAACAAGAAGCTATTAGTTTAAAAGGGTCATTTTTACATTATATAATAATATTAATAATGATAATAATAATAATTTATTTAAATCAATTACTACTACTTATTTACTATAGCATATAATAGGATATGTATTAAATATTAGATTTTTCTAATGTATACCATCCAATTTTACTTAATAATCTATGTAATAATGCATACACCAATAAATGTTTTTGTTTAAGTAAAATACATCTAAATTTATATATATATTTTTTTATGTCAAAGCTAATAACTTATAAAATCAAAATCAAAACAACTTTTTAAATCAATATCACAATCAATATTAAAAATGCAAGTAAAATAAGTAAATTGTAAATTAAAGACATCGTAAAAATATAACAAAATTATGTTTTCGTTTCATTTTTATGTTTTTGTAATTTTTCAAAAAATATTAAAAATGAAAATTTTAATTATCTTTTATTACAATAACCTACTGTATTCTAAGTTTACTAAAATTATTTTTTTAATGTCGGTAAAGTAAGAAGTAAAAAAATAATTTTGAATTAAACTTAAAATTAAATATTTATCATATAAAATTTCAATCGACATTTAATGCCGAATTTTTTTCTTATTTTATGTTACAATTTATTTTATTTTTAATTTAGTAATAGTAATGAAATAATTAAATTCTAATGAAGTAGTTATGGGGATTTTTTAATTTATAAAGATAATTCAGCAATTCATACAAACAGCAATGTTGTTGCAATTCTGATATTTTGTTTAGGTGAGCTGTCTAAAAAATTATATTTGTCACTTTTAATTCGTAAATACTATAATAGTTTTATTAAGGAGGTATAAAATGAAAAATTTTTCTTAGATTCTGAGATTGAATTTTCTTTATTATTCTCAGTTGCGTATTACCTAACACTGATTAAACGAAAGAAAAAGTAGATAAGATGCAAAATTCGTGTCAATCAGTTTTTCGCAGTACGAGAAAAACATATCGTTATTACATATATTAGTGGTCATCCAGGAATTTATGTAACGAATTTAAGTAACTACTTTGTTGACTGTTGGAATTTTTAGATTTCTACTATAAATTGCACTAAAAATTCATCCGTACAATGCGTAAGAGTGTATTGCTACATAAGACGTAAAGAAATAAATACTATCTACTAACAAATATGATACAGATAACAGATAAAAAAAACTTGTACAAATACAACAAAAATTTGAGTAATGGCACTGTGAGACTGCTAGTATATTAATAGGTAATTTTTATAATAATCTTGCAGAAACAGCAGATTATTTAATATTAAAAGCGGGATGAGATAAAGTTTGTATTCAAAACTCACTAGTATAATATAATCTTTTGATATTTAAAAAACAAATTGATATTCTACAATATATATATATATATATTCTAAAAAAAATTTCTGAATTAATATTATTTTTATAGAATGAAAGATGAAAAAGATAAATACTAATCCATACTATGATAAATACAAATAGAAATTTAAAGATTGTTGAGATACAATCAATTTAAACATATTTAAAAGCACTACTATACATATTTAAATATTTGATTTGATTAAAATTAAAAAAAAGCCATTAACAGTATTCCAGTTACGATGCAATTTAATTGAAAAAAAGAGTGCTCTTAGGATTTTATTTGCTTTAATGGTTCTTTTTCATATTTCTTATCGATTCATGTTTCATAAATATGTCATTTTCTTGTTTTCATTTCTCTACTTTTTTCTATGTATTTATTGTTATTATTAACAATATATGCTAAACAACCTTTTGTCTATAATTTATTAATAGTTAGTTAAAATAAAAATAATTGAATATGCTGAAATTCGTTTATTAAATATGTAAGTTTATCTAATTATACTTCAATTAGCGTGTATAGCTTATAGAGTGTACTGTGTTTTGCATTGACACATAGAAACCGCAAAGTCAATACTAGTAGTTACCAGGCATTACTTACTTATTTATTAAATTAAAAAAAAATCAAGAAAATTTCGGTTAGCCAAGGGATTTTAATCGGTACATTCAGTGATTAAGAAGAAAATTACGTGAATAGGACTATTGGTTTGACACGCTTCAGTTCTAAAACTTTCTCTATTATGGCAAAAAGATGGAAATATTTACAGGTTCTTTGTGGAGATTTGAATTGCTCGCATGAACGGCCATATGGTTCCACTGTTAAATTTAACTCGAGGAAAAATATCGACTATAAATAGCAAGAAGTTATTAAGTGCGAACGAGTTGAGCGTTGTTTATGGAATAAAAAGGATGGCCGACTCCCGAAACCACCTGGGGCCGTTACTGCTGCTGTTGCTCTGTCTGTGCGCTGTGGGCCTGGCAAGAAAAGTGGGCCCCGGTCGGGACTTAGAGCTGGCTGCCAGTCATCACCATCACCATAAAGTACACCACTCGGAAGAGGACGGCGGAAAGGAACACCATCACCACCATCATAAAGAGCATGGTGAAAAAGGCCACAAGGGCCACAAGAGCCACCACCATCATGATAAGGGAGAGAACGGTGAGCATGAAAAGGAACATCACGATGATCATCACGAAGAGCACGGAGGGCACCACAAGCACTATCATGATGAAGAAGGTGAACACGGTGAGCATCATGAGGAGAAGAAGGGCCATAAAGGAGGCAAGTTTGGGGAAAAAAAAGGCCACAAGAAGGGCCATAAGACTAGCGGCTACCATCACAAGGTGCACAAGGACGAGTATCATAAGGAACATAAGTTTTATGATGATTATCATAAGGGTGGCCACCATGAGAAGCACGGACATCATCATGGGCATCATGGTAGCAAAGAGGGTCACCATAAGAAAGGCGGACATCATCGTAAGGGGCACCACGAAGATCATAAAGGCAAAAAGGGACACTCGTCTAAGGGACACTACGATGAGGATCACAAGGGGCATTATGGTAAACACGGTCATGAAGAACATCATCATCATCATGAGAAGCATGATAAGAAAGGTGGACATCATCACGGAAAGAAGAATCATTATAAAAAGGGATAAAATCCAGGATGATATACAACTACCAAAGTGCCACAACTATATAATTTTACTTCTTTCCTATATATGTACCACTTACTTTCATATTTCATTCTTGTATATTTGTTTAATAAATGAAAAAAAAATTTTATATTTGCAATTCTAATTATTTTTTTCCTACTTTCCTAATTTTATTTAAATGATAATATTCCTTTGAAGCATTTTCTCATTGAAGCAAATATAACTAAGCTTTTAATCTAATAATTAATTTAAAAAATTACGAATTACTTTATAAGAATTTTTAACACAAATTTGATAGACGTTTATTAGAAATAAACTCCAATTAATTTTCATAATTAATTTTAAAAGCGTAGTATACGACAAATATTTACGTCGTTAGTTTAAAATAAGTATTTAATGCAAAATCTTGTTTTTTACTACCTTTAACATTATTTTTATTTATAAGCTAAAATTTTAAATAAGCTTTTGATCGTTTAGAATTAAAAAAAATTATTTCTTAACTATGAATGATAAAATGAATAAGCAGTCTAATAAACCTTATTTGTCATTCTAGTTAAGTAGAAGATTAATCTAATTGGAAAATCAGTAATGAATGGTACTTTCTTATACTTACGTTGTAGATGTATTAATAATATTTTTTATGAAATATAAATAAGCTTATGTTTTTAAGGCATTTGCATCCATCGAAGAGTTCGTTTAAACGATATTTTTTATTTGAACAAGTAGTATGTTATTATTTTTAAAAGAAAACTAATCAATAGAAATATTAAGTAATGCACTTGCCAGAAATTTTAAGATTTGGATAATTCGTGATTATTAATACTATGTAGAAATAGTTTGTTTTTTGCAAAAAATAGTGAAACTGTGAAAATATCAGAGAGATTGAGTAAAATCAATTATTTTATATTAAGTTGCGTAAGTGTGGGTATTAAACTTATTAACGTGATATTAGTGTCTGAAACTGTATAGAATTTTAAGCAGGTTAAGGAGACATTGTTACGTAACAGGCGATCAGCTCGGTCGGCGATGGCTGCTTGATTGACTGAGAAATGAATAAAAGAAAGAATGGCTTCCCTAACATTACAACGAAATGTCTTGGTAGATAGTGATATATATATAATCTAGCGCATTTCGAGGTAGCTGGTGCATAAGCCAATCGACGCTAGAGTAGTGAGTTGAGCAGGTCAGTTACATAGAATTACAGCGATGAAACTTTGGGAAGTGAAATGGATGCTAGGAGTGGCAGTCCTAGTACTGGTTGTTGGCTTAGATAATCGAGTCGATGCTAGGGGTATTCAAAGGTTTGACCAAGGTTTTTCGGTTAATTTACCTAGGACACTTTTGGACATAGAAACAGCAGCCTCGAATCACAAAGATCAGCATCTCGAAGAGGGGCATGGCGGTGAATCTCACGAAGATCATCATCATGAGCATGGTGATATAGGACACAAAGGCTATAAGTATAACCATGAACATCACAAGGGTGAGAAGGGTCACCACGATAAAGAGGGTCACCATCATCATTACGATGAGAACGATGGGCATAAGAAGCACCATAATCATGAAGATGGATACTATCATGAGCATCACAAGGGTGAAAAGGGGGAGAAGGGGCACAAATTTCATGAAAGGGGACACTTCGGAAAGGGTCACAGTACGAAAGGACACCATGAGGTACATAAACTTGACGAGTTTAAGAAGGATAAGGAGTTTTATGATGAGCACCACGATCACGGTCATCACGAAGATCTCGGTGGTCATCATCACGAGCATCACCGTGAAAAAGGCGGCCACCATAAGAAGGGCCATCATCATAAGGGACATCATGCAGGCCATCATGGGAAAAAAGGCCACCACGAGAAGGGACACCACCATCTTGATCACAAGGGACACAAGAAGGAAGGTGGACATCATGAACATCACCATCATCACCATGGTTATGGTAAAAAGGGAGGTCATGAGGATCACAGGCACTGGCATCATAAAAAGGGACATTGATCCTTATGTAAGCCTCACAACGTTACCCTGTATTTTTACCCTACGGTGATTACATTGAAAGCTGCATTAGTTGTCTTTTGTTTTGATATTTAAACAATTATATGGTACTAATACAAGGTCAATAAATGTTTTTATTTTGTCACTTAGTTCAGTACACTGATCGCATTTAAGATTCTTTGTCAATATGATGTGTATCGATAAATAAATATTTAAAATATTTGTATTAAAGTTACTTTTTATTACATATTTCGTTTCCAAACATTGTCCCTCTTAAGGTCGCTAGAAAAATTAATATATCAGAAGTGTTTTTAATAGAGTTATACATTTTTAATTATAATTAAAAAAAGAAATCATAATTTTTAAATCGAAAATTTCATTTCCCTTTTCACTTTGATACTTCTTATAATTATCTATATTATATGTGTGAAATGTGTTAAAAATATAGTTTATCGGTGACTGTTCGATACTTCATAAATGTTAATCATAGCAAAGAACTACAAAACTGTACAATCAAGAATCATGTATTACACGTAAACAATAACGTATTTTTAAGTATTATAATTTCTTATTTTAAAAAAGTATTCTGTTTTTTCTATCGCTAATTTTAGAAAGTAGATAAAAAATATTCAATTTTGTATGAGAAGATTAAGTTATTAAAAATAGCTAATTTTGAAAATTTTATACTTTCTTTTTATAATGAATATTTTTAATGCCTTTAATTTAAAAATAAAATAAAATAGTTATCTGGTTGAATTATAAATGCATGAAAATGAATTATATTGTGATAATTTACTAAAGGGTATTTAACTAATTTATTTATTAATTAATAAAATTTTGTATAGAATTGAATAAATAAATACATTCTTAATTTTCAAAACCGAACCTAAAGTAATTATATAATTAGAAATTTTTTAAAGAAATGAATTATACATTAATATTTACATAAATTAATAAATGGCTTATAAAATATACATTTTGTATTAAGAAAAATATATTCGAATAAATCAACGAATCGCATAAATGTTATGCAATTCATAGTTATTATATTAAATATAAAATACGATACCATCCATTCGAAATAATAATGGGGTAAATTTTGTAACTGAACAATATAGTAAAGCTTTTAGTGAATTATTACGTTAATTATGTGAACAGACTGAGTAACTTTATCGGACGAATGCAAAAATTAAACTTTGTTTCTTTGACAGCATAATTTTTAATGCTTGCGTGAAATATAATAAATAGAAAAACTAAAAAAAAGAAAGATGAGGAGACAAATCCGTCAAAATGCTGAAAAACTCGAGTTCGTTTCTTGTGAGTTGCTAGCATGAACCAGCGAAAAAATTAGATTTTGTCGCATTTCGATTCGTAAAAAAGTAAAGGCACTTTGCTATATAACTATCCCTACAGAATTTCCTTATCCATTTTCACATTGATTTTATTAATTTCTCCTTCTATTAACTTTACTGTTTCTTATAACTGTGCAACTGGTATAAGACTGGAAAATTCCTAATCATAAAACAGTTTACACTACTCACATAATTTTCGAATAGTACGTACAAAGTATATAGATTACGTGTAAAAATATAATAAAAAATAAATATTATTACGCAACACTATACTATCACTTATGTATATAATTTACCCCTTGGAGTTTTTAAAGATTATTATTATACATTATTTAATATGAAAGTTCATTATATAATTTTAAATACAAAATGTAATTTACATTTTAATATACCTTAAGCCATTAAAACTAACATAAATTTTAATAATTGCAATTATCTATTCATATATTATAATAATATTAATATCACATTTTTTAATTAATTAATTAATTTAAACATTATGATTTATTAATAGTAAAAAGAATTTTATTAACGATGAAAAAAATGTTTTAATTCTTTTTCTGATTTATAAAATTTAGCGATTTGTATTTGTAGATAGACTATTACAAAATGTTTAATACCTAAAAAAATTTATTATATCGCTTATAATTTGATCTCAAAAACCTGTTTATCACTTTAAAACAGAAGCTTGTTAATATTCATTCAATGAAATTTTATAATGCAATGTATAATTTTTTAAATGTAGTTAAGTAAATTACTTAAATATTTAAAAATTTTAAGTTATTAATAATAGTTTCTGAAAATTTTTTATAAAATTTTAATGTATAATTATGAAAAATATTTTAAACGTCCATATCTTACCCAATAAATTATAAATTTATCCTATTATTTTAATTTACGGCTGAGTGGGAATCAACGTTGACGTAATGTCAAATCACTTCCTTAGTAAAAAAAAAACACAGAAAAGTGAATTGGAATAAGTCTAAGTACAATCGTTCTAAAAAATATTAAAACGAATATATATATATATTTATTATATATAAATTTTTATAATTAAACTAATAAATACATGCTTTGAATTTTTATAGGCAGATACGTTTTGTATACGAATTTGTAATTATGTTTTTTTTTTGGTGAGAATTATATAAAATATTACAAAGTAGAATGGGATTCAATTTAGCATTGGAGAGCCTAGCTTAATAATGTTCTTATGAAAATTCAAATGCTTAAAAAAAAATTTATGTATATAAAATAATATAAATATTCTATATATTAGATGCTTACATTTTGGTTCGTTAAAGTTTTAATAGTATAATGTAAATTTAAAGTGACAATTGTTTTACCAGTAATGAGGATTTATAATACTGGAAACCTGCATAATAAATTCATCATATTTTAGTAACAAATATTAAAAATACAAAGTTATAATCTTATACGTTGTTTTTAATTCTTAAAATAAATTGTTAATAATTTTAACAATCTTAAAATGCGTATAGAGTTAGGAGCTTTATATGTTGTATAATATTTAAACAAAATTACCTTTTTTGATCGGTTATAAATAATATAATAAATTTTAATAATTTACGTCAGAAGATAACTTAGTGAATTTGTTTACTTATTTTAGTAGTAATTCAATTATTTGGCCTGTTAGTGTTATAAAAGGTATTATGTAATTATATTATCAAATCACTGAAAGTAATTTTAATAGTTTAATGTTTTAAATATAATGTACTATCAATAAAAAATATCGTAACGGTAAAAATGTTCATCATATGTTATTTATCATTGTAAGAACAAATTTTTATATTTATAAATATGCTGTTTTCATATGAATTTTTAAAATTATCAATATTTTCAATAGTGATTCAATTTGGAATAACTGTTACCAGGATATTGAAATTATTGTTTCTTAAAGGTTTCTTGATAACCGGTTAATTTACTTTAAGAATTAACTAGCTAGAATTTATTTATTTTTTAGATTTTGAAGTAGTTACTAAAATGACTGATCATGTAACTGTGATTGAAAGATCCAGGTAATATTTAAATGATAGATACGTTACATCAATGGAAAGGAACAACTATTAAAGAGAGAAACAGTAAAATGCTACAATCAATTCGCGTTCGTGAGAGTCAGTTGTATATTCTATAAATATACTTCAAAACGATATCAAACTTATGTATTTAAGAAAAACTTAAAACTCACTCTATCCTTAAACTCGTGTATCTACAGCAAATTACGTCACACTCTTCCCTTCTTTTGATAAATCCCTTTTCGCTCTATATTATGTATCAAGTGTAATTAACGACCATACTAGACCACTTCAACATTCACGTAAGTATAATTAAATTTCACATAATTATTTAAGTATTTTATTTTATTAATTACTTTTCTTTTGGATAATAAGTACAGAAATAATTTAAATCACTGATATAAATTTTCATTTCTCTATGGGGCTCCTCTACATAATTAAATACAACTTTGTCGTCGACACAATAGTTGCAGTACGGGATCGTCTCGATGCACTTCCAACCATATTTTTCAGCAATTTTTGCGCTGTATCTATTTTTGATAAAAATGATATGATTGAATACTCGAAGATAATCCATGTATTTTAATAAGTACCTGCTACTGCATTCGATCCTAAACGTTTCGTAGCCAAGATCCCGTGCAAGTACCCAACTGTCAAGGACCAGTCTCGTAGCGAGGCCGTTTCCATAGTGGTTCGGATGTACGGTTAGGAAAGAACACTCAAATAGTCGTGATAAATCATAAGTTTTAAAAATGTTGCCGGCCCGTGAGCAGTGCGCATAGAATTTAATAAGATCGCGAGGCAGGCCAGTTTCGCAATGGTTAGCAATCTGATCGAGCTTATCAGCATCACAGGGTATGGCGTTCGAATTAATTGCTGCTCCAACGACGCAACCTGTATGGTTCTCTTCTGCATATATCGTCAGGCCTTGAGTGATGGTCTTGTACACCAATCCTACCAGGATTGGTGATGGGTGATTAGCAAGACCAATATTTACGAGCGACGGCTCCCGGTTGAAATATGTATTTACCATGAGCTTCAATATTTTTTCATAGTCCTCAGGAAAAGCGATGCGAATGAAGTATGTTGAAGTCTGCAAGATGCGATTTGTTAATATTAGCATTCTTTCAAATATAAGCTATATTAACATATGAATATACTTTATTTTTTTAGTTAAAGTAGTACATAATTAAAAATCACATTATAATTAACTAATTATAGTAAAATTTCCATTTGAAAAATGAACAGTTTTATGTAGGAATTATGTAAGCAATAACCATTACGTATATAAATTCGTTTATTTAAACAAGTATTATTAAAGGAAATAAGCACTACATTTAAATGTAATTTTGTATTATTCTTACTTACTGATTTCGGGAGACAAATTTTTTGACGTACTAGTTTTTTTTTCAAAGTATTTATCAAATTCAATTGACGAATCACTGTTGACATATCTTCACACTTGATATTTATTTGAGTAAATTTAAAGTATATATTTTCTATGTAATATTATTAAAATTACCAAAATTAACCTATATCTAAGTTGACTCATGTGAAATTAGCTATATCAAATCATAAATTACTAAATTTGATTCGAAATTGTTAATTATATTCAAAACAAAACTTTTATTACTCTTAAATTGAATTGAAAAAATTATTATCAATTAGAGTATTTTTTGGATAAAAAATTCTTGTAAAAGAAAATACCACAATAAGTATTTACATAAATGACTGTTGATAAAAATTTTGAAAATTACAATATGTATTGTTGTCACTGTTTATTGAAAAAACAAGTTTTTTAATCATAGGAATTATTTTTAAAAATTAATTTATTTTCCTATAAAAAATGTTATATAAATACATTTTATACAGAATTCATGAAAAAATATAGCTAACGATTAGTGTTATTTTAAAATATGTTATGAAAAAAATTATTTTGTTATAATAAAAAATTTGTTTAATATTTCAAATACTTTGGTATAAAATATCTGTATTATTTAAAAAAAAGTTTTATAATTTAAGTACTTACTAATAGTTTAGTAAGTACTTAATTTAATATAGTTATAAAATGAAAATATTTTCTTTCTATTATTTAATTAGGATAAGTTATAATTTATTTTAATAATTAAATTATCAAGTCATAATATTTTAATAGTGAATACAAAATGTTTTACTTCATTTAATATATAAGAAATCATAATTATTAAATGTAAAAAATTATATATTATAATTTAAACTTGTTTCTAAATTATTTTTCATCAAAGTAATATTATAATGCATTATAAATTTAATACATGTACATTTAGATTATCAAATCAAATTTTATAGGTTTTAATAAGACAACTTAAAAATAATCAATATAAAAGCAATCATGATTTTTTAGGATTAAATATGACTTTTTGAATTTTAAATATAATTTTTTATAGAATACGATAAGAATTCGTATATGTAATTAAAAATTCGTAAGAATATGAATAATTTAATAATTTATTGTTTATTATATTAAAGATTGATTTCTTTTACCTTTTAAAAAAATATAAAACTTTTTAAATAATCAAAATTAAAATAAAAAATATTATTTTTTATTGAATACCATTATTTTAATCATGATGAGAAATATAGAATTCTGTATGTTAAGCAATTCAGTTGTATTTATAAATTACGTAATAAAATTTATATATATACAATGATTGTGCAAGACTGTATGAACAAATTTGTTCGGAAATAGTAAGATCAATAGTAATAAAATATTGATAATAATCAATGTAGTTGTTGTTCAAGCTTTTTATAAATATTATAATTTTTTTTTCTTTTTAATTTAGGATAAAAAATTTTGATTACAACCTGCCGGATTGTTTAAATTTTAAAAATATTTTATAATAAATAATTAGACATTCAATTTGTTAAGGTTAATGGTATTATATTATAATAACTAAATCTATTTTTATATTTTGACTGTATTTGACTTTAAAATAAAAATACATTTGATAAATATTTTTAATTTTTTAATTTTATAATATTTTTGTATAGTAACTACTTGTTAGTAACCATTTATTATAAAATAATTATGAAGGTGAACAAAATTTCGTTTATATATTTATTTAGTTATCTGAAGATTGGAAAAATAACCATATGTAAATATAGAGCTAATTGATGCCTTATTTGAGAACAGTGGTTAATATTATTTATTATTCAAATATATTATACGATGCGTAATTTGCCCTAAAGAACCTTCAGAAATGTCATTAATATTAAAAAGTAGATCGTCATTTAATTTAAATACTGTTGGAGTTTTGTTTTTTCTTGAACGATGATTTTTATATAATGAATAGGTAATATCTTCAATTTTACATTCCGCAATTAGTGAAAATTATAATTAAAAAAAAGCACAGAATTAATCATTTTATTTGTTTAATGTCAGAGTAATTGAATACATGTGGCTAGTTTTTATAGATTTTATTACGAATATAATTATAAACTTTAACGTGATTTCATTGAAATTTACAATATTTAAATAGTTTGTATTTTTTTTAGAAAACTCATACTAAACATAGGTCGCACTGGTTTAACTAAATTCAAAACTATGTTCAGAAAACAGTCAGACAAATATTTTGGGTATCGAAGTTCAATAAGTAGGAAATAAAGTTACATTAAAAACATTGAAGAATAAGAATAAAATAAATAAACTAAAATTTAAATAACTTTCCTTAACCTGTATTGATGTGATAAAAATTAAGTGAAAATGGTCTAGAATGCAAGTTAATGTAAATGTAATAACCAAAAATTTTTGAAAAGCTAGAAATGGAAGATGGATCTACAAGTATGCATTTAATAAAATATAATTAAATCTGTCGGTAGATTAAAAAATGATAATTCAAGATATGGCACGTTATGCGTAGATAACAGCAGACGATCTTCGGAGTCTGTCTTATCCTGAATGTCAGAGTTTCTAATCTTCCTTAAATTGTTTCGGAGATCTGTATCGTCTTTGCTTATTTTTTATAACCATCTCCATGTGATCGACCCCGGGGGGATTCAGTCCTTTGTAATATGTAGGTAATAACTCAGCCTCTGGCTCCAGTCCTCTAATGACTAAACTCTCAAGTTGCACGTAAGCTTCAGACACTTCCTTGTCCTCCTGGAAACCCGTGAAATTAACACTCTCATTCTCAAACTCCTCCGACTCGGCAAGTCCTGTCACTGCTAATATGCAGAGAGCAATTATGTTGCACGTCCGCAAGATTAGACATGTTCTCGTAGTACTTCTCATTTTCGTTACCTTCGACTGAATTCGACCTCGTCTAAATGCTTTTATATCCTAGCATGAGGGGGCACACGAACCGTCACGTACAATTGCGGCTGGATATTGCGCACTGTCGAGCTCCTTGAACGTTCGGTGCTCAATGTTGGTTCTTTTATCAATTTCATCATAAGACAGAAGTGGTATTCAATACCGCTTCGTACTGAGCTTTTTTGCTGCATCCTTCTATGATTTTAAAATATATTGGGGCATTTTTTCTACTACGTGAAAAAAAGGTATTTTTCCTTTTCACTCCCTAATCATATTTGAAAACCCAATAAATTTTATTTGCGGTTTTAAACAAAGACTCTCAATGAAAGCAAAAAGAAATTATACGTAAATTTATTGAATTTTTTATACCTAAAATTTATATTTTAACTACTTACCATGAAAAATCAATTAATACTAATAGGTCATAGACATTATTTTTCAGGGTTTTAGTTTATGGTAAAGATAATTATGACAGCAAGTGATTTCATAAATTGAAATTTTTAATTTCTACATTATTTTACGTATTTTATTAATTATATATGTAAAGTAATTGTACAAAATTGTAATGTTTTTTTTTTGAAATTACGTAAAAGAATTGGAATTGTAATTACTTTAAATTTTAATTATTTAAAGTTGATAATGGCAAAATTATTATATAGTTACAACTTTGTATATATTTTGTATTAAATTTAATGTAGTAAAGATGTAATTAGGAATTAAGGTGAATTTGTAATGTTAAATTCAATACAAGAATAATGTTATCAGGTAAGAGTAAATTCAAAGGCATTACTAAAAAGACACGAAATCGTTTCACTTAAAAAGTTATTACAAATGTCATTATACTTAACGAAAGTCTCATTAAAGTTTAATCTTATTATAGCACTAAGGGTTCTTCTTCATTACAGGTGAATTCTGCTATTTTCTGTGCATCTCTTTTGTTAATAATTTTACTCGAAATACGGTAATACTAATGCATAAAAAGCAGTTATGTTAATTTTACTGAAATTTCCTTATTCTCACATATTTATTTTAAATTTGCATTAAAAACATGGCATTAAGATAATATTCTTCTATATTTATTTATATTATCGATTCAATTTAACTTTATTGCAATTGATAATACATTTTTTCACTATATGTAAAATCTTTACATAAAATTGCATCCCCATATTTAAATATACATATTCAATTTACTTATTTCTAAACAAAAATAATACTTCACCGATTTGTTATATTTTTTTTCAATTTTCTTGAAGTGTCTGAATTAAATACTTAATTTCAAATATTTTTATTATACTGTAATTTCAAAGATGTTCTCTGGCATATTTTATTTGTTATTTGTTATCTGTTCGATTTTTAATTTAAACCACTATACTAATAGCTTCTGTCTACAAAAATTCTGATTTTGAAAAAAGCATATAACGTGCAAGTCCCTATAAATATAATGTTATTTTTAAAATATTTTTAATAAAATTATGAATAAAAATTTTTGTTTTATATTTCTGATATTTCATTCTTATATTTTTTTTCTTCTCGCAAACAAAAGAAACTGTTTTTTAAAAAAACTAATCATACTTTAATATCACTAAGTTTTTTTTCTATTCAAGATTTCTATTTCAAGACTTATATAAAAATAATAAATCATTACAATCTAAGCCTCGTCGTTATTAAAATATTATTTCATGTAAATAAACATTTCTCTCTATATTCAGTAATTGAAATATTTATATATTTTTAGCAACTACTTTATTCGAAAAAAATTATGTTTTAACTTCAGCAAAAAAAACAGGTGATATACTTTTTCATCAACCATTTTTCATTCAAATGTCTAAATTTCAACGCCTTTGTATTCATATGCGAAAATTTTATTAATATTATAATTTTATTGATGATAAGGCTCTTTAATTACTTATATATTGTAGATATTTATATAATAAAGGATAAGGGATTTGAAAAATCCCCATCACTAAGCGTATAAAATAAAGCGTATAAAAAGCGTAAGGAATCCCCATAGCGTTGTAGTTATATCTTTGCAACATATAGAGATGCGTATTGTAATGTATAATTTAATGTATTAATTTACATTCTATATATTAGTTATATTTAAAAAAAGAAAGTATTCTGACTGGATAATATTTTATCGGTTAATCGTCTACCTTAAAAAATAAAAAATGGGATAATTGCTGAAATTTTGAAAAGTTTGCTTAAAGCCAAAGAAATTTTTTTGTGTAATATGATTCATAAGTAAGTGGGTATCGATTTTGACAGTGATAATATTAAAAAAATTAGAATTTTACTTGTGTGTAATTGTTAAATCTTTTGAAAAAATGTTGAAATACACAATAAACGACTAAAAAAAAATTTTTAATTAAAAAAATATAGTGACTTCAGGATTTAAATAAAAATTGATATATAGATTAGAGTAATTTGATAATTAAATATGAAGCACAAATATGAAAAAAGAAAGCCATAATAAAAAAGAAAGGGAATTCCAATAAAATTAATAGCAAAATTAAGAATTTTTCTTTATTAAAAAGAAAATTTTCGTTATTAGAACAGCAACTGGAAATTCTGCAATACAAAAGAAACACTCTTAATGGAAGAGAGATGCTAGCATTATATGCAAATAGAAATAATTTCTAAATGAATATGGTCATTAGAGCATTAAGCGACTTTTTATGTAATTATTAATAGAAATAAATTGAGGATGATATTTGATTACAGGTAGAATAAATTAACTTCAAGAAGAGAATTTAAAAAAAAAACTTGGAGGAGTCGGAAAAATTTCTCAAACTATTTTCACGAAAAAAATATTCTTGTCAATCAAATATCAATTCTAACAGATAAATTAATCGACTATACTATAAATGGAATTACAGATAAGCTAGTACAAAATCAGGGGAGAGTAATTAAATTTAAAACAACAACACACATTTTTAAGAAAATCAATCACGGACAAGCAAATTTTGAAAGAGACATTTCTATAAAAATATACGAAGTAGAAGCAACAACTTAAATCTTCGAGTACGGATTCACATTGCGCAGGCAAAACTGGTTCCCAAGAAAATCAACAAATCATCAAGCCAATGACAGGATCAAGTTTCCCTTTTTCCACGGATGTAGTTGAACAAATATGAAAAAATTCTTATATGGTAAATTTGCAGTATAAAATTAACAAAAATAATAAAGTTTGTAAAATCAGAATTTGTACGAGCATTGATTCGGAATCACCGATTAGTTTTACGAAAGAAAATTTTGTACCGCTACAAGTGCGAAAAAAGAATATTACGAATTTTTTGGAATCAACGATTAAAAATGAAACATTGGGGCATTTTTTATCAATTTAAAGTCGATAGTATTGATATGAAATTTTTGTTTTAAATTTTATTGAAAAATACAATGAATTTTATGGTTGTATTAAGCCGAGATTTTCTATTGAAACCAAATATTTATATTTTACTTGGTGAAAAAATTATGAAAAAACATAGTTCGAAAGTCAAATATAATAAAAGAATCAAAACTTTCAGATGCATGTAAGGAAAAATTAAATATAGATTGTATGAATGAAACGGAAATTGAAATTAATAAATTAATTATAAACCCTGAAGTTGGTCACATGAAGTTTAATAAAATAAAAAATATGTTTAACGAGAATTATTTAATATCTAAAGAACTTTTTAACTCATACGTCAGACCGTGAAACGAAAATTATGTTAAAATATACACAACTTTTAAGTTGTAAATCACGATGACTATCTTATGTAGATAAAGAAAATTTATAAAATATTTTAGATGATTGAATGTCGCTAATAATCATCCGAGCGAGCAATTTAGTATGCGTTAGTCCAATCATTTTATGTCAAATTGTGCAGATTACAGAAATTTAAATAAAATAACGGTCAAAGATAATTTTCCGATACATATTTTATTAATAATAACAAAGATAAATTAAAAAATAAAAGATATTTTACAACCCTAGACTAGAAAGATGGATACTATAATGTAAAAATTGCAGATCATTCAATACCGTATACATCATTTGTAACACCATTAGGTCAATTTGAATCCTTATATTATCCATTTGGGTTAAAAAATATTCCAAAGTTTTAAGGAGATTGACTAGGAAAATATTTTACAACCCTATCGAAAAAGAGAAAATTATATTTTTGACAATTTTCTAATTGCTACAAAAGGTATAATGGAACACATTTAAAAGAAGTTTTTAATTTGTTATTTTGTTAAATTTTTTGTATTTTTGTTTTTTATTAATTTGATATTTTAATAAAGTTGCTGATAATCATCTATTTTTTTAGAATTGATGAATGCACTTTCGTTATTTAGGTTATTATATAAATACTTATGGTATAAGTCTTAGCGATAGTAATGTGAGTTCGATAATTAATAATTCGATCCCTCGTTATACGAAAGAAGTATTAAGATTTGTATTTTTGTACAGTTGTATTGGATGGTAAATCAAGCTCTGTGAGAAAAAATTAATTAGAGGAAAATCTATCCTACTACTATTCCTACTGCTACCAATTAGTATACTATTTATTCCTACTACTTGTTTTTACTACTATTCATTTTATAATTTCTTTATAACTAAAATATTATATTTTTACGTGATTTATTTTTGTAATTCATTTTATATCGAAAACACTAAAAACTTCTCAAACAAACGCGGTGTTAATTTGTGTCAAACAATTATTATTAAATCAATAATAAATCAATCGCTTAATTTTATTATTTTGTTTAATTTGTAATTTAATCGAATTAACACGCTGCGGAATTATTAATTGCAGTTACTTTTTTGCTCACTCATCATTCAAGAGCATAAATGAAAAAATCAGAAAATCGAATTACCTTATTATCAAGATATCATTGTAATATTCATAAAGATTAAGAAAATTGATTACTATCTCGATACTTATAGATATCCTTATGCATAGCATACTTATAGCTATTATGTGAAATAGTTTGTTTATCAAAATTTATTAAATAATTCATGCTGATTGCATACGCAATCACCTCTTGTTGCATAATTTTATTCGTCCTTTACTACCATTGAAAGATCATTCTAATCATTATAAGTCTATAACAATTTTAAAAATCGTAAAATTTAATGTGTAATTAAATTCGTTTACGAAGCAACCCATGTGTCGTTCAATGAAATTATAAACATAAGTGAACAATGTTATATTCTGGCTATTTTAATTGAAGTTCTTAGGTCTTGGATAAATTTTTTTAAAATTGATTTATATTAACAATATAAAATAAGAAAAAAGGGAGTGTTATTCATAATCTAAATTATGAAAGTCAATCGACGTACGCATACTACAGATAAATTCCAAGGAAGGATTTTTAACGGTAGAAGCTGTTCTTGAATTATCTACGTCGACCGTAAAGTATGTTCGCCATTCTCCATTATACGCAGTCCTTGGGAGTCTGATATAAAGCTATCAGACTAACTGGGTATCGCACAGTACTGGAATTTTTTAAAACCCATTCTATATTAAATGTACGATGTTTAAACTCGTTTAGTTCAAATTTTATTATCTAATTAACCTGTCTTTTATTAGACGTCGAGACAATTTTTTGAGACATTTTAAATATTATATACATTAGGTAAGAGAATTAATATACTCAATATATATTATATTGAAGTATAAAACTCATTGTATTTTTATAATATTTTTTTATTTTCTAGATGGTTTTATTATTTTTGTTTTACAGATAATACATTTTATTTTAGTTAACGGTATGCTTATCAGTTACGTTCTACATCATACCTCTTCATTAAATATAAAATTATTAAGCTAAAGTGTTGGTATAAAGAAGTAGCTTTTTTTTAATTTATTCAACGTATTCTGTGTAAATATATAGAAAATAAATTAATTGGTTTTAGTATACATTACAATTATTTATTTAGGTTCTAAGACATGATTCAAAAACGGTTTTCTTAAAAAACAAAAGCAAATTAATCCTACGGGAATTACATTGTATGAAAACTAATATTTATGAGCAGCTCTATACTATTTTCTCAAGACAAAATCAATAAAAATTTGTTATAATATCGCATTGATAATTTGGATTAACGATTTATCTTTCACTAGTGCAAGAACGTCGAAGATGAAGCTTATATGCTTTATTACAGTAGGCCTCCTTGTGATAGGGGTCAAATCGGTTCCAACGCATACAGATCGCATGAAAATATCACAAATAAGGACGTCAGATCTCGAGAGTTCTGCCACAAATTACATTTACCAGCAACGCAAACATTCTCCTGTCTCGTATATACAGTATGCAAGCCACGGCTATGGACCTAATGTCTATGCTGACTATGACCATTACGACGTCGACGGCCTAGAGGCTCTTGCTCCATATTACTCCATTATTCATCATTATGAAGAACCTCACCATTTATATAATTATCATGATGAACACTGGTATAACAACAGCTACAACGACCATGAAGACCCGAAAGGTACGGAATTTCAAGACAAGATCAATTCTGTACATGAGGAACTAGGAGTAAAAGGTTTTGGAACTCATTACAACTTTGATCGAGGCGAGAATGAACATCGCGACGTCGACCATCATCACGGTACCCTTCGATATGATGAATTATATTAAGCCAGCGACTTCATTGACTAATTAGAGTCAAGCACGAATGAAACTTTTCACGCATATTCACACATACACACAGATTTCTTTTTTTTTAACTGATTAAATTAACCTTTAACTTGATTATTTACTTAAGTATTTACATCTAAGGTAAATTTAAACATAATTAAAGAACGTTTTTGACATGAATCGCTTCTTATTTAAAGTATATTATTTCGTTGCGTTTTTAATCTTGATATATGCTTATATTGAATCGTTTAATACGTAATCACACGAATTTATAGCATAGCGAGTTTTTTCTCTGCATTAATATTTTTAAATGTGAACGTCGTATTTTTTTTGTTGAATAATCATTTGATTATATTTTTTAATCTTTGATTTTATATCACTTTCTTATATCCGTTTTTTTCAACATCATGTAACTAATATACAACACAATAAATTATAAAAATTAAATTTCGAGTAACAGTATACATTAGTAGGGTAGTGAAAATAGAATAGAATCTGAAAAATTCAAGCTCCTTTAAATATGATTAATATATCAAGAGGCAGGTGGTAAATGTTGTGCTTAATTGCATATATCAAAAGAAAAGTTTTGAGGTATTACAGGCGAATACAAAGACGAGGTGGAATATGAGGGAAATCAAGAGAAATCTAACTCGAAATATGATGCATTCGATGAGGTGGAAGCTGTCCAAGAGGGGGCGAAGTATGATAAAAAAACCTACCAAAAGAAGGGCCACCGAACCTCCGGCTTTCACAATGTATACCGTAAGGACGAGTACAAAAAGAACACGGACTTTTACGACGAGGACCACGATGATGGGCATTACAAAAACTACGGAATTAATAATGCTCATTACAAGAATGAGGCAGCGGTATATGAGAAGGGAGCTAAACATGACTCCGCAGATGATCTGAAAATACATGGACAGAAGGGTTATTACGATAACGGAAATGAACATAAGCTACATAAGAGCCATGAAAACGTCAAGGAGGAGGACACGATCCGTGAAATATAAGTGAATTTTAACAAGGACTCCAAACACTTCTCAAATTAACACTCATTCAAAGAGGAACAGATACTGATTACTTAATAAAATCCAAAAAACAACCCTTCTAGAGAAGTCTTTTTAAATGTAATTGCAACACATTGTAATAGCCTTTCACAAACTTGAGCAATCTATTTATTTTCCAAATCAGCATCTGTTTAATTTACATCCATACAATACAAGTATACAATAAAATACACAATACAAGTACAGATGTCTTGTTAATATTTGTTTTAATTTCATCAGTTTTATGTAATTTATTTTAAATCAGTATATTTGAAAACCTTTCAGTATCCTTGAGGTACTCTTTTCTTCATATTTAAAAAAAAAGTTATATTTTATTAAGTAGTCATTATTATAAAATTTTACGTAACTTATGATAAACGCAATTAAAATAATGTTTTAATAACTAAATGCCATTATTGCATTAAAAAATAATTTTTAATGTATGTACAGTTTCATTTTTATTTTCTGAAATTCATGTTGTTTAAAAGTAATTTTTAAAAAGTAGTTATTCTTCAACGACAAATTTATAAATACAGTACTAATACATTCTACTAATCCATTACTAATGCATTCCAATTATTTTATAATCTTAAAATTTTCGCATGTAAAACATTTTACGGGATTTTACGGAAAAATATTTCATTTCATATTATAGTTGATCACAATGTTAAAGTAAAATTGATTTTTAGTAATATATTACAATAATATGAGTTACATGTAATATTTTATTTTGAACTATAAAAATTTTTTTTTTTTAATTTAATTAATTTTATTTTATATCGAATGTTATAAATACATTTGAATAAATAATGAAATAGCTTATGAGAGTAACGTATAAATATACAATTTTAATACAATTGCTCAGAAAACTAAATAAAGTGATTTTTGGTTATGAGTTTTTGGTTAGTCTATTGGTTATGATTATGTTTTTTTTCAATTATTATTATTCATTTATAAACTTATTTAAGCAATAATCTGTTTGCAAAGAAATAATAATAAAAAAACGTATACCGTATTCGAATCTTGAAGCGACATTATTACTTACATTAATGCGCAACGAAGATATATTTTAGTGTATGTATAGTTTCAAAATAAATTTTATCAATTTCTGATTGTTGAAAATTTTACTATCAAAGTAAAATAATTTTGAAAGAATGGGAGAAAAATGTCTTCGTGTCGTTTTTTCTTGGCCAAAATAAGTTTAATAGTAGTTTAAATACAAAGGAGGGTTTTTAATATCCTCACACTTCGATTCGATATACTTCGATTATTCATAGACAAATAACAGAAAAATCGAAAAAACCAGGCGCATATTATAGTTTAATAAAATAGATTTGCATATCGCATATGCTTCAATCTTCAATTTTTTCTACATGTATCTCGGCTATACTTATACTATACTATACCAAAAAAACAATTCTTAAAATTGGATATAAATTCGTATTTAGTAAGAGTTAATTTTCATTTAAATTAATAGCAATACACTTATTTTAAAAATATGATGGTAAAGGATTTAAATTCATCTCTTAATAATGGAGTCTCCAAAACTATTGTCACAGTTATGTTGTTTTAACCCTCAAAGATTAGTAAATATGATATCGATATTGCAGTATGCAAAATAGAAAAACAATTCTAAAGTCTTACGTTTTTATAAGAAACCTCAACGTGCACTGAACGATAAAATGTTGATAATGTTGAAATGGCTTGTATGACAATAAATCATTGGGCCGGGGGTTGAAAAAACGAGAAGTGCAAATGTATTTCGACATTCATAGCATACAATGTGTGCAAATGTTCGATCTAGTAAGTTTCACAGATGCTGTAATTTAAATTATTACGTATTTTTAAGCAATAAAATAACCTAGTACACTAATTATATCTAGAAAGGTTTCTTTACAATAAGTATATAAGCTAATAGTCTAATTTATGAGTTCTTATAGAAAGCCTTTTATCGCGCAAGTAATTTCAGAAGTATTATTAATTATTTTTTACTAATTTTTTTTTGTAGTTTGTTTTATTATCAATAAGATAATAAAAAAAGCTAATATTTATTATTCAAGTATGACATTTTAGATAATAATTCTTCCTTAGAATTTATTCGATATCTTAGCTTTGATTTATTTTAGAAAATTGATTTTGATGAAACATGGCAATCACATTTCTACAAACCACGGTTACAGTAATGCTTCTTCTGATAATAATATTGCATTTATCTATATCAAAAGAAATATGGAAATTGGAGAAACACCAAAAAAAGGAAAATACAACAATAGACTTGATAGTGGCAATGAGTTATATCTACAACAAAAATTATATCAGGCGCGATTCCTTTGATTATGTCCTACTAAAGCTCAGCGTATTCATGAACTGAATGCAGGCCTAAATTTTTGTAGATTCTTTAAACACTTTCTTCTACTGAATATAGAATTGAAAGTATAATACTCAATACCATGCATTAATTGTATATTTACAAGACACTTGTATTAATTCAAATTATAATTAAATTTAAAATAAATGTCCATCAAAGATTTCGTATTTATTTATTGCTATTATTTATTGAAGATATGAAAAAAATGATTTCTGAAATTAATAATTCTTAAATTTATTGATACTGAATAAACAGCTAAATTATGTCTATTAAAATTATTAGCAGACGTGTTATAAACGACATTTCAAGTGACATCGGAACAGAGAAAATCAGCTTATCTCATGGAATAGGTAAAAGGATCTTCAGATCAGACATTTCAAATCTGGACACTAATGACATCGATGACTTCATAAGGTTAATCGGTCTAAGTGGTAATGGACCATCGACCTTCGATTTAATATCCTATGACGAATCAGATGATCTTATGAAGCATAAAAAGCATTCTGAATAAGAGCTTGATTACGAAGAGAATGATTATGAGATAGATTGAATATTTGTTGAAGATCAGGAAATAAGTAATGACGCAAAAATCTTAAAGGGTTATAAGGTATGTGCATGAAGAGTACTATTTAATACATAACTGTTGCATCATTAACATTTTTATTATTATTTTTATTGCCGATATTATAAATAATACTACTGGTATTATTTATATTATTTTCATTGTTTTTATTATTATTAATAAACATTGTTGTAATTGTGGGATAATATATGTATTAATGTGTAATTGATTGTGAAATTTCAAACACAGATGTTATATATGTATAAAAAAATTTTACATGCATGTGTGTAAGTTTGTATAAATATTAAACGACTGCGGAGGAATTTGAGTTAGATAAAGAAATTAAAAAAGAAAAAGCTCAGAAATCAAGTCAAGTGTACGAAGAGGAGAGTGTAAATAAAATTTATGGGAATACCGAAAAAAATTCAAAGACAAAAAAATTTATACCATGCAGAAATGGCTGAACACATCGTCCCTAATGAGGGACTGAAAAAAGGCCATAAGACAACAGGCTTTTATACTGTATGTCATGAGGTTGAGTAAAAGAAAGACACAACGTTCTACGTTGATGAACATATGGATGAGAAACATGGAGTTTACAGTTACGAAGACCAAAAACATGCAAAGGCATGGGCTGAGCATATGAAAGGAGACAAGCTCGACGCTTTGTACAATTATGGGGGGAAGGACAACATGGTCATCTTTAGAAATGGTCACCAGTACGAGCTTACTTATGGATACGATAGGGCAGAGAGCTTAAAGGAGCAGAACAAAAAGACCACCGGGGCATAGCGAGGATAAGTACAAATTATCCAACAAGTTTAAGACATCCTACTCCAATCATTAGATTAACGACTTTCGTTAAGACGTTTATACTAATTTGAGTCTTATATCTACCAATGTGATTATAATGATATTATTTTTACCTCTTCCATCACTTCCATTATTTTTCCCTTAAAAAAACTTTAAAACATTTTAAAAGCAATTTTTTTTTATTCTAATTATACATTTTCCACTTCATTAAGTAAATATTGAAGTTTTTGACTAAGTAATTTATGTAGGGTACAGATACTTTTCTCTCATAAAGCAATAAAAATGAAAGTGAAACGAAAATGATTTTTATTTTGGAGTTCTGTGTTTAAATTATAGTTTAAAAAGTTATCTGTATAAAACTCAAACCTCTTCAAAAACATATTATTTTACTTCCATTTCAATTTTAATAGCAACTGGTGTCGTTTAAAAAAGTCTAATATGTAAATAACAACAGGTACAACTTTTAAGGCCACATTATTGTAACTGTTAAATTATTAAAGACATTCATAGGAGATTGAAAAAGTTAATCAATGCCCATTTTTTTAAATTTCCATTCATGAGTAATAGTTTTTAATATAATTCACGCAATTCACGCGTTGGGTAGGCATTTGTATATATCAATTGGCAAAAGTATTTTTGAGAAATAAAACAAAGAAGCAAAATATACTGAAAGTGATTATAAATAAACAAGAAGAAATTAAATGTACAGCAGGTAGTCATTATGATAAAGAAAATTAGTAGAGTAAAATTATTTACGAATTAACTCAATTTTAATTAAGATATTTTTAATTATATAATTAAAATATTTATGCATGACGGTCGGTGATTAAGTAAAGTTTGAATAAAATTTTATAAAATTTACAAGTTTTGATATGATCTTTTGTATAATATTAAATTGTAAGGTGAATGTATCAGGGTCTTATACCATTATAATTTCCAAAAGAAATAAAGTAAAACCCATAATTTAAGAATTCATCAAAAATATTTCATTGATCATATTTTTCATAATTAAAAATTGTTTTTAGGGATATCTTTGCTACATTGAAATAAGGCAATTTTAATTATTTCAACTCCTTCAACATTAGTTTCGCAAACTAAATTAGGGTCCCAAAATATAGATGGTATAGTTAGTACTCTTTTTACGCCTATACAGTTAATCGCAATAGTAAAGTCTCAATGTTTAATGACTGATCTGTACGATTTATAATTAAAAAAATTTATACGAATTAGCAAAAAAGGAAATATAAATATTTATTGTTTACCATCTCTGTTGGGGCCAAAATGGCCCGATATTCGCGTGAACGCCGGGCGGCGTCCAAGCGAACAAACGAAACGATGCAGCAAAGGTAAAAAGCGTGGGAGGGCTCAGTTTTGAATAAATTACAAATTTAAGAATTATTTCGAAAACAGAAATTACAAAAGTAGTTGATTTAATAAAATTATTTATTACAACGTTGATTACGGGTTATAATTATATTTAAAAATTTTGAATTATAATTGACAACTTAACAAGAATTTTGTTTGGCACTTCTTTTACTTTATTCCTCTGAATTGAGTATTGAATGAAAAATATTATTTAGCTAATTAGCTATCACAGTATACTGGACTCTCTAAAATGTAGAATTTTTTCTAAATTCTTTCTACATTTCTTGAATAGTCTCTTTCCTGTACTCTACATGTTTTTTAGGCACTCATATCCTTCTTAATTATTTACGCTACTTGGTTTCCGATATTTCCGTTCTTCTGCAGGGTATATCTTAGGTATTAAAGTTCTTTCACTTCCTCTATCTCCATTCCTTTTAATAATAACTCTTCTCTTCCTAGTCCTTTTTTCAAACACCATAATCTTTGTTTTATTCATATTCACTCTAATATTCTACTCTCACAACTCCATTTTCTCAATTTCTTCTAACCTCAATTTCCTCTTTGGACATTTCTCACGTCTTTTTCTCCAAAAAAATATCACTCTTTTACTAAGTTTTCCTTTACTTTCTTACATTTCCTACGACTTTATGCATTTTATATCACCTGCAACTCTGACATATTCGTGATTTCCTTATCCTGCTTCGCTACTGACGCTCAGACTTCAGAAACTCTACCAGAAGCCAATGTATTTCTCGTATTAATAAACTATAAAAAAATATAAGAAAAGAAAAAGAATAGAAAGTTTTTTAATTAAAAAAAGGTCTTATGGAAAAGTCATATAGTTCTTATACAGTTCCAGTAACGCTGCCATATAAAATAAAAAAAAAGAAAATTCAGACTATGTTGTAATTATAGAGTTGTCATAAAAATGTGCGTCAAGCACAAACTTTTTTTGCAGTTTAAAAAATGGACTGACAATATTGAAAAAGATATTAGGTAACATTTTAAGCGAATAAAAAATAAAAAAAATTGAATCACCTTTGGTCTTTAAAGATTAGATTTTTTTTAATTAAAATTGAATTTTAAAAATCATTTTTTTGTACCAAATACATTGAAATATTTTGGTTACTTAATACGTCAGTAGATCTTTACAATTACGTTAGTAAGAGTAGTAAAAGTTAATTTTATTTTAATAAAAGATTTTCCAACACTAAAGATACAGAAAAATATAAGATAAATTTTTAAGAAAAATTAATTTCTACCATGAACATATTTCAAAAACTACTATAATACAAAATCGACTTTATAATTTAAAAATTATCTTTTTCTTTGGTTGAAGACTGATGAAAATATTTAAAAATTCAAAAATTCAAATATTATTATGATCGCAATCTAGTTTAGAAAGTTAAAATTATCAATAACTACAAAGATGTATGTTTATTAGCTATTGAAGCAGTTAAAAAAAAGATGGAAATGAAAAACAATTTACAACTAAATGAAAAAAAAATAAAAGAAGCTTAAAAGAAAAAAAGCAATTTATATATGTTCGGGCCAAAATGGCCTGAAAGATGCCTGAACGTCGGGCGGCATGTCGGCCGACAAATGGACCAATAAGCGCCTAAATAGCGGGCGACGGCGGCGCGAGCAAAGGCAAAATCGCGGGGCCATGAGGAAGTAGGAAGGGAGAATGCGGAAGCCGAAAAGACCCAGGAAGTCAAGCAGAGGGCAGTTCGAGAAAAAGAGTTGAAGCCGAAACTTCGACGGATTTTCCGCGCGACCCGGAACAAGCGACGAAAGCAGAATTCCGACGTCGCGATCACCGAAGTGCAAGTGGGTGAATAGTGAGTAGGTATAAGGCCGAAGCAAGTCATCGAAAGCAAAAAGCATCTGTATATCGCTGCGTCCAAGTGATCTAACGTACCTCAGGCACGCTTGAAAGAGAGCAGACCTCGGGCAACGGACTGCGTGCGTGACGATTCCAGCGGACGGGTCACGGCTAGCGAGGCTTGACGATCCCTAGAGGTCGGGTCACAGTAAGCACACTCTCTTCCATATAGCGGGGTTGGCCAATCATTGACAGGAGGGGGATACAAAGGTACGGTGGGCGGGGGTGTGAAGGGTTGGCAGGCATGAGTGTGTGTGCGTGTATGAATGAATGTGTAAAAAGGCGGCGATTAAATAGGGCTTTGTCCCCTTAACCGAGGGAGTTTTTTATGCCGATTGTAACGTGCGTGGATGAAGAAACGAATGTTATTAAGCCGAAAATATGTCATTATTATTTGATTCTCCGTCCCTTCACCTAATTACGAACTCGCGGCTTGACGAGGCCTGAAATCGCGGAAACAATATAGAATTTTTAGCTTTACAAAAAGGAGTGCAATTTTGGCAATACTGGTAAATAGATAAATTATTCACTGTAATTAGAGATCACAAACTATTAGAGAATTTTAACATAAAAACTAGAATAGATGAAGAATTACATGATTAAACTTTCTATTTATTAAAGTAAAATATAAAAATTATATATCTTACAGGAAATATAGAAGCTGATAGCTTAAATAAAAAACAGTTTTGGAATCTTGAAAATAACAAGGAATAGTTAAGCATTGTAAATTTAATAAAGATAGAGAATGTTTTAACGGACCTAAAAACTAAATATAAGATACAAGCAAACAAAAGGAAACTAATATAAAAATATTATGTATATTAAAAAAAAAAAAAAAAAAATTATCAGAGGAATTTGGAGTACAGTTTATCAAAAAAATTCATAAAAATGTATTATATGAAGGAATTTAACAAATACAAAGAAAATAAATTCATTTCATACAGAGTCTTATTTAACAAAAAGTATGAGGAAAATTTTCAGTTTTAGCATACGTATAAAAAAAGTAAGAGGAAAAGACAAATTTTGATTTATATCTCATTTAGGTCCAGCAACAAAACCGTTAGATATTATGCGAGTAAAAACAAAAAGTGTTTATAGAGGTTTTCGGTCAACAAAAAAATATTTACTCCTGTTAGTATTATGTATATAATTTTTTTATTATTTAAAAGTTTTATTATGCATTTTTATGTGATTATTATTGCATTAAATTATTTTTTTTTCATGAAGGTTGAAATTTGTTACGTGCATAACGATGCTCAGAATATACACGGCAGTGACCTTGAAAGAAAATAAGTCTAGGCTGTTGATAAAAAAAATCAAAATACTACCTAAAATTTCTATTTATGAATTTTTTAAAAAGCTGATTTTCTCCATAAGAAATCATCGTAATAATAATATGTTTTGCGCAACCTTAACTTTTATAAAAAAAAATAATATCGTAACAATAACTCTTCGCTAGACATTGATAAAATTACATATAAAATTGATGAAATACATTATATCAGGTAGAGGCTTCTGAGATAAAGATGTTAAAAAGAACAATTTATACTAAAGCAACAATCCACGGCTTACAAAATTCTTTTATTAAAATAGTTAATTGATAAATTTCTGTATATGTCTAGCAAGTATTAACGCAGTTTTAATATGTCTAAAAAAAATTTTTTAACAACAAATTATTTCAGCGCTATAAAATAGTTTAAAATTTTTTATTGTATTTTGTTTAATTGATATAGTTAATTTTTTAAATTCAAATATTATAAGTAATTGTTATCTAAATTTCGTCTTTATTTATTCGAGTTTAGTGTTAAACTTTTTAATTGTAAATAAAATTATAATATAATGTAATTAATAAACAATTTAAAATTTATTATTGAAAAATATTTTTTTTCTACTCATTATTCAAACAGGTATCCGTTCCTTACTATTGTGCTTAAGTGCGTGAGTTTAAAAAGGAGACTCAATATATTACACCCAAATACCACAAAAATCTTACTAAAAGCTAACACGTAAGACGTAATATAAATAATTTTGTAGGCTCATCCTGGATCGAACCCTTCGAAAAAAAATTCATCTGAGAAAATATTAGATAACACTTGAAACAATGGTAAAGCAGACGAAAGTATTGTTGAATCATAAGACTTGTCATAAGAGAATGGGCGGCTAATAAAAAAAATGTAATACTTGCAATATGAAACAAGTAATATGTTAATAGTTTGGTTAATGTCAGATAAATGGACTTTAACAGAAAATAATTTTATTAATTCAGAAAATACCAGTACTACTGTGAAAAATATTCAAGAATCTACTTCATGAATTCAAGCTTTTAACTATTCGCTGTTAGATCACGAAAAGAGATGCTATCTAATTTATTCCTGATTTTGATAAAGCCAAAATTTCGTTAATTGAATTTTTAAAGGGCGTGAGGAAGCAAAAAGCATGATATATCATGCAGCTGAAGAAAATTTACTTAAGTTAATAATACCTAAATTAAGTAGAGAAGCCTGATAATCTATAAGGAGGGAAAATATTAGGACGATTCCGAAATTTAAAAAATCTTTTAAAGGCTATTTATTTCTCAAAATAATGTCAAATGGAATTAATAAGAAAACTCAAGTACAAAGATTAAAGGCAAAATACAAACGTCATCACGTTTGCAAATAGAATATGTGAAACAGGTAGAAAAACAATAGAAGTTAAAATAGCCAAAGATAGTAATGTAGACGAGTTTTTAAAAAATTTTAGGAGTTGATTAATTCCACAAAAAAATTTCATATTTTGTCATCAGACAGCATTAGTGACACTATCTAAAAAGCAATTCTCTTAGAAAAGAAATTGGCTGCTATAAAAATCAGACAGATAGCTGACGTATCGAGACGTGACTTACGGACCATACTAAGCACTACTATAAATAAGGTAGTTTGACCAACTATATCTTGTACTAGATATAATTTAAATGGATATGGAGCTGAGCATTACCGAAGTCATTTAACCTGTTATATCTGCGACAGAACAGTCCACCAAACAAAAGAATATAGGTAAGTGACAATATATCAAAAATATAATAAACAAGGATTTTACTCCCCTTTAATTGAGGCGAATTAAAAAACAGACAAATAAGATGCTAATTGTGTGCTAAGAAAGGTTATGACGCAATTATTTGTTTTAGGAATCGTAATCACGATTCATCAAAGAGAACAACAACCAACATGATATGTTAAAAATTCAACAGAAGTGGACATATAGCAGGAAACTAGATTAAGATTTGAGCAAATTTGCAACTTTTGCACAAAAACTGGACACATTGAAGTTAATTGTTATAAAAAAATGAATTTACAAATATTAAAAGTTGACAAAAAACTACAACAGTCTTACAATGATGAGTACGGTAAGAAGACTGCGAGAATGCAATGCAAGTAGATACAAGGACTACTCACAAATTAATTCCATAAAATTAAGCAATAGCATAACCAGAATGGGAACCACAAATAGGGAATATCAATCTCATCTGAAAAAAAAGTTATTAATAACACCATTCTGTTATTATCGTTAATAACAGAAGCAACGAAATCAATCTGCAATATATAGAAAAATGTGGAAAATACCATATTACCGTTCATAAATATTGTAATTTTTCCCAAATAAAATAGAATATTCTTGATTAATACTGAGTCATAGATTATTATTATTAAGAAAAATCTATTCTATCTCCGAATCTCCAATTTAATGAGACAACGACGAATCTATTAAAAGACTTTAGAGAATCGATCGTATAAACGTTCGGAGTTACAGACATTGAACTGCTCGGAATGAAAGATAACTTTCACGTTTTTTCATACCAGTTTCCTATTCAATTTGACGGAATAATAGGGTTTCTTTAAATCTTAAAAACAAAGGCATAAATTATTTTTAACAAAAAATTACTGAAAACAAAGTAAAATTGAAACTCTCATTTTATTCTATAATGAAGAAATATGTCAAGGAATAAATTCAGAAGAAGAAAACTTTACAGACAATGAATATTATTTCCAAATTTCGGACATGGTAATCTTTTAAACTTAGAAATTGCCAGTAACATAAGAATTCATTGGATAAAAACTAATATTGTTAATACTAAATTGGAAGCCTACGTTATAACTGAGTTATTAAACATTAATACAGCCTTAACCGCACGATCAAAAAAAAATACAGTACTAATTGAAAACTTCCAGGACAGATTTTTTATTAAGGGTAATAATCTCGGTCATACGTCAAGTTTAATAACGCATTTTATACAATTCCTAGGTATGCTGGATATTGCAGATGGTTTATAAAGAGATTTGCAAACTTAATAAAATCATTAATTAAATTACATCAAGACGATATCAATTTTTTTTTAATAATGCAAACAAAAAAATAGGCTTCTTAGTCTGGATACCTAGGATAGACTCACCAACATGGTGAGAAATTCTAAGCATATAAATTAGGAGGAGTACGCATAGGAAGTAAGGAGCTCCTTGCGAACCATTTTGTGCCTAGAAAAGACATCAAAAGAACTCATTTATTGCATTATCAAAGTCTATTAAGGAAACTGCCAACCCAGATGGGCTCAGAGAATGAGCAAGGTATGCTGTTGGATGGATAGACTAAACGGAATGAGGCGGAACACCCTGTCCTTACTCAAGTAGGCCAGGAAGAATGGTACAGAGGCCACTTGGACTCACTTTAGGGCTGTTAGGGACCTATATCGGAAAAATATCATGGAAGCCAAATTACAGAACTAAAAATTTTTTAAGGCACCTAGAAAGGAAAGAGCCGGCCAAGATGAATAGGATTCTTGCAAGGAAACCTGATACCGTCCTGAGTACACTCAAGCTACTGGATGGCAGGTATGCTAATAAAATCGAATAGTGTCTGACTTACCTAATCCTTATATACTTACCTATCTTCGAGGGAAAGATGGAAACATCTGTAGAGGAAGTAAGAATCAGTGAGGACTGAACCGGTCTTGACCGAGTTACAAAAAAACTCGTGCAAGAAAAAATTAAATGAGCGGTCGGATCCTTTGAGCCATTAAAGTTACCAGTGATGAATGGCATCGTTCTTGCTCTGTTACAGAGAGAGCTGAGAATGATAATTACATCCCCAGTGTATGACAAGGTACCAGGATAATTTTTATCCCTATGTCAGTGGGGTGTTGATACATCTCCCGAAAAGATTTTCATCTCTTCAGTCTTACCTCGTTTATTCTTAAAACTGAGTAAAGGTTAATCGACAAATATATTCTTAATGAGATTATCAAAAAGGAAGATCTCTAAATGGACCAGCACGCCTATACCACGATGGTAGATCAACAGATACTGCCCTTTATAGAGCTGTCACGATGATTGAGAGGTTCTGAATATAAAAAGAACTTTTAACCAAGTCTCTAAATGAGTATTAAGGCGGGAAATGGGAAGGTATCGTGGATCACAGGATAAATTTGAGTGGGTCGACTGCATGTGGTATCAAGTAAGGATAACAAGTAAGGTTGCGGGTGACGTCCTTTCCCCACTTATTTGACGCCTAGAGATAGATAAGCTGCTCGCTCAGTTTAGTAGAGCGGGCTGTAAGGCAATTAGATATGCTGATCATATTTCTAGAATAGCCAGAGGCTCGTTTTTTGGATCCCTTCATGGGGATCATGCAAGGTGCTCTCACCCTTGTAGATGGATGGTGCAAGAATGCCAATCCTGAGATTCTCGTCTTCACCAGAAAGTACAATTAGAATCGAGAATATAAGCTGACCCTTTTTCATCTTTATTATTACAAGGCCTGAATCCTAGGCATAGGCGCATTCTAAGGAAACGCTCAAAACATAAAAAAACTAAGTGTCGATACTTAAAATATCTACGCGTCAAATATAGAGGAAGAAACAATACGCTATTTATCATTGTATTACATTCGCTTATACAGCAAGAAAAATAATTCCGAACTATCTTAAATTCCACGATGAGTAAAAGTATTGTTTCTCACATAGTGTAACTCGCCGCGTCATAAAATAAGGTCCGACGGTTGGCAAAACGCGGACAACATGTTCGAAAAAAGGTTCTTTTTCCCGAACATAATTGTACTTACTTAGTTTAAACTTACTAAGACCTACAATACGGTCCATCGGCTGATGCAACGCGAACATTCAAAACAAATAGCTCTTGTACCTCAGAAAAATGTGCGAACAATAATAACAAATTTTAGAAAGCTAAAATTAATTAATTTATGTAATATTTTTATTTCTACAGTTATATTTGATTATTCTTTTCTATTCAGCACATACTTTTACTTTAGTTTTGATACTTTTATTTCTGTGTTTTTTTTTTATTTAAAAATTGATCGTTACATCTTAAAAAAGTATAGACCCAAATTGAACAAAAAAAATGAGTTAATTATTTATTAATGAAAAAAACATTCCGTTTTGTTGATACGTGAGAGGATAACAATTATTAAGCACATAAAAATTTATAATACGTCTAATATTTAACAAAAAATTGAAAAATATTTTAATATTTAGCATAGACTTTAGAATAAGTATTTTTTGATGATTTTCTAGACTAATGAAACAAAACATTTTTTTTTCCTTGAACACGTGACTTAGCGTTCAAGGAGATTTAGTGTTTCTGTAATCCACATTGATCATGAGAGTATATATATCCTTATCTATTTCCTCCCTACTCTCTCGGGAAGCCTTGCTAACCTATTTCTGCTAGGCGAATGTTCAAGGAAATTCGTTTCAGATCTATTTCAGAACCATGTACATGTTTTTTTTGGCTTTTTGTTTCTTTTATACTGAAGTTTTTTTTTACTTTTATATTTATCGTAGTATATCAATGCTTTATTCTCATTATATTTAAGATAATAACAAGTAAATTAATTTTGATATTTGATTTTTATTTATACAGCAAAGCTTTCATTTGTTTTTTTTTACAATTTTATTAAATAAATTCCGAGCTTTAAATTATATTAAGAATATTCGAGTATTCTGAATTTTACAAAAATTTAATCTCTGTGTACAAGAAAAAAAACTCGTTATAATGCTACAATGAATAATTGTAGTTTAATATATTATTCTATTTATTTAACTGTAACAGATTTAAAAAGTATGAAAATTATTTTTCATACTTGTTCATATATGTCATAATTTACTTTTTTATAACAAAATTTATTAAATCTAGTAAATCTTTTATACGGTTCATCAGACATACAGCTAATAGTATACATAATTCATAATATAATAAAAAAAATTTAATAAATGAGAACAAAAAATTTTATTTAAAAGCTTACACAATTATGAATGGATCTTTCAGAAAAAAAATCAATAGAGTTTTTAGTTTAGATAATATTTACTAAGAGAAATAAAATTAAACTTACAAATTTAGTTTTGATTACTGTTCGGGCCAAAAATGGCCCGAGATATGCCTGAAGATATGCGGGCGGCAGTGGCACGAGAGAAAGCGCCGCAAGAAAGGGAAGAAGTGGAAGAGGAAGAGAGCGGAAGGAAGAAGGGCCCGAGAGAAAGCGTGGGAGGCAGTTGTCACCACCGGGCCGAAACGGAAGGTACAATCTGGAAAAGGTGACGTGAGCGTAAGTGCCGACGGAAAGGAGCGAGCAAAAAGAGAGACGCGGTTGACGCAAGAGCAGGAGCCAAGAATAGCGCGTGTGATCCCGCGACCGGCCAACGAAGGTAGCTGATCAGTGGATGGAGACTTAGCCACCCTCCAGCGTGTGTGAGAGTGCGAGTGCGAAGCGGCGTGGCGGGGTCGCGACGACCCATTCACCCTAGCGCGTGCGATACCGCGAGGGCGACGCGAGAGTAAACGAGCCGTGGCTGAGACCAGACGGTCCAGCCACCCCCTGGGCGCATGAGACACCGCAGAAAGCCCGGCAACAACGAACTCGGCGTGGCGATCAGGACGATCGGCCCACGACGAGCAACGGTGTAGGAGGCCCGGCCGGTGGCGATCCCCTGCGATCCACCACGGCGACCGACTGACGCATCGCGAACAAGGTTGGCCAACCACCAGGTAGGATGCGATAATATAAGATATGCGGAGAGTGTGTGTAAGCGAGCGCGTTGTAAAGTTGCGAGGCTTTTTCCCCCTCCGTCGAGGGGGGTTTTTACGCCATTATTGTAATCGTGAGGGCAATAAATTCATTGTATCACGCCCAATTGTGGTTGTTTTATTTCGTCCACGATTCCCTGCTCCTTCGCCTAAACGAACTCGCGGCCGGATGAGGCCGAAAATCGCGCGAACAATTACTATTTATTATAAATCCGATAGAATTTTCAGATATGATTAATAGAAGCTACCTTCAATCTAGTGAAAATGATACTGATAGTAAATATTGAAGTGAGGGACGACGTATTACGTAGAAAAAGTTTTACTAGCTAAAAATCATTTATAAATATCCTACTATAAACAATGTATAAAAATTTGGTTCATTAGATCTTATAAGAATTTTAGATTAGTGTTATGCTTTACCTCAATTGCCATTACAATAATAAAAAAAATTAATAACTAAAAAAATCTGCGAGCTGACGGAGACCTGGCGATGTATAAAAATTGAAGTGGAACGATTCGATAATCTTTAAGGTAAATTATTATTGCATAAGACCAGTAAAATGGCCAGCTTTGCTATTGGACATACGAGAGCTGCCGTGGCAGTTTTTATTGACACTATTTTGGTGAGCCCATCCTTGGCTACGATGAATAAGAAAACCCTACCAACTGGTCTGTTACATGGTAGGAAACTCTCGTCAGTGATAATTGTTAGTTGTTGGAGATTATGCCTTGACCAAAAATTCCAAAATTTCTGCATCTGTTGTTGTAAGAGTTGACAGTGTGAGAGTTGCATAGTTGAGAGATTAACTAATGATTATGGTTCCTTTCACCAAAAAACGTGACTTCGGAAATATTTGATAGTAACGCCTCAGGAAGTTCAATCAGCTGGTTTTGATGAATACATCGTATTACATAATAACAATAACATCGAGATGAATCCTAAAAGATGAGAGTGTTGAGCAATTGACATGGTTTTGAAGCTTAATGTGTCTCATTAAAGATGAAATTCTCAATCTGAGAATTTGTGGTATATAATTATCAAATGAGATTGATGAGTTGGTTGAGTTCTTTGCCATTTGGCGAGCGATACTCACCCACCTGATAGAGATTCTTGTGCTGTTGACCTCCTCTATAAGTGGTTCAACTGAATCTGTACCTCCAAAGATATCGTCCATATATCGATTATTTGTGAGCGAAGGTACAACAAGGAGAATGTGATGACCTGAAGAACAGAACAGATTTTGTACTATATATGACTACTATGACACGATATTACACTTCATTACATTGATTATCTTATTATCAATTCACATATTACGCATTATATTCACTGTTGCGAATCTTCATTTTTCGATACATTTTCGTGTCGTCCGTTATTAAAATGTGACGATGACGGCGATGAGTTCAAATGAGAACGTTAGAAATATTGAGTAACATATTCTCTCTAGTGTACATGATCTTGTTGAGTGAGAGTCCTGATGATGCCATACTTAACCTTCATATAAATTCTTCATATATCTCCATAAAGCGCGAATCGGCAATTTTGCTTATCTGTATTAGAAGATGTTGAAGATAATTATGAGCTTATTAGCTATTTAACATAATTATTAGCTTTTTGAATGAAATACGAACAATGTATCTTCCTGCTGGATAATGAGAATAAGTTGCTTTCAATTGCTCTTCACATTCTTATTTCTTTTCTATAAGTTCACTTATTGACTTTCTTTTCTATATGCTCTAAGAAAAATTTTAAAAAAGTTGCAAAATTTTTAATTTTTTTATGTTTGAAAAAGTTCATTTCAAATAGCAAAAAAATGGTTTAAACAATACTTTTTAAAATTTTTTTAATTCATATATAAGACAATTAAATTCAGAAAAAAAATCATTTTGATCAACAGAATCAATTTTTATTCTAATAGCTAATCTATAAAATTATGTAATTAGTTTTTAAACTGTCCGTCGATCTCTTTTTTTCTTGACGAGACTATATATGCATAGCACATGAATGGCGGTAACCACTATTAATAAGTATTATATGTAAATAATTTTGTTTTGAGCACAATCACAGGCATTTTAAAAAATTCCAAAAACAAACACTATGCGATATCCAATAGTTCATTATTCCTGTTTTTTTTCAGAATTTATCATGCTTGAAATTCTATATATTAACCTGAGTGCCATGTATAAAATTAGATCTTATATTCGATGAGTAACAAATCGTAGTAAGTATTTTTTATTGATTTAAAGTGATTCTTTATAAAGATACAACACCAGAAATTCTAAACCCTTGTGCTGTGATTCATGCGGAGCATGAATAAGAATTTCTAAGGGCCTTATGTTAGAGAGAACTAAGCTTGCATTATATGCGATACAAATAATTAAAATTTATACAAAATAACTTAGCTGGATTAAATTTTTAACGAGTTTCTCAGACTTCACAGTCAAGCGGGAGTATAACGGCTAATCCTACGATTTTATACCTATTTGGTCGGAGGATATGGACAAGAAAGATTACGCTGAAAGTTTGAACTCATTCGCACTCTGTCTTCATCAATCGTTCTCTCATTTTTACTCACATTTTCTCTTGGTTACACGCTCATTTACTCGCTCGTGTACGTACTTTCATACTTTCTGGTACTGATTTGCTTTCTTCGTCAGTCTGCTGCACCCTTATACAGGTGGATGCAAACTCAGGCACGTGATCATTCATTCAGACGCAACCAAAGTCGTGGAACTCGCAACAGAACTTTTCGATGGAAGATAGATATTAAATTTTGTAACAAACAAAAAAATTAAAAGAACTTAAAGTTAAACTAATACACGACCAGTTTATGCATTGTTTTTTTTAAACTTATATAAAACAGCTTTTTAAAATGTATAATTTCTTGACAATGGTATGGTAAGCCACGGAGAAAAGAGATTAGGATATGAGCTAAACCATTTTTTTTATTAATAACTCATGCTTACGTTATTATTCGATTCAGTGATATACAACTAAATTTTTTAAATATACATTCACAGAAATTAATATTTAATATTTATTCAAATTCAATTTTTTTACTTTTTTTTTATTTTAGATTATTTCTTGTATAAAAATGTAAAAATGGTATCAAGTAATTAAAGATTTCATTTTAACATTTAAAAATTTTTAGTACTAATTTTTTGAATACATATTTACTTTTGAGTTATATAATTTCAATTGCAGGCTAAAAACTGATTATTATATTCGGTTATATTATAACATGTTTTGTTAATTTTTTTTTATATATTAAAAAATGTTTCTCATAAATAAAAATAAACTGAAGTGTATGATTAACTGACAATAAATAAAGGTTTCAATTTCTATATAAATTTACAAATATTTACAAGCATAAAATTTTTCCTATTAAAAATGAAAATCACTAGCTACTGATAATGGCTTCACAGTTGTTTTATCTCCTATATCCCTGCTTTTTTATTCATACTTTCAGGTTAAAAAATCTGCAAATCTCACTACTTTTTGTTAAGAAATAATATCTTCATCGCTAGATAAAATGATTAGATGGACAAATGAATAATAAAACAAAAAAAAAGTTTTTTCACCGTTGTACAAAAATCACGTTGCAACATATACTATAGAAATGAAGTATAAGATGTAAAATCAATGAACCAAAATAATTAAGTAACGCCTAAGATGTCGGTCACTTTTTTGTTATGCTATAACATTTTATTTAGAAACTGCTTTCACAACGTCTGCTCATTCATAGCAAACGAACTCCTAGTTATTGTTAATTTTGTGGAATATAACAAATCAAGATCTTGTGCGAATAAAACTAAAAAGAGCTACATTTTACTTACTGCTTCATTCGTATTCATTATTCACCACACAAAATTACAAACTTACATATTCAAAAAATCACGCTTATACATTACTTCAGTCGGTATTCAAGAACGCTTATTTAATATTAGACCGTTCTTTTGGTTGGGTAAATTCGTATTCTGCTATAGAAATCCGTGGATAGATAGATTACATATAATGATATTACAAGCAACACTCGAATTAATTCACCCTTGCTAAATTTGTTTCGAATTTTATTCTATTACTCAATTATGAATGCTACATTTACTTTTTTCCACTTATTTTTCTTTCTTTAATTTTTCATGCAGCTGATTTTGTATCTTATTTAAAAATTGAAATATTTTGTCAATATTGTAATTTAAAGTATGCAATATTAAAAACGTGTGTATTTGTTCCCATCAATTCAAAAATATGAATTTTTATACTTGTAAATATAATTTTTGCGTTCCATGTATGTTTTTTGCTTATACTTATGAATTTAATTTTTTAATACAAACTTCCTTTTTTATAATATATTGTTAATGCATTAAAAAATTTTTTTTGTTTCAGGAGAATTTTGTTTTTTTCATTTAAGACTTTAAACTATAATAAATATTATTAATACTTTTTTAGTAAAATAATCATTTTTAGTAAATATTTAACTAAAATTAATATATACATTAATATAAGTATAATAATGTATAAATTAATATATAAAAACTACTATTACACAATCGTTACGGATTCATTAACAAAAAAAAGATGAAAATTTTCATGTTTAAAAAAAGATTTTTTTAAATATTGACCATTTGTAATTTAAAAAATGTGTTAAATTTTTATATTCGATAAATAAGTTCCCTAAATTCTATGAAACACATATTATTGAAGATAATGAAAGATTGACATATGAAAGTAAATTGATGATTCTGACAAAAATATATTTTGAAGGAAGTAGGAAAGTATTCAGAGATGAACACTCTAATATTTAATGCAACACAGGTGTTCGTTGCTGAAGAGGTTTGCACCTATGTACTTCGTGCAAAATACAGCACATGTTAGTGGCTTTATTTCTCGAAAAAACCTAAAAACTCTATTTTTAAATTACCTACTTACGGTGTAAAAAATTTGATCTTTTGATTTATAACATTAAAAAAACATTTTAATCACTAATTGATTTATAACACGTTTTTTTTAGTTGAAAAAATTTTACTACATCATTGGAAAGCTGAGAAAAATTACATAAAAATCATGTTGCTCGATTTTTCTAATATAGTTTTGTATCGTAAAAACGATTGAAATATGGCATATTTTAAGACGCGCGTGATACCCCTAGAGAGTTGACGTAACTTTGACTTATACATTTATATATTGTTTTTAATGTGAAAAATAAAAAATAAGGTTATTGATTATTAAATCGATCAAAATTTTTAATTGCAACCAATACAGAATGTTTAAATGTAAAATAAAAAAATTCTATACACTAGTCTCTCAAAATATTTTATAATTGAGCACAAAGTGACGAAACAACATAAGATATTTTGACATAAATTTTCCGGGCTTAATACTATAATATACAGCAAATTGTTTTTCCTAATACTGAATGAAAAATGCTTACGGGGTTCGCTTACCTATGAAGGGCTATCGTAAAATTATATTAATTCTCCCTTAAACTAGTCTTATTAGCTGGCTTTCTTTGCACTATTCTACTGGAAACAAAGACTTATTCAAACATTTTATAACTATATGTACGCGTGGTACGGATAATATAAATTGTTTGAATTTTATGTAAAAACTACAGGACTTATTTATGATTTTTTAGCAAAAATTTAAGTGGATTTTCAACTAATCGATGCAACATCTATGTCACTGTATTACTATACTTTATATGCAACATATAACTACGTTACTCATTTTTTTTTTAATCACCTGAAACCAAAGCTAATTAAAAAGCCAGTATTCGTGATAATTGAATAATTTGTACCCCCTCCAATGCGAACATTTAGTTAGAATCTCGAAAGGAAAGGTACCCATTGATGCGATAAAATTCATAGTCTAATCAAGAGTAGAGAAATTAGACTAGACAAACGTCATCTCCTTAAGAACAGGATGAGTTAAGACATAAGTTTTCACGTCGGAAAGGATTGATATGAACAATTAAAACAGCATTGAAAACTCGGATAAGAGATTCGGCTAGCCGAACGATTTCATCGGTAGGACTTACAGAACGAAGACTATGAGAAACTACTGCAATAAAACCAAAAATTGTATTCTCTTGCCTCTGCGTAGAAGCGTTTTTAGTCATTTGGAATTATAACTTACTTTGCCCCCAAAATGTGTCTTATAGTAAGGTTAACAAATGAACAGAGGAGATATCACAGGAATAAAAATACGAAAAAATACGTAAAAATTGCATTCTTGCGTTGAAATTATTGAATATTTAAAAATTTTTTTTATTATTTTTTATCAATAATTTTCCCTCTAAAGGTCAAAATATAAAAAATGTATTATTATATTTTTTTGCGCAAATTATCCTGTTACATTATTTATTTGTTTTAAAATAAGCCATTGATAAACATTTTTTTACAAAATTATAATTTCAAAATATTTTATTGCATCATAACCTTTATTTCGAATCAAAATTAACCAACACCTACTGTTCGGGCAAATAGGTCCGATGGACACGTAAACTGCGGGCTGTGGTGACGGCACGAATGAAATCGCCGCGGCAAAGGAATAAATAGTGGGAGGAAAGGAGGAAAATGCGCGGATTGGCCCGGTGGGCGAAGCGAACAGTTCCGTAGGACCGGGCCCGAAGTAGTGACGAGTGATCTATAACACCGCGATCTGGCAGCAGATGTGTGTTTGATTGTGTACGATCGCAAGGCCAGAATAGATCAACGTAAGGGTAGCTGAATCAGGACGACCACCTACCATCCAGGCGCGTGAGAAACCGCCAAGAAGCCTGGTCAATCAGAGCTAGGTGCGTGGCGATCTTCAGCGATCGGATCACGACGAGCAAAGAGCGTTTGCCGTTCAGCCCGTGGCGATCCACCGCAATTGGACCATGAAAAACCGCGATCGCGAATAGCGGAGGTTAGTTAACCAATTAGAGATGAGTGGTGCGTGCGTAAATGGTGATTGTGTGTGTTTGTCTGTAAAGGTGGTGGAAATGTACGTAATATAGCAAAGCTTTTTCCCCTTACGGATAGGGGTTTTTTACGCCTTATATATACGTGTGGATAAATAAATGATTGTGATTAAGCCCAAACATGTTTTATTTATTTCATCCCCTATCCTCCGCTCCTAAACCTAATCGAGAACTCGCGGCCTGACGAGGCTTAAAATCGCGCGAACACCGACATTTCCATTATTTTTTATTAAATAATTTATTAATATTTCTTTTTTAATATAAGCTACTATTTTTAATGAAAGCTGCATTATCTTATTACATGTGTTGCACTCATTTGCTCTCTCTATCTCTCTCTCTCTATCCCTCTTACATGCATCACGTAATAAGAATAATTTATCTATTCTCCCACTCTTACATGTACTCTTGAACTATACAAACAATGTAATTAAAGAAATTATTTTTCCCCCAATTATTTAAAAAGTATATATATAATAACAACAAATATTGACACTAAAAAAAGTTTCTTAATTATCGTGCTAAATAATTGAAAAAAAAATTTGCTGAACCATTAAAAAATATTATGTATGAAATAGATTCTACGGTATTAGAGGTAACAAAAGAGAAATGTTTTACGATAGTAATACATTGGAGATTCCCTGGGGTTCACTTATCGTCTTCAAGCGTAAATGGATGGCAGCTAAAAAGTTTGCGTAGAATATCGAAGATTGAATGCGATATAGAAAAAAATACTTAATCGCCATCTCACAATTAAGTCACACTGGAAAAAATTAGGGGAGTGACGTAACTATCAATCGATTTGATGAACGGTTATTGGAAGGTCACCCTGACACTAGAAAGCTGCTTACAGCATTTATAGTGCTGAGGCGAGCCTTGATGCGTTCTGGGCTATACTCTACCCTTGCCGCATTCCAACTTCTTATCGACAAGGTCGTCATACCTAACTTTTAACGTCTTCTTGTAAATCGGGGCATGTCGTGAATGATAAGGTGTCAGTGATTCTAAATTTGAGCCCTCCTACTAATCCAAAGGAACTCTGACAAATCAACCAAATATTTCTATTATTGATGAAAAAATAACATCAACAAAAATCACGACTTTAGTTATTAGACTACAAGTCTGACAGCACCCGATAATGATGGTACGAGTGGAGCTCCGGTGGTGAACTCCAATTAGCTGATGTCAATTTTAAGCACAGACTACTTTGCCACTTCAATTTGACGTCATCTCCGAGGAGGAGGACCTTGTTGTTCCCATAGTCTAAGGCCTCGGGGTAGACTTTTGGCCCTCAGCGAGAACTCTTACGCACGAGGTTGTGCCATCACGAAACCGATGGGATCCATCAGTTTATGACTATTTTGACAGGTGGACCCAGTCGAACCATACCTTAGCCCTTTCACATACCTTCGCAACCTCGGGTTCTGTGTGCTGATCCACCTCGTATTATCCTAACGTGTCAGTACCGTAAGTCGATGGTTTTTCTATGGCCTGGTGAATCACGGAGAGTTTCCCGATACACTAGTACAAATGTTCCGGCCCGTGGAGGAGTTAGTAGTCGAAGCAGCATTTGCGGGAAAGGTAAGGCTCTCCGTAATACACAATGGTATCACTAAGTTAGTCGATCTATACGAGCGGGGCTGCAAACCATTCCCGTCATCATAGGCCAGGATGTCTTCAGGCTTCTGATTATCCCGGAGGACCGGGACGTTCACTCACTTTCTAATTGCAACAAACTGCTTTCATCAGCATAATTCATAACAAAATTCTTTCATGCTTAATAAATTAGTTGAGTTTCAGATGCGAAATTTTGTACCCAACTGTATATTCGGTGAAAGATTGTTGATGATAATCTCGATCCTAGCACTACTCCTCCCCTCTTACCGCATTGCGGGTGGAAGCACTCGCTTTCCAAAGTCATTGCCTAGTTGGCATAAAGGCATAATGGCAGTATCTTACATTTTTACTCTCCGTACTCTCTTCTTTCTATCCTCTATAACTCCACTTGGTACGTACAAGCCCTTAACTTTATCCTAGAACAATAATTAATTCTACGTTTTTTTGATAAGCAAACGTTATTAAAATTTTATAACGTGGTACCTGATACCGCAATAAAAGATTTTTATATTTCCTTAATTATAATTCAGTACAAAGTAAAATCTCATTCAACATACCACTTAAAATAATTGGGGCAAAAATTACTAATTGTAATTGCAATATGGAAACATTTTTACATAAAAATATTTGTTACTGTTTTTTTAATAAAAAAAAAGCTGAACTAAAAGTTATAAAATGATTTTTTATTTTTATGACGCGGGCAAAGACGCCTGCAGTACAAAGGGGAAAGAATGGTGCTGGGATAGAGCTTGCTGCCTCCAAGGCAGGATATAAGACAGCAAAGTGAAGGAAGGAGAAAGAAAAGGTACAATTAAAAAAAAGAAAAAAATAAATTTTGCAATTTAATTTAAATACAAAACATTCGGGTATCGGCGCCGTTTATTAATTCTAAAATAATATACAAAAAAAAATCGAACGATCGTTTGTCCGCTTCGTTGGCGCGCGCAACGAGGTAGAGGGGAGGAGGGAAAAGTCTCTGCTTGGCTTTGGAGACAGCTGATTTTACTGGCCAGCTACTCAGAAAGCTTGGTAAAAATAAAAATATGGATGAAGGGGAGAGAACGACGCGACCAAAATAAAAGAAAACCCGAAGAAGTTTTGTCGGTATAATAAAAAAAGATATCCGAAGCGATAGAGAAAGGAGAGAAAGAGAAAAAAAATACCGACGTCTACGTAGTAAACCTTTGGCCTCCGCTAGACCTCAGTAGCCGGGCGAAGTACTTACTCGCTCGGCGTTCGTGTTGCAGGATTTCACGCCTCCTGAGAGGTTGTGGATCCTTGTACCTCTTTAGGTTTTTCGTTTCCTCCGCGACGCTGGAAAGACAGGGGAGACTTTTTCAACCCATATTGTTCTCTTGGTTGCTGCGTTCGGAGTCTCCGTTGCCTAGCGCATTTTCCCTCGCGAGCCCAATTCTATCGGGTTTTCCATCTACATCTTCACCTAGTCATTGGAAGGTGCTTTTATAGTAATAGATGGTTCTCCCATCGGAGAACTATTACTGCACAACCCGCTGGTCTGGTTAGTGAACTTTAAACTTACTCAGTTGTTCCAAGGGCACGTCCCCTTGACGCCGAACTATAGCGCGCTTCGATACGCAAGATTCGCCATCGTTTCCTCTAACTCCGCCATCCCGTATAATTTTCAATATATAAGGCAATCAAACTGCCTCATATGTCAAATAAGCCATACGGAGAGGAGGGATATCGCGGGCTTTATTATTTTTTGTGGTATTTATATATTATATATTTAATATTTGTTATTTATATATGTATATATTTATATATTTTCTTTATATAAGTTTATGTCAGTAATACACAAGTTAAAAAAAAAGTTTTCATTGTACTTATATTTATCTATTCTACACATAAAATAGTAAAAAAAATTTTAATCTAAACTCAAATATATAATTCAAATTTTTTAACATAAAATAATGTCACAATAAAAAACTTTGCGACGGCAAGCACCGTCGCTAAAAACATTCAGTCTATGAGTAGAGCGTCAGAATCTATGTGTACGAATGCGAATGAGAAAAAAGTATATATGCATGTACGAGTATGCATGTATTGAGATAGATTTATATGTAAATTTACGTATACGGGAATTTTATTATGTAAATGAGAGAGTGTATTTGTGGGAAAGTGTGTTTCGGAGGGAAGCGAACTGCGGACACAAGTAAGCATAACATTACTGACCTCGAAAGTTAAAAAAAATATTTTAGCAAAAATTCGGGCGTTTTACATGAATGAGAATTGATTGAGCGTAAGTGCGAAATTTGGTTGGAAAATGTTTTCCTCTTTTTTTTATTCTTCTCTCTTTCTCTTACTCTGTCACTACTCTCGTACGTTGTGATTATCTAGCTATAACTTTTAAAATTTGTAATTGGATTTTTCATCGAATAAATTGTCTTTATCACGCACGCTTAAAATAAAACAATAATTTGATTCACTTTTCTATCTTTGCCATTATTTCAAAATATCGCTAAAAATGAAAGTTTTTACCTTCCAATTTATTCAATTATTGCATTACGTTGATAAATTGTAATTTATTATTACAAACATTTTTTTTATCGTTAAATAAACTTTTTCATATCACTTTGATTATCATTAATTTTCATTAACTTTTTTCTTACTTATTAGGTCACAAATTGTGCAATCTTTTATAATTATAATTATAACAGTGTCTCATTTTTCTGAATTGTTAATGACAATTTTTCCTAAATTGTTATCAATAAATTTTCATAAATAAATTAAGGTCCGCCCGAGGAGGCTGACTAAGGAGCGTAAAGCTCTACAAGTCGGCAACTCGAGATTCCCTGCAACCCGTGCAGGAACGGTGTCAACACCAACAGCGCAAGGTTAAAAGAGGAGGCCTGGTTGACTCCTCCGGTTGACCCGCACGAGATGAAAAGTCCGAAAGCCCCTGCCGACGCGAGGGCAGTCCTGAGCAAGCCCGCCCCTAGCAGGACGGGACAGGCTCGGGGTGATCGCAGACAGTGTGAATCCCTTGACTACGGTTATTATAAGAGAAAATTACCCTGAGGAAGCTGTCACCACGGAAATGCTTCATCAATTCCGGAAACGCCTGACAGGGGAAATACTAGCCCTGGATGGAAAGGTGGCTCAGGCCATACTTTGAGGCGACATACGGTTAGAAGGGCGCTGTAATAGTAGTGCCCGCCGACCAGAGAGCAAGGGAATGGCTGATAGAGGCTGTGCCCATGCAAGACGTTTTATGGATTAATGAGGTAAGAATTGGAGGGATGGAGCTGCTCTAGGCCAGGTTTAAGGTGATTGTCAGGGTGGCAGACTTTTAGGGCACCTCCGCATCCTTTCTCCGGGGCTTCGAGTACATGCACCCCGTTCTTAAGGTGAGGTGGAGACGGCTAGCGTGGGAGAGCAAAGACTTTTTGTGCTGACTCCTGAGTCGCACGTCAGACCCTTGTCGGTCCTCGGGGAAAATACGTACTTTGGGTGCCTAAGAATGCACCTGAAACATAAACGAAAAGAGGGAGGAGTCGGTGGATAGCTAGTATATCGACACTCAATCTTTCAAATCAACTTGCATCATACCAAAGACGCATCTGCAATTCTACAGAGGGGCTTAGTTAAGATGCACACAGGGGTGGTGCTCATCCAAGAACCTTAGATGGTCAACGCTATCCGGGGGCTTAGTGGACTTACTTGTTAGGGACATCGAGGAATACGAGACCCATGGCCTATGTAGCGCTCAAAAGGGTCAACGCTCTGCTACTGCTGGACCACTGTTCTGACGATCTGGTGGTGGTTATGAGTGAAGTAGAAGGAAAAGGAAGCTAATTTTAGCTTTGGCCTATCTTCCATTGATAGCAAGAACAATCCTATACCAGAGGTCCGTTGTCTGGTAGAATCCTGTCAAGGTAGGAACATTCCGCTTATAAAAGGGTGAGATGCTAAGTCACACCATGTGGTGTGAAGAAGCACTGACACTGATGCGAGGGGAGTCTAGCTATTGAAATACCTCGTTGGTACAGACCTCGATATTATGAACGTGAGGGATACACCCACGTTCAGAAATGTGGTCCGAGAGAAGGTGATAGACCTGACGCTATCATCTTCAAGAATTACGCGCATGGTTCGGGAGTGGCAAGTCAGTAATAAATCATCGCAGTCTGATCATTCCCTGATAAACTTTTTGGTTGGGACGCCGAGGAAGAACCTAGTAATTATGGCAAGGAATCCTCGGCGAACTGACTGGAAGGGTTATGTGCGGGACGTGGGGATTTATTTACAAGATTTCCCAAAGAGGATCGGAAATATCTAGTCCCTCAACAAAGCAGCTGAGAGGTTTATAAACTGCATCGTCCGATGAGGGGAAACCAAACGAGCTCAAAAGAATGACTAGATGTTTTGTTGGACCAAAAGACTGGACGGGTTGTCTATTTTTTTCAGCTACTTTAGCCTTGTTTCTTTCCCTCTTTCTTTTCTCTCCTGACCAGTGAGGATAATTTGATATTAGACCAGGTTAAGTTGAACAGTAGAAGAAGTTTTAGCTTGTTTACCCCTAAATACGTACCTTAATTTATAATATTATGCACGGATTTACTTAAAAGATCAACATGGAGGAGTTTGGCTTTTTCGTAAGAATTTTTTTTGGAGTTCGGTTTTTTGAGGGAGTCTTTGAATTGTAGGAGGGGATGGGTGGAAGGTACACTATTTGGGAGGATGATGTGAAACATAATCCGTAGTCGTGGATCGTTTACAGTAGAACCGACACGATAATATAAGGCCTTATCTAATTTAGCGAATAGCTAGGCAGAACTAGGTAGATATACGAACCTCGAAAGAAAAAAAGAAAATGGCTTCGATTAGAAGGAAGGAGGTTGAGCTAATTCAAAGATTCTAGCCTCCGATGCATATACATGTGAATTAGGCTTTTCATTTATTGGCTAATACTTTCTCGCCCCAGAAATAAAAGGATGTTTCCTAGTTGTTTCTCTTCTTTTCTTCTAGTCCGTGTGTTGGCTAATTCAAAAGTTCAAGCCTCTGGTGCATTTACACGTACACTTAGTTATAAATGTAATTGAAAAAATCTCACAGTCCTGTTATTGACGGCAAATGGTTGTTCAATTGGGTTTTGATATTGCCTTAGATAGGCTAGGTTATACTCGAGCTTAGCTTAAGAGTTCTCATTGAGTGATCACTGACTCAGAAAACTATAATCGCGGCTCGGTTGGTTTATTGGTTTGTCCTACACTATGCTGCTGCGTTACTCGAAATTATTGACACCACGCATTCATCACCGTGGCTAATCGAGGGAAGCCATTGGGTCTCTGGACGGTAACATCGGGAATCTTTTCATGATATCCTGATATTCAGTCGAGAGCTTCTTCTGCGATGCGGGACTGCGAACTAGTCTTTGTCCGTAGTGCTACTGTCGTCACATATTTACTAGTTATAAAATACAGTTAAATAAAACTTATCAGATTTTGATCCTTTTTCAAGAACTATTAAATTTGATCAAAATGAAGGGTAAAACGTTTTTGCTTTTAAAATGAAAAGAAATTGAAAAAAAATAGAATTTAGAGACAGCAAGTACTTTGTTCAGTCGTATATATTATATAAGAATTACTTGATTGACTAATTCTTGTCTTTCATTAGCATAATGTGCGCATTAATATTGTTTCTAATTGTTATGTATACACATATCCAAATTCATACGTATATATGGATATGTATATTTACAGTATATGTCCCTTTCAGAAGGCAATGATAATTAAGCATCTGTTTCTCTTTTGCAAACCTTTTCGGAAGGTACTTATATCCATGCCGGTTATATAAATATTTTCAAAATCTACTTTTTCATTTAACCCGTAAACTCCGTCGGACATTACCTCAGCTGTTATTATTTTCTTGATCGAAACACGAATCCCAATACATTTCAAGACATCATGTCTAACAAAATAGCATCAAGTAGTGTGTTGATAATAATGCACTAAATGGAGAATACATCAACTTTAATCTGTATCTGCCCATCTACGATCATCTACGACATCTACGCTCCTGTTTATGCCGTCTGTGAACCTCGCAAGGGATGTCTGTTCACTCTCTCGCTACTCGTGTTCCCTGTAAATGTTTGTATTATACCGATTCTGAAAAATTTCTCACTTCGGTGTTTATTAAGACTTTGATAGTTTATCCTTAAAGACTGATTAAGGAATGGACACTGGCCACATTGGGCTTGGGTAGATACAATGAGAAATCTGTATCGATCCTCCTTTCGTTTGATGGGGTGGATGACAGTTGAAAGTGCGTATTCCATCTTTCCTTACACCGCGCAAGAGAGGGAGAACAGATAAGGACAATTGTTTACCATACGTCTTTGACCGTCACTTGTAGCAATCCTTTCTAAGGGGAGTTATAATTATCTGTGCCGTTTCCTTAGGCAATATCATCGCGAACTCTTTTGCATTAATTGTTCGTATTATTTCCTAAAATTGATGAATAGTAATGAGTCCTTGATACTTTGGCATCGGATTTAAAGACAGATGACAGCCTTACAGTTTTTGTATAGGGGTCTACTTTTTACTCCTTGAATAAGCCATCCTGCCGTTGCAGTAAAAAGGTTAATAAAATAAATCGTAGTTCTTTTGTCCCTGCTTCCATTTCTCTATCTGTCTCAGCAAGCTCTACCTATCATTCTTAGACAGGAACTATCTTTTAAGCTGCTATTTTGAATCGTGAAAGAAAGGATGTGATTAGGGTTTCGAAACCACATTATAGTTTTACTGTGCAATATTTTTGTTAATCCTTTCAATATTTTCCATTGTTGCATGATTTTGACAGTTTTGTGTCGTACATAACTGGCAAATGATCAATAGACAATCACAGTATAGACAATGTTAAGGCTTGATGTGCATGAATGTCTTCTAATTCAATAATATCTGCTTTAAGATTGTCTATTTTATAGTGAAATTCATCATAATCTTTGGGGTCAAAGTCTTTCTCTTCGAAAAGCTCTACTTTCATTTATTCAATACCGGTCAACTATGGCATTCTTTCAGGTAGCATTTCTTCTGTAGGGAACCCCTCTGAAACTCTTTGATTAATTCATGGTCATTAGGTTGATAAATAAATGAAACGCGCATTTTTTGGAGATCTACATTGATTTTAACTAACATACAACTTAAAAGTTTTCTTGGGACTTGCACAAATCAGAAGCATATTTTACTGTTTAATACAAAAATAATTAAAATCGCATGAAATAAACAAATAAAATATAAATAAATTTAAATATAAAGAAGATGTAAGATACGTGATTGCGTGCGGCGCAAAACATGATACACATAAAGTTGAGAAGTTTTAGCACGATTACTAGTTTGTGTATTATTATTAATTGTTTCATATCCGCAACATTGCACTAAGTAATATTACAAGTTTTTCTATCGCTCATATTTTCAATATTATTATTAATTATTAATTCGCGAGTGGGCCCATGATGACCTTCAAGGTCCCCAGACCCTTGGCATCTCCCGCATATCGCACATTCTACCACACCTCACTCAGTTGAAGAATCTGAGTGAAATGCCCAGGAAGCACCTCTTCCGATTGTAGGGCTGGAGCCCCGAAGAGACGCCTTCTTTATTAGATAAGTGCCGGACAGCTGCACAGCAGGTGCTTGGGAGTTTCCACCACCTTGCAGCCATGCCTGCAGAAAGGGTCCATTCCCAGTCCCATTCTGTATTTGTGAACTCTAAGGCTGCCATGACCCGTGAGGATCACTACCAGCCTCTTTGCTTTGCTTCTGCTGAACCCCAGGATGACCCAGCCTGATGCATTTTCTGTCATCACAAAGACATTAGTATGGTTGCTCGTGACCGCCTCTTCTCAGGTCCGGCCCGCCTCGTCAGCCATCCATTGCCGCACCTCCTCTTTGATGCGACTGGCTCAAGTCGGCCACCGGCTCCGACCCCGTGAAGCTACACTTGGCAGCTTGCTTTACTAGGGTGTCCGCCATGGTGTTTCCCATTACGTCACTATGGGCGGGGACCCACCTCAGCTCCACCCAAGCTTTAGTCGTGAGCCTGTTCAGGGCCTGATAACAGTTCCAGACCAGTATCAATCTTTTTTCATGTTTATCCAGCGCCATCAAGGCGCTCTTACTATCCAAACAGATGAGCATCCGCAGACAGTGTGGCTGCTCACTTGCAGCGTCCACCACCCATCATATTGCCATCAGCTTGGCCTGAAACACGGTTAGGCCAAGCGGTACCACTAAGTACATCCCGTTCCGCTTGCAATACACCCCCGCACCCGCACCACTTCTAACTCTGAGCCCGTCTGTGAACCAGACTAGTCCCAAGAAAGGACCTTACCATATTAACATCCCATGCCTCGCAAGGAGGAATGCTAACCCAGTACTGTTTATCGAAGAGGAGAGCCCTGGGTCTGATGTCCGAGTGCTTCTTCAGTGCGCCTCTTCTCTCTAGTCTCCTGGGGAGCTGAAAAGGCCATTCCGCCCTCCCCTTGTCCAAGAACCTGGTGAGTCTGATCAGGACCTGCATTACCGTGCCCTCAGCGTCACCCTGAATGGCTCGATGCCGAGAATCATCGCCAGCGTCACCGTGGAAGCGAATCTGATGGCACTTGAGATGCCTCTAACCATGAGGCCTCTGAGCCTCTCCAAAGCTGCTAAGGAAGTAGCAAAGGCCGTTCTCCTCCATGAGACTAAAGACCCATAGGTCAGTCTGGGTTTGAGAACCGCCTCGTGCATTCACTTCATTGTAGCCGGGCTAAGATTCCAGTTCCGCTCTATGACCCTTTTCAGTTGCCACAGGTTGGCCGAGATCCTCCCGCCGATGTAATCTAGGTGCCGTTTCCAGTTTAGCTTGCTGTCCAGAATGACCCCTAGATATTTTATGTGGTCCTTGAGTTGCAATTCATGCACCCCAAGGATCAGCCTATATCCTTTTGTATCGTCTGGTGAAGACCAGGACATCAGTCTTGGCTGGATTGATCGACAGTCCCACGTTCTTAGACCAACCGTGTACATGGCGGAGGGATCTTTGAATTATCTCTATTAGGGGATCAAAGAATGAACCTCTGTCTAGTATGAGAATGTCATCTGCATATCCAATAGCCCTGTAGTCTGCTCCGTTCAGCTGGTGAGTAGTTCTTCCACTACTAGGTACCATATGAGCCGGGAAAGGACGCACCCTGAGGACAACCCGAAATAACGGAGCCCCTCAGAATTGTGTAGCCCTTCCTCACCACTACACGCCAGTTGCTCTGTATGCAGTCAACCTACTCCACTATGACCTGCGGTATCCGAAACCTGCTCATAGCCCGTCTTATCATCTCTCTCTAGGTATGGTTAAAGGCTCCTTCTATGTCTAGAAGTGCCCCTGCTACATAACCTTTTGCCTTAATTTGTCCTTCGATCATCGTGACCGCCATTCGCAGGGCAGTCTCCGTCGATCTGCCGACAATATAGGTGTGCTGATCCGCATGAAGATAGTCTTTGATAAATACCTCCTTGCGTATGTAGTTATCAATCAGTCTTTCAATCGTTTTTAAGATAAACGATGTCATACTGATTGAACGAAAGTCACTCGGGGATGTGTATCCACATTTCCCCGGTTTAGAAATAAATACCACCCTTGTGCCTTACCACGCCTTAGGGTATATCCGAAAGTGATACTGGCCCAAGCCATCTCTATTACTGGTCCCATGATATCCCCCTCAGCTCTCTGTAAGGGGATCGGAAGTATGCCATTCGTTCCCGGTGACTTGAACGGTTCGAACTATCCAATCTTCCATCTGATTCTCCCCGGCGTGATGATCTTATTGACCAAGCTGCGGTTAATACCTAACTCGGTATATGTCCGCCTTTGGCCCTCACCAACTCTTCCTTCTCATCAGACGTGTCCGCCTCTCCCTCGAAGTTAGGAAAGTGTGTACGGACAAGGGGTCAAGCACTTTTTGTCTGTATTGGCATACCTGCCTTCTGGATATTTGAGATTGTTAAGGATGGCATCAGGGTTTTTTGAAAAATCTTGTTCATCCTGGCAGCCTTTTTGCCTTTCTGGGTGCCCTCACAAAACCTTTTCCAGCTCTCGCTCTTGGCCACCCTGATGTTCTTATGAGATTGGTCCATAGCGATTCTATAGCGGTTCCACTGGGATTCTGTACCATGTTTCCTGGCACTTTTGGGTAACCCGTCGAGAATCGAAAAAGGTGACCTCTATGATAAATATAAAATTTTGATGTTTGAAAATTGTTAAATTTATAATTTATTAATGTCTTTGCTTTATCGATTTCTTTAATCTTAAATTTTACTTCTATTCAATTATTTATTTAACAAATCTCTTTTTTATTCTAACGTATTAAGTAGAACTTTTGTTATAAATTAAAAAAATACTTAATGATACATAAAAAATTGAAACTTGATAAAAAAAATAGTATTTTGAGTTATACAATTAGAGAAAAATTAGTTATTAGTTATAAAATATTAGAGAAAAATGCTGTGCACGAATATATAACTATTATAACAAGGACAGATAATTGTAATTCAATCTAAAGAAACATGCGGTGATAAGTTTTCAGTTAATTATATATTTGTATCGGGACACCGATGTAGTATTTTTTTTACAAACGGATGGCCGTAAATCTTATTTAAGTTCCTACACGCATCATGTCTTATTTTATGAAAAAACATAATTTTAATTAAAAATAAGGTTTTTAGTAGCTTTCTAAGGTTTAAAATATCTGTAAACTCTCCATTATATTATCATTTGACGTACAGTTAAGCGTCCTTTAGGAAGTAGGGTTTTTACAATTCCCGCTGTAGTGCTCTTTGATAAATTTGAGAATTATACCATTTCATTCGTGTTAAATTCAATAATTATTATCTTAAATGCAAGAGTCGCTTATATCAATTCGCTTAAAAAATAAGATCTGTGTTCAATGAAACGCAAAACTAAGAATTAGCAAAATTAAAACACGTTGTATCTCCCTAGTTGATTTCGATAAAATTTTAGGCCGGTAGTTCAATGATTAGTTACATCAGAACGTACACCTGTATCTAGAACTCAAATTTGCGATGCACTAGAGAGTATAACTTGAAGTCTGTAAATCCCAAATCGATACTGTCTGAGCTTATTCAGATTTCCGTAGAGATATCACACTACATTTTTTTATGATTTAGACCTATATGATAAATTTAGAGGCGAATAAATCATATAATTTTTAAATCTTAAAGCGATAACTGGCATTCTCATACCTTCTGGGTTCCCGAGTTTTACTTAACAAATCGCAAAACAGTCATAAATTGGATCAAATCACATTTTCCAAAATCTATCCAGGCTAGAAGTTTATTCGAAGTTTAAAATGTGATAAGTCATGCTCATCAGTCTGTGCCCCTCTCGTAAGAATCGTGTATTTAAATTTTTTTAATTTTACTTTAAAAATTGTAATTAAAATTATAATATTTATTTTGCATTTTATCTTTACAAGCACTTAAAGTACAGTTGCAATTAAATTGGTTAAAACGATGTCTTTATTTGCGAATAAATTTTGTGCTTACTTATAATAAAACTCTTCGTTTAGGGATTCAGCATAGAGAAAATCATCTAAACCATTAATTAATATCGTATTGCTTTTTTCATAACAAATTAAAATGACAAAATGTTTATAATTAAAAAAAGCTTTTTTTGTGTCAATCGACAAAAATTTAATTTGGTAAATTTTTTTATCTACTTGAACCGTAAAATATAAAAAAAAGTGTTTACATATATCATGTGTATAAAAAAAATTCACTCTTATACTATAAATATCAATTTTTCTTATCTATTCTTTACCTCGGATCATGTCGAGTATCTACATAGGGAATATCTTTCAGATAACGAACCACGGATTCATTCCACCATAAGAAGTATCGTACTATTAGCTTCTACTTCTACTTTAGGAGAGATAGTGCAGGATTAATTAATTACCTAGTGGTAGAAATAGGCTATAATAATGCTAACTTGCAGTGAGTAAAATATGCAAGATACAGATTTGCAGTTGGTTTGGTGCCTGCCTCATTCAGGCCAGACGAGAAACCACTTGGAGTTATAGCCATTATTGTATATGATGGAAGCTTTATACAACAGATAGTTTATTAAAAAATAGTGTTAAAAGACAAATGCTTAGTATTTGAATATTTTTAATAAGTTATATATTCTTATATCTTATATTAGTTAAAAAAAATATATTTGAAAATATATTTTTGTAATAATTTATTAGAAATTTATGAAAAATTAAATTTAATAAAAAAAGTTTTATATTAAACTGATAATATAATAAACAGAAATAAAAATTCTAATAAGCAATAACTTTATTTAAAACTAAAATAAATACTATAAAAATTTATTTATAAGATATTTTTTTGAAGATTCTTTGCTATTAAGTTAGTAAATTGAAATTTTATAATTTGTAGGCGTTTGTGATAAATACAAATTATGGAAGCCTCGTAAAGAAAATAGTATGATTATTGGACTTGACAGTATAAAAACTCTTTGTTAGAACAAACCATTAGATATATAAAGTCAAGATACAATTTGTTTACAGTAGCAGGATCCTAGAAAAATTTATATTATGCGGGTGGAATTAATTTTATAGTTTCATAGTTTATGCCCTGTCTTTGTTTCCACCATGAAAATGGAAGTAGAATAAAAATTGTGCAAATAATGCACGCCATCTTTGCATCTTTCATTGCAGCTTGTTAGTTTTTTTTAATTATTTGCAGTAATGAGGCACAAATTTATCTACATATGATAATTTACCTAACAGTTACCATATCTTACGCCCAATCAAAAAATATAGCTTTGCTATGTATATACAATCCATAATGGTTGTGTTAAATTGTATGTGTATGCACTGTATTTCTATATAGTAATATTTTATGTGGATGCTTTTATAAGGCGTGTTTTTAATTAAAGTCTTCTTGTTATGATAAAGTCTAGCACATTTGATCTTAACCATTTAAACACTTATCCACTAGTTTTTCATGCATGTAATTAGAAGTTTAGACTTACAAATTTTTATAATCACACGTAATAAAAATAGAAATTTATCGTACTAATTATGGATTACTACGCCAGATACATAAAAAGACACATCATGTGGTAAATATGATAGTATGCCACTTATGAAGCATGGTAATACCTAGATTTGTATTAGCAGTAGTTAGTTTTCAAAGATCTACAGATTTGCCAAGACTATTTCTCTACGTATTCGCTCACCAAAATAGTGATAAAGAACGCAAAAATCAAATCAATGGCTGAGAATTTACATCTGGAATAATGCACTCCTGACTCATGTAGTTAGATAATTGTGTTATTATCATTACTTGCAATTGCAATTTTATAATAGTGAAAGCTGTTAAATGAACATTTGTTGTTTATTTAATAAGAAAGGAAAAAGCGATCATAATGTTTTAATTTTTTTTATAAACAAAGTTTTTTTATTAGTAACAAGACCTTATGAATTTTGAAACAAAAATGATAAGCTCATAAAGGTAGGTAAGTAGAGTTCACAAGAAGCTTTCAGGCAAACACTGAGGCAATAATTTATTTTAATAGTAAAAATAATAAGGAAAAAATGTATATTCTTACGTCCCACTTTTATTTCATAAAATAACAAAAGAACAGAATATAACAAAAATTAGGTCTTATTATACAGTTAACGCTGCAACTACTATTTAATCTAACTAGTATAATCTACAAGATTATGAAAATTTAATACATTTTAAAGAATATACCGTAACTTTTATTGTATATAATAATAATAGGATTTATATGTAGAATATAACAATTAAAATATGTTAAACATTGATGTTTCAATGAAGAAGTTAAAATTTAGTAAGACCATTGATTTAATTTACAAAATTTTCAAAACATTTATTTTAATTTATATTATTCCATTTTTTCTAAAAGTTTACCACCGTAGCCAACAATTTCGATAAGAATACATTTGTTTGAAATCTATTTTTATTAAAGCCTATCGTTCATTTTTAGTGTTTTTCTTTTTCCATCAGCATTATGAAGATTTGCATTAAAGTTTATGATTATTATTCAATTTTTTTATATCAATAATAATATTTTATAATGCAATGCTACATATATTTCGATGTAATCTATTAATAAATTTATCAACGCCTTTTTAGTTTTTTATTTATTAAAAGTTATTAATTTATTTATTAATTAAAACATATTTATAAAAATACATTCCTACGATTACCAAAACAAATAATTATAAAATTATTAATTTAATCATAATATTACATTGATTGATGGATTATATCTAAGGAAAAGTGGTTAATGGAATATATATATTTTTCAGTAATAGAAATATATAACATTTTTTAAGCTTGTTATTTAGAAGCTTCTGTAGGATTGCATGGACATTAGTTTGAAATAATTTTACTACAAACTTTATGCAATTCGTTTTTCATCCTTTATAGGATTTTATAAAAATCAATTAAACAAATGGTACTTTTTTAAATCTCGTCGTTACATTCTTGTTTTAGATAATTTAAAAATTGGCACCTTAATATAATTGAACCGAGAACGTTTTTATTATATTTCTATTTTTATTTGTTTTTTGCATTTTTACTTAAAATTCTATATTTTTAAAGTATATTTTCACTTAATTTATTTATTACAACGATTATTATCATTAATATCCTCATTATTTAATATACAAAATAATCGTCGAATATATTTCTAAAATAAAAATCGAAAGGAAAATTCCTTTCTTATCTGATAAATTCGTTATTATTCGTTATTATTCAAAACGGTTTTTTGTATGCAATCATACTGTTTATCTTAACATAAAGCATATTAAATTTATACAGGGAACTCCTGGCTCCGTATCACAAAATTGAAGGTTTTATATCCTAAGGTCATTAAAAAATGACCGAATTAAGAATAGTGATACACAAATGAATCGTAGGAGTGTGGTAGAAATAATTAAAAATAAATAAGAGGAAGAGTCTTGAATAATGAGGAGAGTAGAGAGAAGGTAATCAAATGTAAATAGCAATGACACCGTTTGTTAATGAAAGTCGGACGTTATTATTGTTGAATATCGAGACTAGAAGAGACCTAAATTTATCTCAAACTATAGATCCTCATAATTGCATCTCTGTTAGTGTTGGTACGCACTAGAGAGCTTCTGAATAAAGAGGGCTGGTGCCGTGACTTGCGCCTTCCCTCCGGGTTCTCTCGTTCGTCTGCAACACCCTCATAAACGGCAACGAGTGCTCGCACGCTCCATTTGCTCAGATTTATTGCCATTCTGTTCGAGATGCACTGACACTCTGACAACCTGTGCTCGGGACTCACAACTGTTATCCTTAAACAATAAAGATATTGACGGTTAGACTGTGATTCTATATGGTACCTATTAGATTATATGCACGTGCCTGAGAAACTGGTTGAAGTTGAGTCATGCATTGATACATAGAAAATCTGCCTTAGTCTAAATATTTTAAAGACAATATTTTTCGGTGGAACTCTTCACGTTTACAAATTTTTATCATCGTCTTTTTTGAAAAATTTAAATAATACTTATATATTTTGACTTAATTTACAATGTAATTCTCATACTTCTTTCAGATATGCGCAACGCTTAATAGATATTAAAAATTATAATTTTTTAATTCAAAATATTTACGTGTGTGCTAAGAAAACAATTTTGCAGTATTTCATATATGTATTTTGCAAAAATGTTATATTTAAACAAATTTTCTGGAAAAAACATGAATTTTTATTAAAACTTTGGTTAATAAATTAATGTAAAGAAATTAAGAAATTTTAAGCGTTTGAAATAATTCATAATTTTCATATACATTTTTTTAAGTTGTAAAATATTAAGAAAGTAATTATTTTTAATATGCTTTTTATGCAGAAAGACGGTTTTTTTAATAAACCTTCCAATTATTGCTCGGGCCAAAATGGCGCGAGATACACCTGAACGGCGGGCGGCGGCGGCACAAGAGAAAGCGCCGCAAGGGAGGAAGTAGAGGGAGTAGAAAACGGAAGGAAGAAGGACCCGAATGGAAGCGGGTGAGTTAGTTTACCACCACCAGTCCCGCGGAAGAGGCTGAACCTCCGACGCCGCGAACGGAAAGAGGAGTTTGTGAAGGGAAGAGTGTCAAAAGGGCAAGGGTGCAAAGGGCTAAGAGTGGAATTTCGCGAGGATAGAAAGTGAGAAGTGAAAGAGAGAAGAGTGACTGGATCGGGACGATCCACCCACAACCTGGTGCGTTTAATACCGCCAACGGCAACGGAAACTCGGTGCGATCTACGATCGACCCACGACTAGCAATGGCGGACACGAAGAGGACCGGTTAGCCAACCGACAGGAGTGTGGGATGGGTGCGAGATATGGTATGTGTGTGTGTGTGAATGTGTATGATATTGTAAGGGTAGCGGCGCCGTGCATATATACATTAGCGAGGTTTTTTTCCCCCTACCTCGAGGGGGTTTTTTATGGCATTTTGTACATCGCATGGGCGAATAAATAATTTTTATCAAGCCCGAATTATCTTAGTAATTAATTTCAAACCTGAACTCCCGCTCCTTCACCTATTCGCGAACTCGCGGCCTGATGAAGCCAGAAATCGCACGAACAATTATTTTTTAATGACCCCTTTGAGATTCATAATAAAGCTTATTAATAAATTGTACTACTAGAATGTTTACATACTGAATTACTTTGACAATGTAGATTTACAAAATAAAATGCTTGTACTGGACGGAAGTCAAAATATTTTTAATAAAAAAATTTGATTAAACAATGGAACCAAAGATAATGTTTTTATTTAAGATATTTTATTATAATTATTGTTCGAGCCATTTTGGCCCGAGATGCGCCCGAACAGCGGGCGGCAGCGGCGCAAGAGAAAGCGACGCGGAGTGATGCGGAAATAAGAGGGAGTGATGCGGAAATAAGAGGGAGTGAAACGGAAGGAAGAGGGAGAAAAGCGGAAGAAAGAAGGGCCCGCGAAAATGAGTGGGAGTCAGTCTTGCACTACCGGGCCGTCGCGAAAGATATACTTTCGAGTGGAAAGGGTGTGTGTACGCCGAGTGGAGTAAGTAAGAGCATCGGGCCCTGTTCCGGTCTGACGCCGAGAAACCGGAACGAAGCCGAGCAAGTGGGTGGCGGTGTGACCACCCCATCATAGCGAGTGGTTGTGAGTGAGTGCGTATAGCGGCAAGGCGGGTTGCGACGAACCCGTCGACAAAGCGCTCGTGGTACCGCTAGGGTATCGTGTATACGAGTGCGAGGTGGCTGGGACCGGAAGGTTCAGCCACACCTGGGAGCGTGTGATACCGCAAAAGCCCGGCAACGATAACTCGGTGCGTGGCGATCCTTGCGATCGGACCACGACGAGCAACGGCGTAAGGAGGCCTCGGCCGGTGGCGATCCCCTGCGATATACCACGGCGACCGACTAACGCATAGGGAGCGCGGTTGGCCAACCACAGGTATGCGGCGATATAATTGTAATTAAGAGTGTGTGCTAGCGTGTACGAATGAAAGCGGAATGAATTTGCGAAGCTTTTTCCCCCTACGTCGAGGGGGTTTTTTATGCCATAAATGTAATCGCGTGGGTGAATAAATTGTATATACATAACACCCAAAGAATGTTTGTTTTATTTCGCCCCCGTTTTCCCGCTCCCTCACCAAAACCGAATTCACGGCCTAATGAGGCCGATAAACGCGCAAACAATTATTTTATAGTAACTTGTTTAAAACATTTTAGAAAATTAATTGAAAATTATAATTTTTATCTAAACAACTAAATAATTAGATTTTACTCACTAAGAAATAAAAGGTACAACGATGCTCATATGATATTTCACGTGATTCATGTTGTAATTTCCATGCTTGAGTGTATAAGTCACCTCTATATACGAAACCATTACTTTTAGTCTTCAGGATAATGTGCCACCTACAACATTTACATCAAAATTTTTTAAAAAAATTAAAAGAAAATTTCTCATTTTATTTTGATGGAAATAAATTATAATAAAAAAGGGTTTTTATAGTTTAAGAAGTTGTATGCGATTATAATTGCAACGAAAACTTCCATCAGCTTAGTTTATAATAAAAAAAGTAACGGTGCAGAGCATTCCAACGGGTCCAGAGAACAACCACGGAGCAAAGATCCATGGCTTTGTGGGATGAAGGAACGTCTAAGCTGCTTCTGCAATACATCTTGAGGGTGGCGGAGCCAGGGTAGGGCAACTGGCATACGCCTTAAGTTATATGTAATAAAATTTATAAATAACTGAACTCAAAATAATTTTATTCTTGTCAGTTGTAGTTATAAAAATAGTTAAAATTATTATTACCTTTTTTAAAACTTATATTTATAACAAGTAGTACTTAGTAGGAATTAAAGTAAAGTAAACTATGGCATATGTAAAAACATATAAAATACAAATATATAGCAAATACAAATGTATAGCACTAATGATAATAAAAGTGATGTTTGATTATTCAATAAAATAATAAAACAAATTAAACAAGTAGTTCAAATAGTCTAACTACCATTATTTATTATAATAAAAAATAACTTTCAAGTAATAAAGTTTTTTTGAAAATACATTTTCTATACTATAATGACATTTAACAAAAAAAAAGATTCTAAAATAATATAAAAATGTAAATATGTATTAAAGTATTTTAAAATGATTGGTTTTATGATCTTATTTAATTTATAAGATCACGAATTTATGTAATATCAGTTAAGAGTACTACTTTCTTATTAAAATATTAGCAAATTAGAAAGTTAACACAAATGTGATCACTTAACGAATTCGAATTCCAATGAAGGATTATATTTTTTTGCCCAGTATTGAAAAATAGATTTTTAATTGTTTTGCTTTTAGTTGCTAACATTCTCTTAATGTTCTTTTTTTATATTTATGATGAATTCGTGTATATTTTTCACTCAACTGGAACTTTTATTTTATTTTATTTTTATGTCATTTCTAAACTCGCTTTAATAATCCATACATGCACATCAAGGTCAGACCAGGATACATAGGAAAGGGTTGGGAGACTTTTAAATTATTTACACATAAGTTTTCGATCATTAAGACGAAAAGTTTAAAGACTGCATCCAAGATAAGAACGATCCACCAAGTCGACAACGGCATTTCTGGAGAACCCACACAGAGCTTACTGTAAGATGTAAAGAAATGTTGTGTATGCACAAACACGATTTATCTTGTATGCATCATTCAGTACATTTAGAAAAGGCGATAATTTTCTCGGGTTCAAAAAACTTTAGTCCATGTATTAATGTATTTGTGCCGCTTACGTAACTCTGTGGCATTGGTGGCGTATCTTTATAAATACTGGCGTATAGAATATACAAAAAGATAGGGCTACTCTCCTCGCAGTGTCTGCTCGCCACGGTTTCGTGTGTGTCTTCTCACTTCTCGAGATTGGTTGTCTAACCAAGACACTTCCACAATTCTACTACTGCTCGATTTCCGCTGAAGTTGAGTTAGGCCCTTGACCAAGCGAAGGCCTAAGACTTGATCTATAATACTCGCTACGGACATTTTTGTTGCAAAAAATTATAAATTTTTTTTTAATTTTTAGTTTATAGGCGGAGGTCATTTATAGTAGAAACGGCACGATAAGCTAAGGCACCATATAATCCAGTAATTAGCTCGGCAAAAGTAGGGAGGTACATAGACCTCGGCAAAACAGAGAGGTCCCCTAGCGAAAGCTAGGTAGGGAGATTTGGCTACTACTTTCTCACTACAGAAAGAAAAGGATGTTTCAAAGGCTGGTCCAACGGCATTTTTTAGTAGGAAGGGTGTGTAGGTTAATTCAAAGGTTCAAGCCTCTGGCAAATTTACAAACTTGCCTTTCGGTGTAATTGAAAAAGTCTCACGGTCCTGTTACTGGCGGTAGGTCATTTTTTTATCGAGTTTTATTATTGTCTTAATTTTGCTAGCTTGTACTTGTTACTCAACCTTAGCTTAAGAGATCACCCAGAGTGATAGTTAACTCAAATAATTAAAGCTGCGGTTCTGCTTGTCTGGTGGCTTGCCCTGCGCTATACTAGTCTCGGAAAGCCGTTACGCCTTTGAGCTAGTTAATTCAAGACCCTCATTACGTTATCCTGATATTTTGACCGAGAGTTTCTAATAAAATGTGGTGGGCCGTCGAACTACGCTTTGTTCGCAACGCCCTAGCGCAGTGACGGCTATTGTCATCATATTTGTCAATACCTGTTAGGAAAAAAATATTTTCTGAATCAAGATTAATCTTGAATCAGATTTATATATTTACGACATTATTATTGTTCAAATGAAATAATTACTACACATTTGTAGATTAAACGTTTTTCTCCTACAAACTTCGTAAAATACTATTTAGTACTTTAATTCAGTTTCTACAAAATTTTTCTAAAAATAATGCTATTTATTCTATTTCTATCATTATAACTCCATAAATCTATTTAATCAATTTTATAATACAATTTTATAATATAATACAAATAATAATGGGAATGTTTTATTAAACATATGATATTATAGGTTTATAAAAACACACAATCATCTTTTTACAGGATTTTAAACTTCTAAACTATTTTGTCTTAATTATGTTTAAATTTTAAAAACATTTTGGATTTAAATGAATTTATAAGATAATATTAGGTCAGTCTATTGTTTTGACTATTTATATATATACATTATAGTTAATAATAAACAGTCATTTCGTTGAAATTCCGCTTATAAATGTTACAAATTAAAAATGATAGAATAACGAATTTTTTTTTATGATATATCAATTAAAATTAATGGCTGAAATTTTATAAAATGCTTTTAAGTTTTTATTTTTATAACTTTAAATATTGTTTCATAATCAATATTTTATGTAAATAAATTTTAAAAAATTAAAAAATAAGCAAAAAAATAACTCACCTTGTTATTAGTTGGTAAACTCGAGGCCACTGTCCTCGAGATCTTAAAATTCTTGCAGTACCTAAAAGTGAGTTTCTGTGGGCTGGTGAAATTGACATTCCTCTGAGGTAGTATTTAAGTGCAGGAAGCCATTTACCTAGAAAACTCGGGAAATTTCCATAATTGTCTATATTAATATGTGAAAGCTATAGATATAAATTTTGCATATTAAAAATGAAGAAGAAACGCATTTCGAAATGTAATAGTAAAACTGAAAACAGGTAAAGCCTAGAAATTACTCTTTATGAATAAAGTGAAATTAAAGTTTAGTGAAATATATATTATGGCCTGAAATTTATTATTATAAATATATATATTATATGTCCATAATAAATTATTTTATTCTCTATATTTATAACCTTGACAGATAATATTTAATGGACGCAAGAACCATGTAAATAGTGAAAATATTACATTTTTTTATGATAAAACTATCAATTTAATAACAAGTTAAAAAGTAGAATTTAAAATATGAGTAAATATTAATTTTAAATCTATTCAACAAGAACTTGCATAAGATCAAAAAAATTCCTTTGAAAACTTTAATGAGTCTATTAAAGATTTTTAATTACTTTTTATAACAGTTATATAGTATTAATAGTAAACGTCATAAAAATTACTAAACATAAAAATTACCGAATAGAAAGCATTACAAAATATAAATAATATACGTAGAATTTCGTTATATTTATTCTATCTTCTATAAAAAATAATTATTTTAATCGTAATGTTTAGTAAAACTAAGATTACCATTATAATAAAACCATGTCGCATATTCTGACACGTAATCTGGACTTTTTGGCTGTAGACGCACGACGTGTTTCAAAAGTGATCCAGTGGTCGAGCCACTTGTCATTCTTGCAAGTATAATATAGGCCGGTGTGTATTCTGGATCAAGAGTTACACATTTCTGGAGCATTCGTATACATTCATCTGTCCTGTTTGTTTTTCTGTAAAAAGAATGACAAATTTAAATGCTTATTATAAGATGTTATGTTAAAAACCTTATTTATTTAAATTTATTGACAAAAAGAATAATAATTAGATAATTAAATAAAAATTAAGGATATTAAATGTTATGTAATAAAGTTTATAAATATGTGATTAAAACTGTAAAAGAATAGAAAAGAAATAACGTAATTAAACAAGTAATTCTTACATTAGTAGGAAAATATTTTATTACAAAAATAATATTGTAAAATTGTAAAAATAATGTCCCATAATATAGTTTATTATTGTTGTGGATTGATATAGAACGCTAAACTATGTAAATAAAAGTTAAATATTATTGAATTGAAAAGTAAAATGGAAATGAATAAAAAATTGTAGGATTTAGAGATTCAGTTGATTTTCAATAAATGTTAATAAATTTTGCAACCATAAATCTAGTGGCGGTATACAGATATTGGTAAATTGTTATAGCGGACGTATTTATGCTAAATTATGAATTGTATGATACAATTAATTTTAAATTTAACAAAGATCTAATAATAAATGCAATGGCTTTTGCTTTTTATGTTTAATTGAGCTTCTTTATGAATAAAAACAAGTTAGATTCCAATGCGTTCTTCAGTATATGTGAACTTTTTATATAAAAAATAATTAGTCTATGGATTTTGTTACATTTACTAAATTTTATTATCAGGGTTTTCATCATTAATAATTTAGAGAAAAGAAACTACATGTACTAACTACATTAACTACACTAAAATATATGTACTTAAAAAAAGTGTACATATAAAAAATTTAATGAATTCTTAGTAACGCAGAAATGCATATTCACCTGTATAGTTGCCCGAGATTATAGTATGCATTCACATGACCTGGTTGAGCTTGAATTGCAGCTAAAAAATGTTTCTCTGCTTGATCACCACCTGTTAGTGTTCCCAAATTATTGTGAGCACTTGCATACGTTGGCCAAAGCCTAAAACATTAAATATTAACATTTTTGCACCTAAATTTAGCTTTTCATATTATACATTTCAAGACAGCAAATTCATGTTTTTCTTCCCTGTTTTGCGACACTAACATCTATTAATCACAAATTACCTTATGTATGTAAATTCATATATCAAGCATTATCCTCAGCTTATTTTCACGCTTATCTTCAGATGTGTAAGTTACAGATATGGAGGTATAGGAATGAGAGTATAGAGTAGGAGTATCGGAAAGGTCAGTTAGTACATATACGAACATGTACAGTCAAATAGTCCGCAACTTCTTAAGTTTCCATAAATTATTTGACACTGATGTTCAGCGTCACTTCGAGGTGATTATCGGTCTGTATCAAAGAAATTTAATGCATTTAGTTACTCTCTCTTTTAAACTATCCCAGTTATCTACAAGTTAACATCGAATATATTCATGGTTTTCCGACTTCTTTGACCCTGCCTTAAAAATCATTTTAATATTAAGTCTTAAAAATCCCACAATAGCTTCGTTTTGTATATAGTTTATTAATGAATATGATTAGACAATTAGACAAACTTGCGAGACAGGCTCGCAGTTACGAATGTCGTGGCCCCGAGATCCGGGGGGGGGGGAAGTACAATAATCGTAGCTCACTTACGTGTAGCCGTCGCTCGCTCTCGCTTCTACACCTTTGGCCTTCGGTAGGCCTCGGAAGCGGGGTGAGGGTTCGGTGTTCTTCGCTTCTTTCAGGTTCCTGCTGTTTTGGGAGGCTTTGGATCCAGACAATCCTGGCTTCTACTACAGCTTCTTCGCTTCCTGGCAGGGGAGGCGATGTCGCAGGCTCCTGTCCGTCTTGACGCACTTTTCTTTTTTTTTCTCCTGCTTAGTCTGCTCTCTCGCTCATCACTCCGCGTTCTCCCGGTACCTCGCGGTCTTCTTCCTCTCGTCGCGATATTTCTGCCGCCGCCGGTGGTTCTCCGTAACATCCACCCTCTTTTATATTGGGCGTGATCGCTTTGAGCACGTGAGGGCCCTCCTTCCGAGGAGCCGTTATCAGCCGAGGGTCCCCGTGGTTGGCCGGATTTGAAGGTCAGGCCGTTACGCCTTGGAGGGAAGTCTCTCGCGCCAATTTCGCACTTTGCGGAAGCGTTTTAGCGCTCCTCTGCACGTCAAGGTTGCCCTTGTCCCCTCGGCCTATGCTCCCACCCGTGGCCGTTTCCGCAAGCGCTCTGATGTTATTGTTTTAACACCTGAGGCAATCGCCTTGCCTCAAGTGTAGTTCTGAAATAGCCGATGACGCGGGGGGGGGGCGGTACCGCTCAACTAATTTTATTCGTTACAAAATTAATAAATCCTAATGGTTTTTGTAAAATTTTCATCTTAAAAACCCTTTAACATTATAGATATTTTTAAAATTAAATTTTAATTTTATCGAAGGTACATAATATAAGTAGTAACAATAAATTTAAGAATTACGCAAAGAATAATTCTAATCCATAAGTATCTTATGTTTAATAAAAAAATTAGATAATTGCATTATAACTATTTTAAATTATTTAATTAAAAAGTGGTTAATAATTAACATTACTAAGATTAACATATTTTTTAATTTCAAATTATCGAGTATTTATTTTTGACTCAAATTAATATAAATGAAATAATTTTATTAAGATGAACTGCCGTGTTAATTATGTATAGCGTTTTTTTAATTATAACATAAAAAACATATTTAAGCATGTAAAATTTTTTGGTGGCTTAATAAATTAGGAATTTAAATTATGTTATATAATTAAAAAAAAAATTTAATCAAATGAAAAAGTATTGCGATCATTAGATCATAAATAGGCAAATATATTTTAGCAAATATCGATAATTTTTTTGTTAGATAGAATAAAAAGGAAACGATAGTGCAACAATAGTATTATGACAAAAAGAGATGAGACAATCGCAGTGTTGGTCCTTAAGAATTATTAAATCATGTGTCTGACCAAAAAGAACTTAAGGACAATTTTGTTTTAAAGAAACTGTTTACCAAGCACGAGTGAGTAGTTTCAGTCAGGATTCATGATGAGTTAGTATAAGGTGTACGAGAGACGAGTTTTACCTTCGTCTATGAAACACAACGGCATTATTAGGCATGTATTCAGAAAACAAACCTTTAGAGTCTAAACCGACCACAATATCATTCTTCACGAACAGCCCAAAACATTTTACAGTACTCTGCCTGGAGGATTTGGACTTGTAGCCGTATGTATAATTTGCTACGTAGGTTAAAGATCTTTACACGTGTTCGGGCCAATATGTCCCGAGATACGGGTAAATGGCGGACGGCGGTGGCGAATGAAAAAGCGTCGCAAAAGCTGCAAAAGAAAGTAGTGGGAGGAAAACGGGAAAATGCAGACGGAGGAAGGGTCCGGAAGGGTGCATGGGAATTCAGTTTAGCACCAACGGGCCCGCGTAACAGGAACGCTTCTGGACCTCCGACGCCGCGAAGTGAAGTGCATCTGGAGGAGTGACAGTAGTGACAAAGTGCCAGGTGATACGATCCAAACAGAAAGTAAAGAGCAATCGGACGAGATCAAAGGAGATAGTGGTTGGATTCTGAGGAACCAAATACACCTAGGCGAGTGAGATACCGCTAAGAAGCCCGGCAACGGAAACCTTGGTGCGTGGCGATCTCTGGCGTGCGATCGGTCCACGACGAGCAACGGCGGACGAAGCTTGGCCGGTGGCGATCCCCCGCGTTCCGTCCACGGCGAGCGGTGAACGCAGGGTGCGAGCAGTTGCAAGGTAGGGTGCGATGCATGCGCGTTGAATGTTTGTGACCTTATGTATATATATTGTTAATATTGTAAATAGCAAGGCTTTTTTTGTCCCTAGTCAAGAGGGTTTTTTATGCCAAAATGTTACCGCGAGTGGTCAATAAAGATGTCACGTAAGCACAAATCGTTTGTGTTGTTAGTTCATCCCCGAATCCCGCTCCTTCGCCCTACTCGCACTTGATCTTCTTACCGAAGCAAAATCGTGCCGATAAATGGTTCCCTAGGTGAGGAGGCGGGATTAGGGCTACCGGGAGAGGAATACGGAGTGAATTTTGTGAGGCGTCATGACGCGCTGAATATTGTGTGGTGTCATGGTGCGCCGAGAGAGGGAGGGACTAGTGACATGGCGTGGGGACGCTTAAATCGGACTCTGCCTTCTCTCTCTTATACGACACATCAAACACTATTCTTACTTTAACCCTATCTACCACCCTGCCAAGTTCTCCCTCTCCCTCCCACTCAGTACGTCCCCGAACTCGCCCTCTGCATACATCGTCGTGCGTGTCCTCTCTCTACCTCCCTGCTGTGCGTCTACGCGTTCGCCCTTCACATGCATCGTGGTGTGCGTACTCCCTTTACCTTCCCATGCGTCGACCGTCGTGCGCGTTCTTTCTCTCTCCCACGCAGTACGTATACACGCTCGGCCTCCGCGTGCATATGTGTACGCATTTATTCCCTTTCGCTCATTGCGTGCAGTGTGCTCTTACTCGCACTAACACTTAAGCCGCGTTCTTCATCCACGTAATACACCGATGACATCGCTGTCGTATCTGCCGCCCAGCTGCTCTCTTGCACTCCCAGCATCGCTTGCCCGCGCAACCACTATACGTATCTGCCCTGTACCTCGCACGTATGGTCAGGCACGTGCTCGTTCGCGCTTCAAGGCCCGCATGCTCGCCCACTACTTGGGTGTTTGATCAGCGCTGCAAAGGGAACTTTGGCTGATATTGCTTAACTGGAGGCAGTATCAGTAGCTTTCACAGCGGACATCGTCAAGATGTTCTGGCAGGTTTGTGTTGCGGAGGAGTACCAGGATGCCCAAAAGATCTTGTGGTCCCGGCACGCAGAAGAAGCACTAACAGACAGGGACGTATGTAGACGATGTCTTCGATGACGAGGACGACGAAGTCCTCCCAGAAGCAAACAGGTGGAGCTCATAAAGGTTTTAAATACGGCTGGGATAGAGTTCGGCAAGTGGGCAACTAACTTCACGAAGCAGAAGCAGGCAAAACCTGCGGACTACGGCGCCCAGTCGAAGATAATTGATGGAGGCCAGGGAATCAACACCTTGGACCCAGCAGAAGATCAATTTTCCTACAAGGTTGAACCCACGGTGATGGAGAGAGACTGGACCACAAAAAGGAAAGTCCTCTCCAATAAAGCAAGGCTATTTGATCCATTGGGATAGATATCATCATGCACAGTGGTGGCGAAGATCCTGATGCAAGATCTCTGCATCTCCCAGTGCGAATGGGATGCACCACTGCCCAAAGAGCTGCACCAACGTTGGTTAGAGTACTACGAGGCTCTCCAGGACCTCGATGTTATTCGGGTGCCGAGGTGGCAAGGCACCAGCAGCTGCAGTGTAGTGCAGCTGCAAGGGTCAGTGACGTGTTAGGAAGTTATACCTGCTTGTAGCAAAGACGAAGGTAGCTCCCATCAAAACAGTGAGCATACCTAACTTGGAATTATGCGGGTCCTCGCTACTTACAAGGCTAGTAGTGAAGGTCCGGGGATGCGACAGTATCAATCAGCATCACTCTTCATGTGGACCGATAGCCAGGTGGTCTTGGCCCGGCTGGAGAAACATCCGAACAATTGGAAAACATTCTTAGCCAACCGAGTCTCAACATCGGGTTACGAGCCCTAGAAAAGAGGGTTGTACGCTGCTGCACAGTATGCCAATGGGCTAAACTCCAACTAGCTCATCAGTTGATGGGTTCCTTACTAGAGGACAGGACCAACCAACGAGACCCTTCGCTATCAGTGGCCTAGACTATGCAGGGCCGTTTCACATCCGGATTATGAAAGGACGAGGACACCGAAGCAGCAAGGGATATATCGCCTTGTTTGTATACTTTGTCACCAAGGCAATACATTTGAAAGCAGTGAGCGACATGACGACACCAACCTTCCTAGCTGCCTTCAGGAGGTTCACCAATTACAGAGGACACTGCCATCGCCTCTACAGTGACAACGTCACAACCTTCAGGGGAGCCAACCAGGAACTCAGGAGGCTCTTCCAAAAGGCTTTTGAGTTTTACCGAAGCTAAGGGATATTGCTAGCCAGCAACCGAACAAAGTGGAGGTTCATTCCGCAGAATACCCCAAACTATAGAGGGTTTTGGGCAATAACAACCGTATTTTTGTTAGGTGGATTTATTTAATATATAATTAAAATTTGTTTATATTTACTAGTACATAGACATGAAAGTATTCGTTAACTCAAACAAGAAAGCAGAAAAATATGCTTACAATACCCGTTGTTGGTCCAGATTAAATCAATTGATAAAATGTAAAAATAGGCGCGTCATAATCAGTGTTACTTCAATTGTTGTTAACTCGACTCTTTTTCTATTGATTTTTGGTTGTTTTTAATATTAACATTAAGTTTTTCTTTTTTTTATTTAAACGGACTGAAAATCTAAAGGACACAACATGAAAATAAGAAAAAACAGTACTGGATATTTCCTTATCACTAATAGATACTTTATCTTACGATTCATTAATCTCTGGGCAACTGTGTCATTTCGAATTAGATTTGTAGGTAATGAAAGGTGTAGTGTAATACCTACCTAATACATACGTAATACTCACGATATCTTATCGTTAAAATAATGTTTGAAGCATTTTATAATATCTCATAAACAATCTGACACTATATTTACAGACAATTGTAGTTGTTTTTCATTACAAAATTAATTATTTTAAGTCCTTACTTAATTGTTTCTGTTTTACTTTTATTTCAGATAAATAAGTTTCCTTGTTTCGTAAGTAAGATACAAAAAATTGATGTATGATAATATATACACGTTTTCAAATTAAAGAAATCAAATTTAAAATGTCTGTAAAAACGTTTAACCTCATATTATTTAATTAATAATTTCTGTTATGTTAATATTAAGAAAAAAATTTCATATTTTTAACCAATTTTTTTTCCTCAAAGCGTATTAAAATAAAATTTGCCTTATAGTTATGTAGCTCATTTATAACAGTAATATTGTATTATAAAATATTAAATTTAATGGAGTATTATAAATAATGTGAAAAATGGAAAATTTCCTGTAATAATTTTAACCAAATAAACTTAAAAATCTTATGTATGATATGAGAAACGTGAAACACATGCTAAATACTCTATTATCTATAAATTTAATAAAATAATATCTGCTTTTTATTTTATATCGAAATAAATTGCTTGAACTCGTAAAAGAATTTTTTAATAGTCCTTAAGTATGCGAAATCTAATAAAAATATGAAAAACTTAATAATATTGTAACGAAGGTTATTAATCGTGCAATATCATTCCCTCCCGCGACTTTTGATAAACCGGTTGCGACACGTGAGGCAACTCGATTGCCTCATATGACGAAATAACGGCATTGAACGACTGTTAATTACGGTCGTGGAGGAGGATAGGGTCAAGAGGACCAAGGGTGAGCCTGGCTCGTCGAAAAGCGTAAAAACACCTTTCCGCAGTATAAAATCGGCGCCAACGAGACTCCCACATGGCGCACCCAAAAGACATTTAAAATCCGCCAACCCCGATGACCCTTCCACCGGGTAACGGTTCCTCGATGGGAGGGCCCTTGGTAAATTTGAATACGCTTCCCAATGGAAAAAGGAGGACACCTGTTAGGATCCGGGAGCTTGGCTGCCTTGCGAGGATAAATCCGTGAGAAGAGCAGATTGAATCGAGCAAGCGACCAGAGAAGGTGGAACCTCTTATCATTCGGAACGTGCGACTTCACGCTCTCCCCTTCATCGTCACGAAGGAGCTGTGGAGGTAGCGAGTGAAAACGGGATCCGTAGCAGTACGAGAGGCGGAGATACATCTCGTCTTGCAGCCGCGGCCTACCGAAGGCCGAAGGTGTAATACAGGACCCGAATGTACCAAATCTCTAGCTAAGTAGATATATAATTTTTTTCCGCCTTTTCTCCGTTCGTTTGTCTGCACAGATGACAGTTATGTTGGCTTTTGGATGTATGCGTGGCTAGTGTATTCGCCCATTCTGAATCTATTAGGCCTTGAGACAGCTGATCACGAGTCCAGTTTCACCAAGGCCGGTCTTGAACTTACATCGTCTCTCCCCTCCCGCTTTTTCGCTGCGCCGAGTGAGTCCACAAGCCGGTCGAGTAGACGCGCAAACTACACGAGATTACATGTGGTTTTTTTTGTATTGTTGAACATTGTAAATCTTTTTTTTATCGTTTTAGGTTGAATAAAATATGGGCGAGGCCATTGCGGACGTGAAAAAAAAACTTTTTTTGTTGTAAAGTATTTTTTTCTTCTTCTCTTACGCCCCTCCGATTGCCTCCCACATTTCCCTATTCCACATCCTGCCGAATCCTGAAGACTACAAGCTCCATCCCGACAAACCCCCTTTATCTTTGTATGTAGGTTAGACCTTGCCCCCGTCACAATATACAAGATATTTAAAAAAGTAAGCAGCAAAATTTTTGATTTTATAAGACAGCATTTTTTACCTAGACATTACTGCATCCTTACTGCATATTTCTATTTCTTCTTGATTGTTAAGGCGCTCATTCTCTTATTATTTAATACTTTTTTCAATTTTGTTATATAGTAAAAAAAAATTATAATTAAAAATAATTGAGATGAAAAGTATATAATTATGACTAAAAGTAATATAAAAATATTCTCAATCCCAAACTTAACAAAAAAAAATACTTTAATTATAACAAAAATATTATAGTTTGTTTTTTTTATTTGGGAAGCAAACAACTTTTCTTTTCTTTAAATAAATTATTTTTTTCAAATTTTTTTTTTATCAATATGTATACAATCTATGAAAATATGTAGATGCAAATAATTAGTTGAATTAATATGTTACTTACCATAAAGCCAATCGATAGTGAAGGATAGCTCGATTTGGTTGCGAGGTATCTCTAAGGAAATTTGCAAAATTGTAATGCATTTTAGCATTATCTGGTAAGGCTCTTATTCCCGCTCTATAACATTAATATTTAATTAAAATAATTTCAGAATCGATTTTTAATACCTGACATTATACATTCAATCAATATATAAATAATTTTTGTTCCGAGAAAAAGTAAAAGACTTGTACAAAGCTCAAGGAAGAAATTAACTAAGGTAAGGTGAAATGGTAATGAGAGCTGAATTGATAATATATATAGATAGAAGAGTGTGGAGTGTTCTACTGAATCGAAAGATAGATTCTTGTAGGCGAAACGCAAGTGGAACGAAGAGTGCTCTGTATAAAAGGCCAGTTGCGAGATAGACTTCCTTAAAGTTAACGAAGCAATGAAATAGAGAGCAAGGAAAAATCTATATAAAAAAAGCGAGTCATGAGACAGACTCGCATTAACAATGTAAGTCGTATATATGTGAAAATAGCGCTGAGATGAAAAAGATAACACGAGGTTAGAGAGACTGTATTCAATAATAGCTAGAAGTAGGCCTATATGAGTGACAAGCATCTGGTAGTATCTTATGTAAGGTAGTCTAGTTGTATAGTGACTGCTGCCACCTAGTATATGAAACAGTAGATTAATTGTAAGAGCTCGATAGCTCGCCGATATCGGGACAGGATAGAAATTGTAAGAAGAGTGACCCTTGCTACCACGCGGATAGTTTGGGAACTTTTCTTAGGCTATAATTACGTGTGAGATTAGATTGAATCTCGTTTAATTCTATTTTTATATAATTAAAATCATATTTAAAAGTGTGTAGTATTTTGTATACTCTGTACATAATTTTTTTTTCGCTATTAATTGTATTTTATAAACTGCAAATAATATACCTAAGTAGTGTTTCTCTCGAAGTCCAATCACGATTTCTAAAAATCGTTCGATAATAACCAGTGATCAATAATAGACCTATACCAGCTGTGATAAAAACTCTTCGCCGAGGAGTAGCTGTCCAGGTAATTTGAGCTCCGTAAGCTACCATGAGTATCCACCCAATACTACAACAGAACACAAAGTTTTGTATTCGTAAATAAAATTTTATTTATATTATGTAAGTGGTAAATCTCCTCACCTTGGAATGTAAAGAACTCTCTCAGCAACAACAAACCCGACGATGATAAATATATTAGATGCAGGTAAAAATGGTAATACCAGAAACATGAAGCCAAGAACAAGGGTGGGATGCCTTTGTTGCTACAAAATATCATAGAAACAATAAAATTACAGTATTATCAAATAAGTAAAGAAAATGGTGAATAATGAATAAGGAAATTGAATGAACAAGACGAACATGATAAACAAGTAGAACAATGAAATTCGAATTGGTTGCGGATTAATGAGCAGAAAAAAGTTTACTTTTTACATATCTTGTATCAGTTGCTTTTTTAAATTAAACAGTATATATTAAACGTGCTCGTTAAATAATGGTTCACTGTAAAACACATGATATATACGTAAAGAGTATGAGATAAAAGAGAGAAAGAGAGGGAGAGAGAAAAGCAGATATCTGGATTAAAATCGGAAAACTAGTGGAATTGTCCCATGCCTAGACAGTGCTAATCCTTAATTTAAAATCCAGTATGTCCTAGTGTACACTTTTGTATATCGATATTAAAAATTTATTAAATGATTAAAATTCACGATTGAACTTAACTTATAATAAGCGATCCACCGATTTATTTTTTATATTTTAAATAATGATTCAATGAATCATATTGAATATTTAATGATTGATGATCATATTGAATGATTTTTGTAAGAATCATATTCAGAGTAATTTTACTTTTTTTTTTAAATATTTTAAATTATAAAAGAAACGAATAGGAGATAGAATATGAGGTAAAGATAGAAGAGTGGGATGTATTCTTCAAAGAAAAATTTAAAGGGAGAAGGCAGATGGAGAATTTTTAAAAAATATAAGGGAAGTTATAATAGCAACACAACAAAATATTATCTAGAGGAAAAAATTGGAGAAGTAGTTGCAAAATTAAAGCTTAGAAAGGTACATTAAAGAACATATTTTGGTTGCATGTTCCGTAAATATGGAAGAGTTTATTTTCAATGTTTATGTTCAATTTGTTTTACGAATATCCCGAAAAAACGTAAGGAAAAAGTTTTTTTCATTGTATTGTAAGCTTTTTTCATTGCATTGTATTTTTTTCATTTAAAAAACCCAATGTGCGCCCCTAAGTTTCATGTACTTATGCTGAAGTATAGAGATCCCTTATACACTAGGCATATGTGACGCATTACCTTTGATGCTGCGAGTTATGCAGTGGGAATTATTTTTATACCTCACGAGTTAATTCAGCTCCATTATAGAATTAATTTAGACGCAATTTCAGGAGTAAAATGGACAATAGAAATAGATGTAAATCTTAATTTACGGCTGTCTGTTCAGCCTTGCTACGGAGGTTAAACCGAAGAAAATCTTGGTTGTTGTGTCTCCCTACTAGAAACGAAGTTATCTGACTAGCCTCCCTTACACTAGAGAAGTAATTTGACTATTCAGATCACGTTCTACCTTCTTGTAGCGGTGTCGTTTGATAGGTCTCCCCCTATCCCGGAGAAGTTTGTTTGGCTATCCAGGAATATTCTATTATTCTTAACTCAATCTTAAAAGGTCTATGTCTACTCTACGGACATCATTTTGCTCGTAAGGGATAAATATGCTTTCTGATATCGAGTCGATCAGTAGGCTCACCTAGCGAGGTAGTTCGGATAGCTGGCTCTACAGCTGTCCTTCATGAACGAAGTTGTTTGACTAGCCAAACATCATCCCTTAATGAAATTATTTAGCTAGTTAAGATCATTGTCCTATACTTATATTCACTGCCGTTTTAATATAAAAAAACCAGAGTCCTCACTGTTTATTCGTCTTAGATCCCCTCATGATACTACCGAAAAAGGGTAAAAGATTAATATAAAATCCGTGATATAGTAATAGAGCGGATAAAATCTTTAATAGGTAACATGTAGAGTCCGTAATTTATGCGCGTAGCGTTGCGAGTTATCGTTCGTGAATCCTGTAAGAGTATATATCACGTGTAAGGTACACGAGCTGAATTGAGTAATCAAATTTATCAAAATTGTAAATAAATAAAATATATAATTAAGTAAGCATTATATTATACACATCAGTCTAGATTTTAAACTGAAGTAAATTGGCATGACCATTTCTTTAAGCCAACATCACCTTATTTCACGAAATCTCACCACTCTCAACTCTGTCTGAACTAGACCTATACGGAACAGTCCGATTTTCGTAGATAATTTAAATGAGGAGTCCATAGTTCACCGAAGTAACATTACGAATATGAACTATCGAAACAACGTGAATAATTCACAAATTTTACTGAGTTCACAGTTTTCATCTTGTTTCGAGCCCGAGTTCTCTCTAACACATGTGGATTTAGACCAAGCTTCGATACAAGACCATGGTTAAGAAAAACGCCACTATAGTCATTGCATTTGAGTTGAGAAATTACAAAAACATTATACCCAAGCTAGGGCACGAATGAAATTAAATATCTTCGCGCCTGGTCGCCCAATTGTCCTACGAGGAGGTGATTAAAGAATTGGCATCGAGAGAATGTCAATCCGTGGAATTTTGCCGATCCGTCATAGAAGATTACAGTTTATAATGGTTGTTCGAACAATCCACCGACTACCAAGAAATAATGACATCGCAGAAGTAGACGAACTAAAAAATAATTAGACACCTGAGCATCGACGACAAGGACAGAGTACAAAGAATAGAGACAAAAAATCAACTCCTCACCGTTCAGATCCGATACATCCCTCAAAACTGTTTTTGATACAAAATGGGAGGAAACGCGCCAAACAGCCAGATGATTCAACAATAGCGACCGATCTTTGCAAAAATTTCACTTTTGACGAACGATATTTGTTGCATTCTTTTCTTGTTTTTACGAAATCCAAGACCTATACGTCATTCTATGTCTCTTCTTGCTTAAGGATAGACCTTATTTTACGATTTAAATCTATTGATTGGTACAAAGGCTTAGGGGTTAATCAAGTGCAAAAAAGTCTTCATCACTATAAAAAATATGCAAATATATTTTGTTAAATTTGTACTTTGGCTCAGTAAAAAAATAGGGTTGAAAGCTAAAGGCTATCCTCATAAGAAACAGCATCCTCTAATTTTATAGCCACAGAATCAATCTAATTACAGATTATTATATTTTATTTTTTAAAGATGAGAAAATCTGAAAATAGTGAGTATGCACCAGTTTGGTGCACGTTTCTTAGTGATAGAAGAAGTATACACTAAAAATGCCTCTTAGTTTTCTGTGATGCTATAGGGATTTAGAACACCATTCTTAATAAGGGATGCCAATGGCATCCTCATGTATAAAGAGAGTTTTTGCTCAATGCCTCAAATCTTGTAGTTATGTATATAACAATTAAAAGTTGTTTTCGACGATTTATGGAAATCACCATAGAAGGATATTTCATATTAAAATATGTAATTACATTTAAACCTTGAAAAAATTATATATTGATAAAGTGTAATAGGACATACGAAATTTAGACTTACCTCGAAGTCCACAAACATTCTATACACGAGAATAAGACATCCTCCAAAGAAAAGGCACGTTGCTAAATTTCTGGCATCTGCTAGGGAGGCAATCAGTGGAACAGAACCCATTTGCCAATCGTGTGAAAGCGTAGTTGGGCACAGTACTAGCCAAAAATTCAATGCCGCTAGATAGCAGAAGGTTAATAACCTACGAATAAAGAAAAAAATAGATATTTCTGTAGTTTTTAAGATACATGTAGACGTAATCCCTTAAAATATAGAAACAATTTAATGGTTACAATACAGATATAGATAATTTTGAAAAATTTATATATCCTCTTTAAAAACATATTTATGTACAAATAGTTATTATTACTTTACTTATTTTTTTAATTTTTTCAAAAGTACTCGATGCCTTTTGATCCTTGAACCCTTTCATAAATAAATTTTCCTAATATTTTTTTATAAAAATTTATCAGAATAATAATATTGAATAAAAAATATAACGTCTATAAAACTTTTAATTATTCCTAGATAATTCATGAATTTTAACTTATGATAACTAATACTATACTACAACGTACATTTATATTTTTAATATACTTTTTAATTCTTTTTTTAATTAATTTTTTACACTACTGTTTTTTTTAAACTTTAAACCTCTACATGTTTTACCTACATATAATGCCGTTCTTCTTTAATATTATCTATGACTTCTTAAAACTAATCTATATCTCACATTTTTTTCTTCTCAAATATGGATTTTTAAATATGTATATTTTCCTTTAAAGATTAAATTTTCCAAATTCCCTTTTTTAATATTTTTACTTTTATTTTTACAATATTATTACAATAAACACACTTCATTTCTATTCTCATTTAATTTATTATTCTAGGTAGAATTTTCACCTAAAAGATTTTTTTTACTTTCCTCCTTATTCTTTAACGCCACCGAATATATATCTCGAATATTCTTATCCAGAAGTTTATGTTCTTTGTCATCCCTTCAATCCTATTTTCTATGTTAGGGCCAAAATGGATAATATTCGCGGTAATGGCGGGTGGCGGCCGAACAAACAAAGGAAAGACTACAGCAAAGGTAAAAAGCGTGGGAGTGCTCAGTTTTGACTATCGCGTCAACCAGAAAGGAAGTGTTTTATGTTATAAATAAGAAAGGGAGAAGAAAAAGGGAGAAGAGAAAGAGAGAAGAAAAAGGGAGAAGGGAGTGTTTGTATACACGGCGTAAGGTGAGCATTAAAACGCGATGGTTGGCCAACCGATAGGAAATTAAGAGTTCGTACGTAAATGGTGTGTGTGGGTGTGTGCATGTGTGTATTTATGTGTAAATGTACGGCAAAGTAAATATCATTGCGAGGCTTTTTCCTCCTATATCGAGGAGGTTTTTTAGGCCAAATGTAATCACGTGGGCAATAAAAGATTGTAAAAATTCCAAATGTGTATAATCATTTATGTACCCGAATCCCGCTCCTTCACCTACTCGCAAACTCGCAGCTTAAAGAGGTCTGAAATTACATTCATATTAAATTTTTGAATTCTAAGCATTTCATAATCTCCCCCCTCCTCTCTCTTCATTTTTCATTGCTCAAGTATTATACTTGTATTAAAATGGTATTTATGAATAAATTCATTTTTACAACTCTTCTTATTCGTAATTATTCTTTAATTTTACATTTATTCACTATTTGATGGTAGTTCTTCATCAATTTTAAGCTTTTGTTATCGTGCTCTTCTCTCCTAACTTCTTCAATTTTGTATTTTTTAAAAATTATATTATTTTTTTCAACTTTCTCAAAAATTTTCTTTTCTATTCTTCTTATTTATTTTTATGTTTATTAATTCATTTTCATTATTGTCTCTTTGTACTTACTCTTTACCTGTATTTGAAAATTTTTAGTTCAAAGAGTAATCTCTCCACCTATACTATCTATCGATATCTTCATTTTGTTCAGCCAAAATATATCAAATAAATGTGGTTTGTTTAACATCAGTTTTTTTACATTAGTTAATAATATACTGCCAAGTAACTGTTGTACTATTTAAAAGCAGATGCTTAAACAATCTTATAAACTTTTTTTACAGCATTAGCTGTAAAATAATAATTTTAAATAATTTTCACTTTCTTACTTATTACTTATAAATTAAAAATATAAAGCTCATTGATATTTGTATAGTACTAAGGTGCCGGCAAACCTTAATGATAAGTCCTTCTACAGGTTGATGCGGCTACATCTACGTTCTGCTGAAATCGTTAGGAGAGCAACCATCTCTCCGAATTTCTCAAATCAACTCGCACCATAGTAAAGACGTCTCTGGAATCTTGTAAAGCAGATTAGCTAGAAGACATAAATGGGTTGAACTCATACATGAATGGTGACGGGATGGCGAAGGGCGTCATCAGAGGGTTTGATGGGTTATTGATTTGTTGCCATCAAGGAACCAAAAGCTTGGAATCAACGCCATACCTCTACTTGACCTCTACTCAGTTGATCTGATATCGATAATGATCGATTTGCAAGGTATCGGAAGAATGATTTGGTTTCAGCCTATCTTTATTAAATAATAAGAACAACCCCAGTTAGTGAAATTTGAAGCTTAGTAGAGTATATTGGAATCAACATGTTGCTACTAATCATACGGTGTAACGCCAATTTACACCAGAAACTATGGGATAGCAACGACACCAATATCAGAGGACACAAGCAGCTAAAATATCGGGAATAGGGAGAAAATACTTTAGCCTCCACGAATATCACATATTATGTCAGGAACTGAAGGGTCAGTAACAATTAATTATTGTTCATTATTATTCACACACTGATTATTATCGCGATTAGCTCGACGAGGAAGGAATATCGTAATGGGTAAGGAAACCCCATCCTACAGTGTATTTTATATTTAAACAGGAGGTAAAAAGTTCACTTTTCATTGCACTTTCAACTGGAACTCAGGGATAAATAGACTATGAAAAATAATATCTACGAGATTAATGGACATCATCATACAAGCCATTGCGTGGAACTGCCAACCCAAAAGGAAGACTACAAAAGGCTAGATGTGTTGAAGGACCGAAGCTTAACTCAAATCAAACTGTCCAGGAAACACAGCATTGATATATTGCGTACAAAATACAGAGACAATAGGAAAAAATATAGGAGATACTTTAGAGATACTGCGAGAGATATCTGAAGAAGTTTCCGCGAGGGCAACTAAAAAGATAGAAAAGCGGTCATGATGAATAGAATCATAGCTAGCGTATCGATACAATAAGGAAGAATAATTCACCCGCGAGGTACATACTCGTGTTGAACATTAAGCGGATAGCTGAGTGATGATTACTAACATTAACGCCACGTTCTTACAGGCATCTTTACATAGGATAAGAGTAGGGGGAAACTGCTGTCTCACAGTGTCCTGCATACCTTATCATGAACCTTTCGTGGTCATGATCGGCGTACTCTTCGATTCTCGGCCTTTACACTTTTTCTTTAATCTCTTTCTATACTTACCCCTTGATAGCCACCTTGGTTTCCTGATCCTCACTACGTGCTAACCAGCCCTCTTACTCGACTACCTCAACCTTCCCCTATAATCGGAATCATCGGCTTCTGCCTTCTTCGAAACCATTATGTTTCCCTTTGAATAGCTCGTCGAAAACTTTAAATTCCCATTGCAACTGGCGATTCTTTAGTGCCGGGGACTTTATGCATGAAAGAAGCTCTTACAATGACAATCGCGCGTGCTTTTTCTTTATTTAGCATCCTTCACTTATGCTACTAAAGATTTTCTACTTAATTTATTTTTTATTTTTTTTTATTTATTAATTTTACTTTAAATATTAATTTAACTATTAGCTTATTTATCAAGTTATTTATTAATTTTTTCATTTTTATAATATCTGGGAAGATGATGTCATCGTCATTACAAAAGTAATAACGAATCTAGTAATCTGCAAGTAATACCTAAAAACCGCAAAGGAAAACGACTTAAGAATAAAATTTTTGCGGTACTGACATTTTTGGAGATAGAAATGTAAATTATAAGTAAACCAGTAAAAATTTGTCAAATTAATGGATAAGAAAGAGAATGTATGTTTGATTTAGGTAAAGAATATTTAATTATGAGCAAAAGTGTAATAATGATAACTTTGAAAATGAATGAATTGAATAAGTCGAATGTAGGGAAATAAAAATTGAACTGCTTGGTAATGATTTCAAACAAAGTAGACCATATCATATGGAAAATGTGCCAGAGTATTATTAAAAAATTCCTAGCTTGCGGCATTATCCGAGGAAATGTATTCGATGATGCAATCACGTTTTTCGTTGACAAAAAAGAAAAGGACATGGGATTATACATAAATTATCGTATTTTTAACAAAATTACATAGAAAATAGATATCAACTTCCGTTGATTGAGCACTGTATCAATACATTAGGAGAAAAGATATTTTTTTTTCTCAGATCTAAAACCATGGTTTTACTAAATCCCGATGTAATTTAAATAAATACATAAAATTGTATTCGATTTTTTTATGAAAAACAATACGAATTTCTCAGAATGTCTATGGACTATGCCAATTCATCTATAGTTTTTCAGAACGTAATGTATAAAATACCTAAACATATTAATACACGAGTATACATTAATTAACTCTTATTAGAAGTGAATAGTATAGAGGAACATTTTTTGGATTCGATGAAAATCTTTGAAATTTTTAAAAGGCATAATCTAATAACAAATCTAAGAAAAAGCCATTTCTTTGAATTAAAAATCTAATACCTAAAAAGAGATCATATGGCATGGAACAAGAAACGTGCAAACGCTCGTTAAAACGGCTGCTTCGTGAGAGGCGAAACAATCACGAGAGCTTCTAGGACTTGGCAGTTATTTTCATAACTTTTTTGCCTATTCCATGGAGGAGGTCACGTCTTAACCAAAGTTGTTGCAAATGAATGCTACGTGGGATCATGAAAAGATGCAATCATGCATTATTCAGGAAAATAAAGAAATATTATTGTCCTGACCGCTTATATCTATTCTTTACCAGATATTTTTCTTTACATATCCTTTTTTTAAGTAGACGCTTTGTTATAGCGAAAACATGAAAAAGGTACTTCGCTATAAAACAAGAAAAACTATTCTGGAAAAACCAAAAATTATAAACATTGGCAGTATTTATAGCCCTAAAACATTTAGACATTATCTTATCTATTCCAAGTTTACCGTAATAATTTATCGCATAGGAGTCCGTGCGACGGTTACAAAAAAATAAATGCCACATCGACTTTCGCGTTATTAATGTTTTTTTAAGATTTTAACTTCAAATACCGTTCGAGACTGCAAAGCCCGTGTTGATTATTTTAGTAGAAATCCTATTTAATATTCGACTGTACATATTATCTACACTGAATGGATTAAAAAGGCGTAATTATGGTATAGTGATATTGAAGATACAAGAAAAATTTTTAGAATCGGAGGATAATTAACTTGCGGTAAAACAATACTTTTTAAATTACAAAATGAAAGGGAGAGTACTCTTTAAGTCAATTTGACCTAAAATAGGTATTACTACAAATGTCACGTTGGAACATTATTAAAATGATTTACGATGAGCAGGGTCATTTTTATTTGTAAAAAACATTTTCAAAGATCTAAAAAAAATTTTTTTTATAATAAATGAAAAAGCTTATAACAAAATAAGTAAACGCATGTTTAAATTGTTTCTAGTATTAGGCTAAAGCGGGTAAAGACCTTGGAAATTTACATACAATCTCTTTCCTTTTAAAACATAAAGATCACTTTGAGCCTTTTGTACTGTCAAAGAATAAAAATACGCAAATATTACCGATTATTGATGGATTTACTAGAATTTCCGTTTTGTACAAAACACGAAGTATAAATATGTCATAAAAACTCTAACTCAAATATTAGAGACCTTCCTTCCCTTGTTGAAGTCCTTCGGCTAACAAAGACCGTTATCCTATATATACCAATCTTGACAGCTGTAGTAATAAAAAAAATTCCAAGGTTTTACTTTAGAAGTTTAGAGTATTTAAATTTATTGGAATTACGATTTAAAGATATAATAAAAATACATGTTAAGTGCTTATCTTATAAAATCAAAATATATTTCTTTACCTCACGTGAAAGCAAGGATTAAAAGCAGCAGGATTATCCTGCGGCGAAAACTTTGGTAGTGCTCCATTCAGCAAAGCAAGTCTCAAAACTAGAAGTACGCTCAACTGAAAAAAATATATTAAAAAAATTTCATTGATTTTTATTATAGATTATATATTTGAATTTAGGCTTTATGTTTTTTGTAAAAGTAATTTTTTAAAAAAAAGCACTATTTTTGGGTATATATTTTTATATGCATACTGTAAACTTTTCTCTGACCTAATAGCCTTGAATTCAAAATATTCTTTCGTGATAATTAAGATAAGATATTATTAGTTTAAATATTACTGGAAATTGATGCAAGGAAAAATAGACCCTTTATTGATTTCGGGAATTAGATTTCAGGAGAAGAAATTTTTTTGCGAAATGGCTCGAGTTACGCCTGAACGGCGGGTGGCTTGAAGGTCCTACAAAGGACTGATGAGCATCTGCATGGCGTGCAACGGAAACAAAGGACGGCACCGTCGTGACGCCAGGAGGGAGAAAAAGGAAAAGAAGAAAGGCGAGGAAAATTAGGAGGGCAGTGTAAAAAGGACAAGTGAAAGCGGCAGATATAAAAGAACGCCCGTGGGACGATGAATCGCGAGTAGCCAGATACCACGAAGCCAAGGAAGTGCAAATGAGCGGGAGACCAGCTAAGAAAAGGCAGGGGAGCAGGAACACCGGTAGGTCGCTGTGTCCAGGTGACACAGCATCCCAAGAAGTCGAGCTAGGGGGAGAGGAAACCTGATCCTGGGCGCGTGACGATCCCTAGCCATCGAATCACGGCCAGAAAGGCTGGGTGCATGACGACCCTCAGTGGTCGAGGCACGACGAGCACTCGTCCATTAGGCTCTTTGGATAGCGGGTTGGACAACTACTAGGTAGAGGAATAAAGGGATGAGGGCGCGGGGGTGGGAAGGGTGGGAGAGTGCATGTGTGAGTGAATGTGTGTAAGCGATGCGACAAGGAAGGCTTTTTCCCCATAACCGACGGGGTTTTTTAGGCCAAATGTACGCGGATGGACAAAATAAAGAATAATTTGTAAGCCCAAACGTCTGCCTTTATTTCACGCCTGAATTTTCTCTCCTTTACCTATCGCGAACTCGCGGCCTGATGAGGCCGAAGAATGCGCGAAAACAATAGGTTATACTAAATTAGAGTTGAGGAGCGCCTAGTTTATAAAAAATATTTTCTTTAATTTGTTTTGTTATTATTAATAATTCTTTTATGTCTTTGTTGTTAATAAAGCAGTGTATGCACTGCATCGATGACCGAAAGGCATTAATATTAAAAAAATCTTTTTTTTGTTTCTTTCATTTAAATTACGCCTGCTCGATCTATTTCCCTAATCTTGCTGATCCACATAGCCGACAAGCTTCTTCCTGGAACCATTTTCCTCTTTCTATACCGCGGGGATAACACACTCTGTCACAGACTTAATATAAATTTCCATACTCGCGTTTAGAATTTTAATCTCCGGGACTGGTCCGATTTTTTAATAACTAAATCGAAATGTTTGAATATTCAATAAAGTTCAAAAGCGATAATTTGTTATTACCTTACAGAAATACCTCCACTAACTACCTCTAATTGTAAGTCCCCTAGTGAGTATGCACTTTCACCGGAACCGTGGCCCTTATACTCACCTAAGATGTCTCCTTTTTGTACCTACAGATTTAAGTGCAATAGTACGGGATAAACTAAGAATTTGCACGAATAGTTAGTTGGGAATATGGTGTAAAGTCTATTACTAAAATTATAAGTTGTGCAAAATTATAAGTTGTCACAATTCGTTTTAACAAATTGTGAATTCGCGTTGAAGTAAAAATAATTATCATCATCGTATTAAATTACTATTATTTAAAATTTTTTAAATTAATTAATTGTATTCAAACTGTGACGTTCTATATATATATATACGTATCATATATATATATAACGTTAGGGGGGGGGAAGGTGCTACGGAGTAGCTCGCCGGTTCCAGGGTTCGGCGATGAGGAAGGAAGGGGGAATAACAAGGTAATGTTCAAGAGGGTACGGAGGATGGAGGGGAGAAGAAACACGAACACATTATATTCCGTTTTCGGCTCTTTTATTGCGCGAGGGGGTTGCGGATCCGTCCGCCTGCCACCTACAAAGTATAAAAATTATGGTAATACACTTTCATTATTATCAAAGTCGCAGATAAAATGTTTATTTTGTCACTCTTTATTTTACATTGAGCTTTCAATGTTCTATCGTCTTCGTATTAAAGGAGTCATGCTGTTGCTTGGACAATGTTCTATAATATTTTGAAATATTTGGTCCTTCGAGCCTAGTAGTTTTGAAGTGAAGTACAACCATAAACATATAACCTATAAACCTCAATATCATGGAGACCCTAATATAGGAGCAGATAAAAACTATCGGCCATGTTTCTCGGTCCTTCATCAGTCTAAAAAAGAAGAGCATATATACGGAGGAAGGAACCTTTTAGTCTCATCTCAAATTTCTTGAGTCCCGATGGTCTGCTATTTCAGCACATCTTCAGTAGCTGCTCCCCCTAGCTGATGACACCTCGCGTGAACATCACGATATCCCGCTCTCTATAACATCACGAGCTCCTGGTTCCCTTTTTCCTATTTTTATTCCTACCTTTTACGAAAAAATCACGAAGTGGACTGCCTTCCGGGATATGTTTAACTGTTTGTTTCCTAATAGTGAGGAGCTAACCAACGTGCAGAAGTTGCACTACGTTAAAAACAATCTATTTAAAGATCCTACTGCACTAATATAGTTTATTCCCACTACGGTGGATAACTTTAAGCATAATTAGGAATTTCTCTTATCCACTTATGAGGATAAACAAGCCTTGCTTCACTCCAGCATTGAAGCGTTGTTTTCGCTTCCAAAAACCAAGGGCCATAATTGAATCGGCTTCTAATTTGACTCGTCTCCGATCGGGAATCTTAGAAGTGTCGAGAAACTCATAGGCCGTCCCAAGGATTGTTGCAATGATTTTGTCGTCTATCATGCACTAAATCGCTCTCGGTTACTTGACGAGATTGTGACTTAAATCTAGCAGACTCTGGTACCTTAACCAGTTGGAAGCAAGTAAATTCTTACTTGCTAGCCAGAATCAAGGTATTATCAGCTTCTCTAACCTCATCCTCTATTCTCAAGGCTTCTTGCATTTCTGCTATCTTTTTTCACTCTACCTTGCCCAAGATTTACTGTTGTACCTTTTTTCAAGGCCACTATTTCATAGCACAATGTAATAAATCCACTGTCCTGACCTCTGAAAATAACGCACGTATCTGCTAAAGAACGATTATTATGTTATAACGATCTCAGATCTGACAAAAAAAATTCTCCTTCTGATTCCCCTCCTAGCCGTAATAGTCCCATCTCTTTAAATTCCCCTATCACTACCACTCTCTCTCTCTCTTTCTGTCATTCTTCTGTCGTCGTACTCTAGCGGATTCCTTCCAACCAATGTTTCAGTATCTTGATTAGAATACTCTGAGAAGATAGACACTTATAGAGCATTATTCTGAAATCACTTTTGTTTCATCTTCCTTAGCTTAACGACTCGTACTTCTGTCAACTGCTGCCCATGTTCCTATCGGTAACTCTCTGTCATGTATTTCGCGTCAACGGGTAGCTCATCACATTTTTTATCATTTCATGAGCCAATTACGATAGAATTTGAATGACTACGTAGTTCCACAATTTATCCGTTTTTGACCTAATATCCCAATACTATCAACATCGTTTCTTCGAAAAGTCATTTTAGCAGATCCTGAACTCTCTTCTGTTGAGCGTATTAATATCCTTATAGAAACTTATTTGTTTCTCAATCTTATTGGATCTGGGATCCAAAAGAGCCCTGATAATAGCTTAGTTACTCAAGATACTGGGTTTTAAACCCAGTACTCAAGAATGGGTTTTTACTAGGACTGACAATAGTCTTACTCAACAAGTAGACTATAAAGAGACTATAAGAATCTCGATTCATAATGCTTAAGGTTATTAGAGAAGCCCAAAAATTAAAATTCATTAGCTAATGAATGCTGTATTTCAAAGGGAGGAGTGTCCATTAACAAATACCTACATCATCTCCTAACTATACATTATAAAAGCAGAAAAAAAAATTACAATTAAATACCAATTCTTTTCTATGCTATAGGTATTGTTCGGACCAAAATGACCCGAAATATACATGAATGGCCGGCGGTTTGTCGGTCCATCAAAGGGACCGATAGGCGCCTGAAAAGCTGGCGACGGCGGCGCAAGAAGGGGCGTAATCGCGGGCCGCGAGAAAATGGGAAGGGAGAATGAGAGGTCGATCGAATGGTAGTATGTAAAAGAGAGTGTAAGTAAGTATTTTGACGGGTTTGCACGCGCGGGCCGATATAACGACGAGAGTGCAATTAAGTGTGGAGTGTAGACGGGAGGCTGGAGAAGATCAAGTAGACGAGGATCAACTATAGGTCGCTGGGTAAAAGTGATCCAACGGACCCCAGGCGAGACTGAAAGCGAGTACAGACCCTGGGCAACGGCGTGCGTGCGTGACGATCCCCAAAGGTCGGGTCACAGGGAGCTTCTATCTCCTCCATTAGAGTAGCGGGTTGTACAACAACCAACAGGTAGGGGGATGGGGATACTGGGGTACGGGGGCGGGGTGTGTTGTATGAATGTGTGCGCGTATGATTGTAGCGAGCGGCGAATCATCTGGCTTTTTCCCCTTCACCGAGGGGGTTTTTTATGCCTCTGTAAAAGCGTGGGCGAATAAATAATTGTTACCGAGCCCAAATTATCTGACTAATTCTTTTCAAGCCCGAATCCCGCTCCTTCACGCATTCGCGAACTCGCGGCCTGATGAGGTCAGAAATTATGCGAACAGGTGTGAAATTACAATTTAAGCTAAACAATAGTAAACAATCCAATTGTTAGTATTAATTTATTATTTCAGAATAATAATTATAAAAAATTAACTAATATCGATTTTTTACAACATGCATTAATTTTTCTTTGTTACTGTTCTGTATTGCATATCGATATTTGTAAACATTTCTAATTTCATTGCAGTTTAAAATTTTTTGAATTTTCCATTTCTTTAATAATTTTTTAAACTTACCGAAACTAATAAAGTAGCAGCACGTCGAGTAATCATTTTAGACTGCTCGCTCCATTTTGACATAAAAATGGATCTGGAATATATTGAAATTAAAATAATTATTTGTAGTTTAAATAAGTTGATTTATTGATAATCTGTCCTGTAAATAAAATTTTTTAATCAATTTCTACCTTAGTAATAACATTTAAAATTAAAACTGTTTGTTATTGATTAACAATATAAAGTTTATTCCTTTAATTATTATAGTTATTGTTGAATATTGTAATTTGTAGAGCAATAGTCAATGATTGCGCTAAATGGTGTATGATAAGAAGCATTGATATGTATTTTTGATTAAGAAGTGACTCGATGAGCTAGCGGTAATAGTTTCATATAAAAAAAGGACTCTCGATGGCCATTTGATTAGAAAGGCCAAAAAACTACTACTAAGAGCTACACAAAATACATGTGTAATACTTTACATTTTCTGTATAGTAAGATTACGGTTTTAAGAGATTCTATGTAATAATTGTTTTTCTGAAATGTTGCTAGATGATATCCTCAAGAAAATGAGCGAACTTGCATCATGGTCTTATTGCCGAACTAGATTTTCCGAAACTCTTAACTGCGCATATTTATTACTTACACAGTTAATCGTCTACGGCAATAGACAAACTACCAAGGTCGTGGCGGAAAAAATTGACAACGCTCAATTTCCAATCGCCCTTAGCAATAATTGATGGTGTTACCACTCTTATAAATCATAAGCTTTTCTTGACATCTCATTGAGCAGAAAGTTGAAGTGAAGCGATTCGATGATCTTCAAGGCAGCTGATCATTACATGAAAATAACAGAATTACAAGCTTTGCTATTATATATATAAGAGCTGTGGTAGTGGTATTCAATGTGTTCATTTTTTGCCTGGTATGAGTAAGAGAATCATATAAATAACTGCTGTTGTTGAAGATACTTTCTTTACTAAAAATTCCAAAATCTCTGCACCTATTGTTCTAAGAGTTACCAGCGTAAGAATCTAGTAGTTAAGAGATCAACTAATGAGTCAGGTAATTATAATCGCCTTTTCAATAAAAAATTACGTAGAGTGAGTGTTGTGAAATCTTCTGGATTAGTACTGAGTGATTCTAGAGGTCAAGATTTGAGAATCACTTAAATTTCGGTCAAAAGGGTTTTGGTCTCTTCAAAGATAAGAACCGTCTCACCAGTTGTTATCCTTGACTTAACTTGATCAGTGACTCTTATTTGCCGCCAATGTGAGGTGTAACTGGTGGTTAGAAAAATCACTGAGTGGGATGTTGAGCAAACAACGTTATGAATTTTGGCAGTTTCTGCAACCCTGTGTGAATAACTTTTAAAGAGCTTGAAGATCTTTTTATCAGCTATAATGAAATTAGTTCCATAGTCAGAATGAATAGTTTGAGGTATTTCACATCTTAAGGAGAATTGTTTATACGTGGCTGTAAAGCCTTCTGATGACTACTCTGAAACCACGTTGAAATGAGATGCTTACGTGGTGAGGTTGACAAAAAGATAAATCCAGGTCTTGCATGTTTTTGTACCTCTAACTTTTCAAGATTTGATAATGTGTGAACGAGCATTATCAACTCTAATAAGAGGGAATTGTGGTATAACTCGAGTTAGAGGCAACTGACCCATCAATTGCTAAACAAGAATACCTCTTTGCAGAGCGTATACTAAATATTATAATATAAAACATTTAACTGGAGCTCTTCCATCAATGATGTAGTACGACTGTCTGATGAAGCATGGGTTGAGCATGAGTTGAGTGCTTCCATGAAGAATACGCTTGTGATATTGGTCAATAATCAACTTTGATAATCTTGATCTACGTGATAAAACTGCCTGACGTGTGCTCTTGTAAGTAAAAACCGAATGTCGAGTCGTCCTTCTAGACAAATAACTTCTTGATGATCTATGAAGGCTGTAAGTCATCTAAATATATGAAAAGTTGAAAGATGTTATTGAGAATTACGATCTTTTATTCATGGGTCTTAATTACTCCATTTAAAATGAGGCGCTTTGTTATCTAAGAGTGTTAAATAATTGACATGGTTTTGAAGCCTAATGTGTCTTGTTAATGATGGCTATCTCAATCTGGATTTATGGCATATATAATTTTATAATAAGATCGATGAGTTGTTTGAGTCCTTCTTTGAAATTATATCTAAAAGATACTAATCAGTTAAGTGCAATTTGACATGCGGAACCCCCCCCCCCCGTCTGGCAGAGACTCTGGAGCTGTTTTCCGACTTCTATAATCGATTCCACTGTATAGGCACTTTAAAAGATGTTGTCCACATATCGATTATTTGTGAGTGAGGCACAACAAATGGAATGTGGTGACCTTCCTCTTTAACCAATTGTATTAGTCTTCTCACCGACAAGAACGGAAAAGATTTTATATACTATATGCCATGCCACACTTAATTGCCTTGATTATCAATCCAAATATTACGCATTCTATTCACTATTGCGAAACTTCATTTGTCAGTACATTTTCGTGAAGTATGTTATCGAAATGTGTCGATGACGGCGAGTCCAAATGAGGATGTTAGAAATATTGAGTAATAGATTCTCTCCGGTGTTACACTTTACCTATTAAACACAACTCGCAAATTTTTTGTTGTGTTGTCAGCCTTGAAAACACCATGATGAGGTAAATAATTATTTGAAGCATTTCTCTAATCTTGTAATTTTATCTTCACCATGTGACTGAAGCCTTGGTGTAGGCTGTTGTGTAAGGAATCACACTATTAACTGTTAGTAATAGTTTCCTTCAAAAGCTCACAAATGTATTCATAATTTTATTTTTTATGCATTGAAAATACAAAATATTTAATCAATATAAATATTTTTGTTTAAAGAATGATATATTATAACTTTAACTGCAAAATAATTCTTTATGAAGACTTAATTAATATAAACGGTTCTAAAACACCATACACATAGAGTTTTTTTTAATGTCATGTAATAAAAACTGTTTTGAATAGAATAGTTACTATCTAAAAATATAGAATTTGGTTTATGAAAGAAATAATAACCTCGCATCTGAAAAATGAAGTAGGTTTAAATTGTCAAAATTCAAAATTGGCAGCAATTAAATTATCTTGTTAATTTTCTTAAATACATTCAAAGTTTTAATGAAATCATATGCCAAAAAAATATGAAATAAATATTTATTTATAACAAGCTTATTTTTATTACCTTCTAATCGAGTATGAGTTGCGACAGAGGTCATAAAGAAGGTTAAGTAGTAAAACAGTTATGCCAGTTTCTTTAGCTAGCATGGACAAGGTACCGAAGCTGATGCTAGTTCGTACATAAGCTGTTTGCTGCCTGGAAATAGAAATGATACATTTCTTTAAAACAATGACATTAAAAAGATTCTTTTTATTTACATTGGAAGTATACAAAAGCATTTTTTTTTAAAAACATATTCTTAACAAAATTAATACATATATATAAATATATATTTTATTTAATTTTTTTATTATACAAAAAAGACTATTGATAATTTTAATGTTGCTCGTAGAAAATGCTTAAAAATTTTTAGATGAAAATTATCAGACACAATCAATTTTAAATTATTTGAGATTGCAATAATTTAGCATGTAAAGACAAAAATAAAAGATTAAGAGGTGAGAAGAGATTATTGAGTAATAGGAAAATTAAAAAAAAGGAATGTTTTTGACGAATACTTGATGCATAAAGAAAATAAAATTATTTAGTAAGCAAGTAAGGTAATTATGGAAGGGTCTGCTATTTGAAAATGTTTATATTATGAAAGACGTTAAAAGAAGAGGACTTTGACAGAAGGCAAACTCAGAAGGAATAGAGAAGCATAACAGAGAAAATATGACAAAATAACAAATGGAAATCAAAGAGGCTATACAGAAATGTAAAATTTTTAAGCAATAAAAAAAAAGAAGTTTTGAAATTTTTAACAGTATCATATAACAAGGCTTACAGAATTGCGGTAGAAAGAAAAAGCCTATTTCAAATTTTAAAGATACTTGCCGACAAGGTTTGTGGTGAGGGAATACAAAAAAAAAGGGCGAATTGAAATATTCTGACTGTAATAAGGAAAGACATAAAGCAATTACGAAGAGAATAGAGTAAAAAAAGTGTACAGGGGGGGTAAACTATACGGCAAAAAGTGGAACATGATGGTGTATACACAAGGCATATATAAAATATTTAATGTAATTGAAAGTTAAATAGCATACGATGTGGAAAATGTGATTATTCTATAATGAAATTAGAATATAGTGACGGCGATTAAGGTAAAGGTAGTACAGAAGGAACATAATAAGGTGTCAGATAGAAATATCAAATGGGTTTTTCAGGAATGATATCAAAAAAAGGAATATCAGAGAATGTATTCGTACAAAAGGAGAGAACAGAATTACGAAGGAGGAAGTGGAAAAACGAAATATTAAACTAAAAAGTTAATTCGAATTCAGGAAAGGGAGAAGGTTAATAGATGTAAAATATGCGTTGAATCATATTTTGGATAAAATACTAAGTGTTAAGGAGGAATGATATTTTTATGCTGTATATACATGTATAGATAGGGCTTTTGATATGATCAATATATAGATATTGGAAGAAACGGTATAAATATCAGCATGAACTTCGGAAATACATAAAGTGGTTCATATGTTGGAATAGTGTCATTCTGAATTGTATAGTAATTTAATTAAGTATTAAGTAGCAAGGCTCTAAAGGGCATGAGATAAGAGTATAAAGTTAAAGAAAGAAAAACGAGACTGGTTTTACAAGTTTTAGAGGATAAAAAGAAAGAAAGGCGAGTGGAACAAATATGCAATAGAATTATAAAAATAAGAAAATTACAAGAATTGATAAAGTAAGAGGAGTTAAAGAAATATATAACTCATATAGTAACAGAGGTGGTGTTCAGGCCATTTTGGCCCGAGATACGCGTGAACAGCGGGCGGCAGCGATGCAAGGGAAAGTGCCGCTGTGGAAGGATGTAGTAGGAGGAAACTCGGAAAATTGCGGAAGCGGAAAGGGTCCGAAGGATGCGTGGGTAAGTTAATCTCGCACCATTGGGCTGGCAAGAGAGGAGGGATTTGACCTCCGATGCTGCAAAGGGAATAGTGTCAAGAGGGGCAAAAGTATGAAGTGCAATGAGTGCAACGAGTGGATTTCGCGAGGAGAGAAAGAAAGAAGAGAAAAGGAGAAGAGTGGATGGATCGGGACGATCCACTCACCACCAGGTGCGTGTGACACCGCTAAGAGGCCTGGCAACGGAAAACTCGGTGCATGGCGATCCCTGCGATCGGCCCATGACGAGCAACGGCGGGCGAAGTTCGGTCGGTGGTGATCCCCAGCGGTCTGTCCACGGCGAATGGCGGACGCCAAGAGCGAGCGGCCAACCAATCGAGAAAGGTAGAATAGGTGCGAGGGGTATATGGGGCGGCGAGATATGGTATGTGCGTGTAGACCGCGTGGGCCAATAAATGATTATTAAGAAGCCCAAATTGTGTCTTGATTATTTCGTACCTGATCCTCCGCTCCTTCATCTACTCGCGAATTCGCGGCTTAACAAGGCATAAACAGGTGGTAAAAAGTAAGGCAAAAATGAGAAAAAAAGATAAAAGTAAAACGAACAAGAACAATAACAATAAATAGTAAATAACAACAATAAATAGTATAGGATGTATTTGGAAGAGTTGTCCGAATATTTAAACGATGGCTAAAGAGGAATAACCGAAAACACATTGCAACAAGGAGAGAAATAGAGAATAGATGATATCACAGTTAAACAGTTGGTCCAAAAAGATATGAATCATGTGATGATAAGGCATATTAATGTGAAGAGCAACGTAAATCTGTAAGAAAAAGGATAGGACTTATAGAAAATAAATCAGAATAATATAAAAGGAGAAACCTGGAGTGCATAGTTGATAGGTGACGTAAATTAAGTTATAAGTTGTTAAAAAATGTTAAAGAAGCAATTGAATGGTTATTACATTAATTTTAATATTAATATAAGGTTGTACATAAATATAATGTATTATAAGATCCTTTTTAAATTGTAATTTAGGAAATAATTATTACGTATAAATAAATAAATACTAGATAAATATACTTCTTGAACCTTTTTGGATTGTTTTACTTAATAGACCATTTAGAACGTTGCTTTCGATAAAAATTATTGGCATTATGTGCTTTTGAATTTTGCATCAATATATTTATATAAATATTAAAGTTTTTATCACAATGAAAATAGTTGTGACGGGGGCTAGGATAGCAGAGGGGGAAAAAGAGGTGTAAGGAATGAACTCGTCGGCTCCAAGATTCGGGGAAGGGGGGGGGGGGGAATTGGTAGGAAAGGGGGAAAAAGAAAAAAAAACTGTAAGAAAAAAATAAGATATATAAAATGGAAATTTATTGACTCCGGGACTCGTCTCCGGGACGGCCGCACTTTTCTTTACAATCTATACATAATGGAAAATATAATTATCCGGTATCACTCTTTGTAAAATTAATCTTAAATATTAGTCAAATTCGCATTTAACTTATCCGTTACAATCGTTTAATGCTCGCGCTTCTTCCGTGGGTCGCGAAGCGAATCGACCACCTCGTAGGCTTATACAGGACGGGTGACGGACGCCGTAATGGCAACAAAGAACAAAAGGGGGGACAGTGCCTTGTCCACTCCCGGCCTTGGTGACAGCTGATCTCATAATCAGCTGTGTTCAAGGCTCGCTGGGTTCCAAATTCAGGTTACACGGCCCGAATTTTGGACGCAATTATTATTTTAAATTTAAAGCTACGTACGTGCAGGAGCTGCTCGCTCTCGCTCTAACACCTGTGGCCTTCGATAGGCCTCGACGGCGGAATGGAGTATTTCGACTCCTTCGTCCTCCGGATCGTCGGCAGGCTCCGGATGGCTTCGCTCTTCTCTCTATTTGGAGCACCTTCGTCGCTCCTTTCTCTTCACAGGAGGAGGAGGTCGAGTTCACTGGCTGTGCTTCCTCTACGTCACTCTTGCTTTTATTTTTCACACCGATCGTTCTGCCTTCCGTATTCCGCCGTTCGCCTTTTTATTTCACATCGTTTCCTCTCGACGCCTATCATCCTTCCTGACCCCTCAGGTCTCTTACTCTCCTTATTGGGAGATTCCTTAAAAATTTTCTACGGGCCCTCCTCTCGTGAAACCTTTGCCAGCCGAAAGGTCACCGGGGTCGCTAAATTTAAAGGCCCGTCGGTTACACCTTTGGGGAAAGCCACTCGCGCTGCTTTCGAGTTACGCGGAAGAGTTTCTGCACCTACCGGCGCGGCAGGCTCTCCCTTGTCCCCTCCGAGTCCCTTATCCCCCGCGACCGTTCCCAACCGTTCCTTTTTGCCGTTATTGCGCCATACGAGGCAATTGAGTTGCATTGCATTACTCAATGGTTTGCGGGGAGATGCGAGGGGGGGAAGGTATCGTGTTGTTAGTAGCATTCGTTACACAGTGAACATATACATCTGATTGTACGGCTTATAAGTTTTTGAATTAAAATTGTAATATAAATATATTTATATATATAATTAGGATAAGATACAAAAAAGTGAAAATTAAGTAAGTTAATACGTAATTATTATGGAGAATTTTTTTCCTAAATTAGATAAAGTTTTTTTGTAGCATAGAGGTTCTAGACTATAATTACTAATTAATAAGATAGTTTATTAATTAATTTGGTAATTTACTGGGACATATCATTAATAATTAATTTTAACACTTATTTTAGGCTTATCTTCCTGACATTACCATCTTAATGTTCATAACCTACATTTAAATATTTTTTTTTTGTTAATGTTAAAATTTTCTCCATTATGTGCCCACCTAAGCGCAAAGTCACGGGATGAAGAACGTTGTCTAAAAAGCGCAATTTATTTCTATAAACATTAATTTGTTTCTAATGTTTTCAAGATTTTTTAGTCCATTAGGAGATATTAAATTGTGACGTGTATTGGTATGCGCGCTGTACAGTAACTGTAAGTAGAAGATATGGCTATGATGAAGCACGCCGGCTTATCTTAAGGTTCGGTAGGGAAGAGGATCAGTGAGGTGAAAAAATACAATCAAATTATTTGATAGATTCTCCGGGACGATAACTCGAGGCGGGGTTTTTTTATTCCTTTAAACATTAATTTTTCATTAACCTAAATAGAAAAGAATATTTACAATAAAATTTTCGTGGAGATCGTGACGATCACATTTTTCGCAAATTAGAAGATTTTTACGAGCATAAGACGAAAGGTGGTATGCTGTTCGGTCTCGAATCAGCTGATTGAGTTTAATGAGTGATTCCTTTCCTCAGCCCGGGCTAAGCCTTAAGATTCGACGTATTTGTACTTACGCGTCTCAGGGATCTTATCTCCGGGGCGAGGGGAGAAGACACCTTATCCCTGCAGCCGTCGATTTCTCTTCCTTTGTACATCGTCGCGGGCCTTAATGCTGGTCCGAGTTGCATCCACCCTTGCGGTCGTTAGTAGTCTCTCTACACACAAGTTTTGATGAAGGGGAAGTGCGACGATACCCTTTTTCGCTGAGGGGTCCGGGTTCTCAAAGCTCGTTCGGCAGCTCAACACGATCTAAGGTCAGAGATCGTGTTCTGACCTCGGTTAGCCTGACTTATCGCAAACCCGTAGTTACGCCCTGTTTTATTTGACTGGGAGTTGTATTTTAATGTAAATCTGGAATTCCGCTGTAAATTTCGCTCATTGGCTACTAATGCAGAGGTCAGGTTGGTCGCATACGCGATATTCGGTGGGGACGGGTGTGGAGAGACGAATTCGAAAAAAGAAAAAACACTCTTTAAGAGAACTCTTAAACAATTATCATGCAGTAATAAATTTATAAAGTTTAATTTGTTTTTTTATAATATTTTACCTGTGCTTTAAAATTATGAATTTATATGTATTTATTTAAAACTTCTATCTCGTTTTAATTAAAGTTATATTAAAACTTTCCTCCTTCAAATTAAATAGATTAATTTCCTTCATTTATTTAACTTTATAATTCGTTCTATTTTTGATAATTGGATTTTTTTATTGTTCATTTTACTATTTGTATATATATTTTAATATTCGTAGATATATTTTTTATTTTTTTTTATTTTTGTAATTATCTAATTTTCTGAACTGAATATGAACACTAGCTTCACTGGTACACTACACAATGCAACTAGGATATGAAAACGTCTGATTGACTAAGTAAATGAAAACCTAAATGAAATTAAAAATGAATTTTCATGGAAAGGTTACCCCGAAAAATTTTGATCTCTCGCCACTACTTTTTTTGAAAATTTGAATTTACTCTGGCCTATAGACCTACGCATCTATACGAGATAATGAATTTCATAGAATTTTTATTGATAGCAATGTCTATGTCGAATTGGTATGAGGAATCTCATAAACCTCGTACGATAGAATACATGTAGAAATTTTCTCATGACAAAGTCTACGAAATTTTAGTCCTTTCAGTTTAAAATGTATGCATTCAGTCTAAGTTTTGTATATACAACTCTAACATTGTTATCGACACCATATGCGGCCGTCAACTAGGCATCGATAAGGAATCTACACACGGACTTTAATTTCCATGTTGCAACGTAAGAAAAGCTTCATTTTATCAATCTACGATCTCGTATACAGTAAGCCTATGCAGCGCGATATTTATCTTACAACAGTTATAAAAATTTTCACATGCTACGCTTCTGTTGTCTAGGCCAGAGATCTACGACGGATCGAATTTTCGGGACGAATTTATTTACCCAGCTGGTTCTCCACCTGTTTTGGGTCACTGAAGTTTTGTCGCGTTAACGTCTTGTATATGCCAGATATCTCTATTGAATGTTCGCACCGATTTTTGAACTCGCACGGTAATTTTTTTTAAGGAGAAATTTTTTCAGCATGGCTGCAACTAGTAGTTGCTTAAATTATTCAAATAAATACGTCAACATGCCATAGCACCATAAACTCAGATAAGCTTTTTAACTTTTACTGAAAAAAGTTTAATCTTTTGAAAAATATGACACGTCCAACTTACCCGTGGTAAGCGAGGAATGATAAAAGGAAGAAAATGCAAGCAAGAACATCGGCTCTTCCAACAATTCCAGTTACCTGAAACATGAATTTTTTTTTCTTATTGATTTATCTTATTATGAATTTCATTTTTTTACAAATTCGTGAATAATATATTATAATAATATAATGAGTTGCAAGTAAGTATGAAGTTTTATTTAAAGTTTTTAAATGATACTTAGGGTTCGTCAAAAAATACCATATTACCAGCATTAAGTGTTTTAATGTACTACATGTCATATCTTTGCATCAATCTTTTTAGTGGAGTAAGCCAATAATAATAAGCACGCATATTCTAAACAATTTTTCATACATCCCTGAATGTAAGTGTGAGTAAGATAGCTATGATATTTAACAGAGACTGGAGATATCTTTGAACCTGAATAAATCATGTAAAAGGCCTACATCGATACTTCGAGACAAACGTATTTACATATATAAACGATAGCTCTTGGAAATATGTGAACGTGTTACGTTCCTACCATCTTAGCACACGATGTTCGTAAATGTTTAAGCATTACATTTTATAGCAAAAATCGTTTCTTTGAGAGGTTACTGTGTGATTTCTCGAAAAATTTAGAACTTCTGTCCGAACTTAAACCGCCTTTTTAAATATTTCTTTTTTTGCGTCTAGTACTCATTCTTTAGTCAATATAATCTAATTTTTCTTACTTTACTAAGAAGGACTATCCTATGTAGCTAAAGTCGCTAGTATATAATTTCTCTTAAAATTGATTTTTCATTGCTCACGAAATTTCCGAATTCAGTTTTCATCATTTTGCATACTTATACATTTATTTTTCACACACATCTCGAATCTTGTTTATTGCGTAATTCTAAGCTCTTCGTATTTCAAAAACTCAATAGTTTTAAAATATCGATCCATTTTACTTATACCTTTATTCATTCCACTAATTTTCAAGTTACATAGTATAATTTCTTAGAAACATCTTAACTAAAGGATTGCATAATTCAGCAGTATGCGTCGAAATCTACGCTACAAGATTGGAATAGTAATTGAAATAAGGAAAAGGCTGTCATTGATTGACACGTGTATTTGTTTATGATAGACTTATTTTAAATAATTGTAATTAATTTTATCAGATTTTTTCTTCATTTTGATTTATTAAACTATTTTATTAATGATTAAATTTTCAAAAAATTCCAAGATTGCATCACAAGATAATTCAACTACTTTCTTGTAGATGGCGATTAAAAAACCGTAACGGCAGTCGATAAGACAAAGACATATACTACGCTTTGAATACAAGCTAGTGCTATCCCTCTTAATCATTAGATGGCGACGGTTATTCTATTATAAGACTTTTTAGCGTTGGATATAAGTAAAGCATTAGCACAGGATAACACATAACTTGTTAATTTTTTTTAGCTTATTTTTTTTTTTGCCAATTAATTTTTTTTTAGCTTATTTTTTTTTTTTGCCAATTAATTTTTTTAATTTTTTATTTTTTTTTACTTTTTACGTTTCTTCGAAGTAACTTATTTTTACCATTTTTTACCTTTTAAAATACTCGATTTCTTTGTCGGAGCTCTTTCTTTTTCTTCTAAGCATTATTAGCGATAACGGAACATAGTTGGAAGTTGTCCTTCCTTATCTTCTTCTTGTTTTTCACTCTGGGTTTTTTTTTTAATTTGGCTGATGTACGTATCCTAAAACCTAGATGAGCCAAAACATCTATTCCGAATATTATAGTAAATTCCTTGGTAAAAACTAGCATGTTATCATGCCATGATCCCTTCAAGTTCAGTTAGCATTTCGGTGATAGCGAAGAGGGAGTTATGAAAGATCTCCAGATCCTCATTATTACCATCGTGCCAATATTTTGTTTGCACTGGATTTGTGGAAGAGGCACCTAAACTCCAGGTCAATGATGGTTATAATCTGCTTATAATCTGACGCTGAAGTATGGAATTGTATTATACACGAAAGTTATCTCCTAGATGGTTTTATCTAGGAGGCTATACTTTTGTAGTCTTTGCTCACATAACACCACTTTTGCGCCACTAAATTTCAGAATTATTAGTTCTACTCATTTAGTGAGCCAATTTTTCATCTCATAAAGAAAGATATTCTGCCAATACGACAACATATGCGAGCTATAATGGTATTAACTAAAATTAATAGAATTAAAAGTTAATATAACAAAAAAATTCACATTAATATGAAAATAAGTAACACAGTTTTTATGTAAAAAGAAAAAATATCGTTATAAAAACATGTACGCAAGCAAACCTGTATAAATAATTTATAAATCGTATTTCAGAACTTTTGTATCATTGATTATTATTTTATTTTAGAATGCAAAAGAAAAACTTGTAACGTTTTTACCCTCTTTTAGGGCACGATTACGAATTAACTCTATGTTATTGTGTTATTCAACCGGTTGTCTTGTCTCAAAGCTCGGTCTCTAGCCCCATCCATATCATTCAAATCGTTATCAATAGTTTACAATATCCACGAAAATTAATTCTCCCGCATAGCTCTTGAGTCGGAAAGGGTTCGAAGCAATGAGGTTTTCGGAAACATTGTGACAGGAATTAGTTTTTTATAAAACGGGTAATTTTATTTAAAATTTTTAACAACAGACTGCTTTTTGTTATAGATTTTCGTTCTCTTTTTTTTAATATCCCATTAGTCAAGATACATTGTATACTTGATCTTCTGGCATGCAGGATTATTTATGCTACACTTATCAGTTATCAAATATGCGAAACAGTAATTTGCAGCGTTTCGGACCCTATATATAATCTATCAAACCCTACCCATCCCTTATTGCAAATTCTAACCCCCCGTGAATCGCGAATCCTGACCAATGTGTGAGCGAATCTTAACTCCATTATTCAACCCTTTTTTAAAATTATTCGCCGTATTATCTAACCCTCGGAAATATAAAAAAATTTCACCCTTTACGGCGGCAATAGCGTTACGATATAAAGCCAGAATAAACCGTAAAGATTCGAACCATTTCACGTTTAAACAATGTCAATAAGAGAGACAGGAAAAACGCGTTGTTTATGAGCTTTTTATAATTGTTTATAACCTTATGAGTTCACCAAGATAGGGGAGCTAGCTGAACGACTTCACCCGGTATAAATAGACTTAGACCTAGCTAGCTGAACGACTTTACTAGGATAAAAGAAGGTTTACTAAACGACTTGACCTCAGAAAAGTATATTTAGCTCTGGTTTGCCAAACGACTTCTCCAGAGTATAGGGAGGCCTGTTAAATAATTCGATCAATGAAAAAAAAAAATCGAGCCTTAACTATCCAGCGTACCAAACGATTTCACCTCGGAAACTAGAAGGCCTAGAGACCATGATTTCCTTCAATTTTACCTAATTAAGAAGCCTTGAAGACAGTTCCGATTCAGTACGTAGGTCGACTTTTATTATCGTATTTACTGCAAAATTTATGTCGCGATCAAGGTAATGTAAGAGTGCGATTAGCTCGCGAAGTTTTAGAAAAATTCTCGCTACTTAATAATGGCAGCAGCAGCAATGTTATCCATGTAGTCCTTATATAAGGGCTTTTTAACGACGCCTCTTCTTTGATAGACGCTCCTCGTCGTCGAGTTAAAGCTTTCTTTTTCCGTAACCGCGTAATGAAAATGAATGAAAAAACAGTGTTACAATGTTTTTAGAGATTTGCACATACTCATAGCACTATCATTTACATCCGAGCGTTTATTACTCCTAAACTACAAATTTTACACACACATGTACACTTATCATCTATCACATTTACATACACTGTCGGACCCACACACGAAATTTCGCATTTGATCACTCCCATTCGCACATTTATGCGCATGCACACATAGGAGCTATCACTTTTTATCTTACGCATTAGCGACGGTACCTGCCATCGCAAAGTTTATAAGGTCGAAATTTTGTTATGGAATACTTTACAAATTATTATGTATCTTACATTTATTTTTCTTGTTTCTTTTGTATAAGATTATGCAAATAAGTAGTCGATTTTACATAATATCAAAAATATACTTAAAGAATTTTTAACTTTATACAAGCCTTCTATATCAAATTGTAACGAATATTAATTATGACGCGGACCTCCCCCCCCCCAGACTCTTTGTAAACCGACGCGACGTGTGAGGCAATGGAGTTGTCTCATATGTCGCAATAGCAACCACGAGCCACCGTTGAAAATAGTCGTGGAAGGAAGGATACACCGAGAGGACGAAGGTGGTTCCGAGCCTTCTCACGACCCGGAATCAGCGCGAGTAGCTTCCCTCAAAGGTGTAGCCACCGGGCTTTTAAATTTGGCCAATCCCGGTGACCTTTAGGCCGGCACCGATTTTCTGAGAGAAGGGCCATTGCAAAATTTGAAGGAATCTTCCAATGAACGAAGGGAGATACCTGCGGGGTCGGAAAATTCTAGCGGCGTTGCAAGAGCAGCAGAAAGATAAAAAGGCGAACGGCGAAAACCGAGGCGACAGAACAAAACGGACAGTAACGCGGAGAAGAGAGAGACAGGTAACAGAGAGCAGAGAAGTGCAAGGGACCGGAATATAAGGATTCAACCCAAGGTCCAAGGATCCGGAGTCTGCCGATGTCCTGGAAAGCGAAGGACGCGGAACACCTCACTCCACCGCCGAGGTACTGAAGGCCACAGGTGTAAGAGCGAGAGCGAGTGACTCCTGTACGTATTCCAATTAGTAATAAACATAATATTTATGTCCAGAATTCGGGACCCACAAAGCCCGAATTTGGAATCTGACGATCCTTGAACGAGATCAGCTGCCGCCAAGGCCAGGCGTGGACTAGACGTTGTCCCCCCCCTTCTTTGTTTTTTTTTCTTCGTCTGTCCCCCGTCCCGTGTAAGGTTACGGGGCGGCCGATTAGCCTCGCGACCCACGGGAGAAGCGCGAGCCGTAAACGGTTACGGTCAATTACGAGCAAATAAATTAATACCTATTTTTTTAGTATCTAAGATAATTATTAGAAAGCGCGTTACTACCTAATTGTGTGTTATATTTGTAGATAGTCGATAAAAACGCGGCCGTCTCGGAGATACGTAAATAAATATAATCTCATCTGCTATATTTTTTTTACATTTTTTTTCTTACCGATTGCCCTCCCCTACCCTAACCCTTAGAGCCGACGAGCTCATCCCTGACTCCTCTTCCCCCTTTGTACGTCGGGCTATCCTAGCCCACGTCACAAAATCACTATCGATTGCATTAATTTATATATATATGGTTTAGTTAATTTAGGTACCTTATACGATTTTTAAATATACCTTAATTTGTTTATTACCTTCTAAAATATACAGTTTTTGTAGAAGTTGGCAATAAATAGAAAGGAAATATGACATAAAGAAAAACAGATATAACATTAACATATGTTTATTTATGCATTTCTCTTTATTTTTTGTAATATTAGGAATCGTGAAGAGGGCTCTAAAAACGTGTTTTGAAAACACAATAAATTATTTTATTTTATTTGATCTACATTTTTAAGAAATAATAATAATAAATATTTTAAGAAATTTTGCAGTTTAGCGTTATTATAACATGTCCAATCTAGTCGTTCCAGACAAATCCAAATAAAATCCGTACTTTTCTGTAAGATTTTCAGTAAATAGTTTTTAATTATTAAAAAAGAACAGTACATATGTTCCTATGTATATTACGTAGGAAATAGATATTTAAAATTCTAATCGAATTTTTTCAATCAAATTAAGCGTTTCTTTCAATCGTATATGAAAGCCAGTATGGGTACTTTCTTTGGTAATTTTATTATTGTGTAAAAAATATTCATAGCTTCAAGAACTTTTTCCATTTCGCTCCTTCTCATTTTTTCGCTTCTGACTTGTCCTTCCCGTGTTATTTAGAATGCATCTGTTTTAACTCTTTTGTATCGTATTTTAACAAAGAATAAAACCAGAGCTTGTTATTAATTTTTGTTAAAAAATCCAAATTCGAATCATTGAATAGTGTATTTTAATTATATCATAAATATATAAAAACATTAATATCGTACATCAAAATGCCATTAAAGCTGTTTGCAAAACAAATAAAAAAAATCTGGTACAATTGAATCATCTGAAGAATTTATTACAAAAAAGTACATCTCATTACTTTACTGATATCTTGTTATTTTTATTCATATTTTTTTTGTTTTTTTTTTAGCGTTTTGTTTTTAATTTAATTATAGAGTAATGTTATACAGTATATATCAGTACAAATTATAACAATATATAATGAGATTTATATTTATAAATTAAAAACAAAGTAAATTACTTTTTAATAACGAATATAAAATACGAATTAATAATATTAAAATGAGATAGGTAGTACTAAAGAATTAATGTCAGAATTAATGTAAAAATTAAGAATGTTTCCATGTCAATTACATTAAAAAGTCTCAATATACATTTATTCTCATACACTTTCTTTGCCCCTTTCTTCGATTTTTTGTATTGATAATAAATTGCATGAACCATGTTTCTTTATTCTCAATAATATATCGAGTGTGCAAATAGTTATCGCATATTCTGAAATATCAAATAACTATTATGTTCTTCTACAAACAGCAGAAAATATCTTAGTGTAGATATTAATTCACATTCATGTTAGTAGTTAAGTACAATCATTGCCTTTGTTACTTCCAGGAAGTAAGGTCTAGATATCTGACCTGGTAGCTCCTGGATACAACCTACCTAATTTATGCGCGTCCTTACCGATTTGCATTAACAAATTTCTCCGTTTTATGCTTGCACACTGAAGTGCAATAGCATGGGATGGAGAGTCTGTTTAAAAGGGGCCATAGGTTCGCCTTTTTTAATAAATGTTCCATTTTCCAACTTTATTCAATTTTAATTTATTTAACAATTTCAAATTTACAATTAATTATAAAATTTATTTAGCTAACGACATGAAAAGAATTCATTTACCTTATGCAAGAACTTTTTATAGAATTGTTTATCAATATGCAATAGTTTCTAATTAATCGAAAATCTTATATTTTCATGTTATTGTAATTTTATACTATAAAATTTTTTTAATAACGAAAGACTTTTTTGTGTTAATGAAAGAATATTAATTATCAACAAAAAAAATTATATAAATATGTATTACATGCGATAATGTTTTAAAACATGCTTAATATGCTACAGAATATATATAAATCTAAAGTTTTTACTTTAAATTTTATTATTACGACTTAAATATCCGTTTTAAATTATGGTTAAAATGTAAACAAATTAAGGCCAAAAAATAAATATATTAATGTTAAATTTTATTTTTTATATTTATTTACTATTCTATAGTACAAAGTAGTTAACATCAATTTTTTTAAAAACATCATTAAGCTTTGTAAAAAAGGTATGCAAAACAGTAGAAAAAATTCTTAAGTTTTAAAATTATATGTAGTTTGTTTAGAAAATAAAAAATTACTAGCAGGTAATTAGGCAATTCCAAACAAACAAAGAATAAAAAATTGTTGCAATTAAAAAAAAATGAATTATTTGTGTTTGCGTAATATTATATTAAGAACATAGATTTTTTTCGAGAATTGAACAATAAATTAGAAAGTTTTATAAAATTTCTTTTTTCTTGTAATAATTTTTTTTGTAATTTCTTATTTTTATCTTGTATAATAATTTTCGACTTACAGCATCTGTGTGAATTGGATGAGCAGCAAAGAGAACTCCTGTGAGGACAGCAAATCCTGGACGCAGTAGAGCCACATCGAGACTCACTCTCATTACGAGCATACAAGCCGAAGCATGGAGAGCGACATTAACCACGTGGTACCAAAATGGCGAGAGCCCGAACACCAAATAATTTAATCTGAAAGTATAGTATTTGGAAGTAGATGGAATATTTTTCATTTTTATAAAAATTTTATTGTAATACTAAATAGAAAAAGTTTTTTATTAATACATTTACTCTTGTATAAATAATATTAATTGAAGTTATGAGCTTAAATATAAATATCTATAAAACATTGAATTTACTTTTAACTATCATTTTTTTAATTGAATTTAAAGACATTACACATTTTACATGGCTCTTACTCTATTCTAAAATTAAAAGAAATTAAAATATAATAATATAATTTATCATATATTTTAATAAAACTACATCACTGTTTACTGATTGTAATATATTTAATCTTTTTATGTAGTTTAACTACTAATATTTGAATTGTATTCATGCATTAAAAACAAAAATTCTAACTACATAAATTTGAAAATCCGCACAGATTAAAAAAAAACACTAAGTTTTTTATTTACAATCTCATTTAGTCCATTTAAGAAAACACTTAAGTTCAATGAAAGATAATTTAGCCACCTAAGTCTGATTCAACTTAATCGGGTTTTTATATTACGTAACGTAACGTCGAAATTAAAATTTTTATTATTATTTACATTATTGAATCACATCATGTATTTAATATATATTTACCGTTTAATAAATAAAAAAGGAGGTAGCGATGAGAATGTTTTAGAAAATATGGAAACAATAAAATCTTCTACGTGAAAATTCAAGGTCACGAAAATAAAACAGTATAAATAATCCATTTTCTGAAATTTTTAAATTGTTTTTTTTTTCGAAAGAATTACAAAATTTTTAAAACAAAGAAATAGAAGACAAAATAAAGTAAGAGAAACATTCGAAGAAAAAAAACAGTAAAAATAAAAAAAAAATTGTTCATTATTAAACAATTATTTAAAATATTAATAAGGCAAGATTTTTACAAAAATCGGAAATCGATGTTTGTTGGGGTTCCAGAAAGTGATATTCATTCATTAATAAATAAATAAAAAATAAGGCGCATATAAATTAGATCTTTGTTAAAAAATTTTTTAAATCAGTGTATGTTGACATTATAGCAAGTTAAAAAATTGTGAAAAAAATTAAAATTTTTTTCATTTTCTTTTTAACAAATAAATAAATAATAAATGCATATAAATTGAAAATTTTAAAGAAAATGTTAGAATCACGAGTGTTACTTATCCAGTTAAATACTGCTAAAATAAATAGTAATAAAAAGTAAAACTATCGAAAATAATTAGTTAATAAACACAAAATTTATATTCCAGTTGCAATTTGTATTTAAGAAAACATTATAAGAAGTAGGATGATCAATGTTGATTCCACAACAAACCAATCAAAAGGAAAATTTAAGTAAAATGATTTTTTTTATAAATAATTATTTATTATCCTTTATGCAGATTTTGGAAGTCAAAATAGACTTTGTATTTTAAAATAATTGAAAATTTTATATAACTGATAATAATCAATGTAATTATTGAGATCATTATAAAAAAAATGTTCAGAAACTCTTTAGTAAAAATTCAGACAAAAATATTAAAAAATGATAAAAAAAATAAATGAAAAATAAAAATAGTAACATTCTAATACTTTAGTGAATACGTAAAATTTATAAAAAAAATAAGCAGTACGTTTTTTAACAACTTCCTTATCAAGGAAGTAGTGAAATTATTTAAAAAAAAGACTTGATGAAACAAGTTTTAACAATTTTTAACCTTATAATCGTGTAAATTATACAATGGATTTCTGCTATGAATAGTAGAAAAGTAATTTAATATTACCCGAATTTCACAACACCCATTATAAGATCAACATCTAAGGTATTCGATGAATTAGGAATTATTAACCCATTTATGCCTACAAGGCACCTACCTAGAGATATTTAAATGCCGAAGCATTTCCCTCCACAAGAAGGAAAAGTCGTTTAAAAAACTTGAGTGCCATAAAATTCTTGGAATTAAATTAAGGTGATAGAGAACTTGAATCATAAAATTCAAGATTAGAATCCAAGACTATAACTTAACAATTACACCAGATGATCTCTATTGAAGATTATATTCAAGTCTTACCAATATTCGACGAGTATAAAATACCCATTTGTGAATTTCTTGAGTGATGTTGTAACGCGGTGCCTGAGTCGGCCCGCGGTGCAGAGGGGGGGGGTGATTGCCGGGAATGAGCTCGCCGGCTCTAGGGTTCGCGGTAGGATTGGTAGGGGGGGGGGGATTAATATTAAAAAAAAAATACGCAGGGTGATATAAAAGGAAAAGAAATATTTATTTTTCCGTTTCTCCGGAACGGCCGCGCTCCTCTTTACAATCTGTAACGTAACGAAAGATTTTACACGTTACTTGCTCGCGTTTATTCCGCGGGTCGCGAGGCGGATCGGCTACCTCGTAGGTTTACACGCGACGGTTGACGAACGCCGACGTGTCAACAAAGAGCGGATAGGAGGGGGGACAACGCCTTGTCCACGCCTGGCCTTGGTGACAGCTGATCTCGTGATCAGCTGTATTCAAGGCCCGCTGATTTCCAAATTCGGGTTAGCGGCCCGAATTTTGGACGCAATTATTTCTTAAAACTACGTACTTGTAAGAGCCGCTCGCTCTCGGTAACACCTGCGGCCTTCGGTAGGCCTCGACGGCAGGGGGGAGGTTCTCGCTGTCCTCCGCTAATCCTTATGTCTACTCCTGGTCGATCTGGCTGCAGGGGAGACGGGGTCGCAGGCTCCAGGATTCCGCGTTGATCCGGCTCCTCCGTCTTCTCTGTGTTCGCTGTCTTCTTGGTCTCCCCTTGCTGCGTCCGGATCCTCCCTTTTATTCCGGTTCCTACCTTATTCAGTTCCCGGAACTCAATTTTAGTTCCGGGGCCCTCCTCCCGGGCTGCCGTTTCGTTCCGGCCATCGCCGGGGTTGGCCGGATTTAAATCTCCGGCGGTTGGGTCTCGGAGGAGGGCCACTCGCGTGGTTTCGTGCTTCCGCGGAGGCGTCGCTACACCTCCCGGTGCGGAAGGCCTTCCTTCGGCCCCTCCGGGTTCCGGGTTGACCGTTATTGCGCCATCCGAGGCAATTAAGTTACCTCGCGTGACGCAATTGATTGGAGGGGACCGGGGGCGGACGATTGTTACAATGTGATAGATCAAAACAATTGATTGACCCCAATGCTGAAGAAAATCTCGTAAAGCTTTTCAAGTACGTATGTATAAAACATGTCGTATAATCATGGAGCAAGTTTTGATAAATATATAAAATTTAAAACTGAAAATCATATATACTCTTAAAAAATCTTTTATTAAATTACTAGGAAAGCTAGGAAAATAATATCAACGCCAAACAGTGAGTATAATAACCTTTGTCAACAGAATAAAAGTGTTGTGCAAAAAAATTATCAAAGAAAAAGAGATGTAGAATGTAAGAACAAACAATTTAATTCGGTTAACACTATTGTACAGTTTTATGAATGGATTAAATATAAAAATTTAATGGAAGCTTGCTCATTCAGATAGTGTTAACAGTATGATCTACAATGCAATCAAGTTAGAGAAAGAAATACCTGCTGATAGGTATCTGCGGAAAGATGACGTAAAGAAATCTGAAGCCTGAATACTGCAAAAGAGAGTTTACACCTTTCCGACCTCAAAGGCTATTTACTTAAATATCATTTTGAATAACATAATGCATAAAAATGCAGAAAAAGTATTGTTTGTCGAAATTTCAACAGGACGGATCATATTTCGAATTTCAGCAAACCATCAAATGCTAATTGATTGATCGACAGTGTGAGTATGCTATACAGTGCAAAGTCTTATATTGTATCAAATTTGCAACACACCGGAGGATATTGCTTACAAAACAATAATTGTTATAGAAAAAATGAGGGTGCGAATGCATGGGTGAGGTTGCAAGTACAATACTGAACTTTACCTACCCTCAGGCTTTCATCATATAAAACTTAAAAAACGCGATTCTCATTAAACTGTATTTATTATATCTTATGGGTGCTATTCATTCCAACAAATTTCATTTGGACTAAGAAATGCGTTCGCAATATTTAAACGACGATTTAATATTTTGTAGTAGTTCTATAGAAAAACCTACAAAAATTTAATATAGTAATGGATATGCTAAGTAAAGCGAATCTAAAAGTGTAACTACATTAGTGTGTAAATGTTTAAAAAGAGAAGTCATATTTAAGCTACATTCTATGTGAAAGTGGACTAGCTAAGATCCAAATAAAATAGTCTTCGTAAAGAAATGTCCAAAGCCAAAACCGAAAAACAATATTAGATCCTTTTTGGGACTAACAGAATATTATAAGCTATTTATTAAAGACTTTGCCTATATAGCTAAATCTTAACCAAAGCTAATACAAGGTTATACTGGTTTTAAATGGAAGAAAGTAGCTGATGATGCTGATAAAATAGAATTATTCTACAAAACCTACGAGCAGGAAGCAATGTCCTTAAAAGCATCCGGCAATGACGATTTGTTCATATATAAACGGAAAAAATAACGTTTATCTCCGACATCAGCCTTTGGTTTTGTTCAATATCGAGTTCAAAATACTAAGATACAAAAATGGCGGCTTAAATTATCAGAGCACGATTACACAAAAAAGAATATATGAACCAGGACGAATAAACATGAAAGTAGATTCTCTTTCGATAAATTTCATAATACCTAAAAAAGTTGAAATAACCATGAGGCAAAGTAGAATGAATAAAAATTAACACAAAATACTTGCTTCAAAAGCTTTGAGGTATAATAACAAAATTTTAGTGTTAAGTTAAAAAAACCACGTAGAACTGAAGGAATAGAGAGAAAACTTTAAAGATATAAAAAATACAAGAGGAAAATACAAGTGAGTACTATGCAACTGATGATAGAAGTGATGAAAAAAACAATGTTTGCGCATTTATCGGCCTCATTAGGCCGTGAATTCGGTTTTGGTGAGGGAGCGGGAAAACGGGGGCGAAATAAAACAGACATTGAACTTCATCTTAACCTTTTCATTTGTTCAGTAATTGGAACTCATGCTGAGTTTCTTTTATTAAACTTGTTTTAAAAATTTTGGCAGCAATGTTTAACTGTTTTAAAATGTTTCACTATTCAAATCTGTTTGTTAAAACTTTCAGTGCTGAGAACTTCATATGTTTTACTTAGTGACTAACTTTTGGCTCAAAAAATATTTAAGCTCCATTTTTCCATTTCTTTTTTATTATAAGGATATTTTTTACGCGCTTATTAATATTAAAAAGTTTTAAAAAGAAATGAAATTTTTGAGTTTAAAGATATAATGTATTTCTTATTTGATTTTATTGTCCGCTAGCTAGGGAGCATGCTAATGGTTCAGCGTGATCGAAAGAACCAGCTTTTTTTTGATGATAAGTTTCGTTGCAACTACACTTGTCGAAACTCGCTATATGCGCGAACTAAATGCTGTTGTCTAAGCGTGTTTTCCAAAAATTCTCAAATTTTTTAGACTAGCCTAAAAGACAGCTTATAATATCATTAAAAATATTATATAATATCATTAAAAAATGTCGAATTTTGCAACATCAACCACGGTCGTACCACGGGATAGTTCAAATCTTCCGTTGTAGGTAGCGATCTACAAACCACAATGCTAGTGGTTGCATTAAAGATATACGTTACAACTTGCATTGGAACTAGTGTTATCCCTCCCATGCACTAGATGGCAGCGGTTATTCTATTTCAAGATTGACTCACCTAGGATAGTAAGTAGTGATTCAAAACTCGGTTCAGTATATGCTTCAAGCTATCATAGAGTAAAGCTTCGTTACTCTACATCTTAGCTTAGTGTTAGCTCTCTCAGCCCTAATGATATTCTCATTACGTATACGGCTTCTATTAACATACGGCCAATTGGGAGGCCGCACCGCATTTTTAATGTTATTAGAGGACATTACCTTGATTAAAATTCAAAAAAATCTTCCAATTATGATTACGAGACCGTACCATGGTAGCAAAGGGCTCACGGCCGTGGATTTAGTTTGAAATTATTACAAGTTATTATTACAGTTATTTGAAAATATTATACAATTATGTAAAATATTTTACTTAAATTATCTTTTATCTCCATTCTATTATAATAAAAAAGAGATGAAAAAAACAAATAATCAATAAATAATTGATATGAATCGAAGCCATTTCCATATAGCAATGAAAACTCTACGAGGTAAAATCAGCGTTGCGATATATGCACATTTTTAATTGTCACACTACTGAGCTGTGATGTCACTCACCGGTGGTTCGGAAAATTTTGGTAGAGCAGGGTGCAAATTTGTATAAAAGAATAGCTAAGACAAAGCAATAGCTTAAAATTAAAGAACACATTTCCTTCTTGCCTAAAAATTTAACAATAATGTTTTTTAACTAAAAGCAACAGCCTTCAGTTTGAAATAAAACAAGAGGTTTTCAAGAGGCTGAAAGAGTAGTTGTTCTAAATTGCCTGTTCTCTAAATTCATAGGTAAAGGAGTCCTTAGAAAAAGTTAGAATGATTGTATCAACGAAACTTCAAAGGGATTGGCAGATGTTATTTTAAAGGTGATGCAGTAAAAAGCTCGTCAGAAAGTGACTAGTTCTTAAAGGCTTCCTCTTTCTATGTCCCGCGTTTACTAGAGAAGCCGAGAATTTTTAGTGATACAGAGTCAAAAGAGTTGACGTGTGAACTTTTCAGCACAAACATGTGTAAGAGCCCGTCGGCTGAGACGGTTGCCACATGTCGGTCTTATTCGAATAAAGGCAGACGAGGGACCGGTACCCTCAAAAAGGTAGGGAGGCAGCCAGAATTCACTTATCAAGAACCTAAAGCCATTTTTTCCTAAAATTAAACTTAAACTATTTAACCTCAAGTTTCTTAATATAAATGAAGAAAGTTTGATCCAGTTTGTCTGCATACATTTTCCTATTCTTTCTAGTCTTTCTACATAAAAAGAGTAAACTCATTCGGGAGAAACGGAAATGTTGAACAGAGCTCCAGATGTGCATACACTCAAAAAGGGTAAATCTTCAGTCGAAAATTATAAATTATAACACTGTAAGGATCAGATCCTATGAACTATTTAAAACCAAAATCCCTCCAAAATGCATAAGTATTGCACTCAGTTAGATCTCTCAAGTATGGCAAGGAACTGAAATAGTATTAGTTCAAAGCCGTAAAGATGTGTTTATACTTTACTGAAAAGTATTAGACTTGTCAACTTTTAATTTTGACACAGTGAAAATTCTGATCGAAATTTGAATCTGGAATTAAATCCTTTTATTCTTCAGGATTGATTTATAAATACATAACAATTTGAAGTTATATTTCAGGCTCTATACTTTTTTTGATAATATTATTTTTGTTTTGATGTTTCAAAAGTAATAAAAAAAATCATAAAACGTTTTGAAAATATGTTTTTCAGCATTGAAATTTTGAATAAAAAACGTGAATAACGAGATAGTTTTAATCTTCTTCTAATGTAAATAAATAATTTTCTAAAAAACTAATTCTAATACGAAAATAAATAATTCTAACAAAATAAAATAAGTTTCTAATGTAAATAGCTTTCAGCACTTTTGGTAATCAAACAAAAAAATTTTTAATGTCTTTCATCGAAAGCCAAAGCACTTAAAATTGTTGTTAGGTAAAAAACATGCTTTGCTTAAACACATGGCGAACACTCGGTTTGAATGCGCTCATTCATATTTTAACTTCAACCGTGTTTTATTCGCGTAACAAATTGATGAGCAAAGCGCGGGTATGTTCAGAAAATATCCTCTTTCCGAACATACGGGCCATAAGAAAGGATTCGTTTATTCAAAGGCAAAGTTGTCGCGTTCGGAAAAAATGATTACGACGTTAAGTCTATGGAACACATTTTTCGATACGAACCGATCCATTATTATCTTTGACACACGCGCCGTTTTGACGGATTGCAGTTAAGCTATATGATCGCGAATATCCAAGGAAAATTATCATAACAATCGGAAAAACATACCTCTTTTTTATTGCATACGATTCGTGTGGGACCGACCGTGCGAAGGACGATTTATGACCGCTCGAGGAAAAGACCCTTTTTCTCGACGAAAGGGTCGGACTGTATTGACCGCGTCGGATCAACCGACTCGAGAGAATTTTTGTCTCTCACGCCCAATTTACGCTAATAAGCAATAATTATGTTCGGGAAAAGCATCCTTTTTCTGAATATATTATCGACGCAATTTAAACGATGTTTGCTTTCCGAGATTTTTGTTAACTTCGAAAGACAATGAGTTTTTTTTGAAAGTCAAACTACAATGCGATTTGTTCAGCCTGTAAATAAATTTCCACCTTCCGGATCGCGGCGGGTAACAAATATTACGCCTTAGAGATTCTCTATTATCTAACCCCTCTCTCGGGAGTTTTCGCCTATGCGTGTGGCTCCCACCTTGTGAAACTAAACTAAGCAAAGAACTGCGAGTCGTTTAAATAGCGGATTTTTGTAAGACTCGGGCAGTTCCCTTGAAATCGTCAATAAAGTACCTTGAAACGCATCTTCACCTAGTCCACTCATTTTTCCCTAAAATTTAGATCTCCTTACATAAAGTAACGAGATCATTACGAAGCAGAGATACAATTGCGTATAGTACTGCGACGTAACTTACCGTGAGGAAAGAGAAGTTCTCTTGAAAGTGAAGTGAGCACCTTCGCGAAGTCAACAATTGTTTAAATATGATGTATTTTAGCTTAATGATTTAAACGTGTATTCTCCTTCCCTTCTTTAACTTTTAGCAGGAATATAGTACCGCAATGACTTATTATTACAAATAAGTTCTTAGTGAACAAGAGTCATGTTAAAATTGTGTCAATACTACTAGACAAGTAAAGAAATTTAGCAATTTACGATTTTTATAAAAAAGGTTTGTTGGCCATAAATTATTGTTTTATTTTTAATTGTCCGTTGAGAATTTATATTTAGCAAAGCGTTACCTGATATGATGTAATTTGATCAATTGCTTGCTAAGAAACATTATTACATTATAATTTTTTTAAATAAAATGAAGGATGCTCCCCAACCGTAATGGCCCTCTCATAAAACAGTAACTCTCAAATAAAAACGAGCGGTTAGTTATTAAAACCCTCAACTTGGTACATTGTTTAACAAAAAACCACATTACAATTACAAAGTAATAAGTCATTTTTCAAGAAATTTTAGATAGCTTTTATTACAATACATATAATTTTAGTTACAAAGTTATACCTTATCTTTGAATTTAAGATCATGGAGGGGGGGTTACTTATATACTTCCTTTGAGTACGTTTAACATTGTAAATGTTTGATTCTTCAATATAACTTATATTTTGCCGCATTCTTCTGTGTGCAATTTCATAAACCATTCTTATTCTATTAGTTGATTTTGTTGAGCTGTTATAAATAAATGTAAATACTTATCATTTAATTAAACAAAAAATTTTTTATTATTTATAAACTTTTAACATATTTTTTATAATTTTATAAAGTTTATTTTCAACTGTACTTTAATCACTTTAACAACATTTAAAAGAACCATTAAACATACGTCGTCAACAATATGGCCTTAAAATATGAAACCACAATTTTAACAAAAATACAATATATAAATATAAAATTTTTTTTATAAACTATTTATAGTTAATATTAGAAACTCACAAAATGTTTTCAAACGTTTATGATCTAATACATAATTATATTCAAAAATAATTTTTTTTCACCTTTTGTAATATATTATGTGTTAAGTGTCGAGTTCTTACTATACAAAAAGTTTGCATTAAAAAATTGTTGCTTACAAAGTAATTAATTATTATAACGTATTGAGCACACTTCAATAAAAAAAAACTTAAAAAAAAAAGTTGTTGCAAATATAAGAACCTTAGTTATAATGAATACTTTTAAGAGGGTGAAAATAAGTACAGCTTAATAAAATTTAGAAGAAAAAAACAGTAAGGATCAACATAACAAAAGAACTTTTTGAAATACGTAAAAAAATATCAAATCGAAGAAGTTTTCAAGCATTTTTAGTCGGTCAGAGTCTTCTAACGAATGAAAAAAGGAAGTGACAGTGTTCGAGATTTCTTAAATATTGCGCGCCTACAATGCCTCTAGTGTCTATTTTTACCACTAGATGGTGGCTGTCAATCCGCTCCAAGATACCTCATCTAAAGTAGATGTTGATACTAGATTCTTATAGATGCGTTCGTGTCACACAAATTACAGCTACGTAACTCAACCTCTCAGCCTCATGCTATTCTCATTATACAGCTTTCTTGGCTACGTTTCTATCAATTGTAGAGTACTGCTTCGTACACTGCCTCTTAGTTTCATACTATCGTTCATGGCCTTGCGTTATTCTCATCTTGCTATCCTCATTAAAGATTTTTCTTTGTTCACTTGACTTCTAGGGATTAGAATCTTACTTTTCAGTCTCTCCTTCCTGCGGAGCCAAACTCACTTGAACACTGAAACCCCACAGATTCACCTTTGGACTAATCTAATTCATGTTACGTACGAGCCCTCTTATTTATCACAAAACAGACAGTAAAGCGTAAAAAGTGAATTAAAAAAAGGAAATAAAATACTATATGAAACTGATCTTATAATTTAACTAAGAATATGGTTTAAGATGAACGTAGCTAAAAGAATGGACGAGAAAACAATAATTTTGAATATTTATCTATTTTTTTTAAGTTAAATACTATATCTTTAACTTTGTGTCTTTTAATTTTCTGCAATGCATAAGACCTCCAATAAACTTTCTATTAATCTGTAATTGATTTTGATTAATGTTTCGTCATAACTAAAATGAAGCTTTATCATAAGTAATGTGCTATCGAGTTACTATAATATATTCTTTACTCATAGAAGGGATTAACTGAATAGCTGATAATTTCGGGTAAATGAATGAGGTTGTCGATGAAACGTAAGTACAAACTGCTTGATTACATAAATATTGAATCCTGTGGTTCTAGCTCCAAGAGTAAATCTCTCGATGTAAACGACTAATCAAGCTTTTGTACTTTCTACTTGATATTTTACAATATAGATTTAAAAGTTTAAAAAAGTCCTGAACATCTGAATACACTAGCCTGCTGATAAAGAATTTTAATCCATGCAAATACCCATGTTTGGTCGTATCAAGTCAAAAACATACACATTTATATGTATTTTCCGTTATCTACGAATTTTAAAGAGTTTATAATATTAATCGCAAACATAAACTATTAATAAAAATATTTTACATCAATCCAATTAATTAAAATATATAAAAATTAAATAACTTTCAGCTTAATGAGGCATTCTTTACTCATCAACATTTACTCGTTACAAATATTTTAGTTAGGATTGTATTCTTAGTATTTATGACAGAAATGCTTATGTGTATTTATACATATGATAATATACTTCTCCTTTTTTGTTACATTTGATCATACTTTAATGCATTAATAAGTTAATAAACAATGTATTTATGTTATCTAATTGAAAATTATTCTAATTCATAATTAAAATTCTGAATAAATTTGAATTAATGAAGATAAATTAAATATTGTATTAAAAAATTTTTCACACTAAGATATGATATTTTGTAAATATTTTATAAATTTAATTTTTAGTAAAAAAATTTTCTTGATAAAAATTTATAAGTTTACTACACTATACGCTAAAAAATATATAATAAACGAAAGTTTGGACAGTTCGTAGAGCAAATTAAAAACTTTTTAATTAGTGATTAAAGTATGTGTATAAAATTTTGTTGAATATTTGAAGCTTATAAATTAATTATTCTTATTCTCTTAAAAAGTGCATCATTTGAAAAACTAATTTTGAACAACAAATTTTAAATGTAGTACAGACATAAAATCCTTGTAAAGTTTTACTTTTCTAGAATATGTATGCTATTTTTGTAGGATTTATATCATACACATATAGATACAAAATGTTTCTACACGTAAAATAAAAATACGTTACAGAATTTACTATATACTATAATGCAGTTTTATATATTAAATTTAAATATAAAAGTGTAAATAATTATACGAATTATTTTATGAAATTATATTTCACTTTGTAATCCGGAAAATCTGAATGAATAATAAACAATTTATCATGTTATGTGGATTAAACTCATTGTTTTACATGTTTTTAAGCTCATCTCTCTCTCTCTCTCTCTCTCTCTCTCTCTCTCTCTCTCTCTCTCTCTCTCTCTCTCTCTTTCTCTCTCTCTCCTATACTGCTCCTAACTATATCTTTTTTATTTATGTTTTATACATAAAAATATGGATATGAAATTAATTTATTTATAGAATAATGATGAATCGGAATAATATATTGCATCTGCACCTTACTGAAGCACTGAGAAAGAGTATGTGTTGCGATAAATAATCTTTTGATACAGATATATAGACAACTACAGTCAAAAAAACCTTTTCTGCCCCTATCCATTTCTTCAAATTCACTTTTATTCATTTTTCTTGTTGAATGTGGAGTTAATTACTTCCACTATATATATTATCGGCTATTGCTTCATGATAGATGATTTTTTAAGCATCCAATTTACTTTCATTTTAAATTATCTTCAATTATCTATATTATCTTCTATCTTTTATATCGCGAAGATGTAGGGCTAAGATTGGGTATCATAGATAACTTTCGCATTAGGAAAAACATATATTTTTTAGAAAGTTAAAACAGATTACGCTGAACCAGTTTAAACGTAATTGATACCTTCGAAATTCTGGATTTTGCATTCTACAGTAGATCTTGTAGAGTTTCTTATTCTTAATCTTCACTTCTAATAGTATTCCGAGACATATTTACCGATGTAAAAACATGACAACGAAGAACCTGGCTACTAATTATAATTCTGCCATAAATTGATTTAGCTTGTATAGATGTTCGTCATATTCTCAAACTCTATGAAAATGCGTTTTTTCATAATAATTGTTCAAAACAAAATGGTAAGTTTGAATTATTTTAATTTAATATGCATTCATTAATTATTATCTGCAATTTAAATATTATCAATATCTTTATTTTTTATTAGCTAATTATATTTTTTTAGCTAAACCATAAAATATATAGAAGAGAAATAAAGTGAATTTAAAACCTTATTCATTAACCTTATTAACTTTTTATTTATTTTGAACAAAATAATTTATAAATATATATCTAAAGTATAGTATTATGGATTTATATAAAATTTTAATTAAATACATAAATTAGTTTATATCTTTAAACATGCCTATGTTTAAGCATATTAAATCTAGAAGGATATTGTCATTAAGGATTAATAAAGTTTTACTTACGTATAAAATGAAAATTGCAAACGCATGTTAGTTTCAAGTAGTTTTCAATAATATGTGTTACTTTCATTTTATTTCCCGTTTATATTTTATTCTTCAATATAAAAAAAAATTCATATTCTCAAACTATTAAATTATAAATTAAATCTGAATATTTGTATTGAATATTGTATATCAAATTAACTTAAATTAAAGTATAACGTTTTCCCTTATTTATACCTTACTATTAATTTTGTCTGCTTTTGTCCATCATAATAAGATGAAGTCAAAAATATTTTGGTATAAAAGATGTACAAGTTTGCGTAAAAATAGTAATAAGGTAATAAATACAAAGTTGATTGACGAGAATAAACACTACGTATGATCATTAGTAGGAGAATAGGAAAACATAGAAGTATAAACAAAAAAAAATACAATAATAAAGATAAGATCAATTAATTTTATGTTACGTAAACATTTAGTTATTCACTGGATTTATCGATTTCTTCATTTATATACTGAGCATAAATACATTATTCCAATATATTACAATGTTACCTTTTATAAAATATCAGAAATTTTTTTTTTATTTTTTATTCTATATATTCAGATATTTAATAAGCTATATTTATTAATACTAATTTTAAGAGATATTAAGCAATCAAAAGATACTCAAGCTATTTAAAAGATATAAATTAAGTTAGACGAACAAGCTAAGAAATTCGAAATTGATTAATTTATTAATTATAATTATTTTGATATTTCATATATACAGAAAGAGACAGAGGGAAAATAGCCAGATAGAAAGAAACATAGATACATATTCCTAGAAAGAAATAAAATGTCTAGAAAAAAAATTTTTAACTTAATAATAACTATTAAATTAATAACAACATTTTAAAAAAACTAATTGGAAATTTAAACTAAATAGTAAAAATTGCTTTCCTATATTTTAAACATATTTCTTATAAATTGAAAATGTGTTTAATTCCTAAAATAATACTAAGCTGATATATAGTTTTGTCTAAAAACCTAATATCTAAATCCTAATCTAAAAACCTATAAATATTAAAATATATAAAATATTAACTGTATATGTATATACCGTCAACCATTAAACTAAATTTAAAATTTATAATAAAAGAATGTATCAAGTTGTATTTTTTCCTATAGAAGTTTATACAAATTGATATAATTTATTCTCTGTCTATATTAAGAAAGTGCTAATGAAAACTTTTTGTTAATAAATTCAAATAATAATTATGAATGATTGATTTACATAATTTGAAATATTAAATTAATATTTTATATATTAATAGCTTAATTTTTCATAATATAAATGATGAAAACTAAAGATATTATGAGCCTGATTCATGATTTAATTCATCACATATTTTAAAATATATTTAAGCATATTTTAAAAAAAAGTAATAATATTGTCACAACTGTATTCCATTGCATGATTTTTTGAATTATCCTACATTATCTACATTAAAAATATAAAGTGATCTATAAATATATTTTTGAGAACTGTAACGTATAAAAAATTACGGGATATTCTATTTTATTACAGATTACCGCATAAAATAAAAGTTATCTACAAGATAAATTTAATATATAAAAACGTATATTTAGATTACTCTTGTTTTTATATTAAAATAGTTTATATATTTTTTAAAGATCTTTACATGTATTTAAGGATTTAGCTACATTGATAGAAATAAGCGGTTAAAATTAATAAATCCTATTAAAAAAATAAACATACCAGCGCAATTAATATCTGGTGTGTAAAAAGAAATGTTCTTTATCAAAAGTCATTTTATGCATGGTAAACTAGATTTAAAAAATAGCCAATAAATTAGTCATATTAAAAAGAATAATAAAGGTGAAACTAGAAAATTTTAGTACAAACATGCCAAGAGATTATTGAAATTCTGAATTTTTAGCGGGTCTCACGAAATATATATCTACAAACAATGGATCATTGTCTAGGAACTGATCCGATTGAATGAGCAACCAATGTACAGAAAAAATGGAAATAACTGAGATTGTATTAAATTCTAGGAGATTCAACACGCTTTCCTTATGTGAGTTTATGCGGTTCCTAAACAGTTATTCATCAAACATTTTGTAGTACTAATTGGTATACCATGGCGAACGTTATACTTTATGTGTGTCGCATCTCGTTTATTACTTCACTATACACTAGTAGTTCCATTAATTGCTACATATTTAATAAAAATGAATGAAATGCTGTGATTATTCAGCTAAGTTTACATAATGTATGAAATCCATCAATCTATTTTGAAAAAATTTCCAATTCGCGCTTTATTTAAAAAAAATCGCTAAATTTTACGCACCATTCTTAATCTTAAGAACTAAACTTTGCGATAACCTCGGTATAAATCTAATGTAAGTACGGAGAGGAAAGTAATGTATCACTGACCGGAAGGTAAGAATTGTGAGTGGCCGATAACTTTTATGGCTACCAGGATCATGCATCGGTGTACCCCAGAAGTCATTCCTGAAAACACCGATAAGGCTCGTCTGTGCTAGGACATCTTTGTTCTTGACAATTGCTGGTATATCGTCATGTACAAAGTCACCTTGAAATGCATTCAGATAGGCACCAAAAGCGACTGCAGCCACTGCAATGTACATGCACCAAATTGGCATCTCGCGCATTCCACTACAGCTCCAGCTCTCCTCCTGGGTTTCAATCTTGCGCTTGTGGCAGTAGCAATAGCCCGAGTACTGGCTGTTATTGTTGCGCCGTCTCATTATTAGAACTAGCTAACTTTGCAAGCCGAAATCCTGGGCCCGCATTTCTCTCGGGAATATCACTTTAAATTTGAGTAGACATGTTCTTCGTCTCTCTTCATAGACAAAATTTCATACCTGTTCTAAACAAATGCGTATCGCAGAATGGCTTCTTCACCTAGCAGTATAAATAAAACGCACTTCTCCAATACAACAAAAAATCACGTACGACTAATTGATAACAATGAATTGCACCGAACTAAGTATTGACTGAATATTGCAAATCTTGAGATAGAACGCGCGTCGACGCGAATGTACGCAAGACTAAAATACGAAAGCATCCGCCCGATTATATACCCAACGCAATCTGACCCGCAACGTTGCGCCCGCGCATAAGCAAGTACAGACTACTTATTTTTCCCTCTTTTTTCTTGTTAACTTCTCTTACTTTTATTTATCCGTTTAGCTAAGTTATTTTTTTCTTCATCATGTTCTACATTCTCGACTTTTTAATTTACGATTTATTTTTTCCCTCAATGGCTTTCGTTTTGCTGTTTCTTCCTAAAAAAATTTATTCACACACCTTTTTTTATATTACCATCACATTACAATTTTTTTCAATAAAATATTCCGCTTAAATAGACATTTAAATATCCAATATCTAATAAATAAATATCCAATAAAAGAATGAAACTATAAATAAAATAAATTTTATCTCTGATGATTTAATTAGATAGTGGATTAATATTTATCATTACAATAGTGAAGAAAATACAATCATCATCTAACCTATAGTTTGAGTAATAAGTAACAATGTAAACAATATTTAAATATTATTTATATTTATTATACTGATTCCAGATATTAAAAAATAATTCATTTCATGTATATTTTAATACATGTAATAAAAATCATTTTGGTATTTATCAGTTATATCTAGTCCACTGTCCAGTTAAAATAATGTTTTTACTAATGTAGGACTGAAATTCCTCTTAAAAATATACAAAAATTTTTGTTTATATATAATTTTTTAATAATGTTTATTCATTTTCAAAAGGATAATTTTTTATTTAAATATTATATGTGCTTGAAATTTTAAATTCAAAATAGAATTTTTTAAGTATTTAAAAATCCTGTGTATTTTTAAAAATTGAAAAAAAACGAAGGATTTTTTTTAAAGACATATTAATTAATGCAATAAAATGCTTTAAATGTAAATATAATAAATATTTACGAATAAAATTCTAATACTTATGTATAAAAACAATAATTATTTTTATATAATAATTTAAAAAATATAATTTTATTCACATGATTTCAATGATTGAAATATCTATATACAGCATATTTATAGTAACTACAGCTTTATGTTCATAAGAAAAGTTCTTATAATTTTTTTTTTAAATATAATAAGAAATTTAGTTTTTGCTGATTTGCGAATAATTTTTTGCTAACGCCGCTTTTATATTTGCTATATACTAATGTTTAATCAACCATTAAATAAAATTTAAAAAAAAATAGAAAAAAAATACTTTGTTCATTTTTTGAGTTGTTTGTTTATTTTATTTTCACTTCACTTGTATAATAGTGCTATGCTAACAATTTGTTTTTCTTCTATAATTAATTATAAAATCGATGACTCGAAGTATCTTAAAACTTTTCTGTTTCGCTGAAAGCAGTAGTTACATGAATGTAGGGTAAAGTCTTTCTCTTGCTAACCTAAAGTTTAATATATTCTTCTATGTTAGGTAACAAATAAATGTTTTAAGTGAAAAAAGGTAGCTCTGCCAATACATGGAAATAGAACGTAAAAATTAATTAATATCAGCCAATACGTCCGTCGATGTTAGCACAAAATTTTTTACAAATTTTTTAGCACAAAGTTAGTTGAATATATAAGACCTCAAATGAATCGTATATTCATTAAAGCATTAAAAATACACTTTGATAACGAAATGTTCATGCTTTTATTAAATTAATTCTATTAGGGTTAAATAAGAAAAAATCCTATCCATCTCCATCAAGTTTTTCGGTAGCACTTGTAAAGAAAATTGGTGCTCTCAATGAGCACCAATAGCAGTAATAAATAAAGTAGCAGTTAATAGTCAGACAGCAAATATCTGTGTCCGAGATTGAATTAATCCAACAAGTAAATCCAAAATTATAATTTAAAACATTCAAAATTCATAAAAAACGTAAAATCTCATTTGATGAAAGACAAAGAAAATCATATATTTTTGAAATAGGAAGTTCGTTTTTAAAGTATTTACGCCCGGATACTACCGTCTCAACATTCGAATTGTAGTAGTTACAATAGAATTAACTTAAACATTATTAAAACATTATTCACTCATTAATAAATAGTTTGTTATTAAAAGTAATGATTATCTTTAAAAATGATATAAAATAACATTAAATCTGATATAAAATTACATTAAATCTTATTAATATATCTAAAACATGAAATGCACTGCTATAAAGTTTAAATATTTTAGTTTAAAAGATTTTCGATTTTTCTATAAAGTGTATATACGAACTTTAATTTTTATAAAGCAATTTATGGAAAAATGCTATAAACTTTTATCAGTGTAACAGAAAGTTAAAAATGCATATGTAATGAAATAATCAACTGTTAAAAATGAATGATTACGTGAGTATTTTGAAAAATTTAATTAATATATACTAATTTGTACAATTAATAATCTCTTGATATAGAATCTTTCTAATTGATTTTTAATATATTGATTTTTTTTGTTATTATTATTATTATTTTAAAAAATGTCACTCTTTATATTCATTTGAAGATATTTTTGAAATGTCTTTTATAATGTACTTTTATTAGGTGAAACCAAATATAATTTTGACATAAAATACGCTGTGCAATGTTAATTTTTGTTGTTTTGTTTAATATATAAGAAAATACAATGGAAAATGGTACGTCGTAAGTATATTGTATTTACTTCTATAAGAATTCTTCGATTTTTATAACGAAAGAACCAGAATGATTAAAAAAATAATTAGGTTGATATAGTAATAAATTATGTGATAGCTAATTTGGAGACTTATGCGCTTATATATTAAAATTTTTTCAAAAAATTCTATATATTACGACGTTTTTATAAAACTGGACATTGCTTTTAACAATATTATAATTCGACCAAACACTTCAACACGAACTTGTCACCTCAAATTCTATCCATTTTCGAACTTTCTTCTTCATTAAATGCCGTTTGCATTAAATTTCTATTTGTGCTTAATAGTTAGATTGTTAGTTTAAACTTCTTACTTTTGAAAATAAAGTCTTCATTTGTATTTCAAAATCAACTTTATTTATCTATTAATAACTAAATTTATGTACAGACGATAAATTTATGAAACTTGGAATCACTTATTTCTTATTTTAAAAAAAGGTATTTTCTCCCCTTCCCTATAGGTTGGGTTGTGTCGATGGAGGGGGCTTATACGCAAGTGAGGTTGGGCCTTGTGATGAATGCGCCGTTGGACACAAGGATCAATAAGGGCGAGAGGCGAATTTGCATCGAGTTAGGTGTCAACCGTAAGCTGGCCAACAAATTGGCCAACAAAGCACGCCAGAAAGGATTAAATGGGCGGTTCGATCTTTTGAGCCGTTCAAGTCACCGGGAACGGATGGCATTCTTCCGGTCCTCTTATAGAGGGCGAAGGGGGCTATCCTGGTCTCTATAATGAAGATGGCTTAATCAGCATTATGCTCAGGCACATCCCAAGTCGTGGTAAGGCACTAAGGTAGTATTTATCTCTAAACCAGGGAAGTGTGGATACTAATCCCAGAGCGATTTTCATCTGATAGCCTGACTTCGTTTGTTTTTAAAACATTGAAAAGGCCGATCGACAATTACATCTATAAGAAAGTACTTAGTAAGGAGGATCTCCACGCGAATCAACACGTCTATAGGTTCTATAGGGGTATATTGATGGAGACTGCCATTCGCAAGTCAGTCACGACGATGGAGGATCAACTAAAGGTGAAGGGGTGTAGTCAGGGCACTTTATACATAAAAGAAGCATTTAATGATACGTCGAGAGAGGTAATAAGACGGGCGTGGGCAGAATCCGGATACAATATAGCAAGCTGAATAGGTTGACTGCGTGCTAGATAACCGGTGTGTAGTGGTGAGTTAGGGAGAAACAGTTCTGAGGAATTCCATTGGATTGAGTCCCCCCCCCCCAGGGTGGCGTCCTTTCTCCGCTCGTCTAATATCCGATAGTGGATGAACTGCTTTACCAAAAGATATAAGTGGGATCGATAATATAGGCTGATCCTTGGAGAGTGCGAATTGTAACTCAGGGATCAGCTAATATATCTAGAAATCATTCTGAAGAGTAAACTATCCTAGAAGCGGCAACTGGATTTTGTTATCGGGAGGATCTTAGCCAACCTTTGGCAGCTGAAAAGGGTTATATGTCGGAACTGGGGTCTTAGTCCGGCAACGGTGAAATGGATGTATGAGGCGGTACTCAAGCCCAGGCTGACCTATGGCTCGGTAGTCTGATGGAGGAGACCGGTCTTTGCCACTTCTTAAATAACCCTAGAGAGGCTTAGAAGCCTTGTCATTAGAGGCATCTCTGACGCCATTAGATCAACTCCGACGGTGGTGCTGGAGATAATTCTTAACATTGATCCTTTCAAGCTGACATCAGAGACCGCGGGAACACGATGGACGGTGGACGCTGTGATTGAACAGTCACACTGCCTGCAGGTACTTATCTACTTAAGCGCTTTGATAGCGCTCAATAGTTATAAAACAAGGTAGAGACTGGTCTGTGACTGCTATCACACCATGAATAGCCTTGCGACTAGATCTAGGGTAAAACTGACGTGGGTGACCCCCCCCCCCCAAAGTGGCGTAAAGAGGAACATCATGATGGATACACTAACAAAGCATACTAATAACAGCAGTTGTATGTGATTTTCAAAGAGGTGCTGCGACAAAGGATAGCTAACCTTGGATGAGACAGTCACGTCATGATAAGGTATTTGTGACTGCACAGAATGATTCGAGCTGGCCCAAGGTTATCCTGGGGCTCGGCAGGAACAGGGTAAAAAGACTGGTGGAGATTCTTACTGGTCACGGTAGCCTCAGAGCCCACAAATACAGAATCGGTTTGGTATTAGACCCATTCTGCAGAAATAGTTGTGAAATGGAGGAGACTCCCAAATACCTAATTTGCAGCTGTCCGGCACTGTTTAATAAAAGAAGATGCCTCTTCGTAGTTCTAGTTTTAGAGTCTGAGGAGGTACAGCCTAGGTACTTCTCTCAGATTTTTAATTTGGATGGGGAGTGGTAAAAGCATGCGCCAAGAGGTGTGTTACAAGAGGTAAATCCATGTGTGCAGGGGCTTCGACGGTATTCGCAAGGCTTACTTGCGATATATTTTAATAATAATTATATGTATTTAATTCAATTAATTATGCAATGTTCTTGTTTGGATATTCTTTCATCTTCAGTATTTCAAAGACTACTTACCATTTAAGTTCTTCGCTACCTTTAAATATTTTTATATGTTAATTTCAATTATAAATTAGGGCTCTATTTAACACTACTTAAGTAATTTTACAGAAACGCTTAATTCCTATCATTGCTCAGTTTAGAAAAAAAAGCTGTTATTGTCGGACCTAGAAAAACTTTTCTAATTTACTATATTTTGTATTTACATGGCGATTTTTTTATCTCGGAGAATCTTTTCCTTTAATTGTTTTAAAATTCTTAACAATTTTAATTTAGTTTTTGTTTCACCTGTACAATTGACTTAACTAACAACTAAGAAATTGTATAAACATAAATTATGTTTCCTGGTGATTTCGTGTGCAATGCTCTTTTCTATATACAGGTACATTATTCGCGGAAAACTACAGGGACCCCACAACTGCTTTTCCCCAATCGGCTCCGCACATTTTATCTGTGCCCGATTTTAAAGCTCTATTTAATATCATAGGCCCCTACCCCTAGCTATTTACGCTCGATGAAGGATCTAAGTGAGGCCGGCCGCCCAAATAAAATCCATTCCTAAGATGAGGAACACCCTCTGATGCCTCAGCCGATGGCATGTATGCTCAAGTATGTGCTTGTTATAGGTGACTTCCGCTCGAGCTGCCTGATTGAATTGAAATTTTAGTGCCAGTTTGTAGATGATGGGTATTGTAATATCTATCCAGCCAGGTTGGAATCGCTTATTAGAACTGCTAGGAAATGATATAAGCTTGAAATAGATATTAGCTGATTTGAGCTTACTATCATGGGTACGGATAAATAATCAATCCTGACGACTATATTATCAATCCCTGGGGTCGTTGTAGACAATGATATTACCTGTACCATTAGAAATCTATTTACTGCGTGATTTAATCACGTCGTTTGGTCGATGTGCGGCTTGAGGTAAATGACATAAACGCTTCTGATCTTTCCTGCAATATTATAAATTTTACAGAATATCTTGTTTTGGATATTCATCACGTTCCCCAATATCGAGGTGCTAATTTGTCGTTGATATATTTGATTTTATTACATTATACCTTCGTTATGGAACGATCTTCACCCAACTTTGTGAATCCGTTTTGCATAATCAAAAAATAAAAATGGTGGTCAGACCATCTTAACAAGAACCTCATAAGGTCGAGCAAAATTATCTATCAGGATGATAAAACCTTCATCGCCTTATTTTCTCACGTATTCGATGATCTCTGTATAACGGAAGGTAGGTAATAGTTAAGCGAACAGTTGCACAGTGCATAAGCTAGATTCATAAGCTTGCATTGTGGCTTCATATTTAGCCGTATCGGCTGTTAAGTCAGGAATTTTGTCCGTTATACTTTTTCGAGTCGGGCTCTATTTGCATATATTGTGCAGAGTTCGGTTTTACCAAACCCACCAGTCTCGTTTTGACCTATGACAGATCCCTTTGAGGGTCAATAATTCCACTTTAACTTGACTACAACTTCTGCCTTGGCAAGGTTGTACACTCAACAAACTCAAACTTCATTGTCTTCTATGTTCCCAGATAATAGCGTCGCAATTTATATATATAAATTTTAATATTTGTTCGGGCCAAAATGGCCCGGGCTGCGCGCGAACGGCGGGCGGCGGCGGCGTAAGAGAAAGCGCCGAGAAAAAAAAAAGTAAGAGAGAGAAACAGGAAGGAAGAAGGGCCCGGGAGAATGCGTGGGAGGTTAGTATGACACAGCCGGACCTGACCTTCGCGATACCTTGAGACTCGTGACGATAAGCCTAGTATAAAGGGTGGAGTGTTGGAACGTTGACAAGAGGGAGTGATCGAGTGAAATCTTTGTTGGATCGCGACGATCCCAGCGCCATTACTCGTGTGATACCGCGAGAATCCGTAGCGGGAGTGACGACGAGCCGTGGTTGGAGAACGAGGTTCCAACCACCCCCTAAAGCGTGCGATAACGTAAGCTCTTGCGAAGTGAGCTCAAGAGAGACGTGGTTGGGCTAGAAGGTCCCAACCACCCCCTGGGTGCGTGAGATACCGCGAAGAGGCCCAGTAACGTAACACGGTGCGTGGCGATCTGTAAGATCGAACTACGACGAGCAACAGCGGAGGAAGTTCGTTCGGTGGCGATCCCCGGCGATCTTCCACGGCGAACGTCCGACTCAGCGGGGGCGAAGTTTGCCACGGAAAGGTAGGGTAAACGAAAAAGTACTGGAGAGCGTGAGTGTGCGAATGAATGAGATCACGACCATTGCGTAGCATAAGCGAGGGTTTTTTCCCCCTCCGGCGAGAGGGTTTTTTACGCCATAATGTAACAGCGAGGGTTAATAAATTCAGTGTGTAAAACCCAAATGCATTCTGTTATTTCGCCCCCGATGCCCTGTTCGTTCACCAAACGAGCTCGTGGCATAATGAGGCCGGTAACCGCGCGAAAAATATTATTGAACTAAAACTCGTAATTTACATATACGGAGGGTTTTAAATATGAAGAGAAAAAACATTTCTTATTATTAATTATAATAATTTAAAAATAAACATATAGAAAAAAAATGATTTTTTTTTTGAAAATATAAGTAGAAAATATTAAAAAACTAAAAATTATTAGTAAGAATAAGAATGAAAAAATAATATTTTGACGCTATAATCGTCCGAGATAAGTAGGGTTATTCGTTTAATGATGAGCAAAACGGAAGAGAATGGTACACTTGAAATAAAAAATTTTATGATACGAAAGAAAGTTTTCCTTCACCAATAAGATAGCGCAGTACATAGCGGAGCATGGTGTGATATTCATAGATTTGAAATTTAAATTTTGGACGGTAATTTGTGTCTTATATCGCTTTGCGTTAGTTGATGACACGAGGTACGAGATAGTAGGCAATATCATATGATTGTTAGTGATTTAAATCCCTAGGTACCGTTACAGTTCCAAGGATATGACTCGTCAAATTTTAAATGGTGAATTAGTATACACCTCAAATTTTAAATGGTAAATTTAAATGATTGCAAATTGCGAGGAAAACTCCCCTTTTCATAATGGTTTTATCCAATAGAGGCATCCTATTGTTCGTTTTTATAAATACGCTAGTAGCGCGTAGTATTCGCTAACTTGGTGCCTATTGAGAAGGTCGTATTACGAGTTACGCGCATCCGCGATTTATCGAAACCGATATGGTAACGGGACAGAATTTCATGACACCATCGTTCTTCCTTTTCCTCTTTTTCGGAACGAATGATAAATAAAAAGCAAATGAAAGAACGAAGAAAGAAGGTGAAAAAAAATTAATAACAGATTAATAATAAATAATGGAAATAAATTGCTTTCAAAAAAAGCATTATAACAAAAGTAATCAGCTGTTAGGAAGAAAAGTTGTGATCCTAAATTATTATAGTATTTTTATTTAATCCTAAAAATTAGTATTTTTTTAGTCATAATTAATTTTATTTTGAGAGAACAAAGATAATAATAATACTTTTCGCGCGATTTTAAGCCTCATCAGGCAGCGAGTTTGTCAGGGTTTTCAGGAGCACCGAGTGGGGTTCGAAATGAAAAGATACATTCTTGGGCTGGTTACATTAATTTATTGGCCCACGCGATTTACATTTCGGTATAAAAAACCCCCTCGATTTAGGGGGAAAAAGCCTCGCTTATATAACATAATTTCACACTCATGCGCACACTCATTCTCGCGGTTCGCTCTACGCCACCCTACCTTCGAATTGGCCAACTGCGCTTCCGCTGCGTCAGCCGTTCGCCGTTGCTCGTCGTGGGCTGATCGCGTAGATCGCCACGCACCGAGGTTTCGTTGCTGGGCTTCTTGGCGGTATCGTACGTACCCAGGGGGTGGTTGGATCGTCTTGATTCAACCACGTCTCACCTACACGCACGCGGTTTCACACGCGTTACGGGGTGGTTGGATAGTCTGTTTCCAACCACGGCTTGCTTACACACCCGCCTCAGATGCTTGCGGTATCACACGCGTTACGGGTGGTTGAATCGTCGCGATCCAGCCACGCTTCTCACTTTCTCTCCTTCTCTTTGGTACTCGCCTCTCCCACTATACTCTGCTCACTCACTGCTGTCTCGTCACAATTCACTCTCGTCGAACTCGTCGTGAAGGTCGTACTCGTCCTTCCTGTCGGGCCCGGTGGTAAAATACTGTCCTCCCACGTATCCTCCCGGGCCCTTCTTCCTTCCTTTTTTTCCCTCTTACTTCCCTTCCAGCGGCGCTTTCTCTTACGCCGCCGCCGCCCGCCGTTCACGCGTATCCCGGGCCATTTTGACCCGAACAAATACTATAATAAATTAATAAAAATATAATTTTTTTTCGAAGAAGAAAACAAAATATAAATAATCTGATTTTAAATTTGGTCGCGAGATTGTTACGACATAGGAGAGTAGTGACAGTGAGAGAAAGAGAATAGAAAGAGAAAATTTCTGACTTTAGCACGAACATTACAGATTTGAAAGAAAATAATACTTGCGTTTCGATAATCAATTGAGTGAGACGAAAATCTTTAATCTTCTATAAATGTATACAAGTATATATATCGATAACCATATGTGCTTCTTAATTTCAGTCCTTAAATTTGGCAAGCTTTAATATTAGATCTCTTCAAGGATGTTCAACTCAGAGTAATTAAAAGAACGGTTTTCTTTTGCAAGCTCACCTCGAAGAAAAGAAATGATTATAGTGCATTCCCCCCCATTCCTTAGTCAAATTATTTTAAATAATTCGCGGCTGAGTCCGATGCATTGACCCAGGCCTCGAAACATTGCAAGACGGTTGCATATTGTCATATCAGCGGAAAAGATAAACAATATATTAGACTTAGCTACATCGTAGATTAGGCTTACGAACAATTGCATTGTTCTTTTTGCTAATCTACCTTTGAATGCTCGCGGCAAGTTACGAATACTTAGAGTGCAAGACAAAAGAAAAAAATAGAGAAACAAGAAATTGAGCAGTAGGAAAAATACGATTTTTTTGCAAAATAATTAAAAATTAAAAAAAGTTCTTGCAGGCCATTTATACGACAGTAAAATTTAAAAAATAAAGTATTAACTTTAAATTTCTAGAAAAATTATTTATTGTTTTAAACGTTTAATTTAAATGTGAAATTTTTTATTGAAAAAAAACATATTGCATTTATTGTTATACCAGAAAAATAATCTAAATAAATTACTTAAAAAATTTTATTACTTATTATTAAGTTTAGGAATTTGGACTTAAATTGTAAATGCCCTGAAAATTTATGAGAAGACCTTTGGGATCCCTCCTAATATGAGTACAATTAAGCCATTAACGCTTTCAAAAGCTCAAATATTCTGGAGGCATCTTTCGTCTGAATTCTTCCAATATCAAGAATGGTGCACCAAACAGTTCAACCTTCTTTTCAGATAGCGTCGGATAACTGCAAAGGAGGTATTTAGGGGTTTCCTCCCTCTCATGAAAAATCCCAAAGTATGGCTATCACCAATCCCATCTTGAGCTTGTTAGGTTTGAAAGTGCTTGTGTCCTGTCAAAATCTCTACCTGCTTCATTACACATTTAAATAAAACTTTGCTTTAAAAAATTTAAGAAAAAGTGCTACTTCAAATTTATCCATTATTCAGAATGCAACTCAAGTACAAGAAATTAGAATTTTGTTAGACTTGTTTATAATATAAAAAATATTTAAATAATTAAAATTATGTCGTATCAATATAATTTTAAATAGCTTAAAGTTGTTTGCGACACACTTAAATAAAAATGCTTTGATCTTTTAGCTCAATATTATGTTACCAGCTGTATATACGGTTCGTAAAATAATATATTAATCATCATATGTTTTCATATTTATAGTGTATTTATATATGCAGCTTACCATTTATTTACATAGAGCTTTTGATGCTCACAGCCTGTTGCTGAAAGAATTCTGTCTCACGACTAATCCCTAAACTACAACTTTGTTAACTCATGTTGCAAAAATTACTTACTTACCACCAAGCTACTATTATCACTTAGAGTTCTACTTCACAATATCTAATTTTTTTTGCTTCTCCCTAGTTTTTTATCATTTTTTGTATCTTTTCTGTTTCTAGTTTATATAGTATTGCACTTACATCATTAGTTTACAAAAAATTTACTATATTGATATAAAATTTAACTCGAAGTAGTATTTCAGTATGATCATCACAAGTAAATTAATTAAACAAAAATTAATAAGCATAAGATGCCTTACATTATTGTAAATATGTTTTAATTTCAAGTTTTTGAAGAAAATGGTTTAGTTGATTGCAGAAATTCAACAGAACGGGCCATTGATAAATAGATATTAAATATTTTAAAAATTCATTTTCAATAAATTTATTTGACATAAGGTAATCTTGAGTCTCTTCCCCATCTTAATTTTGATGAGAAAAAATTATGTAAATGTATAAATTCATCTGACTGGCTTTTCATTTTTCTTTTATTATTTTCATTTTTATTCGATAATCTGTACAATTTTAAGATTGTACAATACAAGCAATTCAGTTATGCTTAATTTTTGCATAGTCGATCTCTACACATGGACTCAAACAGACTATATCCTTACTACGATATAATTAGTAGTATAAAAAAGTTTAATATTTAATTTAAAAGTTGATCGAGTACATGTACCTTTATTATAGTATCTATATTTTATATCGTATTATAGATTGGAATTTTTACTCCCTTTTTTTAGAAAATATATTTATTTCATAGATTAGACGATGTATTGGAATTTCCTTGTAAAAAAACGATTTAAAAAAATCCTGCAAAGTATGTTATTTCATATTAATAACACACTTACTTTTAGATTCAGAGCTTATTACATTTTGAGAGATGCTGTATATAAGAATTCTAATATAGTCTTAAATCTATTTACTTTATTTTTTAATAATTGTATACTATCTTTACATATCAGGTAGCGAATCGGGTAAGGTAATAAAGTTGAATTATTTTTGCTTAACGTGAATTTAAGAATGTGAAATTTTTCACTTCGCACATTTTTAAACTCTCATTATGGCCCATGGATAGAAAAAGGTCCCTTTCGTATGCATAATTTTCTCCATTTTTCCATTATGTAATGTAATATTTTACTATCATTACGTTCTTAACTTCGTGCTTACATCATCTAGGACTGTGTTTCTGATTGAATGCTTTTTTGATTGAAAATATCTTAAGTGGGAATCCAAACAAAAACTAATGAACTGATATCTTGTTTCGACAACAAAGACAAAAAATTCTTGGTTGCTACAAAATTTTGGTAGTTTTGATAGGACCATTTATATCTAGACAACTTGATCTGGATTTCCATCACCATGGACACAGTTATGTGATCAACCTTGATAATTAGGACATTCGTCCTATATATCGACGTAGAAGATGATTTGCATTATCTGTCTCATTCTTAGCCTGTTAATCACTAATGATCACAGAATTTCAGTGAGGCGCGCAGTTTGATTGGATCACGTGGCCTTTCTGCTTTGCAGGTAACGAAATGAGAGTTCCTGTTCTCTGTATCCCTCGGTATTATAAATTTTATGGGTGATTTTATTTAAAATAATTACCACGACACTCTGAATTACGGTGCGAACTTCTTTTTAATATTCTTGACTTTACTATATAATATGTACACCATGATAAGTAGGATGTCATCAATCCTAGAGCTTCATTTAATCGTCTTCGATCAAAATATCTTGTCTGGCATTCAGATGGCTTTCCAGCTTTAGCTTCTTCTTAACTATTCACAGAATCGGTCAGGACTTGTAGTACCTTTTTCACTGTTTTTTTTGTATTATATATTTACAATGGCTGATGTGTACCCCATAGATTTAGAAAATGCAATATTTTACGCAAGCTCCTGGAAACATTGATCACAAATCATTTGTCTTTTGCTATGTAATGGGTAAACATTATTTCTATTACTTAATTTAACCTTTCTAAGGTATAATATTGTGGAGTTTAAGGGGATGCAATGTGATGAAAAATGTCAGCAATGCTGCATAGCTTATCGAACTTTCAGCCGATGAATTAGTAACCATTATTAAAGACTTTGGTACGGAGATGCCTTACAGATGAATTATAAAATAATTAAATCTCTCCATACCACATATTTGATTGTTTTTGAAAGCAGCACTATCTCACCTATTTCAGGAAGCAGTCTTACCTAATCAGAAAGCAAGTGTGGAAGCCGTATGACCTTGACAAGGGCCTTAAGAATCGAGCACGACCATATCCTAGGAGGATACAACTTCCGTTTATGCCATCGGGCCCGGGGCCGTAGTGGTGACATCTTATATTTGTGGAAATTGGTCCTTATCCTAAGACGATAATAATGCTCAATTACTCATCACCTACAAGACTTTTGTGGGACATAAATTTCCCGCTATTTCTTAGTTGTAGAGTAGTAATGCATCCTTCTCCATACCCTTTTACCGTCTATAAAAAGGTGATACATGGTCTTTTTATATCGATCCTCATGTAACGGTGGTGTCTCTGGACGCTGACCTCCGCGTTCCGTGTATTGTTGTCGTTATATCTCAGAATTGATTGTTTATTCTCTTAAATGCTTCTTCCAGCTGACGTGATAGCGCATCATTTTGGACATTCTCTTTGCCCATCTAATAATATATATCGAAGTCACGTAGGGCGAGTTTAGTAGACCATCAAGATAATTTTTTCTAAATGTTGTTTATGTATCGTAAATACTTAAAGGTCTGACAAACTGTCAGCATAGTGAATTTATAATAATAATAAGATTAGAGTCTCCATTTTTTAGAGCATCCATTTTTTATGAACTTTTCACAACTTCTTTTTGACAATTACAATATACAATATATTACAACAGATATGTAAATTTAAGATAAATACAAATATAAGTCTTTTTTCATTTCTATTTATGTTTTTACAATTTTTTTTCTTGAAGGGCAAAATTATATGTAAAGTAATTTCAATGTTATAATCATATCTATTTTTTAGTACTTGCGTACTAACTACAAACTTCTTACATTAGTTATTCTTAAATGACTCATCTTTATCTCTCGCTCTCATTTGTTAGTAAATAATGACTAAGAATTTCATATGTTATGAAACCATTCGTTTTAGTTAGTACATTCACTTCATTCAAAGTTTTATCTTAAGACTACGGACATTAAGTATTGCGAAACAGTACAAATTATGAGTGTAGTTGTACCATCCAATGATACGCAACTTATTTGCTGACTTGGCCAGCAGGTGAACAAACTATATTAAACGCTGCCTTGTAAAGACGCAAATTACTAAATCATACCCCCTGGATTGTAAAATTCATAATTATGTATTCAATAATTAGAAAGATTTACAATTAAAGACCGAATAATTTAAATATATATCCAAATTGTCATGTATACATTGAATTTTAATGGTAAAGTCAAAAGATAAAGTTTAATAAGAGTGGAAAAGAGATAGACAAGGGAGACGGAGATAGAGAGAAAGAAAGAGACAGACAGAAATTAAGATATATAGAAACCAAGACTTTATGACGCTTACCCTAGCCCCTTCTCTTCATGCTTTGTTACAATAAATTATGGATCAGATCAACTATCTCTTAAAAATGCATAAGCTGCATCGTGCTACCATTAAGGCTGATCGAGCTCGACCGAAACAAATCGAAAATTGGCTTGCGTTGTGACAAAGCGCCGTATTGGAGCCTAGTTCAATCAAGCTCAGCGAGCTAGGCCCCTATCTAAAAACCAGCGGCCGCAGATCTATCTCCAATCAGGGATTAAACGAAACTGTTAATACTTTTTGCATCTCAAACTAGCTTGGCACGATTCCGGACTTCCCGGTGTAAAGGAAGGAATAGCAAAAGACGACACAGCCAGGAACAAAGTCGTCTACTATTTAAATATTGATTATAAATTAATAATTCGCTTAACTGTTACACATTACCAATAGTTAAACCCTCTCTAGCAGTTACATAACTGTGTTGATACTGAGAAAGCTTAAGAGAAAATAGGATTGAGCTTGAAGGTGATTGTCCAACTGAATGAAGGAGTGGGGGAGTGGTCACGCTATAAACAGGTTCTTCTTGAATAAAGGGACCCTCCTAAACTAGAGGTTCTATGAATGTGATTGAGAATCTGGTATAGGCGAAGGAGCCCGCTGCTTCAGCCTTTGAGAACAAATTCCTAGCAAATTCATCCGACCACCTTAAGGGCCTTGGAATCTCCAAAAAGAAAACCAAGACAGCTTTTTGCTTACGCGAAAAGTTCGCAACCTAATTTTACGTTCGAAAGAACGTGTAATGGTCAACCCCGAAGCCGAAGGTATGCGTAGTCGTGCTCAAGTAACTTGTTGACCACAGGAAACTGGTCGTCGCAACTGGGGAAAATCTCAAAATATTCAATGTTACCACTAAATGAGGGGCTCTATTCTGGCTAACTATATATTCCTCTAGCTTCTTTGGGAAAAAAAACGGATCACCCAATTAAGATTGTGACGGACACTGCTCATGCCTTCACACCCATCTCCTCCGAGTATGAGATTAACGAAAAACGACGCGACAAATGTATGTTGCAATTTAAAATTACTCTGAGTCAAGTGATGAGGGGAACGCGAAAATGTGGCCTATCACAAAATGGCCGGCAATGGGAGAAAACAAGCGAGCATAAATCTCAACCCGCGCTAAGAATTGGGTGCCAACAACTAACTCCTGGCGCACCCAGCATGTCCAATCAAGGGAATAAAGGGCGTAACCCTGGATACGTGAAAACCCGGGCTAACCGATGTTACAGCGCCCGCTCTGACCACAGATCGTGTCATGCTCCTGCCGGGGCTGGAGATCGCGGACTCTTTAACAAACGAGAGTACTAAACCAGCTACCCACTCACCACCTCTTTCGGGTAAAGACCATAGTCGCGAAAGCAACAGCAGACGTAATCCGGAAAATCGTCAAGGTCCGAGACAACATACGCCAGAACCAAAGTCGAGGGCCGCCGAGAAGAGATGACTTCCTTCTTCTTCTCGGAATTAAGACGCCAAGAAGTCATAAGTATAAATCAGTCCAATCTTCGCCCAGTGCGGGCTGCGTAAAATATTCAGCACGAGTCAGACTCGAAAGAATAAATTAAATATTCAGAAATTAAACTTTTAGTGAATTTAATTTACCAATTTTTTATTTTTTATTTTTTTATAAATAAGAACTTTAAAATTAAATAGACGACGCGTAATAAAATTTAAGAAACGCATAGTTGATAAAAAAATTAATTTACATATTATCATAATTAGTTTTTTTTCTTTGTTAATAATAAAGGTGAGAACGCACCTTGACGCACGTTGACAGAAGTCAACGACGGAAAGGGCTTTAAAACTTACAATCCAATATTTCTTTGTTTATTTTTTATTCATTACAAAATTATTTTTTATATTCATTAAGAGAGCTTGACCCACCTTGTTCGGATACGCTTCAATGTGCAAATCATATAGCTTCTGCCATCTTTCAACGTTTGGTCGATGCGACCATAAACTGATAATATTTTCTTATTAGAACGATAAAATAATTATATTAAGCACCATAGAGAATTAACGCTTGTAACTGATTTGGAAGTAAAGTAATTTTGATAGAAAACGACTAGTTTAAATAGAGAACGTGATTGATGGAGTAGATGAACACACCGGCTACAATCAGGCTTTGGCCATCGTGTAGCTGAGTTCACCCACCACTAAAAAGAACCTCTGGGAGTTTAATGGGCTCGTCTTCTTTTACAAGAGATTCGTATTCAATAATTCAATAGTTGCAGATCTTTCAAGAGCAATTTTTCATTTAATTGAATGTATATAAGATTAGAAAAATAAGATAAATATTGATTGTCATATATTATTGATGAGTAATTACCAATATAATCAAAATGATGAAGTTATAAAATAACCGAGTGATCAAATAAAGTAATAATTAATAGTTAATGTTAATAACTTTTACTTTATTAATAATTGAACTGAAAGTTTATAATACAAGTTTCAAAATATATATAGGATCTGTGTACAAATATGTAAATATCATGAAATTTTAAATGTAAAATGTACTCATAATGATCTTATTGTCTATAAATAATATTTTAAAAATTTTACATCTTACATATTTAATCTAAATTATGGAATAAATTCGGGAGTTTGATAATAAATATATTAATGTTTCGATTACGATAATAAAAACAAGTTTCAACTTGTGGGGCAGCAAACACAGTTTTAGATCCCACTGGTTTCGTTAATCCATGCCCGAAAGGCTGTAACTCGTGTGTATACTCCTGGATAATGTGACTTGGCGCAGCCGAATCCCCAGGATACGACCCCAATGAGTTGATTATTTAGTACTAGCGGTCCACCACTGTCGCCCTACAATGATATCTTAAATTAAGCAGAGTCGAGATGCTAAAAACTTAAGATGAAGTTTGAGGGAACTGTAGTTTATTAACCTGACAGGAGTCTTTGCCTCCAAAGTGGACGTGTCCAGCACAGAGCATTCGCTCAGTTACAAGTCTTGGCGCATAGAGCCTGGAGCATTGGGAGTTGCTAACAAGAGGAACGGCAACCGCGCGCAAACGCTCCGCGGGTTTGCCCTTGCTTTGGAGTACGCCCCAGCCGGTCACCGTGGCTTTGTCGCAGAACACAAAACAGCGTTCATGGGTCTCATTTAACGGTGGTAGCTCAATGGGCTTTACTGATGGGCCCAAATCCAACAATGATTCCAACTGGTGAAAAGTTAAGGAGTCAATTTTTTGGTGGGCTGTGAACATGTGTCGCGTTTTTAGTATCATACTTACTTTAAGAAGGGCAATATCATTATCCGTGTTGAAACGTGTATAATTATCATGGGTGATTATAATCTGAATTTTAGAAATCTGACCGGATTCTTTCAGACTCGTCGTACCAGCCTTCACACTTAAATGCTTGATGTTTATGCTAATGAGCAGCAAAAAACCGTGTTAATAGATATTAACGACATTGGTACTGACTTGTGATACTTACGTTGCGACGCAGTGGGCCGCGGTAACGACCCAATCAACAGCAATTAACGAGCCACCGCATATGTGCTGCTCTCGGTATTGTAAGGATATCTTGACTCATATAATATAATCGTTAAACGAATTAATAGATGACCATTTACAACTAAGACATTAATAAATTACTTTTCTAAATCCATACCTGATAAGGATGCTTCTCGATGGTTGTCTCGTAGCCACCAACGATTCGGCCATCATCCTGCTCATCCGAGCTAACATGATCAATTAATTCTGCACAATAACATTGTTTATTATATTACCACAATGATCAAAATTACGGCTTATATAATGCGATCAAACTCTTCAACAAATTTTATTAAGTGTCGATAGAAAATTTATTTCTTAATACAAAATTTTTAGTAAGTAGTATTTATTATTTGCTCAAATTCTATACTTTTTTCGAATTGTCAATACAACATTAAATTAAAAATTAATATTAATTTAACATAATAAAAAGTATTATATTAATAATATATTCAAATATTAATAATATTTTTTTATTGTTATTATTAACAAATTTAAAAAATTTGAAGAAAATATTAAAAAAACTCATTTACACCATTTAAATACAAATTTTTTCATCAAATTTTGATAAGTCCCTTAATTTATTCTTTTTTTAACCTTAAATTTTTTGCCCTTTGGTTCACGTTTTATTGTTTTTTTTAATATTGCTATTTCGATAGGTAATCATTAATAAACAATTAAAAAATACTTTGATTTGAAATGTCTTTGTGTAAAAAAGGTTTCAACATTGGAAATTGTTTTTAATATATAATTGTAAAGGTTCTAGTGTTATTCTTGTATATATAAATATGATTGTATTACATCTGAAAAATAAAACTTGATTAAGTATCTCATTATTACACAACATTACGATATAGATCTAAATATTAGTCAATATGTTGTTTGTCCACACCAGAGCTTACGAAATCCTGAATAAAAATGCACTGCACAAGAACGAAGAAATAAAATAGAGCGCGAGTATACATTACGATAATTCTGCAACGACTGTTCATTCTTTATGAAAGGCCGTTCTCTTTTAAAGACTCCGATCAGTTGATGTCATTAGAATATTAATATTTTTTTTGTGTAATATTGTATCTCAGGCGAATGCTCGTAAAATTGGTTTTTTATATTATTTTAATTATACTTTTTTATATCGATGAGTTTCTCCAATAACTTGTGCACCCTCCAATACAAATACAGATAATTAAAACCTGCCAATTGTTCAATGTATTTTTATAGTTGATATGATATTAATATATATTCATAATAACCTGAATTTATAGTACAGTTTTTTAGTTTATTGCCCAATTGTATAAAATTGTTAAAAAAAGTCAAAAAAATGTTTATTAAATAAGGAGAGAAGTTTTCAGCGTTTCTAAAAATGCAATTACAATTTCAATTTGTACATTAAAAAAAAACCAAACATCGTGTAAAGTTGTATTAAATAAAATATCGGATTTTAGTACAATATCTTTTAATAAAAATCTATAAAAAATTATTGTGTTTTTAACCATTTAAATAACTTAATTATTAGTAAAAATATTTTTAAAAAATGTATACAGTTTTAAAATATTTGGTTTCTATACCTAAACTTCTTGTATTAATAGTGGTCGAATCGTATTATATAACCAATATACATACATAATTTAAAAAAACCAATAGTTTGATTACGAACTATAAAATTAACTATCAAATTATTTTTAAAAATATTATAAATAGAAATGTATTACTAATGTAAGTCTTTAAAGATTAAAGCTATTGATTTCCTATAAAAATATTTGGATTGACGAATTAACTTTTTTAATATAGATGAATAAAAATTATTAATCAATCGAAGAATAATAAATATTTTGATTATTTTCAGAGTAGTGAGTGACTGTATTTTACGTATAGATAAGTATTCATAATGTTTTAAAGCATAACCTCATTTATAGTATTAAAATTCTCATTTATTGTTTGTGGTATCAACCGCAAAACGTCAAATATCAGTGAATCCGAAAAGTATGTTTGCGATCGTTATACAGACATGGAATAACAAAAAAATAAAAGTTAAGAACATAAATAGGAGATAATTGCAAAATGTATTACACTAAGCCTATCTTAAAGCCACATTTAAGATGATTCATCAATATTAGAAGTCCCAAATGCGTATCCCAATATTTACAAGAAGCTAAATTATTAACTAAAATTCCTAATAGGTCGTCCCTTTCGGTTATTCATACTATCAATCGATTTTTAAAAGACTTATCTTTCAAAAAGTAAGGTCAACGTTTGATTGTCTAGTGATTAAATATATTCTAAATCATTATATTCACATTATAGATAGTCTAATATTAAAAACTCTTTGAATTTTTTTAAACTTTATCAACATTATTTATATTGTATTATTAACATTCGTATCTGATAGCTGTACCAACTAAAATATTTAAAAAAATGTACAAGTATATGTATATTATTTTTTGAAGAAAAAATTATAATAAATTAATTAGAAAACAACTGCCATGAACGATGATTTTAAGTTTCTAATGGATAATAAATGAAGAAAACCACATATTAATTATCCGCATATAAAATTATAAAATAAATTCATTCTTTTTAATCATTCATGAAAAGATACTGTTCGGGCCATTTTGGCCCGAGATACGCGTGAATTGCGGGCGGCGACGGTGCAAGGAAAACCGCCGCTGCGGAAGGAAGTAGTGGGAGGAAAATCAGAAAATTAGGGAAGCGGGAAGGATCTAAAGAATGCGTGGGAGGGTTCGACGTCGCAAGAGGCGCAAGAGTACAAAGTGCAATGAATGCTACGAGTGGAACGAGTGGAAAGAGAGAAGAGAAAGGGAGAAGAGTGGCTGAATCGTGACGATCCACCCACCACCAAGTGCGTGTGATACCTTCAAGAAGTCTGGCAACGGAAAACTCGGTGTGTGTCGATATCTGCGATCGGCCCACGACGATCAACGACGGACGAAGTTCGTTGCGAAGTCGGTGGCGATCCCCAGCAGTCTGTCCACAGTGAATGGTGAACGCAAAGAGCGAGCGGTTTACCAACCGAGAAAGGTAGAATAGGTGCGAAGGATATATGGGGCGGTGAGATATGGTATGCGTGTGTGCGTGAGTGTGATAAGATATCGTGAGGGTGGCGTCGCCGTGCGTACATATTAGCGAGGCTTTTCCCCTTACACCGAGGGGATTTTTTATGACATATGTAATCCACGTGGACAAATAAATAATTATTAAGAAGCCCGTATTGTGTCTTGATTATTTCGTACCCGATCCTCCGCTCCTTCACCTACTCGCTATCTCGTGGCCTGGCGAGGCCTGAAATCGAGCGAACAGATACTTCTTAGTATCTGTTATTTAGTAACAGATAGTTAAATATCTTAGTAACAGATATTTCTTCTTCGAATACATTAATCAATCCTTTTATAATTCATATTAAAATATAATTTTAAAAATCCTACCACATAATATTTATTTGTTATAGAAAATTGTACTAGAAATCTAAACTTTCAAATTATAATTTTATAATTTTATGAAATGATTAAAAAATAAAAAAAAAGTTATAAGATATTATTACAATGTTTTAAAAAATTATTATATTTTTTATACACGAATGGAATGAATAATTGTAATTTTATAATTAGCAGGATTTAAAAATAAATTAAAAAATTTGTTTTAAAGTAGCATATTTCTATCCGACTATATTATATCTCATTATATCTTTTAAATCTTATAGTATTAAAAGATTTCAACTGATGAATTTTTAATTCAATGATAAATCCAACAATTTCATTCGGTTTACTAAACTACAATTTTCATCAAAATAAATCTTTGTACTATAGCTAAGTATTACAGCTAATGTTATAGTTAAAAGCTTATACTATCTATCTTATCTACTAGCTTATCATATTATAATTTTAAAAACATGCTAAAAGATACATATAATCGATGATTATTTTTTTTTTCAATTAAACCACTTTTTAACATATTTTTATTTGGCGCTGGTATTTGGAAACCTCATAATAAATATATTAAAATCGTTAAATTTTTTTGCGAATTTATATTTTTGATTTTTTGCGGAAAATTAGTAAAAGTCAAGATTTCAAAAAAAAGGATCGAGATTAAATTGTGATTGTACTTACCTCCTACTGCCTTAATATAATTTTAGTTTCTTGAGTGCTGTTTAGGTTGCATAAATTTTAGAAATTTGGAATGGTTTAGTTGGTAATAATTTTTTATGCTTTATTGATTACCGTATATTTGTACATGTTTTTAGTACAAATATGTTAACCTAAAATACGATTACTAACTAAAATTAGTCTTTTTATATCGAAGTAAATTGCGAAAGGTTTTTAAATTCTCGATTGGTAACAATTTTTAGTTTGAATAATATAATTACGTACATTTTAATATCAGTTTTCAAAATATGTATACTAATTTGTTAATGTATTCTTAATAGCTTACTAATTAGAGCAATATATTTCAAATTACGGCTTTTGATAACATCAATTTAGTTTTAAATATTTAGTAATCCTTAGATATCTATTGTTTTTTTATGGTGTGACGTTCATGTCATCAATTTTCTGGTTTTACTTTTATATTTACTTTACTCATCTGTGGTAACAGAGATATTTAATCTATTTATCAAATTCTTACAAAAAAAATTTTAATTTGACAAAGAAATTTTTACTTAAAGTTCTTAATAGTATTTTTATTTGAAAATTTATTTGAAAATTTTTATGTTTTGTAGGGTTTTATAAATATTTTGACTTAATTTATTTTCTTAATATTAATTTATTCATTATTAGTTTTATTTTAGGAATTTTTTTTGCGACTATTTTTCAACTTTTAAATAATTTGATTAACAACATAAGCTTTTTATTATTTTTGATGATTATCAATAAAATTGATAAATTTTAATTGATTAATCAATTCATAATATTAAACGTATTTTTTAATTTCATTTGTGATCATTTTTACAAGTATATATATATATATATATATATATTTAAAAATGCAATATTTACCACAGCCGCACCGAGATTTTCCCATTGCCTTGCAGATTCCGCCCCTCTTTAACGACTCTTGTGAAAAAAATTAGGCGGCATTTTCAGATATAAAAGCAGAGGCAATAACTCTCTTGGATCTTTTTGCCAAGCCTTCCCAATCAGGTCGCACTATAAAGGAATCATGGTCAATTAGACCTTATTTTTTGATGTGAGTCAGCCATCTCACCTCCATATCCTGATAAAGTTATTTGGCTAGGCAGGGCTAAAGCTTTTTCAAGAGACAGCTCTCCTACCATTGATGAAGTCTTTCGAGTAAGTCTTTCACTCACATTTCAACCTGTATAAAACTAAAACGGACCTATGAAACCATTACATTTTATCCAGTAGAAATTTCGTCATGAATACGGTAAAAGGGTGGAAGTGTTTGAACTATTTTCCATGGAATCAAGTAAACTATCGATCCGCGATCTTGAAGAGTTAAAGTCCGCGATTATAAAGGATAGAGTCCGAGTTTTAAAAGAGTTAAAGTTCATGATTTAGGATAAAACTGCGTAAATAGTATCCGCGAGACCTCGACAGGTAGATTCCTCGAGCTGCGAGGGATAAAGATCGCGAACTGGCAAAGTTTAGATTACGTGACTAGAAAAAGATACCGAGTACGTAACACTGAAAGTACTGTTTTGCAGGTTTAGAAGTTAACTAGCTATAGAAATAGGCCAAAACCGCGAGCAATGTGAAGCGTAAGATGTGACTTAATGAAAATGCATATTTGTAGAACAGCAGGCGAAAATTACCGTATGAAATATTGAAGTGTTAGTATGAAGGAAAGCTGAATAAAAGAACTCTATCTTATCAACCATATTCAGTTTTATTTATTTCACGAAAACCTAACAATTCCGAACTCGATCCACTTATAGATACACGGGTTAGTCAGGTTTTACGAATTATGATTAACAAAGCATAGAATCGCGAATCAAAATAAACTTGAAAATTAAGAACTAACTTTCTTAAGTTAAAAGACTGGGAGTAATGAAAAGACTCAGTTTCATAGAGTCCTCTGTTCGTTCAAAAACTTTGAATCGAGTGTAACTTTGATGTGAATAAGGTTAAACCGGGCCTTGAGACAAGGCAATCAGTCGAAGTCGAACACTACGTGGACAAGTAGCTGTAATTAAAAATCACGGGCCCGAAATTAAAGTAAGAATGTTACGTTTTATAAGTATTATTTAATATCTATTCATATTTTTCAGTATCGATCAGTATGGTCAAAAAATGTATAAATAGAAAACTACGTTGAAATACTTATAAATTTTCAATAAACAAACTTATAGAAAATAGTTCTAATAACATAGATAGAATAACATCATAGTTATAATAGGTGAGATAATGTTTTCAAATTGATTTTTTCAAAACTGATTATACGTTTGTTTAAAATATAGAATTGAAACAACAGGAATTTGGAATGTAGGTACACACATAGAAATAAAATTATGAAGGCATTGAGTTGACGTTAATGATACGAAATTGAGAATACAATATGTAAATAATAAAATATGAAGAAAAGCATATAGGATGTTAATTATATACATTATATATATATATAAATATTTAACTTGCGTTTTAATGCGATTTACCTTTACAAATAATATTACGATCTCAATCCCGGTAATTCATGAACTAATATGAGGAAACGATAAATTGCCCATGATTTTTGTGATTAGGTGTTTTTCTCGCCTGCAATTAATACATTTATTGATCACGGTTTAACAGCTAATCGATTATCTATCATTAATTATCCAAAATCTTGTTATCAGAATATTCACAATTGTCAGAGTTCCTGCATGACTCCATCAAATATATGCATTACGGCTTAATAAAACTGTCTTAAAATCCGACATTGGTAATAATAATTGATGTCATTCATGATGCAGTATTTTAGCCCCCTTCAACTTACCGCGTACTCTTATACATTGTCACTATCTAAAAAAGATGCAAAATGGTAATTTTATTCCTTAGTGGTTATTGGCTCGCTTTATGATCTTGAAAACATTGCTTCATCATAAAGCCTTTTTTATAGAGATATCGGATGCTCTTAATTCGGGTGGCGATGGTTCTTTGGTAGGCTTAACTAACTTCAATTATTTTCATATCTTAAATAATAAGCTATAACGCGTTTTAATTTTAAATGCAATGAAAATCGTTAGATCATGTTAGATTTATTCAAGTTTGCGACAGTATAGTTACTAGTTTTCTTTTCTATTAATTCAGCTACCTGAACTTTTGTCTTTGGTCAAAATTGTAAGTCAGACACTAGTCATCGCGAGACGTTCATTCAAAAGCTATTGCTTGTGAAATTATTTACTTGAACATCAAGTAAAAATAAATCGACTGGATTTTTAGATGAAAGCATGCCATTGTTTAATTTTTTTTGATTTTAATATGATTGATATCCGATTTCCGACGAAGGTTTTCAAAAGATGTGGAGAGATATGAACAGCTCCAAGTTTATCATCGAGTCCGACTAGTATCTAATTTTTAAAAAATAAAAATATGCAAATCAATACATTCAAATAACTTTTGCTAACAGAACTACCATGGAAAGCTCTAATTGCGGTGACAATTTAATCTTAAGAGGTGCTGGCTTTGATTTCGTACAGAGAAGATTAGCCTTTATCTCCCCGGCCTTATTTATATTTTTATTAGATATGCAGGCACAATACACCCGCTAATTTACATAGCAGATAATGCAATTGTAATATCTGAAACTCATTTTTTCATGGTTACCCTTCGGGCTAACGCAACATCATTAAAAAGCATTTAAGTCGCTTCTATTTTTCTCTAAAATTTTTAATAAGAAAGACAGAATTTGATCTCTTAGTCTATCTTATCCTAACATAGCTCTTACATCAATATTTTTGCCTGATGTGTGTATCGGAAATATTTCACAGAAAATTTTAAATTCAGTTCTCATTAATTCATGCCTTTTGTCTTAATGGTAGTGTGCTTCTTTGTGTGGGGTTTATTAGATTGTCGAGTGAAACCTTTGCTGCTTCATACGTATTTGTATACGTACCTGTGAGAATCAACTCCAAAAATACTTCCTGATTCTGTCAAAAAGATTGACAAATCAAAGCCTAATTACAAGAAAAAGATAAGTCAGTACAGGTGTAAACAACATAGTTCATACCCGAAAGCGTTGGCAGAGTGGATAAGCTGAGAGACGATGATTGAACCCCATTAAAAAAATCGTCACCATCATATACAATTGAGCCTCAAGCAATCTGAGATCTCATTTTATGGAGCACAACCTGTAGACTTCGGAACATAGAAAATACAGGATAAGAATAATTTTCCCGTACGCCTTTTTTTCGTCTTTATTGATACGGTACCTGGCACTTTAAGAGCATCTTCTTTATCATTTATCATTGAGTTGTAGAATCATAGCCAAAGCAATAAATTATTACAGGTATTCATAAGGACCTTTTTCTTTGAAATTGAGCAATCCATTTCATAATCATTATCTGCGCGTACTATATCAACCTACTATCCACGGTATAAATCTTGTATCAATAAATGCCTCCTGTATGCATATCGAGTAAAGAGCGAACCTCGAATTCTCTGTCCTAATTAATTAGAATAGTGAGAAGGAATAAGATATTTTTCGAGATAACTTTTAACTTCTAAGCTTTCTATGAAAAATCATTTCTATAATCATTCTGTGTCAAACTTTTCTTTTATCCAGTATTAGGCTGAACATAGTTTCAATAGAGTAAGTCTTGCGTAATAGCTCTGGAAGAATCGAAGATATAAGGATTAAATTTTTTTATGTTACGATGAAGGATCCATATAGTTTTTTATTCAATATTTGTATCAAAGAGTAATATTATTGGCATTGCATGGCTTTATCTAAACATTGTTTTTGCTAATATAATAAGTTTTTAGGTTTTTTTTTTGTAAAATTGTAATACTTATTTTTCTTTCCTTAACCTAACCGTGCTACATGTAGAATCATCATTTATTATTATTATTATTTTATTAGAAATTAAAATTTATTATATATTAAAATCATAACTTAATTAATAGAAATTTTACAATTTCCTTTTTTTATATTTTTTTACACTTTTATCTTTTAATATGTTTTTCATGTTTGAAAAGATTAACAACAAATTTTTACAATTTATTGCTAACAAATTTTTTTTAACAATAGTTAATAACAAATTATAAAAATTTTCGTTTAATTTTAATTTAAATATTGTTTCAATTTTTATTTCGAAACAATTTGTTTTCATATATTGTTGTTAATAATAAATGTTTACAAATTAATTAACAGTTTGTAACGAACGTTACCCAAGATACGGCACCGTTCCCTCCCCGGTCCCCTCCAATCAATTGCGACATGCGAGGCAGCTCAATTGCCTCGTATGATACAATAACGGCGAGTAAGAAACCCGGAGGGATCGAGGAGAACCTGGCTCGCCGGGAGGTGTAGGAACGCCTCCACGTAAACCCAAAGCCGCGCGAGTGGCCCTCCTCCGAGATCTAACCGCCGGGTCTTTAAATCCGGCAACCCCGGCGACGGCCGGAATGAAACGGTGACCCGAGAGGAGGGCTCCGGAACTAAAATTGAGTTCCGGGAAATAGAAAAGGCGGAACAAGGAAATAAAAGGAAGCTGATCGGAAGACGCGAGGAGATTCGAAAGAGATACGTAGGACAGAAGACGGATCGCGAGGAGATACCGGAGCCTGAGACCTCGCTCCACCTGCAGCATCACTGAGAAAAAGGAGGAGAAGACGGAAAACAAGCGTGGACGGGACCCGAGGCCCCCACGACGACCGGAGCCCGGGAAAAGCGGAGGACAGCGAGCACCTCACCCCGCCGTCGAGGCCTACCGAAGGCCACAGGTGTCGAAACAAAAGCGAGCGGCCGCCGTAAGTAATTTAAGAATCATTTTTTTTATTGTATTGGCGTTGGATTTCAGGCCCCCGGCATCCGAAATTGTAAACATAGCGAACCTTGGACACAGCTGATCGCGAAGTCAGCTGTCGCCAAGGCTGGGCGCCGGCTAGGCGGTCCCCCCTTCTGTTAACCGTTATCAATTCGCTAATTGAGGAATGGATGTAGTTTGCGAACGAATATAATTATAGTATATTTTTTTAATTAATATTAGAACTGTAAAACGCGCTATTATATAAAATTCTTTTTTTTTTGTCATTATAGATATTGTCAATAAAAGTGCGGTTTCCGGGATGACGCGAATAAACTATTTTTTTTCCTTAATTTAATCGACTTTTTTTTATTTGCTCCCCCCTCACTTCTACCCCGAACCTTGGAGCCGGCGAGCTCATCCCTAGTGACGATTCCCCTCTTCACCGCGTGCCAACCCAGGCTCCGCGTGACAAGTTTAATATAATGATAATTGTTATTTTTTTTAATACAAATCCACAATTTTTTATAAATGCCCAAAGAGTAAGGAAGTTGAGGAATTGTGGTTCTGCGTGGTTTACATTTTTAATAGTAGGACCATTGCACCTTATTTTTAACGAAATATTCGCACAAATTCGTTGTTTTGTATCTTTTTGGGGAATATTCAATTTTTTACCTCTTTAACAAAACATTAACATTCCATAATATTTTGCAAATATTTTATGTAAGCAAAAAAGAAGACATCTTTAATAAATATATATTTTTGGTTAAAGTGCATACTCACTAAGGCTAGCGATTGACTTTCACATCTGGACGTAACAGTAAATACTAAAAGCTTAAATTCTGACAAAATATATTTTTTAACTTAGTGTTAAACTATAGCATATAAACATATTTATCAATTATATCAGTAATTGTAGAATTTTTTATATTTATATGTAATTGAAAATATATGTACTTATTTATTTTTTCTCGAAATTTCACCTACAATTAACATATTTATTGTGATTGAAAATTTTGTAAAATTTAATTTAGAATATTTTTAGATTACCTAAATTTTTAGATCAACTAAAAATACTTTTACAATAATCGCTATGCTCTATTAATACGTATATGATGTCTTTTTTAGTATCAATATATAATTTAAAACTTAGCTAATAACAGATTCAAAAATAAATCATCTATTAAAAAAATTTACATGTAAAAACTTCTATCAAATCTAAAATATATCTATAAGAACTACATCTTTGAGAAAACCAATTTACAAAAAATAAATTTAACCTGTTGAAACCTAAGATTAAAGTTATTTAACAGAAGCTTCACAAAAAATTTCATAAATAAAGATAATGAATAAATTTTTTTTTTGAAATAATTTTTTTTATAATTATTATTTTAGAATAAAAGTTAATATCATATTCTTATTCTAGAAATTTTTTAACATGTGTACAAATTGGGTGAGAGTCAATGACACTTTACGACGACAGGCGCTGTCGCTGAATATGATATAAGTGAGAGAAAGAACACTTACGGGTGAGAGACAGTGATCCTAAATCCTAAATCCCAAGAATATGTGTTTGTGTGGTAGTCATAATGATTTTTCGTTAAACCCAGTTTCGTGTATAAGAAAATCGTGTGCGTGAAGAGGAAAGAGCACGCCAATTTATAAGCGTAGCGCGGTGAGGAGGAGAGAATATGCCGGTTCGTTGATGAATCGAGGAGAAGATAGAGTTAGAAAATAAGAGCTGTAGGTGCGATGCAGTGAGGAGGAGAGAGCTTATTAGCTAGACCCGACGGCAGAAGTTTGGTTTCGATGTGCTTAAGCATAGGCCTATGTTTAAGCAGAGAAACCATTATACATGGCTAAATTGGCTTAATCACGGCGCCAATTTTCCCGCGACCCGATTATAATTAAAAAATGTAACTAAAAAAGTAATATCGAATATATTAGGTAAGTTATATTATATATATACAGAAAGAGGGAGTCAGAGAGAAAATAGACAATTAAATAGTTTAAATATTATAATGCAGATACGTTTTGCGGGGAGGATAGGTAATATCAGCTTAGCTAGCCCAAGATTTTTTAGAAAAGCGAAGCTGAAGCGGAAAAAAGAATAATGGACTAAAAAAGGAAAAGGATCTGTAAGAACCAACAGCAAGAGAGATCGCAGAGAGAACAGCAGCATTCCCTATACTTATCCCACCATATATCACCAGAGTCTGCAGCGCATGAATTCCATCCTTCTTTCTCTCCTGAAGTACCGAAGACTAGGAAATTTTCTAAATGTGATAATTTTAAAGCTAGCAATAACGTGAAGACCAGCACTTCGCGTTCTTACACCTACTCACATTACAATCATAGAAAGAAAGTGCTATTATCACTGCATCAAAATTTAAATGCCCTGGCTTTTTCGTAAACCACGACTTGCTAATCTTAACAAAATTTGCTTTATTCACAAATAGCGTGTTCACAAAACTTAGGCAATTATTTCGATAAATATTAAACTACTCGATGAAACTAAATTGTATGAATTTTTTTTTTGGGTCACTAACTACTTTTTTGTAATTTTTATGTAATTTATATTTATCATTTTTAGAAGGAATAAATTCTACTGTTCCTGCTAGAGATCGTACCGAGGATATTTAAATATCTTTTTCGTGTTATATCTTTTTTTTTCACTTCTTTTTCCTTCATCCTGTACTCTCGTTCCCTTCACTTTTCTGCCCAGTGCCAACCAACTTTCGCACCTCTACACAAACCTTTTCCATACACTCAAATCGCCCTAATTTGATCCCTTATCACTCTTATTCGTTTCGCGCCAATTTATGCAGTTGTTATTCGCATCCGTGACTCGCTTCTCCCAGAAATACATATTTTTACACACACATTTTGCACGTCATTAATACACACAGTCACTCACACGCAAAATCATATCTAAAAATTTGCAAACGTACGACACACACTTACGTACGTACACGCAACTTTATTAATAAAAATGCATACTATTCGTATCCATTCACTCTCTCTCTCTCTCTTACTCACTACTTTTAGAAATAGTGTCTGTTTCTAAACAGTGTCTGTTTCTAATTTTTTAAAATTTTTTTATAAAAATAATAGATCAAGAGATAGTCAACCTATAGTTTCAAATGTAATAATTTCACATATTTAATAACAATTTATGTCCAAATTAAAAAGATTTTTACTTAATAAAATGTTCAACATGACAGATAAATCATTGAAAAAAATTTACGTTGCACCTACCAAGAATCTTCGTATATCAATTTCAGTTAGAATAATTACAATAAACTCATATGCAATAAGTAAGAAAAATGAAAAGGTATAGTAGTAAATTTCCAAATCCAAAAGATTCATATAAAAACAAATCAAAATGATACAATCAACTTCGAAAAAAATACAGTAGAGAACAGTAAATGAAATTGATTTTAAATTTGGATTTTTAAATTCTTTTAGAGAATTGAATTCACTCCAAGAAATGCCTCCGGAACCCTTTTTTCAGTAGAAATCCAGCAGTTCCCATTCTAGGGAACACAACAATGAACTGCTCGTAAGTAGCAGAGTTCTCTATGTACAGCTTACAGTATTTATTAGAGCATCGATGTATGTGCCGGTAGATTATTGTAAAATTGAAAAATAAGCAAGCTTTTTTCCCCCTTTCAAGAAGGCATTTTTATAATAAAATTAGAGTTACATAAATAACATTATTTATAGTAGCGCTAAATTGTTTAGTTTTTTTACCGCTCTCACCCTGTATCTTCATTGTAAAACTCACTTCTTCTCCCTATGATTGTTTCAAGTTATTTCGAAACAAATATACTATTCAACATATTTGCATTCCATAAACATCATTGTTTTCATACTTGTCGGGAATTCAATATTTTTAATACTGTAATTTGATAAATTTCTACAAATGTTATCATTACTGAAAAAGTAAAGTACATAAATTACTAAAAAGTTAATTATAAATTTTATTGTATAAAAAATTAAGTAAATATATATGAATATTTCCTTTTTCAAGAGTAATTTTTTATTTCTTTATATAACTTGTATATAATAAAGCTATACTTAGCCTTTAATATTTTAAAAAGTTCTTGAAAATAAATTTAAATATAATATATGCTAACATTTATGAACGTGAACACTGTCGCGAAGAAAATAACTACAAACAAGCATACCGAAAATTATGGAAAAAATATGCGAATGTACGGAACGGAACAGTGTATTAACGTGTAGAGCCAATATATTATCCAATTATCATAGATGACTGATAAAAAGGGTGTGGGAAGTGTACGAGGTAGTAAAATAAATTTTTTTATTATGTAAAAAACATTCTCATGCTTATTAGTTCCTACATATAAAAATTAATGTAGAGAGACAGAGTATTAAATTCCTTAAAACTAACTACAAGTAATAATAATACAGACAATGATAATATTTAATAACAAATATTTAAAATAAAGTATTCTAAAATGTAACAACTCAATATCGTGCTGCTATTCATTAATTTAGTCCCGTGAAATTATTATTAGCTTTCATATTTTGTGGATTGACTTGCTTATTATTCTACATGATTCTTATTTACATACACATGTTTACATACATTTTCCAAAAAAAAAGATAAAAAAAAGATGTGAATGAATAATAATTAAACCTGAGTACAGTTTATTATTACGTACACTAATATATATTGGGTTATATTATATATTAGCTAAATTATTATTTCAGTTAATAGGAATAGACACATATACGAACAATATTATAGATCAAATTTTCCTAATAATTTAACTACTTACATATGTAAGATTGAAATCCGACATTACACGGAAACTCCATAAAGGCTGCTTAAGTAACTGAATAAAAAATAGGTATGTGACAAACTTACCTAATAGCTTATGTATCAGGAATATTTTATTTATAGGGAAAATTATACTATTTTAGTTATAGAGGTAGCACAGGATTATATCAATTTTTAGTGTATAAAAAGATGCAGATGAAACTATATTTACATTACTTTTATATTACTAATTCAACTAATCGAATTTCAAACTATGTAATACTCACAGTATTCTCCAAAAACTAATAAATGATGTAATATGAACAATGCAAAGAATTAACCGCGTTTTTATTTGTACTGATGACTAAGCTTTTATAATTATAGATAAATTTACCCGAGTTATAGAATGTTTAAGAGTTAAAGATTGGGATTAAAAAATGAATAGGCAATCTTCAAGTGCGCGTGGGAATTTAATAAAAATCCTTACATTATCGTAAATAGTGTCACTAACTAGATAACAAGAAATAAGAAAGATAATAAGAAAGAAGCTACTGGTTTGTCGCGTAATCCCTGTATTAGTATAATTCTATCTTAATACAAATTTTTAGAGTGGTAAATTAGTGAAAAGCAAAAAAAAATAACTGAAAAGGTGATCTGAGAATCAAAGATATGAGTCAAATCATTTTCATTTTAATTTTATTATTCAGATAGAGTAGGCTCAAAGCTAGTCCAGGAAACATAAGTAAAATGAATTTTCAAAATACCAAAACATGTAGTTAAAAATCGAATTAGTTCTCTTTTCATCTATCGAATTTTCCTTTATTTTCCCAATTAGTATACAGAATATTAATTTTTAATTATAATGAAATTTTTATAAAAAAAAATTTTAAATAAAAATTAAAATATAAATTTTAGCTTATATAATTCAGTTATAATTCAGTTACCACTACCCGTTTCCCAGTATTGGCAAAACTTGAATCTAACGGTCGGAATATGAATCCTTTCACCATTATATACAGAACAAAACTAAATTATCAAGCTAGAAAGAGCAGATGAATATGTTGGAGGCATGCAATAAGTAATAATATATAACACAGCTGCATCGCTGAGCCTTGATAAAAAAAGTGCCAATTTTCTGAGGTACAAGGGCTATTTGTTTTGAATGTTCGCGTTATGTAGGCCGATGGACCTTATTTTATGACGCATCGAGTTACCCTAATTGAGAAAGAATACTTTACTCATCGTGGATTTTAAGATAGCTCGAAATTATTTTTCTTGCTGCATGAGCGAATGTAATAGCGTATTGTTCCTGCCTCGATGTTCACGTGGATGATTTAAGTATCGACGCTTAGTTTGTTGTAGTTTCTGACCGTTTCCTTAGAATGCGCCTATGCCTAGGATTCAGGCTTTGTAATAATAAAGATGAAAAAAAACGTACTCCCGAGTCGTTTAAATACTGACAATCTGTAAGACTCGGGATAGTTCCACTGAAAAGTTCACCGAAAAGTTCACCGAAAAGTTCCACCGAAAAGTTCCATCGAAAAGTTCCATCGAAAAGTTCCATCGAAAAGTTCCACCAAAATGTTCCACCGAATCTTACTGGTTTTATAAAAAAAATCATTTATTTCGGTATTCATGCAATATTATTTAATATGACTCCAACATTATATATGTGTAACAGTGTGAGAGGCTATTTGCATGTGTGTGTGAAAATTCATGGAATAATAAATTTATGTAAATCAATTTCATTTAATAAATTTTACGATATATATACATGTATGTGTGTGTGTATGTATGTATTTATGTATGTAAGTTTTATATGTACATATAAAAGATCTTTTCAGTACAAAAGATAGCATATAAAATTTATGAAAAACCATAAAAAATTAAAATAATTTCAAATATATATTAATCATTAATCAATATAGATATATATAATCATTTTTTTATTTTCTTAATACCAAAAAAGATCCTTAATTAGTAAATTTCTGTAAAATATATACATGTGTAATTAAACGATTAACCTTTATCTTCAAATTATTTATCGAATTTAATTTAAAGCCTTCATGTATGTGTTGTCATTTTCTGTAAATACAAATGAATAATTTAAATATACTTACACACTTTTTTTATTCCTAATAAAATTAAAAACTAATATGGACTTGTATATACCAGATTTTGATAAAAAAACTAAATAATATAAAACGTAATAACACGTGGTGCTGGGCACATATCTAATAATTTTAAATTACAATTACTTTTTTCTAGCAAAACTTTTTATTAAAATTATAAAATAAGAAATTTTCAGTTTTTAAATATCATAAATAAGATAAAAAATGTTACTTTATATGTTAGAATATACCCGAGAAAAATTACTGTTTATAGCTTTACCTGTATTTCGATTTAATCAATATGAATGAAATTAAGTAATTTAGAATTATTGTAATTTATTTATAAATTTCACATTTATATACGAAAAATTAATTTAATTTTTTTTAATCATATAATAGTATTTAATAAATATTATGAATTATCAGTAAATATTTAATTTTAATTGTGTATAAACTGAGAATCCATAGTTTTATCAATTTTAAAACAAAGTATAAACTAATAATATCTAAATGGTAAATTTGTTTTATTTTATTTTATAATTGTTAAGAAAAAAAATCATTTCACAATTTAGAAACTATTTAAATTTATATGAAACACGCTCTCAAAAAAATTTATATACATTTCACGATCATTAGATATTTAAAATCAAACAGTGATTCGATTCTGTTTAATTAATTAATATATTTTACAAACTTATAATTTTTTGGTGAATTATCCGATATAATTGGGTTTTTTTTCAATTTGAATTTTTCAATATATTTAAAGGATCACGCATATAGCGAGCAAATACTTCTTTTTTAAAAGTATCGAAGTGTCTGCGGTTAATACTGTTCTGTCGTTCTCGCCACGCTGGTCGATTCTTACGAGTTTGAAGTCCCCAGTGGACTGTAAATATTGGCGTAAGGACCTTGAACTTGTATCCCGCAACGTACATTTCATAAACCTGCAATCGATATGAATTCTGTAATAATGTATCGATCCATAATAATAATAATGTATAACTTTTATTTCTATGTAAATGATTAATTTTACATTTAAAAAATTAAATACATATTTATATACATTCAAACACATAAAAATTCTTATGTATTTTAATTTACGTATTAATAAGATGAGCTATTAGAATTTCTCAGAATGATATTTTATATTTTAAATATTTTGATTATCTCAATATATATTTATACTCCATTAGAAGCCAGATAAAGAAACTTTGTAAATTTAATTTTCAGTAGATGAAAAAATTTTTATGTACTTGTATCATAGTAATAAAATGATAGTGAAGTAAAGTAAAATTTAGAAGAAAAACACAAATAAAAATTTAAATAGCTTAACTTTTATTGATTTTCAAATAAAACTTTGGTTTTACCTAAACAAATACAATTTATTGCAATTAACTCAAAAGCTATTTCTACATACTTCATTTTTTTGTTATAAAAAACGCCTTATATTGTATTTTAAAATTATTCTATCATGATTCATAGATGTAATCTTTTTTATGTAAAGTAATTCTTTACATTGAATACATCACTATATATTTAAAACATTAAATAATGGCACAAATTTAAATTTACATTATAACTGATTCTACTGGAAAGCATCTTTATCGGTTGATTTAGAGTGAAAACTATATGAATTAAATTTAAAAAGTTTATTTTGAGTAAATAATACAATTATCAATATTTTTAATGTATGTTTTATAAACTTTACTATTGTTACGGCCAAAGCGACGGCCTGCATGAAATTTTTCTTTTTTTTTATCATCCGTTTCTCTACATTTTTTAAATTATCCGTCTTTCACAACTTGTACTTACTAGACGGATAAATGACATGGCAAGAACTAGATGCGGCTGCAGGCAGATAAGAGAAGAAGTATTATGTCTGCTCGCATTACGAGTAAGCTCGAAATAAAAAAATTCAACCAAAAAATACAGGTCAAAGTCCGGCACGTTTGAGTTCTACGTTTATGACACTTTACAAACCGAATGTGCGTAACCTATAGGGTTCGATGCTTAGTCAAACACCAGGCTACGCAACGTTCTTATGTGATAATTAAATATCACTCTCTCTTCTTTTCTTTCTTACTTCAGGTTTTTCTATCACGAGTCAAATGTTTCAATACATCGCGCGGGTATAAGAATTAATAATGATAAAAGCTAGGTGCAATTGCAGCCGGGCTAGAAAGCCGCGGCTACGAATACAATAAACCACCGCGTTTTGGTTGTAACAAATCCGAATCAAAAATTGACCCGAAACAATTCCTTAGTCCAACCAGCTCGCATCAAAGGTCCGCTTATGATATTTCATCACGCGTAACCTGTAGGCCTCAGAGTTACGACAAATGCAAGTTAAGAATATCTTTTTCGTGCGCTATTTTTACGTTTTTATTGATGTGGCATCTAGCACTATCAGAGCATCTTCTTAGAATTTCAGAACCAATAAAACTTTAGAGGTATTCATAGGGACCCTTTTCTTTGAAATTGAGAAATCCCTTTCGCAATCATTATCTATGCGTTCTGTATAAAACCACTATCAAATAAATACCTCCACTATGTATACCAAAAGTAAAGAGCAAATTCTCAAAGTACAAATACTTTCAAAGTACAAATTCTCTAATTTAATTAGAATAGTGGGAAGGAATAAGATATTTTCCGAGGTAAACTTTGTACGAAAAAACATTTCCAAAATCACTCTGTCGATCTTTTCTCTTGTAAGGTTCAGTACTAGGCTAAATATAGTTTCAATAAGACCAGTCTTGTGTAGGTTTAGAATTTTCAGCTAACGAAATTTTAAGAGAGAATATAATAGCTCTTTAAGAATCAAAGTCATAAAGATTAATTTTTCTATATTACAAGGAAGAACTCGCATCGTTTATTTTTTTAAAAATTGGGAGGAATAATTATTTTGAACTCTCCAAAACCAGTATTAATTAATTTACCCAACTATTAATTAATTCTCATATCATCCAATTGACTATTCAAAAAATCACTGCAGATAATATATATTTATATCTACATAGATGTATATTCTACTGCAACTAGTCGTACGGCAATCGAACCTCTTTATCTTGTTATCTATATTTTTCTGTTACTGCATCTTTTTCTGTATATATTTTATGTATAGTAACACATTTTTAAAAAATTTCGACCTTTGAATAACATTATAAATTCGCGATTATCCAATCAATAAAGAATCCTATTAAAGATTTGCTTAAATTAATATTATTGCAACTGTACTGTTTCATTTAAAAATTTTTTTTTAATAAAATTTTAAGTTTTTTTATATACATATTTCTAATACTTATTTTTCTTTCCTCAATCTAACCCTTGCTGTATAAAAAATTATCAATTATCATTATTATCATTTCATTACAAAATTATAATTTTTTAAAGATTAAAATCAGTTAACTTAATTTTACATTTTTCTTTTTTTTTATTTATACCTTATCTTTAAGCATTTTTGTCAATTTTTAAAACAATTAACAACAAATTTTCACAATTTATTGTTAACAGTAGTTGTTATCAAATTAACTTAAAATTTAAAAACATGGTGGTTGCCATTTTTATTTGAAAACAAATCCACAATTTTTTTTTAAACGTTCAAGTGTTCGTACTGAAGGTAAATTCTCTAGACCCTATAAGGGATACTTTATTTTCAGCGCCGTTTTAACGAAATCTGCATCCCGTGCTAGTTTCCTTCAGTTGTATGCACAAAAAAGATAAAACCTTAGTAAGCAATAGATCTCTGTATTAAATACAGTAGTTGCTTTCAGGGGGTACCGGGTGAAGGTTTAATTTGGTTATAGTAAAATTTAACCTTTTCACGTAACACTATCTTACAATGAAGTAAATCCAATTATTGTTTATTATTTGGATGTTATGATAGATTGTATAAATTAGTGTTTTAATATATACTTTACATTAGTGGAATACTTTGTTTTAATTTTGCAATAAATCTTATTTGTCGACTGTAACTATAAACTAACTTCCTTGAAAAATATCTTTCTATTAAAATGTTTAATATTGATTATCTAATAATTTTCGTTTATCGATTTTTTCTTAAAACATTTTTCAAGTATTTAAGTTACCATCCATATAATAATAAAAGTTTTTAAAGTAAAATAGTGTCAAATATAACGTTAGTGTATATTAAGTTCGTACAATGGTAATCATAATGAAAAGAGCCGAAGGCTTACATCATTATGCAAGTTAATATATGAAAATGCCGATCATTTTTTATCAAACGCCCTAGGCATGTTTTCGTGATAAGAAACGACTGGGAATCGCTATATTTTATGGAAGGGAGGGGTTCTTAAAACAACTTAAAACATCAATAAAACGTTTTAACCCTTAAAAGTGGATCAAAACACTGTCAATTTTTTTACTGAGCATGAGAACAACAATGAAAAAGGATAAAGAGACGACGTAAACTGAGCTAATCTTTGGTACAGGATTACATTACAAAATAAAAATGTATTGGTTAATAGTTTTCTATTTAGTAAATTTAATTATCCTAAATCAAGATTATCTGTTGAAAAACTTACACAAAGTTTTTATGTACCAGAGTTTGTCACTAATAATGTAAGGGAATTGCAAATAGCATTTAGGATAAGACCATAAGTAAATCAGGAGGGCTTTTATGCAAAATCCACCGCTAGTTTTACCTTTACATTTTTGCAAGTTGCTTTGGCTTAGAAGGAGCTGTATTTTGCTCTGAGTTAAAAGACTTCGGCAGACTAACAACGATTTACAGTAAACCGTGGAAAAAGAGTATAGTCTTTACACCATAAATATTGAATTTTTTTTATTATTACAAAAAAAAAATTTTAAACAAAATTTCATATTATTCAAACTTTTCAAAATAAAATAATTTAAGTACCAAAAAAAGGAAATAGAAAAGAAAAGGAGAAAAGGAATCATGGGTATACATTCGCCTACATTACTTATTACTTATCACATCTACGTAAACGTATTTACTACAGATATGTGTATGTACATGTATAGATATGTATTTATATGTGTGTATATATACATACATATATATATATATATATTTTTATATCTACTTTGTATTTAATATATTAAGACTTTTTAAATATCAAAAAGTAATAATGTACATTTTTAATTGCATTAAGTTTTGAGTATTTTGATGTACAATACAAAAGGAAAAAAGAATTAGGATATGTTTTTTTTACAGGATATTATATTTTAAAATTAAAAAACTGTTAAGATTCCAAAAAAAAAAGAGACACATATAGATATCGAAAAATTTAATGCATCAATTTTTAAATAAATTATAAACACTTAGAAAAATAAAAAAAAAACTTAACATACTTAGATAATGTTAAGGAAATTAATTAGGTTTGCTTTGATCAAATTTCTATCTGTAAAAATGGATATTACATCGTGAAGTATGTCGTAACAATCCTACATGCGTGAAATACATTTCGCAGACAGCAGTCAGTAGTATTATCAAGAATAGATGCAGAAAAATGAATTAAGATAAGTGATGGAATCGTATATTACTTTTCTGAGCTTTAATATGAGATACCTGAGTATTTCTGGTGTAACCATAGCCCATGAAACGCTCGTCATGTGGAGGAACTGTATCCTTCGCGACGTAGAAAGGTTCGTATAGGAACTCGAAGTTGGTAACATCATGGCTCACGTATGCCTTACCCATTTTATAGCCTGATACCTCGTCCAAAATCCACCTTCAATGGGGAAACTTTAATATGTTGGTTACAGGAAAATTTCATAGATTGAAGGCATATACTTACCGCGTAAAATTTGTTGCGTACTGATTGTGAATAAAGACCTTTTGATGAAACGGTCTGGCTAAGCCCTTTTTTGCTAATCTGATTAATTCCGTTTTATTTTGCGGAAATGGAGCTCGTATATCTAATTCATAGGTTGGAACTACAAAAGCACATTTCTCACAATTATCGGTTTTCAAAAACTCCTCAAGGACTCTGCTTGAATTTGTACTTGGAACAATATCTATATCTGTTAAAAATACATAATCATTTTGACAGTTTTTTCTTGCCAAATTTCGCATGTGGTTTTGTGGATAAACGTTGCGAATTCTCCAATTAATATGTTCAATCGATATAGATCTTGTCAACTCATTAAGAGTGCCCTCAGGCTTCTGACAGTTTAGAAAATCTGGTAATCGATAGTATCTTGGTTGGAATTTAGGTGTTCGATTTCTAGGTATAATAAACGAAAATACTACACGCTCGCGAATAGGTTCGTAGCAACGGCGCATATATTCAATGTATTTCTGCATAATCTCAAATTCCTCGTCCCCGGCAATAAACAAAGCCACAGATATTGTTCCAGACCATTGGTGAACCACTTGTACTATTGAAAAAAGTTTTTCGAGAGAACTTTGAGTAGCCAAGCAGACTCTTGTTGACTTGGAAAGCTCATTAAAGCGTGAACCTGTCATTGCCGAGTCAAACATACGATACATTCTACGTGAATCCCAGCGTCCATATCGAATGTCAAGATTCAATAAACTCGAATAATCTACAGAAAGCACCTGTTCTTGAGTGAACAGTTGATAAGGCATATCCGAGGGACACGAAGATCCAATAATTGTGTACTCGTTCAAGTTGTTCTTTAGAGTGTTCTTCGACTTCATTTCTTTTGAAACGCTCTGTAGTTGTTTTAAATGTAAAGACTGATTGCAACTTTTTGACTGAAGTAGCATACAAGTTAAAAATATGTTTGTTAACCCGAGAACTATGACACTTATCAAACTGAGGTTCCATGACCGACATCTGAACTGTAACATTTGAATAATTAAATGAATTAATTTTAATGTATATACCTTATAATTATTTAAGTTTTGTATAATAAAATATTCTAAAATACTGACCTAATTCCCTTGAAATTAATAAGTACATCTTTGAATATAAAGAGAGGTAATAATAATAAAATTTTTCATAGAAACACACCATATTTTATGTACATAAGGCTAACTATTCCTTATTTTCATAATTAAAGAAAAAAGTAAGTTTTACAATTAAGAACTAAAAATCTTAGTTGAAGAATAAGACTCTACAAATGATTCTTAAAAAAAATCATGTAGTAAAAGAAACAGAAAAATTACCGTAATAATAAATTTAGTATAAACAAAAATATTTTAAATAACGAAATAGTAAAAAGAAAAAAGAAAGATGCATGTACAAAGAAAATACGAAAAAGTTATAAATTCCATTAGATAAGTTCTACATTTCTTAAGGTATACAAATCTAGTTGTAATAGCAATTTAAATATGAGAAGTTTAAAGCTTTTTCACAATTCTTGTTCCTCTTAGTGTGATACCTTACTGACAGATAACATACAAGAAACTTGTTGACAAGGTAAACAACTTGAATATTTGCTGCAAAAACTGATAATTCACTTTTTTTGGGAAAACTTTTTTCATGTTATTTCTGGTTAATTTTGATTACCTTTATCGAAACAAAAATCATGAAAAATTTGTAATAACTGCAGTAAACTTTTAATTCTTTAATTTTGATTCATTGTATTTCTTTTTCTTATTTCTGTATAATAAAATGATTTATATAATTTAATTAATAAAAATTAATTTACAATGGAATTAAAATTTTTTATGAAATCCTTTATTTTAAAATTTCTTTATCTGTATGAATTTGTTCATTTAAATTGAATACATATTTGCTGATATACAAATATTCATTTAAATATACAATTTAATTCAAACCGAAATTTATTATTTCTGTGACAAACTTTTTAGATAGACGTTTAGATTATTCTGAAAAGACCAGCGTATTGTATGATTCATGCTTTAAAGACTGAATGTAATAAAAACCCATTTCAAATGCATCATAGAAAAAAATATCCATGAAAAGAATATAAGCAATTTTTTGGAACGCAAATTAAGAAATAAAAAGTCAAAAAGATGATTGTATAAAAAAACTAAGTTTCAATATATTAAAGTATATCTTGATCAAATAAAGTTATTTTATAATAAAATTACAAAATAAAATTACATAATTTATAATGTATTCTAATCTTATATTTAAATATTCATACCATAATTTAAGTTGAATTATTACACATTGAATAATGAATATGATAAATTTATGTTTTAAAGCAATTTTTATTTTTTAAATAAAATAAAAATGTGTAATTGGGTAAAGTATTTTAAAAATAGGAAAGTCTCACAAATGAAATGAATTTTTAAAAATTATACAATTTTATTATCGAAATTCCTTACTAGAAACGTCAAGCAAAAGTCTAGTACCTAAGCTTAGCTAGAAGGGTTAGCTGAGACTACATTAAAGGGGAATAATTGTAGCGGCGTAATGAAAACGAACAGTAAAGGGAGGGTTCGAATTAAATTTAAAAGAAGTAAGAGCGATTGTGAAAGGCTAATGTGGAGTGAAGTAAGCCCACAGAAATATATAAAAGAGCCAAAAAATTAAGAATCGGAGTTTTCTTTTCTTCTAATAGGCCGATGATACCTCTTGAAAATAGATCTCTCTTATTAAAAAATTATCTTTTCATAACAAATTATTTTTTATTTATGAACCATGTCTGATAATTTAAGATGACAAAAAAATGTTTTCTGGTGTTTTATGATATGTTCTATTATTAAAAATCACAAAAACCTCTTTTTTAAAATATTAGTTAGTGAAAAGAAAATTTTTTAGCAACAGTTATTACAAAAAAAATACAGTTTTATTTGCAATGTATGAAGCCAGGGATTTTATTTTAAAATATCAGAAATCCATTGTACCAAGAGGTTTTCGATTTTAACTTTATGAAATGTTCCGTCATAACATAGAGTATTTTAATTATAATCAGGAAAGTTAGCTCTTATGGACTTTTTGTCAATTAACGTGTTGGGTGAATTCACGTTAATTTTGGTATTAATAACAGACTGATGAGTTATTCATAATAAAACGATATCAATCGTGACGAGGGTTCTAATTTTATTACGCATTCTATAGTCTCAAAGTTTAATAAACGTCAAAAATAGTAGATATAATTTTAATATAGATTTTAAAACTCCGATCGATTAATTTAAAGTCATGTGCCAACTACTAAATACAGTAAACTATAATTTTTTAAATTCAAAATGTAAAAACCCAATAAGCTTATACAAATAAATTTGATAAGGCTGGATTGTAAAAACCCGGGGAGGTCGTTGAAACAGATTAGTTCCTTAATCTAATCCTTCAAAGCTTTGGCATTCTTTTTAATTTCGAGCTCGCATAATTATCAATACTAAATTTAATATTCCTTTTTTCTTAAACCATTTTATTTTCAGTACAAACTGCAACTTTCATACATAGTTCATGTCAAAGAACTAAAATAGAATTACAATAAATAGACATTTTTTCATAAGAAAAGTTTTTACAAAAAACAGAAAGTTTGAAGACACAATATCTCATTTACCAAAATTAATAGAAAAAAAAAATTAACAATAAAAATAAAACTTTAATATTAAGATTAAAAATGAAATCAGAATATTTTCGAAAAGAACTCAATGCACACAAAATAAGTTTTTCTTAAAGTGTATTTTATTAAATATAAATTATTCTAAAACTTTTGTCGACGTACTTCAGTAAGAAATATAATTATTAACAATTTCTGTAGGTTTCACTGAAATGAAAAAATCATGATATGATGGGATAATTTAATAAATTGTTGTATATTGTGCTTTGTAAAAGACTACAAAAATTTTCTTAATCGGTAAAAGTGTCTTGATAAATATTAGCCCGCCATTTTTTCATCTGATTCTTACAGGAAATATTTTTCTAAATCAATATATTGAGTTACCACAATAGTATTTAGTACAGATTGTAAACATGGTCAAGCTTGTGATGCGGATATTTCCACCTCCAGTACAGAAAGAGGGATTTTGGTAGGATGGAGTTTGTCAGCTCCAGGGTTCGGTGAAGAGAGGGTGAACGAGGTAATAGGGATGTAACCTAATATATAAATAAAAAAAACAAATGATAATCTTAATTTTTCCTCCTGGACCGTCGCTGTGGAGTGAGGAAAGTCATTTTTTTAAAATAAGTAATAGAACAAAAAATTTAATAACGTAATGTTTCCAACTAATCGAATATAATTTATTTTAATAAAATTAAATTAAACTAATAACACGTGTGGAATAAACGAAGCAATATTTTCTGGATCTTCGTTAGCCCGGAGACAAAAAAACGTACTCACGCTTCTACACAGATTAGGTACAAGACGAGGATTGGAGGTGCTAGAAAGGAAGGTACTCCTTCGCAATGATCCCTCGCTGCTCCTGCAGCTGACATTCAACGCCTCGGGTTGTCATCGTTGACTGAATATCCACTACCGTTAGTGCTGGTTCTCCTAAAGTTCATCAGAGCACAGGTATAGAGGGGAAGTCTCTCGATGACCTATCATCTTTAGTTCCCTAAACCTTCAAAGACTCCTCATCTGAACACATAATCTGATCTATGATATTTCTACTCTTGCGATCATAACTCTCATTAATTTCATTAAAAGTTGCTTTGAAATTCGCTAAAGTAACTCTTATTTCCGGGCTGTTGGATATCAGCGCAATTGTCTGATTGGCTATATTCGAATTTTCTCGCTGGTAATGTCAATTATGATTAAAACGCCAACGAGTATTTTAAATTAGAGAATAATATTTAACTAGTAAAAAAATAAAGAATAACTTCAAAATAAACAACATCGAAAAGAGGGGCTTAGAGAGACGAGCATGGTTCATCACAAACTTAACGAAAAATTTAAAAAATCTTAAATTTACGCAATGTAATAAAAAACACTTTTTTTAAATAAAAATCATGATAAAAATAAGATGAGTTTAAAAACTTTAAATATTCTTAACCAAACTAATATAATTGATAAATAAACAAATTTTCTATATACGTGTTGCGGCCGAATCGACACCCTACATGGAAAAACTTTTCTTTATTTCTTTATTTCTTTCTATCGTAACTTAAATGATAGTTTCAAATTATCTTCTACGTACAAAAATTTACGCTGACAATCAAGCAGCTCAACATCTGGCAAATGTTAGGCGCAATTGCAGCCAAGCTAGACAGATACAGCGATGATTAAAATAGGAAAGCGCATATTGAGGTAATAAACTCGAAACAAAAAGTCATTCTGAAAAATCTCCTGGGTCCAAGCGGCACGCGTCTGATACACAGAATTGCTATACCTCATAAATCAATTACGCATAATCTCAGGAATTAAGACAAGCTCGGGGCAATAATACGTTCCCGATACGCCCTTTTTCCGCTTGTACCGATGCAAAATCGGATACTATCGAAACATTTTCTCTAACAATAATTTTCGGAATATCAAAGTCCCAGCCAATGCAACGAAACTTTATAGATATTCACAGGAACCTTTTACATTGAAAGAGAGAAATCTTTTATCAAATACTGTACACATCTGTTATCGATAAGTACTTCCTCTATTCATACATGCATCAAGCAAGAGTGAACCTCGAATTCTTTATCGTAAATAATTACCATGGTAGATGAGTTAGAAATTTTTCGAGGTGACCATTATATATAAAGACTGGAAAAACATTTAAAAAATTAGTTTATGTATAATAATTCCATCGTTTAGTTTAATATTGAAAAGTCGTTACAAGACTTGTGTGGTATTAGTTATAGAGAGAATAAAAGATCTTCAAGAAGAACCGATTTGCCTATGTCAAAAAGGAAATGAAGCATAAAGATTAATAAATAATTTTAATACATCAAGCGCAGGACGTTTCTCAATTACATTGTAAAACTTTTGAGGCCGTATCAAGTCAGAGCTAGCAAATTCACAAGGGCATAAATCATGCATATTGTTTTAATTTTTGACCCAATACTACTACGCAAGTATTTACTTATTATACTTTTAGAATTCACGCTGTAGTCAAACCTTTTAATCTTTCTCTGTTTCCCCCTCTTAATATCTCTCGCAAAAAGCTATTGCATGTACAGTAATATATTTATACAACAGTTTGTAAAATTCATAGGTATGTAACCAATAAGAAACCTTTCCAATAATGTCCGGTCAATTTAATAAATTTTTATTGCCCTTAATAATTATTTTTCCCTTAATCTAATCCTTGTTGTATAAATCTATTTTTTAACATGATATAAATGCTTATTACAATAAGCAGTAAATGTTTACAATTTGTTATTTACAATAATTGTAAATAATGATCAAACTAAACGAAACACCTAAATGATAATGGTTAGTATTTTTATTTAAATGCTCAATTTATTAAAATTTCCTGTAGAATTCACAAATTTTACATTAACCAAATATTCGTACAGCGTAATTTAGAATCTTTTATAAAAGAATTGAAAATACTGAAACTTAAAATTGAATTTTAAATTTATCATTTAATTAACAGAAAAATATTGAGTTGATTTTTTTTGCATAACAATCGTATGAGAATTATTGAGGTATTCAGGTAGTTTTTATTTTTAAAAATTTGTATTCGTGTAAGATAAAAATATTACACTATTATATAAAAAGCAATAAATAATTTTTTTTCGATCCCACAATCATTCTAATTATTCATTTATCCCACAATATATACATTAAATTTTTTTTATAATATATATATGAAATAAAAATTCACCCTTTCGTCATTAAAATAAACGACTCGCGATATATTGTTCAAAAAAATTTTTAATTTTTCGAAATTGTAGGGAGTTGACGGGTGATTGGATGGGACCCTTCGCGTGTGGAATTTTGTTTTGCGGTGGGTTTACACAGAGATCTATGCGCTAATTCTACCTCACGAGGATAGCTTTAGTTCGGATCAGAATCGCAAGAGAAAGATGCGTGTTTTATAAAAATAATGTAAATTTGTTTCACCGAAAAAAATCGTCCCATTTATTTTAATACTCTTAACCTAGTGATTTCTTTTTATCGAGTAGGGATATCTAAGTCTTTTGAAAGTTTCTTTTCTCTCCTTTCTGAATCACAATAACCATGTAGTCTACCACTTTACTAAGATAAGGCGATGCAATACTAACGTGAAGCTAGGGTTTTTCTAATCTCTCTGAGTGCTTAATCTTTCTTTAAAGTTGCAAATTTAAGACATATATAATCCATCATTTTTAACATATTAAGATAAAAAAATGTCTAATTTTTGCCCGAATTTAATCTTTCTAAATAATTTTGCAGAGTAAATTAGTATTTATAAAGTATAGTATAGTAAAGTATAGTATAGTAAAGTATAGTACGAATGGTTTTTTGGTCGCCTTCTTTTAATTGACAACTAATTTGTAAGAAATATTTAAGGAATGCGAAGCATCATAAAAAACAGGCCTGTTCTTGACCTCCAAAGATTATCCTTAAACTTTCCCCTCCAAATAGACATGTAGCCACCGGTTACACGATCCTGGATGCAAGATCACGCGCTACGGGATTCCAAGCATAGCATAATACTTTCAAAGAACTTGATTATCCGTAATTCACGATAATGAAACTATGTATCAGAGATCTCTGCATAGGATAAGTGGTACCATATACTCTTATAATTTTAGTATATAATTATTTTTTATTTAAAAACTATTAAAAATTCCAATATTATAATATAAAAGAATATTATTATAAAAATATTTGAGATACACACACACACACACACACACACACACATATAATATTTTTATTTTACATAATAATGTATTATTACTGGTATTAAATTTTAAAATCCCTCCAACTTAAAAGCTAATACAATAATTTTATTCTAATTTCAATATTTTCTTGCTGTTTGCAAACCTTTCTTCTTTATTTGAAGAAATTTTTAATGACAATAGAAATATATATAGTCAATAAATCCCATTGAATTGAACTCATTGTACAACCTCATTTTTTCAAAAATATGTTTTTTTAAACAATATAAATAATATTTGTTAATAATCCTAATTAAAAAAGGATAGAGGATAACTAAAATAAGGACAAAACACATTTTTACGCATTTTAGTGAAACAATCATACATTCGGTGGGATTTCGGTGAAATATAAACATTAAAATTTAAAATTGGTGCTACTGGGACTCGTGTAAATAATTGAACAGAAAAACAACATTGTCTTTCCTAATTAAGGTCTGCACATGTTTTGTGATTTTAAAGTTACAAATCGATTTACCATGAAATTGCAATTCGGAGTATAATTTATAAACCACTTAATAAATACACTCAACGTGTACAACATCAATATACCAAAAGATAATATAACATCGACGACGTTCTTCTAAAAATATGCGCAGTATTTAAACGCATTATACTTTGTTAAGAAAAATTACAATTTCTTATATGATGTACAAATATCAGCGTCTTAGGCTAATTTCCCAAGCGAAGTTGTTTGGATAATCTCTCTATCTCTAGTGAAGTAGTTTGACTAGCCAGAACTATCTCTATTTTCCATGACCGAATGGTTCGCCAGGTCTCTATCTTAGCGAAGTAATTTTGATAACCAAGGCTCTAACCCTTGTTTATTATATTACCATATTTTCAATAAAAAAAAGACCATGATCCCGCCGTTTATAAGATTAGGTTGCGCTGCGATACCACCGGCATGTAGTAAAAGATTAGTATAAAATCCGTGCTATTGTAATACTTCTGGCAGAATCTGTGATAGGTAATGCGTAGAATTCGTCAGTTAAGTGCATAACGTTGTGAGATATTATTCACAAATTCTGTCAATGCGTGTGTCATAGGTATATTATGGAACGAAGGAGAATATAGAAACTTATAAAAATGTATCGATATTGCTAAAATCGTAGCAACTGTAATTGTGTAAACATTGTACGCATAAGTCTTATTTTGCCTTCTTTTTAGCCCGAGTATTACTCTAACGCAGAAGTATAGCTCTAACCATAGTCATAAGTAAAGTCACCGGTCAACTATGAACGATGACCAAGTCTTTGAATTCGAGCTGGAATAGGACATGAAAATTACAATATATATCTTGAATTTGTTTTTATACAAAAAAAGGCTACTAATGTTAAAAGCTAACTTAACATTTACTATATTACATTAATATTATGAACAAATACTGTTCATGTAAATATTTCGATAAAATACTTGTATGAAGATATTGCCAATTTCATATAATTTTATTTTAATTTTTGTGACTTAATATTCGATACATAGAAATTACATGTTTTTTCTAGAAAGCATTTTAAAAGACACGAATGTACGTATTACATATTCTTATTATATATATATATATATAATAACACGTAAGTAAACAGTTGGACAGAAAACTTGACTGCGAATTATTGTAAAATTTAATTATAAATGCAATTTATACAAATTAAGAACTTTAATATAATATATATCTGTATAAAATTAATTGTGCAATAGTTAAAATAATATATCCAATGAAAATTATTTTTAAAAAAATCTTCCATAATGTTTCCTACTTTACTGAATTAGGGAAAAAATACATTGAAACTAATAATATTAAATACTTTTTAATACTAGGTGTTTTAACATGTGTTGTTTTTAATATACAAAACATTATTTGAGTATTGATTGTATCCTGTCCGTATGCTTGAAGACGTTAATGTATGTTATTTATAAAATTTTAAAATTTGTAATTAATATTCATTTATTTCCGTATTTCTAAAGTGTATTTGACTATATTTTTTTTTAAAAATAATAATAGTTACTATAAAAATAAATAAAGATAAAGTTGTCTCTATATAAAATACTTAGGCTTAAAAAATAGATAAAATATAACATTTAAAGTATCAATTAAAGTTTGAAATCAAATTCTTTTGTTTTGTAAATAAGAAGCGAAAAATTGTTTACAATGCATCGATAATATATTCGTTAATAATATTAGCATAAAATAAAAAGTAAAAAATGAATCAGTTAGGTCCTTATGAAAAAAATATTATTCTCGGCTATATGACTCCGAGTAAATGTAGTGATCTTGTTTTCGTTATCGAATTTTAAGAAACTATTAAAAATTAATAATTTGATAAATTGCAGCTGAAAACAAATAGTTAGTATAAATAGCTAGTAAAAAGTTAAATAAATAGTTAGTACAGCAAAGTAGTTAAATTGACAATATGTATTCAGTGCTTTTCAGCAGTATAATAAGCGCCTAATTAAAAAAACAAGAAAAAATGTTTTAAAATCTACTCTCTTTATGAATACCATTTATCTTAGGAATTGATGCTTTATTCATATTTTACACATATTTAATTGCTCACTTCTTTTATCCATTGCAGCCATGATCCAAAACATGAAAATAATTTCGCGGCCTAATGAAGCAGAAAATGGAAAACGCACAGGAACAAGCGAATAAAAGGACGAACACAATACCCCTGTGTGGAGTTTCTTCGCAAAACTTCGAGGAATCCATAGGCGTTTCCTGGTTCAAAAACTGGCGGGGATATAGGTGCACGCCTCCCAAGCATTCTGTCTTGTCGCGGTGATGGTTATCGCGGAAATACGATATCCGGATTAACGAAGGCAGCCCCATGCGGAAAGGCCGCTCACCTGAGTCATTGATGAATGTTACCAAGCGATGCAGCTTTGTTTTGATGGAACTCGTACGGGATCCGCGATATTACATCCAAATGTCAGAGAGATGCTCGTTGAAGTGTGCTTTAAATGTTCTGGACAGCGACAAGTAGATGGATAGTTGTCGTTGATTTACACCAACGCGATCCGCGGATGCGTCCGTAATATCGTGCCGAAGCCAAACGCCATATTTGTAGAGCTGCGCGCGACGTCTTTACAATCGATTTCCCGCCTTCTAATAACTCGTTGCGTCATAACTCGAATGTAGTGACAATGACAGCAAACTAGCCTTGGCAATTCGATGCAGCGAGTTTCAGGATTATAGCTGATTGATTAAATCTCGGGATGATGGAATAACGAGAAAAAGAAACCCCAACGTACAGGATCCCACTCCACACACAATGGAAAAATTTCTCATTTTATTACAGCTATTGTATTTATCGTATCTAGCAAATTGATAAACCGCATGTTTGGGTTGTTTGATTTTAGAATTAAAAAAAAAATTATGGAAAAGAAAACTGCAACTCAATGAATGAAATTTAAGTCACAATAATTCTCGATTGCTTCCATTTTATTTATTGAAATATCCAATTGTTTCTACCTCTCATTGTTCAATTAACTCTTACTTTTTAAAACATTGATAAGTAGTGTTGAGTTTGAAGTTCAAACTGAATATTTATTTATTGTGAAATAATAACACGAGAAAAATTAAATTATTTATTTGTACATGTATTTAAAAATTTTTAAATTCTATAAACAGTTTTTTTTTACAAAAAATATCAATTAACTATAAACGACATTTATTACTTTTTTTGAACTCATAGAATTTTTTTTAAATACCAACCTTTTTTCATACTCTTCAATAATACTTTAATGAATAACTATAATTAATTTCTCATAATCTTAAAAAAGAACAGACAAACTTAATTTACAATATATTTTATAAAATAATTTATGTAACACCTTACTGTTACAGCCAAATTTATGGCCTGCACGAAATTTAATTTTCCTATCTTCTGTTTCTTTACGTTTTTTTTAATTATACATCTTTCACAACTCGTGGCGAGAATTAGATGCGGCTGCAAGCAGATAAAGAAGTGTTATATCTACGCTCACGAAGAATGAGCCCGAAACAAGAAAATTCAATAAAAAAAATATACGTCAAAGTCCGGCACGTTTGAGTTCTACGTTTATGACACTTTATAAACCGACTGTACGTAAACTATAGGGTTCGATGCTTAGTCAAACATCAGGTTAAGCAACGTTCTTTTGTGATGTCTATATAGCTGAATCTCTCTTTCTCATCTTTTCTTTTTTATTTCATGATTTACTACCTTGTGTCGAATGTCCCAAAACATCGCGCGCATACGAGATTTAACACTGAAAAAGAGCTATGTGCAACCACACCCGGGCTAGAAAAATAAAACAAACAAGCATTTCTTGGCAGTAACAAACCCGAATCGAAAGTTGAACCAGAAAAAATCCTTAATTCAACCTACACGCATCAAAGACCAGTTTATGATATTGCATCACGCGTAATCTGTAGGCCTCGGAGTTACGACAAACACGGGATAAGAATATTTTCTTTTCGTACGTCGTTTTCACTCTTTTACTAGCACTACCAGCACATCTTCTTAGAATTTCAGAACCACTTTATATGTAATAAAACTTATCAGGTACCCTTTTTTAGAAAATCAAGATTTTTTTATCAAACACTGCACTATCGTTGGGATATTTTTGGGATTTGCACGTCCTTTGACTACATTAATAACTTACGATTATACTGTACGATCATTTACGATCATACGATCATTTACCCTTCTAAGAAAGCTCTTCGTCCCGTGATATTGCAATTAAGAATAGGCACAAAAAGAAGAAAATTTTGATCAGTACTAATCAATAAAAGTGCGCACTCACTAATTAAGTTACATTCTATTCACATCGTAATCCGGTGGTGGTATGTCTGTGTTTTAGTTATAGACGTAACATTACTGTAAAATTAAAAACACATTGAATATAATATAATTTTTATAAATTATGTGAATATTAATAAATAATTAATAAGTATTTATAGAAAATTTAAATATCTATAATAATTAAACTAACTAATACAATTAAAACTAAAACAACTAAACTAATATAATATAAAATGTTATTACTATACTACTGTGTATTAAGAACGAATAAAATAAGTTTTTATTTTGTATATATAAATGTTTATTTTACTACAAATACTTAAAAATATTTAAATGCTAAGTTAATTACCGAAATTTGCTCAATGATAAATTATTTCCATTTTTAATAAAATTATTGCATTTGAAAAATTTTTTCATAATTTATAAATACCTTTTAATCTTTAAAAATTGTTTAAGCGTTGGAAAGTGTTTAATAACATTTAACAATACTTATCATCTACCAAGCTACATTTTTAAAAGTTATGCTTAGAATATTTTAGAAATTACAAATTTAACAGACTGATATTTTTATTACAATTTTAATAGTATTGTAGTTTTCAGATTTATAATAAAAATATTTTGTATTTGGGCTAATCAAAATAAAATTTATCTAGGAACCGATAGTAATATATTAACTTTGCGAAAACTTTGCGAAGATCAATCTACTTGACACTGGTACGGTACTCGTAAATCCTACGATGAAATTTAAGAAGTTTTTATTCTACATTTCTCTATGTTCTATACCTAGTCACTTTTTTTTATTCTTAATAGATATTTTTCCCACTTGTAAACACATGAAACATTTCATCGTGTTAGAGCGAAAGCGAGCAGCCACCGTAAGTAAGTTAAAAATTGTTCTTATTGTATTGGCGTCTAGATTTCGGGCCCGCGGCACCCGAAATTGTAATTGTGCAAGGCCGGGCTCGCACTGGGTGCTGTTTTCCCCCCCGTCACTCTGTATTTTGCGTCGCTTGCCTCCTCCCCGTAAATTCTCGAAAAATGTTATTTTTTTTTGTTTTGTAATATAGAGCGATATAATTTGTAGATTCCGATGAAAGTGCGGCCGTTCCGGGAGTACACGGAATAAATTTTTTTTTTCTCTTAATTTGATTAATTTTTTTATTGCCCCCTTCTCACTTCTACCCCGAACCTTGGAGCCGTCGAGCTCATCCCCAGCGACCATTTCCCTTTGCACCGCGGGCCAACCCAGGCCCCGCGTTACATATGTATTTAAATTGTAGGTATGGAGGAGTAAATGTATAAATAATTTTTCAAATTTGTAAGCGTAGGAATTGCAAGAACTTAATTACTTTGAGATAGGGTTTACATGCATATTTATATTATAAGCTTGAATGAAACAGTTAATTTGGCTTTTTAAACAGACAAACCTATTTAATTATTTCGCTATGTTCCACCACTCCGAATCTGGTCCGTTTAAAGTTATACAAACTGTTGGATTTTCGTAAATAATGAGAGTTTAAACCCTTATTAGAATAACAGCATGAATTAAAAAGATTGGGAGTAATATTCGCCTATTTAATTTTCATAATTACACTTTATTTACGCTCGATGACGTATAATGCTTCATACAAATCTTAAGGCATGGTATCGATCGACTACTGCAGGTTTAGTGCTTAGTATAATTCATATAAGAAAGTGTCTTCAATATTTTTCACACTTATTACATGCTATAATATTAGAAAAAAATATTTTGATGTTTTTAAAATAATAAAAAAAAATTTGTTCGTAATACAACATTTGTTACAAAAAAATATATTAAGTATAAAGGAGCTAGCGCCTTTATAAATTGATTAGCCAAAAAGCAATCTAATAATAACTGGAAAAAACTAGTTTTAGGCATAGACATTTTTGGTTTAATATCGTCTCGCTTTTTATAATTCTATACAGTATCATATGTCGCGTTGCATTGATATTAGTCACATAGAAATTTGTGTTATTTTGTCGTTTATTTCATTAGGCAACACTTAAGCATAATATTCCCTCCCTTTTAGTAATAATTATTATGTGCATCAAACTCGAATATTACAATAAGCTGTATGGCTGGCATGAGTAAATCCACTGTGGAGGCCAAATAAACTACACCTTATAAAGAAATTTATAGGTCTTGAATTTTCATTAATCAAAGTATGTAAAAAATCTCCTTGTTAATTACAAAGAGATCCATTCGAGTCATTTAAAAAATATGTTCAGGCGTAATCGACAAGTTATTTGCGACAAAATAAACTTTTTAAGAACATCCAATAACCACAAAACTGTAGTCGTGAAATTATAGTTTTACTTGATAATTGTGTTGCATAAGAAAACGTATTTGACACTTAAAAAATACGCTAATCAAATTGTTGAATTATATAATGATACACGAAAACAAAGGAGTAATTATTTTGGCTCTTAATGTTGGTTATAAAAAAGGAGATATTAAAATAAACTAAAGTACCTCAGTAGCGAACATCCTACAAACAATGAACAAATACAATGTGAAGACGCTTCATTTCATCTTCATTAGAGTTATAATGGAGCCAGAACAAAAACACAAAACATTGATCTTCTCACGTAACTTCAATTAATACTTATAATTTATTATATTCTTTCAGTAACAAAAATACTATTAAAAAGCACGAATAAAAAAATACTTTTACACGTCATAGAAATTAAAGAAGAAAGTACACCTGGATTGAAACCGAGAGCTGCAAGGAAGAAGCGACTTCTTCCCTCGCCCAGGAATTAAGTTGCTAAGATGCATAAGTACGCACAAGTCCAGCCTTAACTTAATGCGGACTGTCGAAAAGAAAAAAAAATTAGCTACAAATCAAACGCAGTCCCAAGACCTTCGTTTCGCAGGGACCGAGCATCGTCCCGACCTCCACACGTCGCGCAAGAAATTTCATACGCTAGATACAAAGCCGAGACAATCTGACAGAATACCATTAATGCGTTAAATTAAATAAAAGAAATAAATTAAATATTTAAAGGATCAATTGCGCAGAGGATTATTTTTATTGTTTTCTTTTTTTTATAAATACAAATTATAAAATAAAATCGACTAGGGTAAATAAAATTTAAGAGGCCTATCATTTGTAAATAATATTTTGTATGTAATTTGTTTATTATTATTATTAATTTTTTTTCTTCTCTCTTTATTAATAATAAATAGAGAACGCACCTAACGACTGGAGGGGTGTTACTTTTTAAATTAAAGATTTTTATTTCATTTTCTTTAAAAAACGTCACCTTATCCTCCTCCCTTCGTCCTATTCCCCTCATCCTATCTAACCCTTTCAATACCTTACAATTATTAAAAAAACTTATTACTTTATAGTTATCTGGGCTTAGAAATTAAATAATCCTATTTGATTGTTTTAATTTCTTTTATTTTGAAATGATCCGAAATTTTCTCTGAAATAAATATAAAAATTCTAGTTTTGTACGATTGGTAATTTTTTTGTTAACCTTAAATGAAATAAAAAAGAAAATATTTTCAATAAATAATAATTATTTTTGTAAAAAATTTTGTATAATTACTTACGTAATAATATAATTTTTGTAATGACATTATTCAAATAGAGCAAACCTAGTTTATATCTGAAGCATATATTTTATTGTACAAGATTTCTTAATTTTTTCAACAAATACTCTTAATCACATTCCATGATCTTAAAAAAAATAATTGTTTTTACTTTTAATAGTAATAAAAATTAGTATTAAATGCTAAGTAATATCATATAATGTTAATATTAAATATTTGTTAGAATACGTCAGAAATGGTAATTTGAAAAGAGAGTGGTGATCTTAGCAATCATATCGTAGGTACCAGGGAAATTCCAAGCATCACTGACGTAAGTCCTATTAATAGTCCTATAGAGTATAGGGTCGGTTAGTGCAATGCGCGAAAAGCTGAGTATCATACTTTGTTGTGTCGCTCTTCTAATATAGCTCAATATGCATCCTTGTTTCCGAATAGTTGCGGCTCAGAATATCTTTCTGACTAAGCTTGAACTCAAGTTGCTCATTATTACCGCAATCCGACTCGAGGCTATCTTCAATGGAACGACGATGCTGTGCATATTCGATACCTGGTGATTACCATCCAACATAATATACATCACAATCTAAATTGCATAAGAAAAGAAGCTGAGAAATGCAAGACGTAAAAAAAAAGATAAGGAATTTTTAAAGTATTTGTTTTGAATGGATTAATTGAATCTGGTTGGGAAAAATAGCATTCAAAATGATAAAAATGTATCAATTGAATTCAATTAGCAGTCCACTGTGATGTTTAAGAGTTCAAAAAAGGGGTACTAAAAAAGTAATTTTAAATTATATTAAAAAGTATTGACAATAGATAAAATATGAGGAGTGAGACAAAAGACTGGTGTTCATGATAGTAAAAATTAGTAGAAAAATGAAATATATACTGATCTATTAAAGCAAATAATGGTGAAGGAAATCAAGCACAAGTTAGGGAAGTTAATTTAGATTCAGAAAAAAGAAGAGAGTGTATGGACTCCTTTTATGTTTTATACCATGTTGTAGATAAATAATTTATCTGTAAAAATGAAATAATTTACATATGATTCATATATGGACGAAACATATTATTGAGCAACACAGAAGAAATCTAGAAAAGTCGCTAAAACAATAAGATAAGTATAGATGTGAGAAAAAACGCAATGAAAAAAGTCTTGATAAATGTCTGAAGTATAGGTTAAATAATATTAAAAATCAGATAGTAAGAAAAAAAGTTCTGTTAAGGATGTTGATGGAAATAACTTTTTCTATTTAAAGCAGAGTTTAGAAGTGAAAAAGAAAAGAAGAGTTGAATGTTTTACTAAGATAAGTATGGACAAAGCAACGCGGAATTACATCGTCATTTAAATTGCGCGGTTAAGATATATGGAAGTAAAAAAACTGATACAATTAGCTTTTGACAAATAAGAGAAATTACAGGGTATGGAATAAATGGGAAAATTGTCAGAAGCAAGGAAAGCAAGGCAAAGGAAATATATACAAGAAGGAGAAGTTAAGAAAACACGGGAGAAAGAGGAAATGATAAAAGATAAGGATATAGTGTCGTGCGATGGAGAGAGCAAATAATGGAAACAAAATATAGGGAATGGTACAGAGATCATATTTGAATGTTAAAATTGACAGTGTATCTTAAGGGAATAATGATGGAGAAAGAAAAAAGTATAATTACAAAATATATGTGTGACTATTAGATGAGGTATAAAGATTTATGTAAAGAGGTAGGGGCTCGAACGTATAGAATATGCAATATAGATCTAGAATCCTTGAAACATGAGACGATAGCTTAAGATTAATATAAGTCATAACAGGCATCCTGAAGGCAAATGAATCGGATGCTGAACTGTTGTAGAAGATTAAGGACGAGAGACAAAAGATGGTGAAATGAAGATAAAAATAAAAAGAATTTTGGCTGAAAGGTTTTGCGAAATAGAAGGAGAACGAAATAGGATGGAAGATAAAGAAAATTTAAAAAAGTTATGTATTGTGTATTTTACAATGTTGCAGTTAAATATTTATATTTAGATTTTCTTAAATTTCTGTTTTATATCCATATATTGATGAAAGCAGTCTTTATAATTGTTATCATATTATATATTATGTTTTATACGGTTCTAAAAAAGGGGAAAATTGCCACAAAAGGAATAGAATTAAAATTATATAGTATTTTTAAATAAAACATTTTGTTATTTAATATTTAGCAGTAAAAAAGATGTTGTCGCATGTAGAATGATAATGTATAAAGCGTATTGTGTGATAAAATATGAATTAAATATTTTGAGATAATGACATTGGACACTTCTTTTCAAAAGTCTAGAAGTTTTTTAATTATTCTCGGATCCTTTTACGTCGTTAGCTGAAGATATATGGTCGTGTTGAATAAATTTTCGAATTCTCTGCATTTCTGTTCATCGCATTCTGCAATTAATAATAAAGCTACATATTCCGAATTGCTTTCGCACAAATTTCCAGGAACGTTATCATATAAATCGTCGGCTTATTTTACCTGTTAATTTCCTCATCATGTGCTTGCTCTTCTTTGCGACTTTGAAGAACTCGTAGAACAATACAAATCAAAATTAATAATATTGGTACAACACAGGCCAAAACAATACCAGAAGCCATTCCTGCTTGACGAGAACTAAATTCCTGTTGACCTGATGAATTTGTGAAAGCTTCTTTTAAATATTTCATTTAAATATATACAAATATGGAATAATATTATGATGAGAGCGAGGAATGAAAATTTACAAGACAATTCTAGCACAAATTTTCATTCCACACCTAAAAAGTATAAAAAAATTGCAATCACCACAAAATATTTAACTCGGGGAATAGAATTTTTCGTGTGGCTGTTTAAATATAAAAACATATTTATTACAATAATAAATATAGTACATAAAACATTTAACATGGGCTTTTTAAAACAAATCTTTCATATTAATAGTGGAGCAATTATTTATAGAAAAATCAGAATTAATAAGCAGCTCATCTTCATGATTTCTATTCCACGATTTATTAAAATATGTATACATAATATCTTAAGCAATACATAAATTAAATTCTACAATAATCAGGCTGGTAAGGAAAACGTTTTGGAGCCATTCGTCTTCTAAACCATGCTACGTAATTATGCTTATTTCAATATACAATTTTACAGAAAAGGCAGACAAAAAGTATGAATTAGTATTTATCAAACAAATGTGTTTGTCACTTTATTAGTTTGAAGCAAATAATCAATTCAATCAAATCAATTACTAAAGCACTGTCACACGATAGTTTTTTTTTAATGAAATCAATTAAAACGTTACACATTCAAGAATCTCGATTCTACAAAAGATTTATTATAAAAAAAGTGAAATAAAGACAAAACTTAAAATGGAAAAAATATGGATGAACGTAAAAATACACTTGGAGCTGCATTGATCTTAACCTCCATCAATCCACCCCGTAGATTTATCTAACAGTGGTTGCTTATACGTTGCTCTGCGTAACCATTTTCATCGCGGAATCGGAAGTTTTGTAACCGAAGTTAACACCCAAACTGTTTAGATTATCAGATCCCGTGTTGATATCCCAATTCTTGTCCTCAAAATCAACATCCGGTTTTCCGGGAAGTGGTTCGTTTGTTCTATAAACTGCGTCGTACTTGCGCCTTTTATACCTCAAGCTCTTTTCGCTCTCAGAAGTCGAGGTACAGAATTTCATTATCTTCATCGATTTCATTGAGTGTGAACTATGATTCCAGAAGGGCCATGACTCGTTCTCTTTTTTACATATCAACGCGAGTACTGTGCAGACGAGGATCAGTAAGGGAATAAGAACCGCAGCTATAATGCCCATCGTTGTCCAGGCGGTCCGCTGTGAGTACTCAACTTGTCCTGTACGCGCGAGTATTCATTATATCAGCATTCTCAATGCTTAAAATGTACTATAACTTTTCTTCCCTTATATATGTATACACAATGCTTCGACAAAAATATATGCTTCGGGTACATATATATGATTGATATATATTTAGATATATATACGGATATATATATATATATCGAAAAATATATATGGAAACAAAAATGGACTATTCATTAATATATATATTGCGATATCATTTTATATCTATTAAGATCGGTGGCGTATATATTTGATTTTTTTATAAAAAAATCGTAGAAAATTGAATGTAATACAGCAATTTAAATACTTACGAAGACACTCTGTGTAACCATTTTCCGGTATATCCCAACGACCCTCGGGTAAACAAATTCTCCTTTGATCACCAATAAGAACAAAATCTTGATTACATTCGAAAGTTACTCTTGTGCCGGGTACGAATAGGAAGTTGCTTTTTCTTCCAAAGCGTGGAGTTTCCAAAATTCCACATGATATAACTGTTCAATTTAATAAATAATAATCATATAAAAAATAATTATCTTTTAAAAGTTAAAATAAAAAAGAAGCTTACTTTGTCTAGAATTAGTAGATCGTATCTGCGTATATGTATCATAGTAATTTCTTGTGAAATGGGCTAAGTCTCGATTTAAACTAATTGCATAATCATACTGACACTGGTAAGAATCACCGCATAAATCGTGTGCTCGAATAATGTCAGCCGTTCTAAAATAAAATTAAACATTATTTTAACTTCAATTAAGAAGTAGCCTTCTGGTCATAAGGTATATACATTATATACTACAATAAAAATGATGCGAAATTAAGAATAAAACCCGAAATATTTGGTCAACTTTCAAAATAAAATGCTTGTATATAAACGCAAGTACGTACCTATTAGGAGGTAAAAATTCTTCCGGCATTCTTCTCCATTCCGGCTCAAATGTTCGATTTGCATAGTAACTTGCCGTTCGACCAAATTCACGTGTAAATAATGACCCACCCTTATTTGGTTCTTCTCTATCCTCCAGAAGCCAATTGATAGCAAAGTCTTTATGTACTGCTTCAAAGTTATTGAGATTACTAATTGATGACAACATGCCGTCAGGATTTGTTAAATCGTCAATAATATCAAAACTCCAGTTTCCCAAAAGACCTCTGGTTTTATTCTTCAAATATGAAATTTTCACTACATAAATAATGCTTTTAACAAAAAAAGTTATTAAAAATGTATAACTTTACCATATAAGACCACGGTAAGTAAACTCTAGCAGTCATAAATCCCTGATTTTCTACGACTTCAACGCCCGCTCCAGTATCAAACATAATAATAACTTCGCTCTGGTTAAGGATATAAGTAGGTGTATAAACAACTACACCAGCAAAGTGTTGAAATTTCAATGAATTTCGATCGAAATAGATTCTCTTGCTATCTGCAAAGACGTCGAGTCGATAGCGCCATTGAGCATTATGTGGCCTCAATCTGACCTCAATTGTTGCCGAATTATTTCCTCTAGCTGAAAAGAAAACCACAATCATATTTTTATTTTTTTAAGCTTATTTTATTTTAAACAATGTAAGTCTTAGATTTTCTAAAACAATTCGATAAAATTACACAAAAATAATGAAATTTAAATTAGAGCTTAAAAAACCTCTGTGATTGCTCATATATAAACTAATTATTTTAAAAAACTATATTAACATTTACCACAATGTATAATAAAATACTACAATGCAGACCTAATTTAAACTATAGATAACAATTATTATCTAGGTGGTTAATTTCAAAGTAATAATTTTTTTGTAATAATAATATTCATTTTTTCAAAAATATGTTTTCACGAAAAGGAAAAATGTAATCAAATTTAGTAGAAATGTTTTTTCAGCCTTTATTTGTAAAAAAAGAAAATCTTTTAAATACGCTTTTGTATATTTAAAAGATTTCAACAATGCCAAAACGTGCAAAAGATAATAACAAAGTATCTCCTTTCTAAAATGGAAATTAAATAAAATATTATTGTGTATGTGTATTATAACTTTACAAAAACACGTTTTGCAACAGTTTTTCTCAATACAATAGAATTTAATATAATTATGAATATTTATCTTATATTATAAGAATATTCAATGTAATTAAGAAATAATTAGTATACTAAACCTATCATTTACAATATTTTATGGAAAAGTAACGTATTAAATACAGCATTAGCGTAAAAAATCTCCTTCAATTACATAATTTGTTACCACTTTAATTCTAAAAAAGCTACTTAAGAATTAAAAAAATTTGAATATATGAAAAAAAAATATTTAAAAAATGTTTTTCCCCATTCTACTACTACATATTGTAACGTCATCTATAATGTCTCACTTAAATAATTTCAAACAATTTTTACTAAACAGCAATATTTTAACCTGCTACAGACGTTAGATGCGTGGCACGCACTTCGCCGTAGAAATTTTCGGGCAACTGCTCAAATCTCGCTTGTATATCGAGCTTGTCCTTGATATCTTCCACGCGAACAAGCACGAATTCGCCCTTGCCGTTGAATGTGTACTCAAGGCCATCGAAAGTGGCAACATGGGGATCGCCAAACACTGCTCCGATCGATGGTGATTGATAAGCAATACAATCTTGAGATGGTCTGCGCTCAAACCGATAAGTTTCACAACCAACTGACTGCTCCTCTTGCCAGAGACAACACATATACATGGGCACCACATCATGAAACCAATGGGATAATGTCGGCACCTTGTTCGCCTCGTTCCAAGGTAGATATCCAAGGTTGTGTGAACGATGCGGGCGTGAACCCCACTGCTGATCGTATGTCAGCATAAGCATGTTATTCTTATCATAGCAACATTGCTGTTCGGATCCATCTAGACTGATTTTTTACGTAAATTGTTAAAATAGCCATTATTACGCTAACCATGCTATCAAAAGGTGCTCAAAAACGTTGCACGTTCCCACACTACAATCATATATTTTCTTACAATACAAACATATTTACTTTTCAAATATATTTATTGTTGTATATTATAAAATATAAATTATACTTATTAGAAAGTATCATTACTATGAATAATATGAAAAAATGATAATACATAATGAAAAATTTTAATCACGACTGACTTATTGTGAGAAAATATAAAAATTAAGCTCTTAGATATTCATATAGACAATAATTTATGAAATAAAGAAATCCATCATACTAATAATTATAAAAATTCTGAAATCTCATATTGAATATTGAGCATAGAATGCTTAAAATTACTTATATACCTTGTAATTTCTTTTTTCGTAAGTACTTATTTTAAATCACAATCTCAGCAAGCAATTGCGTGCAAGAAAGCAGATTCCTACCAAACTTTATTTGATAATTACAATCGCTATATAGCAACATTTAAAAATAATCATCTTCTAATAAAAATATATACTGGAAAATAATTGAAAAAGGAAGTACTGAGGAACAACATGTCGTGTTCCACTAGATATACTCACTTAGGTGCGCCAGTCGTCACGCAATGTATGGCGCCTCGATTGTAATAACAATCCGGATTAGAGTCCTTATCGCAATTATAATCTGGCAAAAACCGTCCCTTATCATTAAGGGCATGTTCTAAAGTACACGGACATAGTGACACTTCCGCAGCGAAATTCTTCAAATATCTGTCGTGCATGATCCATTGGTCACAGAGGTGCTGTGGCCATCGACTGCCATGCAGTCTTTCCCACTGGGCCCCAAAATACCATCCCAAGGGAATCGGTTTGCTCCACAGAACACTAACGTCAAACAACAATTTCAATATATATAGATACTTACTTGTAGTACTATATATATAATACACATAGTATACATATAGTTTGCAAGTGTGTATGCTACCAGCAACAAAAACATTAGTGTATATGTTTGCATGTAATTGCAAATATGTATGTATCAGTTAAACATTTCTATTTTCTCAAGTATTTCTTATTTTTTTCGCAGAATTTTATAATACTTACGGTGTTATATCCAGGCCGGAATATTGTGAAGGATTTGTCAAGTTAATTTGGAGAAAACCGAATTGCATATCATTGGTAAACTCATCGTTTCGAGTTACGAAATTAGCCGGTGTTATTACATATGAACCAGAATTAACCACCCCTTCCTAAAAAATTGCACGTAAAAAAAATTTCAATGTCTATTAAAATACGTACATTCGTGTAATATAATGTAAGTAATGAACAAACTTCTATGATGTTTATATATTCTAATTCAGGCCTAATAGTTGTTTCTCGATAACCCCATAGAGATATCTGAACCACAGCGTTTAGATTACTTGTCAAGTTGTATTGATTCCAGGTAATTTTGATTTCTGATGGATTACGTTCATGTATAGCCCTTGTTGAAAAAAAAATTTTTTCTGTTGCCGAAGCAGGTGTTTCTATTAATTATCCATAAAATAGAAAAAAGTGCAGTTAATTATCTCTTATGTCCCATATTTTTCTATATTTTATAATGGTTGATGAATTTTTTGAAAAATAATGCTTACTTTGAATTAAAATTTGTGTTCAATGAATAATTACTTTTATATGCTAAACTATTGACAATCATTAAACTTTAAGTAAATTCCATGTTGATGAAAGTAAAATTGTTTACAATATTTATGAAAGCATAGTATTTAAAAAACGAAATTTCACTATATTATGAAAAAACATTTTACTAAAAAAATATCTACCATCAATAAATTTTAGGTTACAAATATTTCATACATTAATTCTGGTTTTTATAATGAAATTAATAAATAATAAGAATACTATAAAAGTAATTATTTTTATATATATTAAATACGAAAGTTTTATCTTCCATATTAATTAGCTTCAATGATTGAATATTTACTTACTCAAGATAAATGCAATTAATAGAAAATTTATTGTTTCAAAACTATAAGACCAAAGTCGAGTAAATAATTACAGAATGAAAACTTCTTTATTAATAAAATTATTTATTTATTGTTTTTTTTTTTAATTAAATATTTTTAAATTTAAATTTCCTTAAAAAATTGAGTAAAAAATAATTTTCGAAAGATAATAAAATTTTATTTTTATTTTATTAAAATAAATTTAATTACGACAATATGATTTGCTTTGAATTTTAATTTTATTCGATAAGAATTACGTGCTAAGTAACTTTAATTTTAACTATTTTGTACAAAATTATTTCATAAATAAGCATAAGAAAGATATTGTTAACTAAAACATAAAAAAATTAAAATGGTAGACATTTTTACGTTTGCTAGTTTGTATTCTTCACGAAATCACGTTGATTATACAAAGCTTTATTGTTTTCAAAAAACTTAAGATTCTCTATTTTTCAATTAATCAAATTCCATTTAATACTATTTGCTACGTATAAGGTGTGCCATGTTCTCTCTTATTTCAATAATATTATTTTGCGATCAATCAACTAAGATATTTTTTCCCATATGAGAAATATTTAAGAATTTTAAAAGATTTATCTGATAGTTTTGTAAATTTCATTTAATTCAATAACAACCCACATTTTATTATTTATAAGAATCCGAAGTATTTAAAAGATATTTTTCGACACAATCGCATCTCACCTATAAAGAACTTCCCCTTCCAATCATATCTGCCGCTATTAACAGCAACGGCAAATCTAACGTAGCCCTCTGCCTTTACAAATGGCTGTACGCAAATAGCTCTATTGATGTCAATGATGGTGCCTACGACCTCTTCTGTGTCGAACCGGCACCTGACTTTGTCATTTGGCTGAAAACAAGGCCCAGTTATATTGACTACGGTACCACCTAACATGTTGCCACTCTCCGGCGCGAACACCAACGGCAAGTGCGCCCCAGCTACAATTATTTACATGTATTTTTATCATTATTTTATGTTTAAATTAGTGAGTGAGCATTACCCACCAATATCTTTATTGCAGGTGCCGAGCATGATTTTCTCATCAATGCGGAATACATGACGGCCCGGAAAGCCATTCGCCCAACCACGGCCTGACAAATCGCGCAAGGTTGACGCCTGTGAGTATGGTGTATACTCGTAACTTTGACTTCCATTTCCGGCATTAAATCCGATCTGAAAAAAAAATTTATTTTTTATCACCGACTCCCCGAGGAATTTTCACCTCCTTTTCATTAAACATTGAAATCCATCTTTACGTTTTTTTAATTTTCTAACATTCATTACGCATATTGTTAATATATTTTAATCGTTTTCGAAAAAACAATAATTTTCACGCTCTCTTTTGTATGAGTATCCGAATTCATATTCCATTATAAGATCTCGAAATGCGGATATTTTTTAATGAAATTTATTCAATTCATTAACACTCACCTTTTTTATTGTATTATTATAATACAACTACTGTATAATAATATATACTAATTATCTTTTTTTGTTAAAAATTTTGTTATAAATAATTAATTATAGGATAAAATGTTAGATAAATGTGAGATAAAATATGGGTACTTAGGAGAAAGCATAATTGTGATATTTTATTTGTAATCCTTTATTATAAGAAGTTTTAATAGAACTTACAAAATCAACGAAATATTTTCTTGAAATTTATTAAAAGATAAATTGGAAAAAATTAGATTTTTAAAAACAAAATAATGTACAATAAATAGAATGTTCAAAGTATTTCAATATCTATTTTTTTAAAAAAGATAAAAAAAATTTTAAATAATTTATTCATGTATAATAATAATAAACATTATTCTACTCTATTAAATATGTATTGAACATCGGTAATAGAATATGTAAAATTAAAAACAAAATTAAAAATTTTTTACTATGACCATTCCAAAAAAATGATCATTAAAATATACTGTAAGAGAAAATATTAAAAAACGTTTTTCTAAAGAAAATTATGATTGTAAATTTTTTTTTAATTATAAAGTAAAATTTTATTGAAATTCGTTAAAGTTAAATGATTAATTTTTTAGAATTTAAAAGTATTTTAAACAGAAAATGATATTAAAATTCTTACATAAGCAGGTACGCCGCCTTCACCACCAGTCGTATCACCCCCGGCCTCAGTGTGACTTGTCCATTGCATATCAAGGTAATTAAAAATGGCATATGTGTAAATTTCGTCAGTAGCGAGAACCAGTTGAAAAGTATTGGTCTTATAGAGAGAAATATCGATACCCCCGGCAAATGACATATTCTTCCACGTTACGATAACTGAATGCTTCGGGTAGAACGAATCAGCACCAACAACGCCCTCACGGATATCCCAAGTCAAACGCTCGCGCAATTCCACACCAAACTGATCAGTCCTCTTCTGCAGATCTCGTTCTAATCTATAGTTTATTCGACTCCTATCTTACTACCTCCTTTTCAATAATTATATTATCTTAAAAACTACAATTGTAAAAACTCAGAAATGGATTTTTTATTGCTTCAACTTTTAAATAGAAGATCTATTATGAACCTTTTTTTATAGTGTCCAAGAAATACATACACACATATACATATACATTATTAAATACATAGTAAGTATTTATGCTAATTTTTTTATTCGTACCTTTATAAACTCCCAAAAACTAATTGATGATTGAAAATTGAATAAATTAATGATATTGTAAACCCCTTTTTTAGATAAAAATACTTTTTTAAAAACCTACCGGAAGTAAACACCTGGTTTTCGTTGGTCGATATCAGTTGGCTTGAGTTGACCGATTCGACATTTACTGAAGAATATCCCAATGAACGCTGGATCATTAATTTTCGGCCAATCTTTAACCGGAAAAACGAGCGGATAGGTGTAGTGCTCTGGAGGGTCACTAAATTCTAGAAAGCCATTCATAGAAAGCTACAAATTATAGACAAAAAAATGCCATAAAATAACTTTAATAATACAAAATATAAATAAAAGCAAAATGATAACTGACTCTGCTATAATTGTATCGGAAGCCAAAAAACGGTAATTGAAAATTGAAATTCTTATGAATTTGTGGAATAGAATTATGAATATCAGTTTGGTAATCTCCCATGTTGTTTTCACCTCCTTTGTCAAAATACCAATACATAAATTTCGAACGTATTTCTCGTAACCTCGTTTCAGTAATTTCATAATTAGGCGTCGACTGATCTGACTTTGGAGCATATCGATCAGCCTCTGGGTTATCCGAGTCTAAAGTTTTAATAAACATAATTAAAAATTAAATCTTCTCTTACAAAATTATTTTACAATGCGATAATTATTCTAAATTAAAACTCATTAATTACATTTTTATGAAGTTAAATTTTAATACAGTTATATAGGTTGTCGATATTATAACATTATTAGCACTTTCAAGTTATTAGAAACTTATGTTTAAAAACAATCTAAACGTTATTGCCTTTTTAAAAAATATCTAAGAAGCGGTGTATTGAACTTTCATAATTAAATGGTAACTTAAATATACATAAAATGATCTATTGTTATTTTAATTAATTTTATTATTTTAAGTGCTTTCTTTATCAGGTACTTTTAAGCCTTTTAATACAGTATATGTAGTAATAATATATATATATATATATATATATATATATATATATATATATATGTATATGTACGTAATCATTTAATATAATTTCGGGATTAATTGTTTTAAAATAATAATTCATAAAAAAGGTAATTCTACGCTCTTTTAATAATTTTTTTTAGTGATACTAAAAATATATAATTATATATATATATATATAATTTTCAATTATTATCAATTCCACTCACTGCAACCACCAAACAAACCAAATAGTAAACTTTCCATGCATATCCCTTTTCATTATTTAATACATTAATTAGTTTAAAATAATTTTATTTTAATAACCAAAATATTTTTATCTTAACTCAAATTTTTTAAAAAATTTTTTATTGCAAAACGAAGAAGATTCATGAAAATGATTCAGATGAAAAATTGAAAACAATACATGGATACTCCTTTTTAATTAAATTTAAATATTGTTTATAAAAGTATTGTTTAGCATAACTTTATAAAAGATATCTACTAAACAAAAATTTTTTAATTAAAGTTAGTTTAATATAACTTATATGAATATTGATTTGTATAAATTACGTGTTTACTCGAATTAATAAAAATTAAAAATAATCAAAACTCGAAAATAAAAATTTTATCAAGTTAAAGAAAAAGTTAAATTTAATTTTTCTTTACGAAAATCAATATTTCATTGATAAAGCCTATAACGTTTGCTATACACTTATGCTTTTAATTTCATAAATACTTTTTAATGTATCGTTATATTATTTGTATGTTTCTGGACTTCTAAAAACTATCAAAATCAAACCTTAATATATTTATTTTAAGAATTTCTTCGAATATTCTTTAATTAAACGTAATGACTTCATAATGAAGTAATGAATTATTTAAAATTTAAAAAGCAAACCAATGTCTTTAATAACTTCAATATTATATAAATAAGAGTTATAATTAAAATATGAAATTATATTATTACTAATTTAACTAATGGAATACATTAAAGCCTCTAATAAAAAAGTTATAAATATGCTTAAATTGTTTATCTTTAAAAATATATGATATTCATCGAGATTAATTTTAATAAATCTATAATAAAAAAATTAATAGGTATTTCTAAATCATAATTTTAATGAAAAAGTTAAATGACCAATCTTTTTTTTAATTCGACCAGTAAATAATGTAATGTTTTATTAAACGTGACAAATGGAGTCTTGTAGGAAGTACGGTGATTCATAAACAATTTACCCAGTGATACCTGTAACTGATAATAATCTAAGATAAAGACGTTGTGGAAGATAAAAAATAAAGATAGGAGGCACCATCGATGCATCATAAACATTGGTTAAATACTATGAATAAGAAGGTGAATTAACTCTATTTATTCTTATATTTTATTAGCTTACATTTAAACAATTATACTAGGTTAATAAATTCCCGTATAAAAATATTTATTTTTACTTTTAAACTAAAATCATTCATAAAAAGCTACTTGGTTTGTCGCTTAAATTCTATTAAAATAAATTTAAATAAAACCAATATTTGCAGAACCAAATTATCAAGTAAAAGAATGATTTAAATTAAAAATTTTAGAACACTAATCTAAAATAAGTTACAGTATTATTCGCATAAAGTTAGGCGATAAGTAAAATTAAAATAGGTTCCATAAGGAATGAATAAAGGTGCGATCAAAAACAATTCGATGATAAGACTGTTTATTTATCCTGCATAGACGCGCTTACATGAGCGCACCTGCAAACTTCACTCTTTCAAAATCAGCACATCATTTATTTTACCGTATCTAACATATTTTCGATTGCCTTCATCCAAGACGACCATCTTCGGTGAAAAGCCTCTCGAAACCTCTGATTCCGAATCATTGCTGCGTGTTGTTTTCACATCATTTTGCTTACTCCAATGAACCAACTCAGTCTCTTCTCCGAGGTCATCTATCGCCAAGGTTTCATCTCCTACCCCAATGAGATCCTCAAGTTCAGTATATTGTCGATCATTCTCCACTAAATTAGTCCCACTTGTGTATTTACAAAGAATCACCAAAAGTAAGATGAGGCGTATAGTAAACAACCCTAATACTTGTGGGTCCATCTCCCTGCTATTTTCGGTATATTGACTAATTGATCAGTTGTCCATTCACTAATTTCAGCAAAAAAACTAAAATGAATTACCTGCACGAGGGCAACTGTACAATAGAAGTGGTCGTGGAACGACTGAACAAAGTCGAAAAAACGGTAATTCAAAACGGACGCATGATAACATTACAAAGATAGAAAAGATAAGACCGTAACTCTTATCTTTAACAGCAACGCGGCAGTTCATGACATGTATTAAGCTGATGTAAGTATGCGAGCTTACGGTAGATACAGTACAGGCCTCTTGACCCAATTTTCAAAAGGGCTTTGCTCTCGCTCCGAATTTATATTTATACTACGTAATTATACATTTCCATTGATACTTCTTTGAACTATTTTTTAACTTATTATTCTTTAGATTGATACGATCGAAACTTGTAATTATAAACATCTATACTATATTTATAGATTCATACAAAAATCTTATTTTTATTGCAACTTTACAATTGGTCGCGCAAAAATGACAGTTATAGTACAATATTTTTACGGACTTTCAAATTCACATAAAAAATGTATTATGCATTTAATTCCATAAACACAATAACCATCGATTATTCACTTTCGTATAATAAAAACTAATTAATAGAAGTATTAATTTACTTAAGGCTATAAAAATATCTATGATATACTGCACGGAGAAAAAAATATTTTTACTATTTTTACAAAAATACCAACATATAAATTCACGCAAATTCTAAATCAATGATAAGTCGAGACTATGAAAAATTGCAAACATAAGTCAGAAATACAAAAACTTGAAAAAATTTATTTGCTTCTTCTTGAGCAATATGTAAATAAATATAATTTTTAAAGTGCAACCAATTGAAATTTGCAGGATTTTATAGAAAAAAACTTCACTTTCATTATATTGTTTTAATTAAAAAAAACCTTATAAAAAATTTAAAAACTGAATGTTTTACAAATTGTACAGAATCTACACGCACTATAGAAAGAAATTGATCTTTTGATTAGTTTTGGGGTAAAATTATTCACAAAAAATATATTCAAAAGATACGATGGTGTAAGTTTTTATTAAGAAGATGAAGAGTTGTCTCCATTACTATCTAGATAGCTACCAGAACCATTGACAACAAAAGACGTTCCCAATCCATATAAATGTCCACAATATTTGGCATCGTCTATGTTATCTTCAAAAAACATCTGCAACAAAACATTAATGTAAATACAATTATAAATCGAGTGGTTTTCATTTACTTTTATAATTTATTATACAAAATTAAATATTTAAAAAACTTATACAACAATAATTGCATTTGATTTTATCTTTTTATTTTTATTATCAATTGACTTTATTCTCATTTAAAAAAACTAGTATAACTACTTAATGCTAATATATATAATTTTAATATACCTCTCTCATTTTAAAAAACACCATTCCCGTTAAAAGCGAATCAGAACCAGCTTGATGTTGAGGTCCTACTCTTTGAAGCTCCAGCTGTTCAGCCACTTCTTGCAGTCCTCCCTTTAAGTTTTTACATGATTTCATTAGATACTGTAAAGAATTTACTTAAATTAATTCGAATTCATAAATTTACTTTATAAAAAAATATATGTTTATGGAAAATAATAAAAAAAAACCTTGACATCATAAATTGTTGGAAAATATATCCTTAGAAGTTCAAAAAATTCACTTTCTTCTTGCGGTAAATTTTGATCTGTTAAAAGCTTGAGGAGATAGCCAAAATCATAACCAGAATGAAAAGATAACCATTTAATATCATCAACTAGAACAATTCCAGAAGTCATTAGTAATTCAGCAAAATCCAATGGATCAATACCTTCTTCTTCGTGTTTTTTAAATTGAATGCCACTATTTTGTAACATATCTATACTGTCTTGAGCATACATGTCTTCTCTATAAAAGAAAATTTAACTATATATTGTTTAGCTTTAATTTTCCTTCATTAATTTGATTATAAATTACATACTGTAAATTAAACTTAAAATTAAATTGCCATGTTGTGTAACCTGCTGGTGTATTTCCTGATTCATCAAGAAATGTAAGACCTAGTTGAATAATTCTTAAAAGGTCTACATTACAACGCAACAATTGATATTGATAATCTGCACTTGTTCTGAATTCTCCTGTAATAAGAATACGTTTTTAAAAAATTGTCTTTTTTTTAAGTAATAAAGTTATAATAAAAGTACCAATAGGTCTTGCAACAACTCCAGGGAATTCTGTATCCATAGCAATGTATTGGTATTGTTGAACAATCTGACGGATCGTACGAAATTCTTCTTCAAGATTGTGATTCCATACATCTCGAATCCCACACTCTTCATTACTGGGCATATTACCCCCACCCTTTTGTTGCCCTAAAGGGTTAGCTCCACCTGTAATAATAGTGAATAATATATTAATTAATTAATACAATATAAACATACTTAAAGATAATATTTTTAAATTAATTTTATGTACTTTTTGCAATCAAAGAAGACATTAAAGAATAATTTCACAATAGCAAGCTTACTTATTTTAATATTAATTATTCAGTTAAGATCAATACTTAATAAAATTTAAATTAAAAATAGAACAATTATTGAATATTCCTTCTTTTTTATGCTATATGGCTTCCAATAAAAAACATAGTCCTTTTTAATTCGCGTAATAAATATATCTTTTCTTGAATCAGTACTGATTGCCCATTTTGTAGAATTGTCAAAGTATGAAGTAGCATAACTTTTAGAGTAGTTGTTTGTGCGTTTATACGATAACATAATAAGCAGAACAAATCTTTGCAATTTTCTTGAGAATCCTGCAAATATGATGTAACTCAACTTTTTTTAAATTTAATATAGAAGTAAATAGGATATTTCTTGACTCAGCCAAATTATCAATTAATTTTTTAATATACTGAAAATAATCATCTTTACATTCATAATCTGTCATTACCTGTGGCAGAGGGCATAGGAGTAATTTTGTTTGCTACAGTTTGACAAGAGATGATCCAATCCTAGTATTATTCATTCATCACTGCCTCTCAAACCCCTCACATTACTGAAATAAAAAAAAAATTTATTTAAAGTATCATGTACTAAAAAACAAAGAACTATAATGCCTATGCTTATACGCCTTATGATTATAGTCGATTCTTAGCATTTATTTATAAAGCATTTAGTAATTTTAATAAACATTATAATAATATTTTTTAGGTTAAGTTTACGATCACTCCAGATCCATACAACTTTTCTATATATATTTATAAAATTAAATAATTGGATTTTTATTCTTTTTTATAGTTATTAATAACTTAAATTAATCTATTATGAAAATGTTTAAAAGGTTATGTTGACTTACTAAAATCATTAATGAATGCAACACTTTGAAAGAGAACAAACACTATTTCTTCTTAGATGCCTATATATCTAAAAATAATTGAGAGGTTATAGTAATCAATTTTTCAATAGACTGTCAACTTTCATAGAATTAAAATAGCACTAGATAGTTGGTGCTTAAATATTTTCTTACTTGTTTATTAATAATTTTTATGTATAATTAAAAAAAAATTAATTAGTGTACTCTTTCAAAAGTATTTATAAAAAATGTTTAATAGAAAAAAATTAATTATTTTACTTTACTTAGAATGCTAGGGAATTTTTTGAAACCTTAAAAAAAATGACATTTAGTTGCTTTTGATAAATTAATTTTAATATTAAAATACATCTTTACAAGGTAAAATATAGCCGATTTATAAGACTACATATAAATAAAAATAAATTTAAATACATTAATTTTTAATTGAAACATACTTTTTAACAATATAAATTAAGTAAAATTTCTTACTGAAGAATAAATGAAATTTCCATTACCTTTCTCATTATATACTGTAGATGGCGTGAAATAGTAGTTTACTCAAAACATTATTTAGATTTTACATTATAAGCAAATTAATTTTAAAACGTCTTAAGCAGAAACACCATTGATTAAAATTTAATAACGTGAACACATTCCATATATTTAAATAAAAACTTCCCAAAATCTAAAAAAAAAGTATTTACGTTTATAAAAATCGTTAATACTAAAACCGCTAATAATTATAAATTATTTAAAATATTTTTTCTCTAATACAGATATCAAATACACAGATTATCAAAATACCATAATATAGTTGTATATTATAAACTGAATAAATTATATTTTTTATTTCATTTAAATATTTTATTTATATATTACTGTTCAAGTAAAGTATACACAAATTATTTTTTTTAAGACTACAAAAAATAGAAACAAATTTGTAAAACATAGTGTATTAATTAATAATACTATAATTATATTATACAATATAGTAATATTTAGTAATTATAATATTGTATGAATAGTTCATTTTATGAAGAGTATATAATATTGTGATTATCATAAATATATTGCAAATAGATGAACGTCATTTGTAATTGTTATTTTACATGAAAAGAATGATTTCGAATAATATGAAATAAATTTTCAGAAAAACAATTATCTGCATATCAATGTACATTTTCATTATAAAAAATATTTCACTAAAAATGCTATTTAATGGAAAGAAAAAAAAACGAAATGGAAATCAATAAGTTAATAGAAAGAGATTAAATAATTAAGGTAGATTCAATATAAATTGTGTAAGTATTCTTACATAATTTTCAACTCAAAACAATTATATTATCAATCACAAATATTTTCGATTAAAAAATATTGAGATTAACATTACAGAAATACATATTTGATAATAAATATTCAAAATTTATACGTGACAAGAAAAATATTCAATAAGATTCACTAAAAATTTAATTTCAAATGAGTTAAATGAAAATGAAAATTTTTTTTTTACTGCATAAAAACTATCAAACGTTTATACATATAGAATTTATATATTATTCTATGGAAATTATTATAATACTCTTATTCAATAAGCTTTGTTTAAAGGCAATATAACATAAGTATGAAAATTTATAAAAAATAACTAATCACTTTTTAAAATACTGAAAAAATTTTTTTGAGTTTGTTTATATAATACTTTTCATAAGTTTATATAAATCTACTTTTTTATACACAATTTGAGGTCTATAAATTTTATAAGCAATATTTTAAAGCACGTCTTTTGAAACCCTAGTTTACTATTAGTATATTAGAAATCGCTTAACCATTGAAAAATCTATTTATATCTTATATATTCAGAATGTGATTCTAACTTAACTTTGTACTCTTTAATTAACTTGCCTTCTATACAGACCTTTCGTTGCTCTCTCAGTTCATGATATCTCATCTGAATGACTCTTGTGACTCGTCTTCTACATACAGGTTCCTTTGTTATCCAGGTTCCTTGTTAAAACAAGCCTATGTTACGACACAATAGCAATATACAGTTTGTGACACGGCCGCGTTATGCAGGAGGGGGATTCTACTGGATCAGTTCAGCAGTCCCAGGGTTCAGTGGAAAATGGGAAATGAAGAAAGAGGCATTAGGGGAACGTAGATGGGTTATTAAATTAAAAAAAAAATTTATCGTAATGAGGGCAGGCTCCTTGTTCGTTAGAGCAAAGGAGGGATTAATTCCCTTTAAAAATAAAATAAAAAAATACTGAATTAATAATAAGTATGAAAGAAATAAATTATTAATTAATAATTTACAAAACTGAAACAATTATCACTAAATTAAAAGAAAATTTACAATTAATTTTTTTATACTGATTGGCTCGAAAGCATCAGCGTTCTAACGCCGCTGTTACTTTGACACATTGTTTTGTTTTTAATTTTGTTCTGATCGATCTTGGTGGTTTGCGACGTGAGGAAGGTTGAGCGACGCGTAGGCTTGGCTTCGTACCCGCTGATGAGCCGTAAACTGTTTAATTAGGAATTTTTTTTTATCTGTCCTGCAGTGGAGCCGGTAATACAATATGATATATAACAACAATAAAAATAATATAGGTACTCACGCGCCGCTTTTTCAAGACGCTTTTTCAAGACGCTTTTTCAAGACGCTTTTTCAAGACACTTTTTCAAGACGCCTTTTCCCCACATTCCCAGATTGCTCCCGAATGCGTGGTTGGTATCGTCGTTTCCTCCTCTTACAGCGATTCGCAACTCCTCAAACTTGCAGGTCTGAGGGAGAGAGAAATGTCATCGAATTGCAAACTACCTTCGCAATTTCAGTCGTCAGAACCGAGTCCCAGATTGGCTCAATCGGACCTCCGATGGGATTCCTAACAAGGCTACGTCTCCAATCTCTCTCAAAGAGAGTTCCTTTAAAGTTTTTCGAAGTAATTCGCATCTCATTATCCGTTGAGACCGATGCAAGAATCTCATCAATCAATTAGGATTTATAACGCTAATGCGTCCTTGGCACTCAAGTTAGCGCGCGGGTGGCCAAATTCGTACATTTAGTTAAATGTTGCCGTTGATCTAATGGCGGGACCCGATTTCACGTCTCCTTCCCGCTGCTTTTCAACTGCTCCACTTCGAGCGATATTAAAGAAACTGTTAATTAATAAATACTGATAAACAAAATAAAATTTGTGAATATTTTTAACATGCAATTAAAGCATGATGTAGGTATGTATGTTTAGAGAGAAAGGGGATGGAGGAACGGACAAGATTCGTCACAAACTTTTCTCACTCGCTATTCTCTTTGCCTAAAAAAGTTTATATAGCGACTAAATTGCTGTAGGAAGCTTTCCACGCTCGCTTAGCTTTATGCTTAGATAAGTCTTCTAACTCATCTCATTTACATAGAGCCGTCCGCTCTCTACATACCCTTGTTGCTCACCGTATACTTCTCTGATATTTTTTGCATAAAAGGCCCACAGTTTAATTTGTAAAAATTATAATAAATAAATTATTTTTGCATATCGATAAAATCGTAAATTTGTAAATTTACATAAAAAGACGAGGACAAGCTGATTCGAAATTGGATTTTTGGTCAGCTTGAGCTAAGACATTCTAGCAAAGATAACCTGTCCTCATTCTTAAATGAGATGAGACAATTCTTAATAGAAAGATAAAATTAAAACTGCAAAAACGTATATATACTTATTACACAGGTTGTTCGAGCGATTATCGGCCTCATTAGGCCGCGAGTTCGAGAAAGGGTGAAGGAGCGTGATCTGGGTTTGAAATGAATTACAAGATATTTTTGGGCTCATTAACAATTATTTATTCGCCCACGCGGTTACAAGTGGCATAAAAAAACCCCTCGAGGTAGGGGGAAAAAGCCTCGCTAATATATATATGCGCGGCCACCCTTACAATGTTATACTCATTCACCCACACACACATACCTCGCACCCATCCCACCCTCTTGTCGGTTGGCCAACCGGGCTCCCTATGCGTTAGTCGGTCGCCGTGGTAGATCGCAGGGATCGCCACGCACCGAGTTATTCGTTGCCGGGCTTTTGCGGTATCACACGCGCCCAGGGGGTGGCTAAACCTTCCGGTCCCAGCCACGTCTCTCTCACTCTCACAACACCCTCGCGGTATCACACGCGCTCTTGTGATGGAGTCGTCGCAACCCGCTTCGTTCCCGTCTCACCCTCGCACTCATCGTTGGAGGTCGTCACTCATACTCTCTTTCGGGCCCGATGGTGCAAGACTGTCCTCGACTCCCTCCCACGCACTCTCTCGGGCCCTTTTTCCTTCCCTTTTCTCCCTCTTCCTTCCGTTCCTCTCCCTCTTATTTCCGCATTCTCCCTCTTATTTCCGCATTCTTTGCGGCGCTTTCTGTGCGCCGCTGCCGCCCGCCGTTCAGGCGTATCTCGGGCCATTTTGGCCCGAACACAGGTCGTACGCAGTTTTAAGCAGTAACAGTTTTAAGCCAAACTCTGACAATAAATTTTGCCTTCAAAAAAAAAAATAAATAAATTACAAAGACTCATTATGAGAAATAATCCCTGGTGATTACAGATTTTTTAAAGAAAGTAAATGAGTATATTAAGATCCCTACGAGTTTAAAAATAGACGAACATCTGCAGGGGTTAGCTTAATTTCAATTACGCCTAGAAGATGCAAAGTACAACAGAAACATTAACAAATGCACGAAGTAGGTAAACTAAAGGTCACTATCTAGAAACTCGTTAAAAAACGCCGCAATGCAAAGCCTATTATCCGAATATTTAGAATCCTCATTAGTATACTTAAGCTTAGACTTCTCCTCTCTCCCGCACTCCTTCGGTGCTTCAAATAGAAAAGCAGGATGCGTCCCTCTTTCAAGAATTATCGTAATCAACAAAAGCGACTGATTAGTTTTTAATGCTTTCATAAAGCTTTTAATTATGGGTAACTGAATATTTTGTTGCTTGTTTTGAAACAAATAATTCTTAAAATTTAGGGTGTCTTATTAATTTCATATTTTTAACATTACACCTATTTAATTTAAATTACCATTTACTAACATTCTACTTGCTATTAAAGGAGTCTAACAAAGTATTTATAACGAAGACAATTATTATATAACTACAGAAAATGGTTACATAAACGAACTACTTGAATTATACAATAGAACTCACGTAAACTAATTTATTCGCAGGTATTTGAACAATCAGGTGGTTAGATAAGACGGTTCATTCAGTAACTTTAATTCTAAAATGCACGCGGGTATATATGATAAAGATACACGGCTAGTGCTTCGTAAATTCTTCGTCAAAATCTGCGCGAATCCTATGCAAATACACTACGCATTACCCTTGCAAATACTACGTAAATCCTACAAGAATATTTAGTAGATTTTACGAATACTGCTCAAAACCTCACATGAATTCGCGAAAACTTATCGAAAAATATACCAAAAATCTATCCGAATGTCCCGAGTAAAAGCCCCATTATTTCGTCATTATATAGCAACAATATCCTAGACGTAATGAGAATAAGGCTATTAACGATACTAACGAGGGTTCGAAGAACAAAGCTAGGCATTTTTCGCTACTTTGGCTTTACGCCGCTTTAACAAAAATACTTACTTGAACAATACTTGTTTAAATGTTACTATGTTTAACTTTATGTTGTTTAATATGTAATTTAAAGATGGCAATTAATTATAAAATTATTATTTACTTTTGCAGAATTTATTTTGGAAATTTGATTATCTATTCCATTATACTAGTAACAGTTTCACTCTTTAAACTTTGCAAATTTATTAAGAACTTTAGCGTCGTTGTCCAGTAGCGAGATTTTTTACATTGGATACTCGCCGTCCTTAACCTATACATGGGATATTTCTTGCTCGGATATCTCAAAGTCGGGCCAGGGTTAATTGGGAAGAGACACAGACGTGTAGAGAAAATTGGTAGAGAAAATTGATAGAGGAAATCACGATTATGCGTATCTTCTTTTAATTTAGAAGAAAAACAAAACTACAGCAAAATTATATATAAATGGTAAACTTTAAATAAAGAAAAATATTTTTAAACCTAAAAATACTCCCCCTTAAAATACCCTTTAAAGTAGGTTAAATATTCGAGTGGAACTCGAGCAACTTGTCTAAATCTGAAAATAATCGTGCAAATTAAGATCTAAATGGAAACAGTACATAGAATATAAAAAGGTGCCTGATTCAGGGGGAGAAGAGTGGAAAGTGCTCCTCACTCAATGTTAGTTTAGAAGGGAGAGAAAAGGAGAGATAGCAGGTTGTGTAAATATGAGAAAGAAAGAATATTCTAGAAGAAGCAGAAAGATTGGATCGAGGTCCTAATCTTGGAAGGCTGCGGGAAAACAGTCCTAATTCTTACTTTGCAACAAGTTTTTTTACTTGCGTAATAGAGAAACTCGTGACAACGCGAGATTTTCCAAGAGTGGGATTGTGTATGCGACCCACTTGATTCGCCGTACTCGGGACAAGACCTTTTCTTACACCGCTACTCGACGTAGAGCTCTTCCACTACTTCGCTTTACGCCCGATCGTCACTGTGCTGGTGTCAATACCTTACTTCGCCGATCTCAAAGGCCCTATCACGCTTCTACACTAATACCCGCTCTACTGGACCCTTGCAGTCCTCGTACTCACTTGCACTCATATGCTCTCTTCCTCGCTCTAGTAAGCACTCTCGCTCACACGTTTTCTCGCTTGTATTACATACATTAGTACTATCTTTCCACCACTACTGTTCCATTGCATTTCTGGTTCAGTAGATGCAGTATCGGGATTATAATCACACTTCAGAACTCACAATATAGCCTTTAGTCACTTTATTTATAGTTATTCCGATTTTAATTTGAAGGCATTGTTGAATATACATGTATATTTTTTTAATAAAAATTAAAATGTATATGTTTTTATTATGGTTCAAAGTAATGTTAATTTTATATACATATACATTTATAATGTGTGGTATAATACTTAGTATATTATCAGCCATTCAGCAAAAATTTGTTTAAAGTATAATATTTATTTTACTTTGTTTTCTTTCGTTTACTCCAAATTGTGGTTGCGATTTACCTTTCATATGCTTATTTTCTACTCAATTAACTAAATCAGTTATTTATTAATTAAAAGAGTTTTTTTTACAAAAAAAACTATATGAAAACTTATGTTTGGTCGGGTAGAAGTTTTGACGTCAAGAAGCGAAGTTAAAAAATACTGACGAACTGGGTGGCTTTTCGAACTCTTAATTGATCCCGTGTGCATCCAATTATATATTTGGAAAAATCAGACACTAGCCATATACATTTATCAGGCTGAGGTCTTGAATTAATATTTATTTTGGGCAATTATTACGATTTTTCTCTAATTCTATGGCTTATCAATAATGTTTCGTATAATAGGAGTTAATAATACTTTTTTATGTGCTTTGATCTATACAACGATTGTGGCCTTCAGTTGAAATTTCTTTTGGGCCATTATTAAGTATAGTATTTAAAATAAATATATACAATTTAAAAATGTAGTGGTCTTCTCGATGACCATAATAGTCAAAAATAAATAATCAGGTATGTAAAACAAAGTTTTATATTATTTTGTATTAGAATACTGAAGGCTTTTCAGTATTTGTCAACGAAAAATCAGTCCGATGCTATTTTCATACTTTTTTGAAGGTAAAGGTACACAATCGTCTAATTCCTTCGATACAGTCGACAAAATTGAATGTATATATGTCGTGAAATTGTACGTTGCATTTTAAGAATGCTTTGTGATTTTACTTGATTTAGGGATATCAAAAAGAAAGTCTGAAACTTGCATAATGCTCAAGTGTTAATGACGCGTTATAATTAAACTTATGCACAACAATTAGCAGCCTCGAATAGCGGTGACAACAGTAGTGATAGGGATAGAAAAGCTAGCAATATCTAATGGAATAACTAACTTTAAGAAAAATGTGGCAAAATCCATATGGAGTTTACCATTCTCAGGCTAATATTCTGTAGAAGAAAAAAAATAAAAATTTACAGCCAACATCATCTACATCCTTCATAAAAACTGGAAACTTAAATGGGCTTTAATAAACGGAAAAGTATGCTTTGAAGCCAACTTACAGTACAGGGCAGTTATAAAAACTTCCTCAAATACACTACACAGACCCGAGAAGCGGTTAAAATGTTCAGGATTCTAGTATGTAACTGGGAAGCCATTTTGAAGATGCTCGAATAGTCGGTATACTAAGATAGAAGGGTAACCTACCTAATCAGCAAACACTTCTCTAGCGTCAAAGGCCCAGGTCAACTCATCAAAGAAATAGAGTAGAGCAGAACACATACTGAATTAGATGTGTATCATCAGATAAATAACAAAGTTGTTCCACTGGTAAGAACTAGATAGACAATCAGATCTTTGAACCATTTAAATTACTGGAACGCGATAGTTCTTTGACGCTGTTACAAAAAAAGGAAACGTTATCGTGTATACGCTCAAATCGTACCTTAAAGTAAAAATTATGTACTTTGAGCACTATTGAACAGAATACTAAACATAGTAGGAACTCGAAAAACGATTTAGATGGTTCAGGGCGGTACCTTGTCTTACTCATCTAGGATCTGGTAATAGAATAATTAATTCAGGATCTTTATAATATAGGCTTTCGAATAAGCTAATGATATATTAATAATAACCGAAAGTCCATTCTTAAACCTTCTTATAGCGATCATAAAAGGTATTTTAACACTTTTGGATATAAAGATAGATCTTTGTCGGCATTAAAAGGTATAAATGAAAAATAGACGTTATAGCAGTAGAAGGATAGAGATTTGCTGCTAGGGTCATATTTAATACCTACGAGTAATTATAGACAATATACTGTCTGGGAATGTAACCTGGGTTACATCCGAGAGAGGATCACGATCAACCTGTAGCAACTGAAAAAAGTCATAGGTCAGAACAGAGGTCTTAGATCTGAATGATGAAGAGAATATATAATGCGATTCTCAAACCAAAACTGACCAATGCATCCGATATGTGGAGAAAAAGAACAGCATTCTTCATCATAAATGTAATCTTGGAAGACATAGAAACCTATTGGTGAGGGCATCTCTGCTGTAGTCAACACTCACTGTGGTATTGTAACCGGTACTCATCACTCCATTATTGATCCTGAAACTGGTGTCTCCACAACTATGCACTGAGTATTTAATTCCTTGGACACAAAAAAAGCGGTTGACACATTTCTCATCGTATGGTTATGTATTAAAACAAGGTGCCTATATATGGTGTCTATATATATATAAGGTGTCTATATATGTAATGGTATCGTGACCAACAAAGATTGATTGAATATTGGAACTGGGGTGATAACATTATCCACGCAATGAAGAACAAGAAATTTCATGCACCAAAGCAATAATTCGTTGAACGAAGTATGGTGCAATGATGGCATAAGAACTGTAAAGCGAATACAAACTTAAGTAGTAGTGGTACACATTCGTAAACATAAGTAGTAAGTTTAAAGAAAAGGTAAGTGGGGATAATAGACGCAAGTGTAAAGTAGCATCATGGCAGTATGTAAGTACACAAATTAACTAGTTTGTGACCAGTGCCAATAAAGTTTCGAGCGAAAGAAGAGTTGCAAATATAGGATATGACTAATGGCTATCTAATAAGAAAACTGTGTACCTTACTAATATTAACGGAAGATTATATTTGTTGAATTTATAAGCTATTCCTCGTGAATAAATGAAATTTTTCAACGTTTATTGAAAAGATATCAATTTATGGCATTGCCATTTGAAAATGTTATTTTTATTAAAATATACTACCTATTTAAAGACAAAATATTTGTTATTTTAATATTAACCTTATGTAACCGTAACTGAAGGAGTTTGTAAACCCCAAATAGCATTGGACAAAAAGGTGACAATTAAGATACAAAAAAATTTCATAAAAAAATCTTCCATTCTAATAAAAAGTTTAGGGTTAGTATATATTCTGGAGAAAAATAGGATACTAGTGTTACAGCCAAAGCGACGACTTGCACGAACTTTTTTAATATATAATTAATGAAATTGTTTTTTTCTTTTGTTTTATTTTTTGCCTTTTCTATTCTTTTCTACAAATTGTATTCTGAGTTTCGAAATTTCAACACGAGTGTTAAAGCTAGCACAGAACAACCTGTAAGAGTATCGTAGCCTAAACTATGATCTAGCTGTGCGCATATACCTTTTTTGCCCTTTTCACTGATATGATAGTTGTCAACTATTTTTCACGACACAAAGCCTGGATCAATGACTCAAGGTTTTGATCACACCAAGACCCAGCCGCGAATTCTTTGAAAGAATCTCTTTCTCGATACTTTCAATTATGCATAACATCTCGAGATTTTATTTGAAAATTTGTAATCGGATTTATTCTTCGCATAAACGTTTTCAAGCGCTTGAAACGCAAGAAATAATGTATATTTTCTTACGTCGATGCTATTATAAAAAAAAAAAAACGAAAAAAGGGAAAATATTAACTTAATTAGCGATTTTTAATTTATTATTAAATAAATACTTTTATTATTTTATTATTGAATTTTCTTCAACCATTTTATTCAAAACATTAAATTACAAATCGTGGAATTTTCTAGTTTCTTTATTTTTATATTATAACGACTTCTAATTTTGTCTGAATAGTTGACGACAAGTGTTGTTAAATTTGTTATATTAACAAATCAATTAAAAATTATTATAAAATTTTATCCTTATTATTTATAATACAAAAGGAAAGAACCTCTTGTTATTATATATGAATAGGTTTTTAATGAGAAAAGTAAATGAATATAGGGAGTGCTCTAGGCCCTCCTATTTACTTGATTTGCGTGCACTTGCACAGTAGCAGCTTATAATACTTTAATAGTTTTTTAAATTTTTAAATATATATTTTAGTTGTGCTAACGAAGGCACTTATTGAAGTTCGACGATTAAATTTCGTATATAAATTAATGTGAAACAATAGGACATTAAGCTGCCAAGTCTTCATTCGAAATTCCTATTAATATATTCGATGCAAATATTCTATTTATATGCCAGCCTTTTAAATAAACTTTTTGTCGTTCGTTTTTTTTTCAATTTTAACTGAAAAGTCACATCAAATTAAGATTATATTATAAAAAAAACTATAAAGTAGAATTTTATAGAATCTTCTTCATGATATAAATTTGGTTTAATATTGGAGAACATTATTGTAACTGTGTAGCGTAATAATGAATATATATATTTGTATATGAAAAAATGTATTACGTTAAATAATTTAAAAAAATATTCTCTTTTATACATATATTGACAGACTCTGATAAACAAGATATTATTTTTGTAGAGACTCATTTTTCCACCTATGCTTTTCTGTTCGATGCACGGATTTTTCTTGTTTGCATTCTGTACGTATATGTTCCAGGGACAAGACAATTAAAATTTGTTAAGATTATCTTAGTGAATTAATGATCCATAATTAAACAAAAAGCTTTTCATTTCCTTTTCACCCTATACTATGCCATATTAGATAATATATACAAACCACTACAAAAACAACACAATGAAAATGTATCGAATTACGTATCAATGCCTTTTGACATTCGCAGATCAATAAACAGGCTAGCATTTTTACAGATGAAAGTAGACGATTATGTAATATAATATGTAATAAAATAATGAAATTATGTAATTATTATTTTATTATATAATTATTGTAAAAAATTTCACAAATAATTCTGCCACCTTTATTAAAAAAAGTTTTCAATTCATTGAAAGTTTATTGTCAAATAAAAATATTAATATTATAAAATAAAAATTGTATGTTTGTCCTTAAAAATATTCTTAATTACGAGGATACTATAAAACTTATTATAAATTATGTTTAAAAAAATTTACATAATATTTTGTAAAAAATCTAAAATTCATAATCTATTTTACTGACATTTGAGTGTCCAATTTGATAATTCTAAAAAGTTCGGACAATCTTTCCTGTAGTGACAGTTTAAAACGTCAGCTGCATTAGGTCCATAGATAGTAATACTAGAAAAGAGTGAATAATAGTTTTATATCATAAAAATAAACATTTTCAATACCGATTCAAGATCTCAATGCCTTATCTATAGTTACCAAATAAAACTGTAACTGACAACTGAAATAGTGAAATAATAAAAAACATTGGCTTTATTACAAAGGAAAGACAACTAAATTATAATAATTAACTTTTTAATGTTGAAAATTGTTGATCGCTTATTGTAATGACAATATGAAAACTTTTGAATCTAATCTACATTTTCATTATAAAAAGTAACGAAAATCGTCTTTTATTAATATATTCTATTACTTAACGAAACTATGTCAAATACTTCACGTTTTAACTTAAAAACTTAGCGGATGAGATACGATGCAAGTACACAGTTACTGTATAGTTTATCCCGTATTGACCTCATTGCAATTGACAAGGTCCCTTATTTTATGAGAATAGTGACGGAATTAAACTTAAAGAAATCGGTTGAAAAATACGATGTCGTTTATTCAGTTTCAAAAGTGGCTCGTGCCATACAAATTTGTTTATTTATAATCATCGATTTTTGAGGGAAAATAATACATCAAATTTTGATGCAGCTAAATTCAATCTAAGATAACATTTGATATAGATTGCATTATATCTGAACACGTGGCCACGTAAAATATAAGCTGCTTTTATATAAATAGTTTTTAATGGGAATTATTTATCCGAAATGAATTTATTGTATACTATGTACAGTCGTAAACTCTCTAAATACATTAAGTAATTCACTTAAAGTCATTCGATAACTTTGATAACACAAACATTTTATCGACAAATTGGCAGAAAAATGTTCACTTTAAATTTTTTTTTAATATTAGAATTTACCAAAAAAAAATTTTTTTAATTACACAACAATCTAAATGGTAGTTTTACTCGTGTATTATAATATTGTTATATTACAATAATATTTATTAATATATTATGCGATATTTTCTATACAATATTACATATTTTGCATCAAATTTATGTATTAAAAACATCGATCGATGAAAAATGTAAAATCTTAGAAAAACTTAATTAACTAGATATTTTTTAACCATGCACATATTAATTACATAAAGATTCAAAGAAACATTTCGTATTAAAAATAATATCAAAGCTGTTTAGGAAAAATACGAAGAGATTAAATAAATTCATAAAGTAATTATATGAGTAGAAATTGAACGTAATTTCGCCTTATGCATTCTATTGTTCATTCAAATTCATTACTAATTTATTACATTTGGTAAGAAAATATTAATAAAATATTTTATATTTAAATTTCTTAAATTAAAAATCATAAATTTATAAACATAATTAACATAAAAAGATATGTTTTGGCACTGAATTCTATAATTAAAAAAGAACATTATTATAAAGTATTTTTATTAACTTAAAATTAATAAAAGTGTATGAACAGACAAATAAATATGGTATATATAATTAGAGCTTAATTTTCTTAATCATCTACATTTTTAGAAAGAGAAAAAGACGGTAGTAACTTTACCTCAATTTTGCTATTTTAATTTGGTATCGATGAACATATTTAGTTTGAAACGAATTAAATACTGCTTGGTGGAAAATACGAGAAGCATACTCATTATTATGTCATAAGCTAGTTTGCGGAACAATTAATTATGTTTCAACTCATGAATTCGCTTAAAGAAACATTCAAAGGAAACATCATAAGACAGATTACCTATAACGATACAATTGTTTAGTCCAAGCTTCAATCAATGTTGCATCTGCATTGAAGGTCGGCCCATTGTCATGGACAAGAACCATCCCTCTTTCTTTCGCGATTTAACTATGAATAAGACGATTCATAATTTCAACTCACCTCTCATCCATCGATTTTCTGTTTTACAATCCAAGAGGAACGAACTACCTTTTTCTGAGCTATTTTCTCGCCCTATGTCCTAATATTAAATTATTGAATTTTTTAATTGAAAATAATTTAATAGAGGATTACTATAATATAATATATTAATGTATATAAAACTCATTTTCATAAACTATTTTAACGTAATATAATTTAAAAATATATTTGGATATTAGTACACTAATTTAGAATTTCTTATTCTGCAAATAAATATAACTTTGCAGTAAATCAAGACATAAATTAGTTTAATTTCTAGGTAAATAATGTGTATTTTTATTTTTCTTCTAAAACAATTTTTAAAATAATTTTATGTTTTTAATATGTTCCTAGCTGTATCAATAAAAAAGGAAATTGTTAATTTTTATCGCAGAATGATATCGTAAAAAATTGTTTTAAAAAATTTATTTCAACTTATCAATATCATGTTATTTTTGGTTCTGTTTTATAGCTTAAAAAATTTAATTATTTTTTACTCTAAGTGAAGCTTTTTTTATTAGTGATAAAAGAAACATATCATTAAATGCCAAGCAAGAAAGTACCTACTATGCCATGACATATGACATAAATTTTAGATTATGATTTTAACTAGCTTCTATTCTTTACCATTAAGGACAAAATGGAAAAAACGTATCTAGTACTTAATTTCTTTCAAATATAAAATGTAAAAAATTAATATTATATCATAAAATTGTCTGTGAAGAAATGTATTTATTCTTTGCTTCTTCAAAATGAATACAGTATAAAGACGAATAAATTTATTTGAGCTGTTCTCGCATTGCCATAAAATGACTTTTGTGAAGTTTGTCTAAACTATAGACTAAATGTTTTCCTCATAAATGCAATAACTAATTTAAAAAAGTAATTATTCATTCGTATTGCATTATCTAATATCTTAAAATTATGTATTATTACGTATAAGAATTTTTCTGATAAGAAAATTAAAGATCGAGTTTAAGTTTTTACATTAGATTGTCTTAATAGATAATAAATACAAACAAAGAATTTTAGAAGACAAACTTTATTGCTTCTACATTTATCTTATATTTATTATTTCTAATACAATTCTTAAGTTTACCTTTCTGAGTTAAGCGTTCATATTTGCACAATTATTTATGTTTTACAGCAACTTCAGAATCCTTAATCATTATAATTTAGTTACTTTTTAATTTAATAATAAAACCATTCTCAATAAATCACTCATTTAATAAAAAATTACAACTTCTTTATACGATTGAGCAGCATTAAACCCTAACAAATAGATTTTAAAGGTTTGATCGTACACATGTTAATTAATTTAGTTGAATATAGTAGCTTTCTATGTAATTGAGTATTAAAAAGGTAATTAATTAAATGTATAGTCTACAAAACGAATGTGTACAGAAGCATTCTATTGTTATAGCATGTAAGTGTGATAAATATAATTTATATAAATGCTCTATTGTCAATTTTTAATATTTAAGTTTAAAATCAATCGAATATAAATTATTATGATGTGCATTAGTAACTATTACAAATCTTCCTTCTTCTTGGCTAACGAAAATTTTATACTGCTAAAGTAGGATTAGCTACTAAATTACCTTATAATTCTACACGCTTATGCATTAATCTATTGTCATTAAAATAAAATCTTCTTGATTATTCCATAAAATCATTCTATATTTTATATGAATGGATTTTTTATTTATAATATGATATTTATTGCAATATTTTTTCAGAATTAAAATAAATTTTTAAATGCAGCATACATAAATTTATTCCAATAACCTAATTTTCTTCAACATCAAGTTAAAAAGCTTGACTTTTGAAAAATTCCAATGTGCAATATTAATTTGCAAAAAGTTGTAAAAGTTTATAATAAGAAAATCAAATTAAAAATTTGAATCCCTTCCATACTAAACATACGTATATGTGTTCAGTGGACGTAATAATTAATTTTGTTCTTACTTCATTTTTCTGCTCTATATAATCTATATAATTAAATAAGAATTGAAGAGATTAATCTAGAAGCAATTTAAAATATGTAAATAAGTGTGCTTAAATATGATACCTCAGCATATAAACCCCTTGTGAAAAATGAACAAAAATTCTGTAATTTCTAATGGGTTATAGCGGATCAAAAATTAGTGTTTAGTGTGTGCCAGCTGGATTGTTTTTAACTCGTCTATCAAGTGTTTAAGACTGCTTATCGTTGAATTATCACTGTTGCCTTGTATGAATATTTACCTGCTTTTTTGTGAGTATTGATTGCTGAATTAGTGGAATGGAATTGCGTATATCAAGAAAAAAAGGAAAGTACGCACTAACAACAAAACAAAAACAGCAGTCCAACTATCTGTGTCAACGAAAAAACACAAAGTGTCTTATCTACGTATTCAGCGACTCATAGTCCGGCACCCATCTTGAATGCAAGGGACTAGTGGGCCCATGCTCACTATAAATGATTTATAAACACTGTAATAATGTTAAGGGGTAACCAATGTTCATTTGAAATTCCATGCAAATTCCAAAAAAACGGTGTCAATGGTTAGAATAGCTGTACTTTTAGAATGTCGACAGTTGTAGCCTTGTAGCCATGGTCTGATCAACATTTCTGAAAGGTAGGGGCTCTTTGAATCACGTTGCCGTCGCTGACATTGCTAGATGTTAAGGAGGTTAGGTTCATAAGCGAATGCGCGTCCTAACGCTATAACGCCGCCGACGGGCAAGTACATAATAACAAAAGCGAGAAGGGGGAGAGGTCGACCACTCGACACCGCCGTGGCTCAGGACGTCGTCGCTATGACAGTACGGCGCTCGACGATGATGCGCGCCAGTTTCTTATTCGACTTAGTGGAGTTTGCTGTGTTTCTTAATTACATTAAATGTATAGTATGTCTTGAATTTTTGAACAGATCTAAAGCGGGCGTGCAAAGGGCAGTTCATGACGTATAGTAAAGTAGAGATAGATGTTTGCGAATGCACGTATTTTGAGCCCTGCAGCCGTGTAAAGTGCGGGTCCCGACAAATTTATCGGACGGGAAATCAAATATTGGTATTAAGCCACAACATTCGACGCTCGTAGGCTAGTGTAAATGTATCAATGAACCTAGAGAGATTAACAGTGTGTTCAAAGTGTGCATTGATTTCCTGGTTACGGTGCAGAAAAGGTGACGAGATTTCCCGCAGATTATAAGGTTGGTAGCTTTTGCTATAGGAAGAATGGCGAATTTTCGATCGGTACGCCCGCCAGTGATTGCTTGAGGTCGGTGAAGATTTGGAGAAGGGTCGCTTGATTGGCTGAGTTTTCGAACACTCAATGCGAATCACCAGACTTCGATCAAACTATAAATACAACCCTAAGGACTAGATGTGCAACAAAATCTTTTAATGGTGATTTGAAAGCGTTCTTATCCTAAGGTAATCACAGATGCTTGTACTATCGAGTAGTGTGCTTTCTTCGTATGTGATGCCTATGCAAAAAAGTCGCAAGGTTGTACTTTTATCCTTCTCTAATGTTTGCATAAACTATTTAAAATATTTTGCAGTTATATTATTATTATTTTGAAGTTATCTCGTTACGTCTAGATGCGGTTTCAAAATACGCATAATACGAATTAACTGCTAATGAACTACTGAATTTTAAATTACTTATATTGAAGTACATTATTTAAAAAAAATTTTTTTTTAATTTTATGATATCGTGAGTAAATATAAATCCTGTAACTGTAATATTTTTCCTTCGAATAAATGAACTATTTAGAATAAATTTTTAATTTTTTACTAATGGCAATAAAATATAAATAACCAAAATATTAAGTCAAGCGATATATTTTCGCATTTTAAAAACCACAGAGTTACAGCTACCAATGTAAGTAATGTGAAAGTTACTAATTTTATTGAAAAGTTTTGACTTAAAAGTTATATAATTCAATAAATTGAGTCCAAAAATCGCTGCCATATTTGCATTTTTCGCACGGATAATAATTGAAAAGATTCAATTATGTTTTTGCCCAATCATGAGTTGTCTAATTATATTAAAATTTGTAAAGGCGGCGGGTCACGTTAAAACATCGGAAAAAAGCATTTTGATAAAACCCTAAAGTAAATATAAGTAAAACTCCTAACCTATAATAACTAGTTTAAGTAAATTAATTTAATTAATATAGCCCCATCAGCAATAAATTTTAGTTTTGCGAAATTCAAGAAGCAATCGTCTATAAGGATAAAAAAATTAGCAGATTTTGTAAACTGCTTACTTTAAATTTCTGGGCGTGAAATGCACGATCTTCATATTCCTATTGTATCTTCTTTTTTTCGTCTTCTTATTGTAACTATTTTTGCGGATTCACATTAAGTGCGCATTTATCTGAAGTAGACGAAATTTTTTTGCGTGGACAAATATGCGCATTTAATATCAGATCAGACTAAATGAACTTGAGAATATTCCAATTTGATTAATTTAATTAAGTTATAGTTACTAATTAGCAAAATATCTAGGTTAAAAGAATAAGAATAATTAAAATAAAGGGAAGGCGTTTGATCATTAACTTTGCCATGAAAATTAAATTTCGTCCCACCAACATTCGTTAAATACTCGACACTCTTTTAAATGCGATTGTTTGCTTGTCTCCACAATTTTATGGCCAAGAAACAAGTTTCGCTGAAGAAACCAGTTCTCGAAATTTTTCTCTCGCGTGTCTTGCACTTCCGTTTTATTCAGGTAAAACAGGCAAAAAAATTACTAAAAAAAGAGGCATCTAGTCGACAGAACCAGACGTAAAGATGAAAAGAAAAAGAATACTCGTGTCAGAATGTACAAGATAATTACCATTACTCACGCGATGGGTACTACTAAGACGAGAGATACTACTAAAAAATGCATTATTTTGTCTACCCCTGTCTGTGACCAAATATAATAGTAACTCTATCACTCCAACCATTCGACATTATTCATATTTTCCTACCTGGAAAGCAGCTATGTATAAAATTACAAGCTATTAAACACATCTTCAACTGAGTGCATATCAAACTTCTTTGTTGTATATAACTAAAATTCGTGCTTATAATGTGACTTCTTCAACAACTTCTTTTTCCTTTCGACAGTCACCAAAATTAAACTACAATAGCGGTTTTTTGTATTTTATAAAGCTTAAATTCAAATATATGAATTTACAACAAATTTTCATCCACAATAAAGTAGAGCTGATTTTCACTGTTCAAGCAAAAGTCAACAATTATAATTTTTATGTATAGATTACAATTTGTTTAAAAATAATATATTCGGATTTATATTTACACTCTACGTTATAACAGTTTTCATCTATTATTAATAACTTTTTTCTGTTAATAAAGAAAAAACAAACTAAAAAGAACAAAAATCTTTATGTAGAAGAAGAGGGTTAGAAAGAGAAGCGAAATAGCCGATAGTAAGAAAAAATGTACAGTACTCTTATGTCTACGTTTAGGCGTGTTCTTGTTTTATTATTTGTTTTGCTTCTCACTCGGTAATCAGGCAACTTGTGTTACCTCGCGCACGCATTCATGTTCATACAAATAAAAATATGTATATACATGTATGTATAAATAAAGGCTCGAACTTGAAATTACCCTATTAGCCTTCCTTCTCTCGAAACATTAACCAAGGAAAGTGTGTAGTTATGTTACTTCGAGACGCTGTGAAAATCCCCTCAGATACTTTCTCTTTTATTTCGTGGAAAAAGCGCCCACTTAAGAATGCCTTTAATATTTGGTAAAAAATATACTGTAAAAAATATATGTTTGAATACATCGATACAAAAATTGACCTTCTGTAGATTTAATTAATAAATAATCTAATAAGAATTATTATGTGTTCTCCACATTTTTTTACCATGGGTACGCCGAAGGAAAGGAACTTTTTTTTAATATCACTATTATTTTTTTTAAATTGTCTTCAGTCTTCTAGTTATTTTATAGCGTCGAATATAATCTTAATTTTAAAATTCTATATTTTTTCTGCATTTACATTTTTTGCATAGTATATGTATATTAATTTTGATTGTTGTGATAGCATTGGGTTAAAGATTATTTATATATTCAATACATATTAAATGAAGAAATAAAGAATTCCAAAGATTGTACATGACTTCAATTGAAAATACTTTAACGCATTTTAGATGCACACAATATCGTACAATAGTTTTATGTGTATGTATATTTGTAAATAGCAGTAATAAATTGCTCCTTTTCGTTTAAATTATATCATTGTATAATAAAATATGAAAATTTAGGCTATGTTACTTGATTGTATTTATGATTAGAAATAAAATATTGATTATATCATCGATATCCTATATTGAATTATGTTCAATATTATAAATTTCGTTTTATATTTTTAAAATGTTCTTTATTGCATACGAATACTGTATGATATAATTGGATAATTGATATACATTTCCATTGAGAAAAAATACATATTTTTTAAAGAATGATATTTTATTTTTGTACACAAACATTTTCGAATAGATGAAATATCTGCTGTTTCAAAATCTGCAAATTTTTATACTGTTGTAATACTTTGTAATACATTAAATAATGATCTAAACCTTTGATGAAAGTAAAAGTGATTAATTAAAGTTAACATGTTTTTATCAATGCATATTTTTTTATAGTAATGAAATATAAATATTATATACCTAGAGTTATTTTTTCTTGTAAATACGATTATCCGAACATATTTTCTCCAGAAGTATAGTCGTTTTTTTTTATAAAAAAATTAACAACGTTGCGTCATTAGACCCATAATTATTAATCTTCAATTTACCAATTCTTTTAACGTGGGGAACTTGAAATTTAATTAAAAAATCTGAAGGAGGAAACCAATTTTCTGAATATTTCGAACAATTAAAGACCTCGACATGTAAGCTATTAGCTGTGTTGAATATTTATAATTACTGTTTAAAGCTATGTTACAATCAGATTTTAAATTATAAATTCGGTATAATTTTTCATACAAGTTTTTATGCTTGATAAAAAAAAAAGTAAATTGATACGGCGATATTTTTTATCAAGTCAATTGTACGTTGACGATTAACTTTTTTAACAAAAAATTTGTCTATTTTAATTCACTTCTCTTGTCTAATTTCCATCTCTGTTAATACCTCTTGGAACTCTTCGTCAAATAGTGGACGACTAATATTCAGTTTCGTGGTGACTGGAGGTTATTTACACGATAGCACTGAACATTCAAGTTAAATAAGCTTTGTAACAAGGCTAGGATATAAAGCGAGAGGGAGAGAGAGAGAGAGAGAGAGAGAGGCTGAAAGTACAACAGGGGAAAATACTCTGCTGGATGGATGGACCGTTAACAAATATGGAGTAAAAGCGTGCTTGTCCTAAAATAAAAAATTGCTGCATTGAACTGGGTGTCTCGTACTATAAAACAGAAATAAAAGCGAATTACGATGTGGAGAGTGGACGAAAGACCTAAACTTGTGTCGCTGTTAGTCAATAGCCATTTCCAGAAGGAATACTCCAACTCTAGCCTTCTTCCTTTTTTCTCTGTCTCCCCCTTCTCTCTTTCTCTCCTTCTTATTTCTTTTTTTCATTCTTATTTTGTTAGCAGCCAGGTGCGCATAAGCAATCTGACAGCAGCAATAGACAATATCCCATTATGCAAAAGACCTTTTTTGGTTCTTCTTTTGTATATATGCGAATTTACAGGGCTCGTATGGTGCCCTCGTTATAATCTATCGTAGATCATAATCAGCGAAACTGTGCTTAGAATATAATGTTCTTGTTAATATTGTGAAGGTATTAATTTTAATAGGAAAAGTATAAATTGCATATTAATATATCTATTTTTATAATTCGTAGAAGAGAGTCTAAACGAGTAAAGGTGAAAACACGTAATTTTAGTCAGTTTTATAATAATCTATATAACCTCTAATTGTTGCTCTAATTATAAATAGAAGTCGTGGTGGGGTAAAACATTAAAACAGGGAGCTTTAGATATCAGGCATCATTTTCGTAACGAGCTCAGTGAGATGGTTCTATTTGCAGAGAGAGAGGGGGCGGAGTTTGTAAACTCTACGAGTATTCAATGGTTACTGCGGTGAAAGGTGGAGGGAGGGCAGCTGGTGACTGAAATTTAATGGCTTCTGCCAACAGACTTCAGGACATCGGCAAGTATCAGTTTTGGCATATCTTCTCTTCTGTATGACCTTTATAACGGTGCTTTAATACGTACCCGTGTTGCTATTATATAGATTCATTCCTCATACTCTTAAAACTTACGTCAGTTTCGGTGATAATCAGGGGAAACTCTGTAGATCGAAACTACACTGTAGTATATACTGCGTGAGAGTAATATATATTAAGCTTTATAGTTCTTCCTGAGAGTGCATCTTGTGTTATTTCACTTTAGATGATATAAGCGGGAGCGCATAATCAACGTCCCGACTCAAATTCATACCTATTTTATAAGAACCGGATCATACAGAGTGGAGGGGGGAGGGAAGAGAGCCAGATAATTCTTTCATTTTTAGGCATTAATCGTACACTTTTACATAGCCATTATATTTTTACTATATGTTTTTCCCCATCCTATCGCATAAAAAACTGAAGTATGAAAATACAAAAGAGAATCTAAGTTTTGTTTGTTGGGATTAAACTTCTTTTCGTCTGATTGACTTATGTGAATTATTAAATTTCCCATATAATTCATAATAGAAAAATTATGAAAAGTTAATCAGAGCGGTGGCAAATGGTGCAAATGTGTTTTTGCCTTTTTTTTTAATCATTGTTTATTAAATTTCTTAACGATATTCGATTAAGAACCTGGCACATTACATTACCGTTTTTACAAGAAGCGCGAATTAGTCAACAGTCGTTTTCAATTTATGTCAGGGTAATAATACCTTATAGATACGTATTTACCCCCGACTCCAGCTCATAGAATAAATATAAGCGTATAGAATAATAGTGGTATGACAAATCAATTACATATGGGAGGGTATTCATCGTAAATTTTGTACACTAAATGTATATACATTTTCTATTGTCTTCTTTGCCTCGTAAGAAGCTTATTTTTTAAAATAACGCAGGAAACTACAAGAATGTATTTGCATTATAATATTTATAAAATATTCAACTGTAAACATTTAGTAGAATTTTAGAAAATATGAATTATCATATAGTATTGTTTGAAGCTTTCGATATATATATTTGATCTTATGTTTTACTTTTTTTACAATTTATGCTTATGTTTCATCAAGTTAGGATTTATGAATTGTTTTTCTTAATATATTTTTAATATAGTTTTAATTATATCTAAAATAAATAAATACGTATGTATTTGCAAGTATAAAAAATGTTGTAAATTCGAACATAGCTATAACTATTCTATAAAATAATACGAATATTCTGAAAAAATCTGCACTATATTTATGAAGAACTCTATACACAATTATTTTATGTCTGAGTTTTTGTACTATTCGCGTTTATAATCGTCTACATCAGATTTTTCTCATTGTAGAATGTAAGATTAGGGTGAAATAGTTATTGCTACTTTCTTGCTGATATATATATCATATATTACTTTCTTACATCATAATTTCTAGTTGTCATAAATTTTATTTTGTTTTAATTTTTCTACTTTAAGTGTTGTAAAGATATTAGCTATAAATAGTAGTTTATAGTAAAGCTAATAGCAAAAATAATGATTTTGTTTTAAAGGTTTAATTTATATCTAAATTTATTAAGTCATTTATTTATATTTTTATAATAGCTTATAAGATGTATTATATATTACTAAATGAAAGAATTAAATAAATTGTTTGATTTAGAAACATGAAAAGGTGAAAAGGTTAGGTAAAATTCAGTGTTACCGCACAACAAGATTTTTTCAACATAATGAAATTCCCTCGTATGCATTGAAAATTGTGCCCTTTGTATATCCTATTACGACATCTTCTTTCTGAATAAGCAGAATTAAAATTCTTGATTCACATACATCAAATAATATAAAATATTTATGAAATACATTTTATATTGGAAAAACGTCTAGTTTAATTTCATTTGATAAAATAGGAATCGATATTATGCAATAAACGTGTATTACGTTCAGTCTATGAAATTAAACAATTTTGGAATTTATGTAGAATTTAATAAAGATGCAGCACAGTTCTACTAATAACTACCAAGATGGTTTGAAAATTAAAGAACAAATGAATTTATAATAAAAAATTCATCATTTAACTTAGAAGGAAATCATCACACATTTTATGAAATTTTAAAATAAAATTTACACTCGTCACTTACTAATATAGATAAAAACAATAAAATTAGTCATAATTGTATAGTTACGAAACATTTTATAAAATAATAAAAAAATCATACAAAATTAAAACCTGATTGAATTTAACGAATGAGATTTCAATTTTTGAAAGAGATTAAGTCAATATATATGATAAAGCGAAAACAAAAACTTTTTTATTTACGATTATTAATTACAATTATCTGCGAATCTTATAGTGACGAACTAAATTGGTGTGTTTTGGTTTTCCAATGTTGGGAGCTCAACGGTTTCTCAAAAAAAATAAAAAATAAAATTTTTAGCCATGTTCGTCATGACTTAAAATCACAACGGTTATATTTATGACTAAAGAATCTTTATAATTCATTTAGAACGTTTTAATTTACCGTTTTTAATTATTTGTAAAAAATTGAAAACATAGGTATGCATATCTTTTCTTTCGTTACGATAATAATTTAATATATTATATTTAATAAAAGTTATATTTGATAAAAATATAAATTTCCCTTAAGATATTATAATCATTTTTTAGTTATAAATTTTTTTTTTAAAAAATAGCATTTTTGTTTCATTGGAAGTAATAAAAAAATGAATAGTACAAAAAACAAAGTAGAAGCTTTCTCAAAAAAAAAGATTTTTTTAAAAAATCTGTTTGTACTAGAATTATAATTACAAGAAATATAATTTTAAAGGATTTTGAATTCTACAATGTTGAAAACTCAGGATATTTAAAAGTTTTTAAAAAAGGAAAAACTGAAAAAGGAAATACTGATAAAGTTATAAAACCTTTCAAAAAATTAGATACAACATGCTTTCCTCAAAGGAACTTATGAAACGGATGGAATATTCGATAATTTTCATCAATTATTTATTATTTTGTGGGAAAATGTTTTTTCTTGATCTTTTTCTAATCAAATGAGTAATTAGATTGTAACATTATATTATGTAAGTTATAAAATACCTATAATAATTAAATATAAAGGAGTCATAATTATTTATAATCGATGTTTGGAATTTTTCAATTATCGTTTTGTTTTTATGTTGCAGAAAGGAAAAGAGAAGTTGAAATTTCCTTTTAAACAAGACCTTTAATTCACAATTTATCAAGATTATAGTATAGCCAAGTTCACTTTTCCCAATCAGTGAAAAATTAAAAAGAAAATCCATTGTCTAGAGAGTATATAAAATATAGTTTCTAAAAAGATACATCAATAAAGAGAATCTCGCGACTTCTTTAACATTACAAAAATTGCTCATTAAATTTGATTTGTTGGACTTTAAGGGTTGTATAGGTAGTGGTCTTTTTTTATTCTTGACCAATAACCGATAAGCGGTGAAGAAAAAAAGAAAAAACTAAAAATTAAAAGAACTAAATAAATAAAGAACATAGGCTTATAATATGTCAGAGAAAAAATATTAGTGGACTTTTCATTAAAGGATTTGCAAAAAATTCTAGCACAATGATAATCCAAAGGAAATTCTAAAACTGTATTCACATTTTTATTAAAAAAAATTATTTCTATTTTTTTTTGTACTATATAAAAAATTGTATAATAAAATTGTTCACATATGTATTACAAAGGACTAAGCTATTATAAATAATTAAATAATATTATTACAATAACGTTATGAAGGCAATATATAATATGTAGTATGTGTAATCGAGTAGTTAATAGTAGTAAAAGCGGAATGTCTCCAAGTTTAAGCTGAAAACACATTTAAAGCATAGCTATAATTATAGTAGAATTTTAGCAAATATGAATTATCATATATGCTCACGTTTTTAATAAAACTGAATTATGATTCTCAATTATGGTCATTACATAATTAAACATGCTGTAAAATAGATCCTACTATGTACGAGCCTAACTAGATTTGTAAAATGACCCTACTATGTTTAAGTGACTAAGAAGCAGAATATTGCAAAAAAAAATTTATGCAATTCAATATAATTTCACTTACTCCTTTAATTTACTCTTTAAACATCGTGAGAAACACTCGGTCGTATTGTTTGCTTCTTGTTTTTGATTTACTTTAAATTATAAATTTTTAATAAATCTTTTGTCAACATAGACACATGTAATTAATCATTATGTACTCGAAATTCAAAAAGCGACGCATACATATTATTCAAGATGCACAGAAATAGTTTAAGTATGCATTCTAATGCATTAGAATGCATACTTATGTAAGGCCATGTGACGGCCTTATATATGTATATTATATATATATGTACCGTTAGAGGGGGGGAAGGTGCTGGATTAGGTCGCCGGTTCCAGGGTTCAGCGAGGGGGAAAGAAGGGGGAATAACAAGGTAGGGTTCGGGATGGTACGGGAAGGTAGACAAAAGAAATCGACAATTAATTTCCCCTTATCGTTTTTATTAACCGGGTGCCACGGATCTGTCCGCTTGACATCTACAAGACATAAAGAACTCAACGATGAGTTATACAGTCTCGCGCACGCTTCGGAATTTTATACAACAAGAGCCGAGGGGGGGGGGGAGTCCGATTTTCAGAGTGTACGAACTCCGCGCTAACGCCATGAATTTATTAATAATCGCGCTTATTGTTTTCGCTACATACGTTCGCTGCTCCTCCCCGAATCACAACTTTGGCCTTCGACAGGCCGCGACGGCGGGGGTGGTGCTCGCTGTTCCCGTGGCGGATCGGTTCCTCTACCGCCTACGACTCCCTTGCGCTCGACTGGCTAGGACCGGAATCTGGCTCCTCCTTCCTGCTCCTGGTGGAGGTCCTCGGCTCGGAATCTTGCTCTTTCCTTGCGCCGGTTCCGTTGGTCGTATCGCGTCCACTCTTCTGCGCTGGCTAGATGCGTCTCCAGGTATCGCGTCTACCCTTCTGCGCTGGCTAGATGCGTCTCCTGGTATCGCGTCTACCCTTCTGCGCTGGCTAGATGCGTCTCCAGGTATCGCGTCTGCTCTTCTCCGTGGGCTGGGTACTTCTCCGAGGCTGTGCGTAGCGTCCGACGGGAGGGAACGCGTAGGGGAATCGACGCCACACATCAGAAGGCTGTGCGCAGCTTCCGATGGGAGGGACACGTAGGGAAGTGGGTTTTTTTTTCATATTTCCACATTCCGCATGCAAATATTCTCTCGGCGTGCAGGGGTGGCGTCCGACTCGAGCGTAACCACGCCGAGCCCCCTCCTCTCCCCCTGACCCTCGGACTGCACATCACTCCAACTCATTCACGCCGTTCCTGCAACTCATTCCGACACCGATCCCCTTCCTCACCCGGGGCACCATTTTGTTCGCGTGTTGCAAGCCTCGTCAGGCAGTGAATTCGCTTGTGGGCGAAGGTTAGGGGAATCGGAGATGAAATGAGTCAAACACAGCTTTGGGCTTCAGACAATGAGTTTTATTGGCCCCGCGATACATTCTTAGGCATAAAAAACCCCCTCGACGTAGGGGGAAAAAGCCACGCAAACTTTACTTTCGCGCTCACTCATTCACACTCGCACGCAATCTTAAACCTAGCGCCGCATACCTTTGGGTTGGCCAACCTCGTCCCTATGCGTGAGTTGGTCACCGTGGAAGACCGCAGGGGATTGCCACCGGCTGAGCCTCCTCCGCTGTTGCCGGTCGTGGTCCGATCACAGGGATCGCCACGCACCGGGATAATCGTTGCTGGGCTTCTGTGGTGTCACACGCTCCCAGGTGTGGCTGAACCTTCCGGTCCCAGCCACTTCGCGCTCGTCTACACGATACCCTAGCGGTACCACGAGCGCTTTGTTGACGGGTTCGTCGCAACCCGCCTCACCGGCATACACACGCTACGATTGGGTGGTCACACCGCCACCCACTTGCTCAGCTTCGTTCTCGTTTCTCTGCGTTAGACCGGAACAGGGCCCGATGCTTTCACTTACTCCACTTCCTCGGCGTACACGAACACTTTCACTCGAAAATGTATCTTTCGCGACGGCCCGGTAGTGCAAGACTAACTCTGCTCCCTCCCACGCATTCTCTCGGGCCCTTCTTCCTTCTGTTTTTCTCCCTTTTCCTTCCGCCTTTCTCCCTCTTCCTTCCGCTCTTTTCCCTCTTGGTTCCTCCTTTCGCGGCGCTTACTCTCGCGCCGCTGCCGCCCGCCGTTCAGGCGTATCTCGGGCCAAAATGGCCCGAACATATACATTAACGCACAGCTATGAGTCTTAATTAAATTCTTAAATTTAGATTTGTATTACTAGAAACATACATACATAAAAGAAATGACAGTTTAAAAATATTATTGTCAAATAGAAGATAGATAATGAAACATAACAAAGGTGAGGTAAGGTATAGATTTTATAATCATTCGAATTTAATCAATATTGAAAATGCATTCAGTGCGTTAGCACGAGTTGTTAATCGTACATAACCGGGGCGTCTAAAGTTTCTGGTGATATAAATAAAAAAAGCACGAGCACTATTTCAACTTTTGTAACATAAGTGACTCTTAATTATACATAAATACTATATCTGCATGCTGGGAAAATAAGTAACATGTATTTACTGGAGGTGGAAAATTGTATGAAACACGTATTAAGGAATGTACAAACTCAAAGAAATTTAACTTATCCACATTTATATTGGTTTCATTTTTTACCGTACTAAAAAATCTACAGCGTTGGCATATGGAGATAACAAAATTATTGATGTCTATAAATTTTGTTGCCTTATTACATTTATGACCCATTGGCTAGTGCTCTCTATTTTAAGTTTTTTTCCATTATTGTTGAATATTGGCTCTAAAGCCCGAAATTTGTTTCTGATCATAAGAGGCACATCTTTGAACAATCAACATTCCATTACGCTTCTTTGTTTTTTGGTAATCCACTTGAACAGTTAGCGTTTGGAATTACACCAGGTAAAGAAAAAACAAGTGAGAGAAAGCCAGTGAATGTATCAGTGGTGGAACCGCTTCTAAGTTCTAAAGTTCAAAGTCTAGTTTCTAAATGTTTCGTTTTTGACCATGAAGAATTAATTAAAATATATTTTTTTTAACAATTTTTTTCTATTTTGAGAAAATATTGAGCTCAAACAAGAGTAATGCAAATACATGTAATTTTTTTTTAAATAAGACAAAATTTTTAGGTTATGGATAAATTTGATTCTATTTTTATTTTATTCTTTCTACAAGTTTTTTTTTTATTAATCGTTAAGAAAGTACGGAATTTGCAAATAAATCTAATATAAGAATTTTAAATTTAAAGAAGGGTATATCTTCAATAAACGCTGGAGTGAAAATCAAATATTTTACGTACTTAATTTTAAATATATGTGACAGTAGTTATTTGCCTTGAAAATCAGAGAGGATCATTAATGACAGTATTATTAGAATTTAAGCAGTGTAAAAGCAAACTTAGCGTTTATGCGTTATAAATGTATTTTGTAAATAGAATATCAACGATAAGTCAAGGCTCCCTCGCTTTCCCCTTACTTAAGCTACTACCGGCGTTTCTAGTAGTCTCGTCGTTCGCAAGTAATCTAGCCCCAGGATGAGGGGTGCTGCCTGCACCTCTAACCGGTACACCGTGATTTCCGTTCGGTTGGTGCCTCCGGACTGCTCGATCTCCACTTCGGCGCTGCGGTTCAGTTGCCACTTCGGCACCGCACCTCTTCGAAGCAGGAGCTCGAACAACGCCAGGGACGCGGTGAGTTTGAGTTGGTTGAAGACGAGTTGGTTTGAACTCACCACCGCGGCCAACGGCTGTCCGTCGATCACCACGTCCAAGATGGGACGCTGTCTCGGGGGCCGCAAAATACGCTGGACGTCACTGTGGCGTCCTGCATCTTGTTTTGTACTGCTGCAGTCTGCCGTTGTCTTCACCCTGTGAGGCGATTTTTGTCGCGGGTAGTGGGGTTTGAGTTCGCTAACGTGGACCTCCCTCACCCCCCTACCGCGGCATATTCTTGCGATGACGGAGAAGGGGTGCGCCTCTATTAGCCACGGCTCTTCGTATCGCGGTCCTAGTTTGGCGTTAATGTCCTTCTGTTTGTTAGACAACACGCTTGTTTTGGACAGCACCATTTCTCCGATACGTGGGATTCAGTCCCTCCGTCCCCGATCGTAGTATTTTTTTGTCTTTCAAAACTCTGCGCGAGCTTGAGTTTCGCCTGCTCGATTACCTTTCGTAGGCGAGTGAGTCGTAACCTTTCGCCCCCTTCCCTCGCGTGAATACCCGGCCGGATATTTTGCCCAGAGGGGCTCAATTCCCTCCCTGTATTCAAGAAGGCGGGCGTCCTCCCCGTACTCTCTGATACGGCCGTGTTATACGCGAATTGGAGTTCAGGTAGGCAGCGGTCCCAACTCTTTTGACTCGCGCTAATAAACTGCGCGATCATGGTTTTGATGATCCGATTTTCCCTTTCTACCGAGTTACACTGGGGTGAGTAGGGTGGGGTGCGTCGATGTTTAATCGCGCAGGTCTCCAGCATCCCCTGGAACTCCCGCCCGATGAACTGTCAGCCGTTATCGCTGACCATGATGTCCGGTGCGCCGTGGCGGAGGACGACGCACTCGTAAAATTTTCTTGTCACCGCTCGACTCGTCGCTTTTCTCAGTGCGACTAGTTCCACCCACTTGGTGAACCGATCCTGTATCACCAAAAACCACGTGTAGTTGGGATGACCTTGGTAGCGGACCCACTAGGTCCACGGAAACCATTTCCCACGGACGCACGACATCGATTCGATGCATGAAGCCCGGGGCTCGGGACTGCTGCGCCTTGTATTCCTGGCAAGACGCACACGATCGCACGTAGTCCCGGATCTCCTTTTTCATACCCAGCCAATAGTAGTAGGGTACTATGCGAGCCAGGGTCTTCGCCGTCCCCAGGTGTCCGGCGGTCTCTGCATCATGGTTAAGCCGCAAGATTGCTTTTCGCTCGGCGACTGGGACGTAACGTTTCGGGGCGGATACCGCGGCTAAGGTCTCCTCTGTCCTTACTGGTCATGAGAGAACGTCCGCCAACGCATTCTCCTTGCCTGGCTGGTACTGGATCTCAAAATCTCTTTGGGCCAGTTCGATCGCCCATCATGCCAACCGGCCCGAAGGGTTGTCGATCTGTCGCAACCACTTGAGAGCTTGGTAATCGGTAAGGACAGTGAAGTGGTAGCCCTCTAAATAATCGCGCATCTTCCAAATGCCCTACTTCACTGCCAAACATTCCTTTTCCGTGGCCGAATAGTTTTTCTCGGCGCGTTTAAGCGTGCGACAACGCGCTCCTTTCCCCCGCTAGTTTGCGTCAGGACTGCTCCAAGGCCGTCGTTGCTTGCGTCCGTTTGGAGCGTAAAGGGCAAGGTAAAATAGGGACACGTGAGGACTGGCGCGTTGCTCAACAGGTGTTTTATCTTGTCAAATGCCTGTTATTGTTCATTGTCCCAATGTCATCTCGTGCTTGTTCGCAGCAGATCATTCAGCGGAGCCGCGATGGTCGAGACGTTGGTAACGAAGCGCTGTTACCACGACACCAGTCCGCTGAACTGCCTCAGTCTCTTCGCGTTATAGGTGGCTTCATGTCCAGAATGGCCGCCACTTTACCTGGGTCCGTGCGCACTCCCTCCTGGTCGACTACGTGCCACAAATAAACGAGTCATCTCCGGCAGAATGATCTCTTTTTCTAGTTTGCCTTCAATTTCGCTTGGCGGAGGCGTTGAAGCACGCACTCGATAAGGCGTTTGTGCTCAGCGTACGTCGTCGACACCACTATGATGTCGTCTAGGTAGAACCCGTACGGATCGAGGTCAGGGGTGATGACCGAGTCGATGAGGCGTTGAAACACCGCGGGGGCCGAGTGAAGTCCAAACGGCATAACGCGGAACTGCATCAATCCGCGTCCCGGCACGGTGAACGCTGTCAGCGGCTTACTTTGCTCCGTCAGAGGCACTTGCAAGTATCCATTTTTTAAGTCGATGGTGGACAAGTATTTCGCTCCCCGTAGCTTTTCCAGTGTCGCCTGTATGTGGGATATCGGGTATGCATCCTTTTCCGTGACTTCGTTCAGTCGGCGGTAGTCAACGCAAAAACGGTACCCGCCGTCTTTCTTTCGGGCTAGAACCACGGGCGAGCTCCACGGGCTCTGCGAGGGCTCGATAACGCCCTCCGCCAACATAGTCTGGATCTCTCGATCTATTACCCGCTGTATGGCCGGGTATAACGTTGCTTGATGGGAGCCACCTCTTTGATCTTTATATGACACCTTGCAAGAGGTGTGGGCCCCTCGACCGCTTCCATACTGATCATGAATCGACTAATCATTTTAGCCAGATCGGCTTCCTCTTGCGGGTTCAATTTCTGCAGCCCTATGTTTAATAACGGGGTCGACCCCCCGATACTCAGGTGTACGCCTATTTCGCTGAAGGCCTCGACCCCTAGCAGCATATCGTATGCTAGGGTCGGCATTATTACGCATCTTAGTCTGCAATCCTTTCCGTTTACGCACGCGGGTCCCTCGATGACTTTGGAAAGGCTGCAAGTGGTCCCATCCGCCAGCAGGGCGAGAGAGACCTCTTGGCTCTCCGTCCACTCATGCTGTCGACAATGATCCGCGACTCGCTTGCTCACATAGGAGCGGGCCGCCCCTGAGTCGATGAGGGCTTCGATGACGTGGCCCTCGACGGAAACGCTGCAGACTGGCATTCGGATTGGTTCGCCGGGGGCCGATACTGCCGGTAGTCCGTACCGGCCCCGCTGACGTTTCCCTGCGGTTCCCGCTGGTTACGGTTCAGAGCCGAGCTCCAGAGGGGCGCTTGCGACTGTGCCTGACGACCCGCTCTTGCCCAGTATGCATGGGCTTCTTGCACCTCCTGCATTTGTCTCCCCGCCAGTCGGACGAAATCTTCGTCGTCGCGAATCTGTTCGCGGTGCAGAAAGCACCGTATGTCCGGGGTACAGTTAACGTAGAGCCGTTCAACCACGTCCTCCATAGTGAATCCTCCGTGGCGCCGCATCAGCGTTATTAAGTGAGTGGTGTACTCGATGATTGATTCGCCGGGCCGTTGTCGGTACGCGAGGATTTCGTTCATGAGCGTTTTTCGCTCGCTGTCACCGGAATAGTAAGACTTTAATCTCCGGGTGAAGTTTGACCAGGAAAGCACGTCGTCGTGATTCCTCAACCAGAGCAATGCGCCGTCCGTCAGGACCTCCGGGAGTCCGGGCTCATCCCATAGGATCGAGCATTCTCCATTCGCTCAATAAAGCCGTAAACGTCACGGCCGCTAAAACGATCTCCCCAACTCCGCATAAGTTCGATTATTTTAATGCGTGTATAGGGCTGGGTGTTTTCGTATTCCCGCCTTGAACTATCGGGAGTCAACGTCCGTAGATGGGCCTCGGCTTCATATTCCGCCATCTCTGTTCTTAAATCCGCCGTGCGGTCGACCCTCTCATCGTAGTCTTCCGGATCTGGTGCGTGGGCCACGAATAAGACGGGGTTCTTTCGCGCGAACAGGATCAGCCGCTGACGGGCTGTCACTAAGCCCCCTTCCGACTCCAATTGATTTCGGACGAGCTCCGCCTCGAGCTCCTCGCGACTTAACTGGTATATCCAGTTTACTCTGGACGTAGCGTGCGTCATCCTACTGACGCTTTCGTCCGTTACCGCGGCGAAAGCAGTGATTCGCTACTTTACGTGGACTTTTTGTCCGGTGACAATCGGTTAATATTTGCCGCTCGAGGGATCGGTCCGTGCGGAGAAGAGGGAGAAGGACTGGGCTCACATGCAGCTCTGACCGACAGACTCCGGGCTCCGAGAAACAAGGGGGGGTATTTGCGGTTGGACCCTACTTATCATTCGGGTCCCTGTTCGGGCGCCATGTAACGTTTGTGTTTGGGGGGAGGGGAGAAGGTGAGGGAAGTGGGAAGGGATATGCCAAGGAAAGGCTCGCCGGTTCCAGGGTTCGACGGGGGGAAGGGGGAGTAGTGAGGTAGGATTCAAGATGGCAAAGAAAGAAGACAAAAAAAAGAAATTAATTTTTCTTTTCTGGCCTCTTTATTCCTTCGGTTGCTGCGGGTCTGTCCGTCCGCCGCCTACAAGGTACAAAAAAACGCAACCTTTGATTATTTAGATTCTTACGCTAATATTCGCGATTACAATACGAGTTTGCGTCCTTCGCGTCACTCGTGTTTACCTTCGCTTATACTATACGGGGCTAGCCGCTCGCCTCGCAGTCTAGCTCGCGATCGTCAGGGTACTATACAAAACAAAAGCCAGGGGCGGGGAATAGGAGGCGTCTCTCCACGCCCGGCCTTGACGGCGGATTGCTTGACTCGGCCAAGGTCCGCCGGGGTCCGGTTTTCGGAGTATGCGGACTCCGAATTTGCGCCGCGAGTACCCTAATTCTACAAATCTATCAGTTTCTTTTTTTTTTACATACGGTAGCGGCTTCCCGTTGTCGTACACCCTTGGCCTTCGGTTGGCTCGCTGCTCCTGTTGTCCACCCTCGCCTGGTCGGCCGGTGTCGAATCCGCTTCTCCCGGACTCCTGGCGCGTCTTTTCTGCTCCGCTCCCTGTCGACTTCCCTCGTGAGTCGTGCGTCCGGTCTCCTTCGCTGGTTCGACGCTTCTCCCGATTTTTCGCGGCCCTTCACGGTTCCTCGCCTTATCTTTCCCACCCCCGGCCCCGCTAACCCGAATTCACCTGCCCTTCTATTGGGGGCGATTTTCCTAGAAGCCCGAGGGTTCCGCCCCCTCGGTCCACGTTTCGGAGCGTTAGGCTTACCCTCGACCACGCGGCCTACTCTCCCACTTGCAGCCATTTCCGCGAACTCGCTAGAATTGTTGTTTATACACCCACGGCAGTCACCTTGCCTTCGTTGTCGTTCAAGGACAATCGGGGTCGCGGTGGGGGGGGGGTAGATAATGCGAGAGTGACGACATTCGTCACAGTAATATAATCCTAGAACACGTAGAAACCTCTATATAGAAGAGGTTAGTCGAAAAATAGACTCATATTAACAATTAAAGCTGATTAAGCAAAGAAATCACTATATATAGTGAAAAAGCACTAAAGTTTAAGCGAGGTGACTTAAAGTTGAGAGGTAACAACTGTACTCTATAATAACCAAGTGAAACCTGGTGAACAAAGAAAGCAATAAAGAGCGTAAGCCTAAATGTAACGGAGCTGTACCCTGCAATTTCTTAAAGCAGCCCCGAGCTAAGTGACGAGTCTGTGTTTGTATTCTATAGGTGAAATAATTTTGTAGTCGTGTATTGACCGTTACTATTTATCTTCTGAAATAAAGTCTTGCTGCTTGAGCTAGTTCCGAGAGTATTCATTATTTAAAAATTTTATTATTTTTATATTTAAAAATTAATTTACATTAGTTTAAATATGTGTCTGAAAATCATGTAAATATAATTCTATAAAAATCATTTAATGCGCTACAAATCTAAATATGATATTTTTCATTCTAGATGACTGAAAAAATTAAAAACACTCTTTGTTGACTACTAAAGTTAACAATGAGTTAGCGCAATGGGAAAAATGAAGGAGAGGGTGATCGATCTTGGTAGTTGTTGGATACTTTTTTGTCTGCTCGTGGCAATCGATTTTAGTTATTCTTCTGTAGCAACAGATCTTAAACAATCAAGCTTAATCCAAGATGGTCAGATTCTTGGTCATGGAGTCAAGATATTGCCGACTACATCGGAGGAAGGTTTTTACTTTACGGCAAGTCACTATAATGCTTCTATACCTGAAAACTCTATAGGCAAAACATATGTGGTACCCGAAAAGAAAATGGGTCTCCAGCTTAGATTTGGAAACTGGTCGTATGAGGATATTAAATACCGAATCATTGCCGGGGACAAAGAGAAGTTTTTTAAGGCCGAGGAACGCATTGTTGGGGACTTTTGTTTCCTTTTACTGAGAACACGGACAGGAAACATTGACGTGCTAAATCGCGAACGCAAGGACCGATACAACCTTGAAATAAGGGCAACTTTGAAACGCCAGGACAAGAAACAGACAATGCTATTAGAGACGCAAACAAGTGTGTCTGTTACCATAACCGACACCAATGATCTTAATCCCTTATTTTACCCGACTGAATATGAAACAAGCATTCCTGAGGATACACCCATGCACCACAGTATTCTGCGGGTAATAGCCGAGGATGCAGACCTAGGTAGAAATGGCGAGATCTACTATAGTTTTGCTGAGAAAACTGAGCAGTTTTCTGTGCATCCCGTTAGCGGCATCGTTACACTGACGCGGCCACTCAGGTAATTAGCCATCACATATCTGTTGTCTAGATAATAAATTGCCTTTACATTTTCCTTTTATTGAAATCTTTAATATCTAATGCCTTCATAATAGGTTCAATGAAAAAAATGTATCTTTTTATCTCTTAGTAAATGTAGTAACAAATTTATATTTATGTAAAAAATATTATAAAAAAATTAAGCCGTGTGATATGCCTACGTGTGTATGCTATTACAAGTTGTTTTAATCCATCTATTTGTGCCAAAATGACCCGATATACGCCCTCAAACAGCGGGGGCGCGAAGGAAAGCGTAGCAGCAAAGAGTAAGTAGTGGGAAGAAAAGAGGAAAATAGGAAGGTTGGAAGGCCCCGGCGGACGTGAGGGACAGTTCCGGAAAGAAGTTCCGTGTGGCCGGGCCCAAAAGAGTGAGGACGTGCGAAACCCATGGCCACGGCGGGCGGCAGATTGTGGGTGCAATAGTGTGTGGGCGTAAGGCCCGAGTTTAGCAAAGAAGGAATAGTCGTTGGTTCACCACAATCCAACAATAACTTAGGCGTGCTTGAAAGAGGGCCTGAGCCAAGTACTTGATGCGTAGCGATCCTCAGCGATCGGGCCACGGCAAGCGCAAGGCTTGGTGCGTGGCGATCTCTAGCGATCGGGCCACAGCGAGCAACAAACTCCTCCGTAGGCACCGCTCGGCCAACCGACAGAAAGATAAGATAGGTGCGAAGGGTACAGGGGGGCGAGAAAGGGGATGTGTGTGTGTGTGAATGTGTATGATATTGTAAGGATGGCGATGCCTTGCGTATATACATTGGCGAGGCTTTTTCCCCCTACCTCGAGGGGGTTTTTATGCCATTTTGTACATCGCGTGGGCAAATAAATAATTGTTACCGAGCCCAAATTATCTGAGTAATTCATTTCAAACCCGAACTCCCGCTTCTTCACCCATACGCGAACTCGCGGCCTGATGAGGCCAGAAATCGCGCAAACACCATGCTAAACAGTTTATTCAAAATTAAATGATGATTGATTTTAATGTTTAAATTAAAGAAAAAAGATTTTATTGAGATTATTTATATTTATATAAACAATCTTTTTAACGTCAGTTTTTTAATTATAATTTTATTACCTTATTTTTTAAAGTCTGTTTACAATTTTAAATCTTCGGCAATCCGACAACCATAAACTAGTTAAGTCTGTACCTACTAAATCGCTACACCTTTTTAGAATAAAAATTTCATGTCCCTGGAAAATCGTATTTGTATTATCACTGTTCGCGCGAATGTAATTTCGGAGATCGCGAGTATTGGATAGGGAAGCGGGGTCGGGTTGCAAATAAAATACACACAATTGGGCTGAATCACGGAAAACATTTATTGCCCAAGATGCATACACTATGGCATAAAAAACCCCCTCGGTTGGGGGAAAAAGCCTTTCACGCCGCGCGCCATTTACACTCTAGCGCTCGCCCTACACACTTATTTCTCGCTCGCAATATTTCGCCGCTCTTAGCCTACCTGATTTTGTCGTCTTCTTTCTTCTCCTCCCGCGACTCGCTGTGGCCGACCGCGTCGGATCGCCACACGCCGAGCAGTCCGCTTGCCGTGGCGAGACGTCGGCGTCCCCACGCGCCAAGCCGATGTCCAGGCCTTATACACTCTCTTTCAAGTGTGCCTGGGTGCGTTGATCACGGGGATCAACGGCTTCTCGTCGTCGTTTGAATATTCCTCTGGCTCTACCTTCTCCACTTTCTTCCTCCGGCAGGCTCTTCTCTGAATCCTTCACTCGGCAGAACTTCACGGCACCTGTTATTCACTAGCTCCTTTGATTATTGCTTACTCACGCTCCAAAAACTTCCGTGTGCTTTACTTCCGCGATGATTTTGCACTGCTCTTCCGATCTCGCCCTTCCCTTCTTCCGTTTCCTCCCACGCACTGTCCTTTCGTTGGGACGCCTTTTCTCCCTGTCCCTTTCCCCCCGCCATTCGCGCTTCCACTTCCGGACCCTTCGACGCGCGGCCGCCCGCCGGGAATATTATCATCGAAAGGTTGCGTAAGAATGAATTGTTTAGTAATATAGCTTGTTTAGTACCTTTTTTTAAATAATAATTTTTTCTTTAGAGTAAATTATATTATGTAGACTATTTTATCCACAATATTTTATTAATAATTTCATTTATAGTTTTTAAACAAGATTTACATAAAATTTTGTGTCCATTATTTTACAATTAATCTCCTGAACTAGTGTCAATAAAGTTGCGCGTTTTAGTATTATATAAACTTGTGTAATAAATTAATACAAATCCGTTTGATTGTTTATTGTAAAAACGTTTAATATATATGCATAAATGCTGGAATGAATGATTGGTTAACAATAAAATTTTTATTTAAATAAGTAAAATAATAAATTATAATAAAGCGTAAAAATAAATATCTAGAAAAAATTTACAATAATGTAATGTTATGTACTTCAAAATATATATAGTTATTATTGAGAAAAAGATTGAACAAATAGACGTTAAATACATAGTCTGTTTAAAATGACTTAAGGAAAAATTGTAATAGTTCCTATAATTCTGAGAACTTAACAATACAAAATACGCAAGAAGGATTCGATATTCATCGTGCAACAGGTCAAACAAAGAAAGCTTATAGCCTGTTAAGGGGAAAATTTATTAGAAGCTTAAAAAAAACAATTTTTTGCCTAACCTATTTTAAATGTATTTAAGACTATATGTTGAAATTTAAAGATGCTAAATCAACATATTTTATTAAGCTAAAACTGTTTTAGTATCAAAGCACGTAGATGAGAGCGCTTGCAGAGACTTAACTATGCGCACTCCTACTGTCAATTTATTATACATTAAAGATTTACTGAAAAAGAGCGTTAAATTTCTTTTTTTATTTGGATAAGTATGTAACAATCGCCCGCCCCCGGTCCCCTCCAATCAATTGCGTCATGCGAGGTAACTTAATTGCCTCGGAAGGCGCAATAACGGTCTACCCGGAACTCGGAGGGGCCGAGGGAAAACCTTCCGCACCGGGAGGTGTAGCGACGCCTCTGCGGAAGCGCGAAACCGCGCGAGTGGCCCTCCTCCGAGACCCAACCGCCGGAGATTTAAATCCGGCCAACCCAGGCGATGGCCGGAACGAAACGGCGGCCCGGGAGGAGGGCCCCGGAACTAAATTTGAGTTCCGGGAAATAAATAAGGTCGAAACCGGAATAAAAGGGAGAATCCGGACGCAGCCAGAGGAAGACGAAGAAGACAGCAAGCAGAGAGAGGACGTAGGACCGGATCAACCCGGAATCCAGGAGCCTGCGACCCCGTCTTCCCTGCCGCCAGAGCAACCAGGGACCACATAAAGATTGCGGAGGACAGCGAGTACCTCCCCCCCTGCCGTCGAGGCCTACCAAAGGCCGCAGGTGTTGCAAAGAGCGAGCGGCTCTTCCACGTACGTAGATTATAGAAATAATTGCGTCCAAGATTCGGGCCGCTAACCCGAATTTGGAAATTAGCGGGCCTTGTGTACAGCTGATCACGAGATCAGCTGTCACTAAGGCCGGGCGTTGACAAGGCGCTGTCCCCCCCCTCCTTTCCGCTGTTTGTTGACACGTCGGCGTTCGTCAACCGTCGCGTGTAACACTACGAGCTAACCCATCCGCCTCGCGACCCGCGGAATAAATTAAATGTGTAAAATTTCGGTACATTACAGGTTGTAAAAGAGAAGCGCGGCCGTTGCGGAGAAACGGACAATAAATATTTATTTTTTTTTATATATATCACCCCGGCGTATTTCTTTAATATTAATCCCCCCCCCCTTCCAATCCTACCGCGAACCCTAGAGCCGGCGAGCCCATTCCCGGCAATCACCACCCCCCTCTGCACCGCGGGCCGACTCAGGCACCGCGTTACAAGTATATATAAAAATATAAAGCTATTTGAAAAGCGAGCGATCTTAGAGGCAGCGGGCATTAAAATCACAAAAGCATAAATTTCACGGCAATCGATTTACAAGTTCATCGAATATATATAAAGACGTAGAACCAACTGCAGTGAGCAGAAGTTAATGACAAAACACTATGATGGTGTCATTATTCATTTTTTGCACTGCTACCGCATTATTGTATTTATTTTAAAAATCGCGATTTGCAAATCATGTAAGCAAGAAATAAAATTTGCTTAAATTGGGCATCAAGCCCTAGGGTTTAAGATTATTGTGCAATAAATATTTAAATTACGGCAGCTTTCTTTGCCAGGGTATCCGCAATAGAGTAACCTTTAATGCCACTGTGGGCAGGGACCCACATCAGCTTCACCCTAGCTTTAGTTGCGAGCCTGTTCAGGTCTTGGTAACAGTCCCAGACCAGCCTCGATTTTGTTATGTGATTTTCTAGCGCCATCAAGACGCTTCTGCTATCCGAGCATATGAGCACCTGTGGACAGTGTGGCTGCTCACTCGCAGCGTCCATGGCCCATCGTATCGCCATCATCTCGACCTGGAATACGGTTTGCAATACACTCCCGCTCCTGCACCACTTCTGCCCCTGGACTCTAATTAGGGCCTGCGTCTCCACGCCCTCACCGATCTTACCTTCTTCATCGGACGAGTCCGCTCCTCCGTTGAAGCTAGAAAAAAGGGCCCGGACAAGGTGGGTCAAGCATTCTTCATCCGTATCTGTATACCTGACATCCAGCAATTTGAGGTTACCCAGGATGTCCTCAGGATATATTACAAGAAACCTGTTCATCCTGGCCACCTCCCTGCCTATCTAGGTGCCCTCACTGAACCTCTTCCAGCCCTCACTCTTGGCCACCCTAATACTTTTACGGTACAGGTCCCTAGCTGTCCTATAACGGTTCCACTGAGACTTCGTGCTATATTTCCTGGCACTCTTGAGCAGGGCCAAGGTGTCCTGCTTCAAAACCAGCTTTTCAGTCCACCAGCATACATCGCCCTTCCTTTGAGCTTGTTTGGAGCAGCAGTTCCCCTCATAAGCTCGGAAGATGCAGCCTGTGAACCTTTCAGCTGTTAAATCAAGGGACCATATGTGTCTGATCCTCTATGGGAGGTCCTGTAAGAGACTCCCCACGTTCCACGCATATCCCTCCCAGTCAGGTCGCCGAGGATTCCTCACCATAATTGGTGGGTCTTGCAAATCGGCCACCCTTGCGATCATCTTAACTCGGGTCTAGAGCAACTCCAACCCTCCAATTCTTACCCCATTTATCCATGGGACGTCTAGCAGGGGCACAGCCTCTAAAAGCTAGTCCCTTGCTCTCTGGTCGGCAGGAACAACAACGATAGCTCCCTCCTTCCCATATGTCGCCTCGAAATATGGGGGTTAAATTATCTTACCCTCTTTGGCCAATTCTGCTTCTGTCAGGCGATTTCGGAAAAAATGCAACATTTCCGTAGTAACAGCTTCGTGTACTTAGAGTAGTTCCCCCTTATAATGACCGGCGGTCCTGCTAGGGGTTGTCTTCGCGTCGACAGGGCTCGGCCTTTTTAACTCGCGCGGGTCAGTCGAAGGAGTTCTCTCTTCTCCCGCCTTCCTCTTTTGACCCTGCATTACAGGTGCCACCACCGTTCCTGCAGGGGTCACCGGGACTCCAGAAGTGCCGGCTAATAGAGCTTTTCACTCCCTAGTCATCTTCCTCCGGACGGCCCAGCTCTTGCGTTGAGCCCTCCACTCTCCCTCGGTTACGTGGACCCCTTTAACTGCCGCTGGCGTTACAGTTCCTGTTCCTTACGGGTAGCATCTTTACCTTTTAAAGGTTCCATGTTGCCCTGGGTCGTTGTGGCTTCCGCTCTCTTTCCCCCCAGTGCTCTACATGTTCCCTCTTCTTTCTCTATTTTATTTTTATTGATAGGTTCCATTTTTGTTTCCAAGATTAGCTAGGGAAAGGTTAGTTCACCACCACAGATCCCCATATGTGTGGTAAGGCTGGATACTCGAAAGTTTTGCCCGGACCCTTCGAGGCACCGTTTGCGACCACTGGTACCCCATAGCCAACCAGTCCCCTGGATACGGTTGCGCACACCTTGGGATTAGGAGTTGGATAAGTTAACCATTGCGTTTCCTCCCAAGCGCAATGGTGGGTTCTCCTTAGTTGCGAGAGGAAGAAGCTGCCTTTGCCTCTTCAACGGCACTGTCGGGCCTTATGGCTTCGCCGGGCCACTCGGAGGGGCCGGGTGAGTGGGCCGGGGTTCCGGTTCACCTACATATGGGGTTCCATCACCCTTTATTCATACTTCATCCATACATCCGTTAATGAGGAGATCCGTTTATAGGGTACTCCCACATTCACTATCATTCAAATGGCGCAATCTACTCAAGACCCATTCCTGCTTTCGTGTAAGCCCCCCCCCCACCATCGACATGGTCATGCAACCCATAGCGGCGAGGGACTGCTTTCATATTAAAATCACTTTTTTTTGTATTTATTTATTATTTATTTTTTATTTTATTTTTTATGTTTTGAAAAGAAATAATCTATCGTGCATGCTGAGATAATTCGATTTTCAAATTTGTTTTTAACTCTTACTGTAATAAACCTTTGAAAGGTATTTTCTATGACACTCTGAAAACTAGAAATTTGAAATGGATCTCTAGAAGGATTTGTTCTCAAATTTGGTTATGGAGAACGAGACGAGAACGAGACTGAGAGCCTAACCGACCTGGAGAAACTGCGCTATCTAGAGGGAAGCTTAAGTAGTGATACAGCCGGGTTAATCGCCCGTACCAGTATCACGGCCGATAATTTTAAACCTGCATGGCAGTTTATTATAAGTTATTAGAATAGACGGATCCTAATCAATCAGGCTATCAAATTCTTAACACTTTTGCCAAAGTAAAACTCCAAGCAAGTTTTATCGCTTTCTGTCCTCTTTTCCTCTTAATTTCCTCCAGGAACTAACCCTAACAAATCCTGCATTTACTCTTTATTGGCAAATAAATATCCTTACGCATTATTATTATTATGAATGGTGTAAATAAAAGTTCCGATCCCAAACAAGTTGTTAAAGAAACGTTCTGTAGGTGGATTCTAACTGTATCCATTGTTGGTCCGATTTCTAATCATAACCTCTTTGCCCACTGTATTGGCGAGCAATGTTCTGACGCTGGTTAGTTATCCATTCAGTTGGAAAAATTGTGGTCTTTTGAAGACGCTGGCTTCCTGTAGTAACTACTAGAGCAGAGCAGTGATTCCCAATTTCGTTATACCTTCTATTGCGATTCATTCGGTCAATATATTTTACGTTTTCCATTCAGTTCAAGGGTAGAAATTGTCGAGAACTTTAATTTCTTAACTAATTCTTCATAAAAAAACTGTAAATTAGGAATGATTATGAGCAGGAAGGATATGTGACCTATCAAACTTACATTCTTCTGACTCATTCGTCTTACAATATCACAGTGTCATAAAGAAATCTAGTACAGGTGAGAAATTGAGAGTGGTATCAATGGATCATAAATGTATAGGAAGAATTGACCATTAATGAATTTCTCTATCATGGACCTAAGCTTCAGACGGACTTGATGGCAAACTCATCGACTTATCTGCGCTGCGGATATAGAAAAGATATTTCATTAGATCCATATTTATGCAAAGTATCAACAATTCCAGAAGGTAGATTGACAAACTTCACCTTATTAAGGTCTTCGAGCTTTCAAATTGACCACCTTAACGTATTGTCGCATATGCGAACCCTAAACCAGCTATTCAGAGATATAGTGATCGATTCTCATTGACTGCCCATTTGTTGATCCGAAATGCATATGTAGGCGATGTTTTGACTGGCGTAGAAACAATTCCGGAAACCAGAATTCTTCAAAATCAACTGTCTTATATGCTATTAACTGGAGGATTTTCTTTACGAGAATAGAGTTCAACGAACGCACTGCCTTTGATAATATACCTCCTTCACATCGAGTGGTTTCGGATAGTCTTACTTGGCATCAAGGCCTGGAACTCTAAATGATCTCTTGGACCTCAATGTCATTTATATTTACGCATCATCCACGTCTCCCAGATCTTAGATCCACTCAGATTTATTTCTAATTACTCTATGTCCTTAAAGATATTTATCTAAGTCTGATGACTTTCCATAATATCTTGAGATGAACCCCTGCAAAAATCTGTATATCAAAAATGGATCCTACAATCATTTTCTGTATCTCTCTGGAATAGATACTCTTTTAGACATCATGTTATTAATTACATGGATTTTTATATGCTTCCGATTGAGCTATTTATTGTCGTTATGTTCACGACTCAGGCGAGTGTTCCACTTTTTCCGCTAGAAAACATAACAAATCCCGCTTAAACATATTTGTTTACCAAGACTAGAACTGTGTAGACTTTCCTATTTTTTAAACTAATAAAAAGAATCAGCGACATCATAGAGTATGAAAAAGTTAAATATTATTTGTGATTAAATTCAACTGTGACCCTCGTTTGGATCAAGGAGCATCCTACTACGTAAAAATCTTTATTACCAATAGTATTTGAGATCCAAAATCTACTACCCGAAGCTCATTGGCATCACATTGGAGCCATAAACCCTGTTGATCTCCATTCGCTTGTCATAGGATATCATAGTTTCCCCATCTGAATCCATGAGCTTACATTCCTGACTTGCGTTACTTGCCAAACAAGATTATTTTGCTCTTGATATTAAATCCATTTCTCAGAAAAACCCTCATGTTAATAATAATCGCCAGCAACGTCTGTATCCTTTTATTGATAATCAGGTCTTGTTTAGCGTTGGGAGTTGTCTATAGTTTTCCCTTCTTTATCCTCTTCTTTGTGTATTCAAGAATCTCACTTGCGGACCTAGCACAGTAGACCTTACACTATTTAAGGGACCAGGTGTTCATTCGGGTTACATAGTCGGTTTGGTTTGCTTCTGTGCTCAGGCTGACACCTTCTAAGTCTCCTCCGGTTATTTCTCAAATTACTTTCTTCTTCGACATCATAATTTTATGGCCAGACGAAGCTAATATATTATACAATGACTGTGATACTAATTTTTTTAGGACTGATCAAGAAATTGACATTTAGTAGTTTTCTCTTGTCTTCCCGAGCCGTCCCTGTCCTGAGTGCTTCTTCTAAACTGTGCGAAAATTCGTCTAAGGATCCCATATACTAAATTAAAAATAATTTCGGTGCAAACAAAATAGCACTAGAGGAGGAAAAGGACCTACACATGTGTATAAATATGTATCAAAATTTTTATATTATTTGGAATTTTTAAACATGTGATTAATGTTTGAAAGTTTTATAAAAAAAAGTTTTTAACTCCACATAAGGAGTTATTGGTTATGGTAAATAAATTTTTTTTTAATTTTCTTACTTTAAAATTCTAACGAATAAGTCTATTTTTTTTGTTACGTCCGAGAGGCGAGACCCAGATATTTGGTCCGGTGACTCCCGAATATAACTTGCTTAGTGAATGCGCGTCTATACCGATTTGCATTCACGGTTTCTCCGTTTTATGCCTACACACTGAAGTGCAATAGCATGGGATGGAGAGTTTGCAAAAAGGGGCTAATAAGTTCGATTTTGGAAAGTTTTCACAGAATTTATTTAACGTGTGATTTACAAAATTGATGGCTCGCAAAAATTTAATTAGTAATTTACAAAAGTTAATTAATTAACGTTTTACAAAAATGATTAAATGACGGTTTGAACAATTTATTAAGTGGCGATTTACAAAATTTATTAAATATAATAAGAATCAATAAAATTTAAATTTAGTTCGACACTGCGCGATGGAAACAAACTAAAATAATAATACTTGCTTATGACTTCGGTTCCTTGTTGGCTGGATAACTTAATTGATGCCGGATCGTCACAGTGTGTCTTTCACAAGCTTTTCGGCCCCTTTTATATTATGGTAAACTCGGATAATTTCATCCCTACTCTCCTATTTAGAAACTTATGCTTCATATGTGTCTAACGAAACGCTTACTCTTCCGAGACAGAGTCTGCAAAAATTTTATCCCAGCTTAGCTTAATGTTTTGCGGATGTCGAGTTGTTGAATCGGCAGTATCCAAAAATGCGTGACTGAAAAAAATGCAGCGCTTATGGAAGAATTTGAATTTGCTATTCCGAGAATGGAATATCAAAAGCGTGTCCAACCGTCAACTGGGGGGAAACAAGTGTTGTGCACTTCCTCCACCACCGCGACCTTCGCAGCGCTCGGCTATCTTTACAATATTTACCGACGAGTTTGTCGGTTCCGTACCTCCGCACATAACCTCACCTTCGACTTGGAGAGACTCGGGACGTAACATTTTAAAATTTGTTATAAATTGTTGGACGCCCTACATTGAAAGCTACGATCATATTAAACCATTATTTCTGCGTCATATGATTTTATTTTCAATGATCTATAGAAGTAATACAAATTGGCAATGAGAAATATTGGTAAATAATACGAATAATTTTTTTCTCCTAATTCAAAAATAGTTATCAGCTGGAATTGAAAGTATTTGATTTTAGTGTACAAAAGAACTTAAAAAATTAATCAATATAAAATGAATTGATTGCAGGTACATTGAACGGTCCACGTATGAGCTGAGAGTTTTGGCACGTGATCGGGGTGGCATTTACCGTAGTACATCAAAGGCAAGTAACGCTAGGCTAACAATTCACGTTCGCCAGGTGAACCTTCATGCTCCAGAAATTTTCATCCGTAATCTACCGGAGATCACAGAGCACTCAAACACACATACATATGCAATCGTTCGAGTACTTGACCGTGACACGGGTCCTGACGGTGAGATTGCGAATTTAGAAATAATGTCTGGGGACCCCGAAGGCCATTTCCGAATCAACGTTTTATCGCAACCGGGTGAATACGGCATACAGGTGTTCCACCTCCTTGATCGGGAAACCGCACCTCAGGGTTATAATCTGAGTCTACGGGCTGTTGATCGGGGCACACCACCACGATTCAGCTATAAGATACTGACTGTACAGCTCGCTGATCTCAACGATAATGCTCCTATCTTCAGTCGGGAGATATACGAAGTGCGCATCTTGGAGACCACGCCTCCTAATACTGCCATACTTCGACTAAAAGCAAATGACGAAGACGTTGGTCGAAATGGTCTTATCTCTTTTGAAATCGTCGGAGGGAACGAGTGTAGTGAGTTTTATGTAAACGCAAACACAGGGGTCCTGTATACAATGACTTCACTTGATACCGAGACTAAAACTTTCTATACGCTAACAGTATCGGCGGTTGACCAAGGAAATATTGGCAGTCGCAAACAGTCCTCAGCAAAGGTGAAGGTTTACGTTTTAGACGCCAATGATAATGATCCGGAATTTGAACAGTCGGAGTTGACCGTCTGGGTAGATGAGAATGAACCCGCGAGCACCCCTGTAGTAAAAATTGTGGCACGAGATCGAGACTCGGGGGAAAACGCCTACATATCATACAGCATCGACAATTTCGAGCATGTACCCTTTGAAATTGACCACTTTTCTGGTCAAGTACGTACTAAGCAACTCCTAGATTACGAGAGCATGAGGCGAGAGTATATATTACGAGTACGAGCCAACGATTGGGGCCTTCCTTACCGACGCCAGAGTGAGATGAAGCTGAAAATACGTCTACGCGACGTAAATGATAATCGCCCTCAATTTGAGCGGATCGACTGTAATGGACTAGTGACGCGCTATCTACCAGTCGGCGCTGAGCTATTATCTCTATCCGCCATTGACCTTGATGCAGATGACGTTATCAACTACCGGCTTGTCTCTGGTAACACAGATGGCTGTTTCTCTCTCGATAGTATCACTGGTATACTTTCTGTTGCCTGTGATTTCTCGGATCTCGCCGTGACTGAAAGACTCCTCAATGTAACCGCCACTGATGGCACGCATTTTGCTGATCTAAGTAGTGTGCGTCTCCATCTGGGGGAAACTCGCAGCGGCGGCTTTGAATGTCGAGAAACCGGAGTTACTAAACGATTCACAGAGGCCGTTGCAGCAGCCGAGCGAAGCAACGTACCAATCGAGCCCCCTGATGTACCTCTCATCTCAAGTCGCTACGGGAATAATATTCATGCACCTGAGTTCCTTAACTTTCCTGGTGAACTCCAGGTTAACGAGTCTACAGCTGTGGGCTCGTTACTCGTGAAGCTTATTGCTCGTGACCGCGACCTCGGTTACAATGGGCGACTGGTATTTGGCATTTCTGCCGGGGACATCGATTCAGCTTTCACTATTAACGTAGATACGGGTGAATTACGGCTCATGGGACGTCTCGATCGGGAACGCGTACCCGAGTACTTTTTAAACATAAGTGTTTACGACCTAGGAAAACCACAGAAGTTCATGTCGAAAATACTGGCGGTGAATATTTTAGACGCAAATGACAATGCACCACGTTTTGAACGTCCGTTAGCAAATATTCTACTTTCCGAGGCTACGTCCAGTGAAAGCATAGTTTTTCGAGTCAATGCTATAGATCCCGATCTTGATAATAATGGTCGAGTAAATTATGCCCTGATGACAGACGCGCCCGAGTTTCATCTAGATAATGTGACTGGAGTACTCAGCGTTTTAGGCAAATTAGACAGGGAACGTCGTGCCGAGTATGAGCTACATGTTCGAGCAACAGACGGTGGTGGATTAGAAGCTGCGCTTTGGTCTGAAGCACTGGTACGCGTCACGGTAGAGGATGTCAACGACAATGCGCCTCAATTCGCTTTATCCAGCTATACAGTAAAAGTACGAGAGGATTTGCTTATTTGGAGCACTGTAGCTCTTGTTACCGCGACGGATGCGGATGAAGGGTTTTCTGGTGTTGTGGAATATAGTTTTGCCGAAGAGCTAGAACTGGAGACCTGTTTTGAAATTGATCAAGTTTCTGGTACAGTGCGCATGACTCAACAACTTGACTTTGAGGAGCGTCAGCTACATACATTAACTGTCATCGCTCGAGATAAGGGTGAGCCCACGCTTTCCTCCGAAACAATCCTTATCATTGAGGTTGTTGATGTAAACGAGAATCTACATAAGCCTCTCTTCAACGACTTCGTTATTTCTGCAAACATCCTTGAGAATCAACCAGTAGATAGTCTGGTGACGCAGGTAAGAGCTCATGATGGAGACCCACCAGGAAGTGACTCGCGTATCAGCTACAGCATTCGTGGGGGTGATGGTGTCGGACTTTTCAGCATAGATAACGAAGGTGAGTGTCACGTATAAACTACTAAAATAATGCGAAATTTTTTCAAAGATATTCAAACTTACAAACATTTTATTTGTTAATCAATTACAATCAGAATTCATAATTAAAGTAATTCCAGTAACCACTAAGAATTAAAATTTTTTAATTTTTTACGTAATCTGTTTTGTTTTCAATTAGTTTTATAATGTATCTTTTCAAATAGAGCTACTGAAGATGTCTGAAGATTTTTTGTATTTAGCAACGTGTCTCCATCAACTTCTATTCATAATTTATAATTATTATTTAAGTAATGGCATTGCTGAATTTATCGATGAATATGTTAATGCTCATCGTAAAGCAGTAGTGCTTCGCATACAAATCCTAATTACGAGTTTTATTACGAAAATCAACGCGTAAAATGGTTATGATAAATATAATTTTAAACATTCCTTTCTTTCTCTACTTCCAACATTATTCATTTTTTTATTCCTGTAATTGGTTATTACAATATGTAAAGTAATGGATTTTCTGCTACAAGAAGACAGATGTACGCTTGTTACATCTTTACCTGGAACCCCAAAGAGGTGCCTTTTATAAAGCAATTCCGAACTGCTGCACAGGACGTGCTTAAGAGTCTCCTCCACTCCGCAGACGTGTTTGCAGAGTGAGTCTGATATCAGTCCTGTTTTGTATTTGTGAGCTCTGAGGCTTCCATGACCCGTGAGGATCTCTACCAGCCTTTTCGCTTTGCTTCTGCCGAGCATTAAGATGACCCTGGCTCAGCCTGATGCGTTCTGTGCAGTCACAAAGATCTTGCTGTGATGATCACCTGTGACCACTCCGTTCCAGGTCTGGCCTGCCTTGTCAGCTATTCATTATCGTACCACCTCTTTGATAAGACTCTGGCACAAGCCGACTGCTGGCTCTGGTCCCGTAAAGCTGCAATTGGCAGCTTTCTTTGCCAGGGTAACCCCCATGGTCTTCCCTTTTTTCCATTATGGGCGGGGACCGACATCAGCTCCACTGTAGCTTTAGTCACAAGCCTGTTTAGAGTCTGATAACAGTCTTAAACAAGTTTCGATATCCTTTGGTATTTGTCGAGCACCAACAAGGCACTCTTGCTATCCAAGCAGATGAGCACTCGCGGACAGTGTAACTACCCACTCGCATTTTCCACCGCCCATCGTATTGCCACCAACTCGACCTGAAACACGGTGGCGTTCCCGTTCTGCTTGCAATATACTTCCGCACCCGCACCACGTCTGCTCCTGATTCATCTGTAAAATATACCTGTCCAGATTAATTAATCCAGTTAATTCTTCAGCTGCCTTGTAGAGAGATCAGATGTTTTTTGATCCCCTTCGGAAATCTCCGTTAACAACTCCCCACATCCCGCCTATTTCCAGTTTGTTCTTCGAGGATTCATCATAATTGGTGAGTCCTTCCTCGTCGTCCCAACCGAAAAGGTTATCAGGGAATGATCGACAGCGATGGTACATCGCCAGCCTGCCAACCCTGGACCATATGCGCAATGCTTGAAGATGATAGCGTAAAGTCTATCACCTCCTCCCTGATCACATTTCTGAACATGGACTTTTGCCCCACGTACATAATGCGAGTTCTATACCGACGAGGTATTTTAATAGTTGAACTCCCTTGGCGTTAGTGTCGGTGCTACCTCACACCCTGTAGTGTGAATTGGCATCGCATTCTAGTATGAGTGGAATGTTTTTACCTTCACACGATTCCACCAGACATCGGTATCCAGTATAGGGTTGTCCTTGCTGTCAAAGGAAAGGTAGGCCGAAGCTAAGATTAGCCTCCCAATTTCTTCCACCTCAGACATCAACGCCATCAGGTTCCCGGAACAGTGCTCCAGCAGTGGCAAAGCGTTAATCCGTTAAATAAGTCCACCAAGTAAAAGAATAGCGTCTTTGATTATCCAAGGTTCTTGAATGAGCGCCACTTCTGTGTGAATTCTAGCTAAGTCCTTCTGCAATAACGCAGAGGCGCCCTTGCTATGATGCAGGTTTATCAGAGAAATTGTGGTCGACGGAGCCATTTTAGCTATCCATCGACTATCCCGTCTCTATATGGCCTCCTTCGAGCCCTTGCTGATCATCTTCAGGTGTATCCTCAGGCATAAGAAGTATAGCTTATCCCCAAGGGCCGTCACGGCCCCAACTTGCGACTCAGGGATAATCAGCACAAAGAGACTTTACTATCCAGCGCTAGCCACCCCTTCATAATTACCGTTTCCAAATTATTAGGAAATAACAATCTTATGTTGTAATAAATAATGAAGGGGATTATGAAATTTATGTGTTAAAGCTATACAAAGTATAAATTATTTAGATAAAAAAATTACATATGATTTAAAAAGACGCAAAAAATATAAATGTAGATTTAGTTCTCTTTTTTTATGATTTTCAAACATAAACATATCATGGACATAAAAGTCTTTTACAACACGATAAAAATATTACTTATATTTTATTTATATCTTATATATCTATATCTTTTCTTCATTTATACTTCTGTAATGAGTATTTTTATGTTTCAATTTAGGAAAAATAAAAAAGTAACAAAAATAAAGTATTTTTATTCCAATTATATGGCTTTGTTTGCCTCGTTCAACGGTACTGTATTATAAATAAAATATGTACAGGTCTTATAATGCACAGCTTAATGAAACTTGAAAATATTTTTTTACATAAAAATATTACTATTTACATTTTACTATTCATTTTTAAACCTTTATATATATTATTATAATATAATTCATTAAAAAATAATATTAATAATGATATATGTGTACAAAAGTGGAAATTTTTATAGAGGGAAAATAGTTATTACATTTTTTCGCATTTGTTTTTGATATGCGATTCGTGGAGTGATTTTAATTAAAAAAGTATTGTCTCATTTGTAATATAATTCGTTATTATATACTTGTTTCTATTTCGGAAGGGTTTTTCATACCGTTTTTTTGGTGTGTTTATATATTACTTTTTACACATTTTATTAAATTTTTTAGTAAGTGTTTTAGCCAAAATGACTAGAAGTATACATGAACGGTGGGCGGATTGCCGGTCCATCAAAGGGACCGATAAGAGCTTGAAAAGCGAGTGATGGAGGCGCGAAGAGGGGCGTAAACGCGGGCCGCGAGGAAGTGGGAAGGGAGAATAAGGGAGTCGAAAAAGGCTCGAGAGGTCAATCGAAGGGTAGTATGTAAAACGGAGTATAAGTGGGTACTTTAAAGGGTTTGCACGCGCGGGCCAATATAACGACGAGAACGAGTGCAATTGAGTGTGGTGTGTAGACGGGAGGCTGAAGCAGATCAAGTAGACGAGGATCAACTATAGGTTGCTGAGTCAAAGCGATCCAACAGACCCCAGGCGAGCCAGAAAGCGAGTGCAGACCCTGGGCAAAGGTCTGGGTGCGTGACAATCCCCAGCGATCGGGTCACGTCCAGCAGGTTCGGTGCGTGACGATCCCCAGCGATCGGGTCACGGCCAGCAGGTTCGGTGCGTGACGATCCCTAGAGGTCGGGTCACGGCGAGCTCCATCTCCTCTACTATATAGCGGGTTTTACAACCACCAACAGGTAGGGGGATGGGGATACCGGGGTACGGAAGGCAGGGTGTGATATATGAATGTGTGTACTTATGATTGTAATGAGCGACGAATCATCCGACTTTTTCCCCCTCACCGAGGGGATTTTTTATGCCTCTATAAAAGTGTGGGCGAATAAATAATTGTTACCAAGCCCAAATTATCTGAGTAATTCATTTCAAGCCCTAATTACTATAATATTGATATTAATAAAATTAGATAATTGTTTGCGCGATTTCAGGCCTCGTCAGTCCGTGAGTTCGCGAGTAGGTGAAAGAGCCGAGGATCGGGTACGGAATAAATTAAAACAGAATTTGGGCTAGTCACAATCATTTATTCGCCCACGCGATTACATCTGGCATAAAAACCCCATTGGTGTAGACGGAAAAAGCTTCGCTAATATGTCCGCACTTCGCCGCCACCCTCACAATATTATACGTATTCACTTACAAGACCTACACATACCATTTCTTGCCGCCACATATACCCTTCGTACCTATTCTACCTTTCTCGGTTGGCCAACCGTTCTCTCTTCGCGTCCGCCGTTCGCCGTGGACAACCGCTGGGGATCGCCACTGACCAAACTTCGTCCGCCGTTGCTCGTCGTGGGCGGATCGCAGAGATCACCATGCACCAAATTTTCCGTTGCCAGACCTCTTGGCGGTATCACACGCCCCTGGTTATGGATGGATCGTCCCGATCCAGCCACTTTTCTCCCTTTCTCTTCTCTCTTCCTATCCTCTCGAAATTCTACTCGTGGCACTTTGCATTCTTGCCCTTCTTGGCACTCTTTCGCAGCGTCGGAGTCCAAGTCCCTCTTTTCTTGCGAGCACGATGGTGCGAGACTCCCCCACGCATCTTTTGGACCCTTCCCGCTTCCGCAATTTTCCGTTTTTCCTCCCACTACTTCCTTTCGCAGCGGCGCTTTCGCCTTGCGCCGTCGCCGCCCGCTGTTCACGCGTATTTAAGGCCAAAATGGCCCAAAAAATAATAACTAGTTAAGATAAAATTTAGTTCAATTTTTTTTTCTAAAATTGATCTATTAGAAAACAATTTTTTGTTTATTAATTATTAAATGAAAAATAATTATGAAATTTATATAATTTTTTATATTTATTTGAATGTTACATAATTTATGATTGTTTACAGGATATATAAGAACAAAAGCTGTATTAGATGTTGAAGTAAAAGAAGGTTATTGGTTAACAGTATATGCACAGGATCATGGAGTTGTTTCACTTAGTACGAAGTTAGAGGTATGTTATTTACTTGTAATTTAGCTACAAATATATTACTACATTTCTAAGCTGTTAACTTTATAAATGTTTATTAACAATATTCAAATTAGAAACGCAACAAATCAGTGCATTTAATTACAGTAATTGAATACAAGCCACATTTTTAAAACATTAATACATTTTACTCTACTCTTCAAGTAGTTTCTTAAAAAGTACTCTTTCAAAAATTTATGCTTTAGAGAATATTTAGTTTCATTAGAAATTTTAGAATCTTCTATACTAGCAAATTTACAGATTTGTTGTTCAATATCATGTACAAATTTATTTTTTTTGATAAATATATTATAATTAATATTATAATGTGAGTTGAGTTTAACGAACCGCACCCACGAACTCATGGGGAGTCTCTTGTAGTCCCTTTAGTCTAAGGTGTCCTAATCTCTTGAGAACGTCTCCCAGAATTTACAAATAACCTTTTCAACCTTTAAATGAAACCAGTTTCTTCTTGGAAAACTCTGGGCAGCTGCAGAGCAGTTGCATGAGAGTCTTCCTCTTCACCACCGACCCATATTGTATTTATAAAACTTGGTATTCTAGGAGGGTATGATGGCTTCATCTAGAAAAATGACATCTGACAGCTGTCAATTTTACAGTTTTATGTTTGGCGACATATGGTTGTTTTACAAGTTTTTTCTGTTAAGTTAGACTCGGTAGCTTCTACTCTTGATTCATCCTTAATTGCTTTAATTTCTGGCCTCCTATTGTGTAAATAACTAGTGACTCGGTACAGGGCCAGTAACACTGTCCCTACTCTTTTTGAAACGGGAGAGAGACTAATCAGTCTGAAGTTCATTAAGGATGCTTCTTATTATGCTTCTATAATGATACTAAGTACAATACTGGACCTCATTATTTTCATTAATAGGCTTATGACCGCCTTTTCTGCCTTTTGTAACAAGGCCGGAATGATCCTTTTTCTCTCAGGTTTGACAATTGTTTTGACTGAGTTATATCTGATTCGGTGCATAACGTCTACAGCCTTTACTGACCTGATTCACATTTTTGTTAAGTTCCCTACTCCCTTGAAGCTAGGGAATTGTATGCAACTAGGTGGATTGGATTTTCCTATTCTATATATGCATACATGCTTTGTGGTACTTAGCATGCCCAGAATGGCTGGCATTAGGATTCTTTATTACGATCCTGTTTATCATGCCTGCCTCTCTACCTTCCTGGGTGCCATCACAGAAGCTTTTCTAGCTATCTCTCTTAATAGCCCTTATTTACTTCCAGTTCTAGTCTCTATTAGCTTAGTATTTTGTCTACAGAATCTCCATCCTCTGTGTCCTAGCTCATTTAAGTTTAAAGCCTTCTTCCATATTCGGCTCAGTCGATCGATTTACAGATATACCTCGCCTTTTGTGTTCGCATTGTTGGGTAGGCAGTTTTTATCAAAGGTGAGTATACAATGGTATCTATGGATCTCTTTGCTGCTAGTTCCAGGGTTTGTTGTCCCTATTTTTCAGTGGCTAGTTCATTACAGAATTTGCCTCATGTTTAAATTTTCATTACCCATTTCGGTGTTTCCCTCCCCGACGTACGCGTAAATAAGAGAGTGTTAGAACAATGATAATTCGTCACTGATTCTCTAATCTTTGACCTAGCTTGCGATATTCGTAGATGATAAGATAATATCTATTACTTCTTTCCTGTTTACATTTTTTAATGCAGGCGTAGTGCCCACGATCAGAATAAACAGGTCTATTTCTACTTAGTATTTCAGGAGTTTTTTCTGTCAGTTATTGGTATCCTACACTATTGGCTTCCCTACACTCGATAGTGTGAATTGACATCACAACGCAATGATTAGTGACTTATTTGGTTCCATAATATTTAACTAATCTTTGGAATTCTAGCGTGGGGATGTCCTTACTATCATCCAAAGGAAATCTGACGTATTCATATAGACTTAAGAATGTTGTTGAGAAGGTCCAACTAAATCGTATTGCCCTGACAAGCGCGGTATATGGAATGAGTACGGAAGAACAGTGAATGATCCTGCTATGTTGGGACCCCTTTTTATCTCGGGCTAAATAAATAAAGGGAAAAATGTCCTTTACCACAGTGACAAGATCTACGTATTTTGGGACAAGTTTTGAGTTAAAATCCTTGCCTTTTTCGATAATATATGATTATGGTTCAAAATGGTAAATTGCAGCTCAATCTGTTACTTCGGCAGAGTCGGTCATAATAACGACTCTGTTACTGGTAGCTTTTAGCTAAGTGTACTTTAGCCAATAATACGACATTCGATTTTCGGGCGATTCAGGTTGGTAGGCTGGAAGACTTCCTCTCCTAATTCATATAGATGGACATTTTCAATATAGATCACGATCATAGTTTTCAGGATTCTGTTCATTCTCTTATCAAGGTTGCATTATGAAGTATATAGCAATATACGGTGGTGTGTATTCCACAAGAATCCAGGTGTATCGCAAATTCCCTACTGATTGCCATTATCGTTCATTTTAACTTTCAGGCACCAATGACGCAGTACATCAATTGTTCCATATTCCTAATGATCGCATTGCTTGTATCCTTTTGCAGAGCAGCGATTTTGACCCACTTAATGTATGGATTTTGTATTATGAGGAGCCAAGAATTTTGCGAATTTGTATAGGTTGTTGAAGCATCAGATTTATCAAGATTATGTCCAATAGTTCCTCAAAGGGAGTGGCTAGCATACGACCAAAAAGTGCTTGCTCCTGTGGTTTGTGTACCTGACACGGAGAGGAATAGTGTAACCATATCACAAAACATGTGCCAAAACTAATGTGCTAAAAGTAATTCTTGAGTCGAATGATGGTTTTCATGAAACCAAATGCCTGGTAAGGAGAGAATCGTAATTTTCCATTTCTCCTAATGAACACTTTTAGGGTTCTGTTCCGGGACATATATTTTTCAAACAACGTCATCATTAGCATTTCGTGAAGTTGAGCTTCAAGTTGAATGATCATTAGTACAACAGTCCATCCCTCACCTGGTAGTTCTGATGACCACTCTGATTCACCGCAACTTCCTTCATCTACCTACGTATCAGTTGGCATTAGTGTCAACAGTATCAACCGGCCTACTGTTCCACAATAATGCATCCACAAATTCATTCTCCACACTTCAACGTTCAAACTTGTAAATCAAAGTTATATTGACTCACATCTATGCCCTGACGGCCGAGGTGATGATCAGTTATCAAGGTATCGTAAAAGTCCCTGAGATAATCTCACATCATCCAAATTCCCCATTCAACTGAGACACGTTCCTTCTCGGTGATGATATAATTCGGTTCAGATAACATAAGTGATGATGTCACTGTTATAGTTCCGATCCCTTTAACATTGAGATCTATCTCTATTATAAATTTCTCGATCAAATCCTGACATGAAAAAATCGGTGCTTCCGCGAGATGTTTAACTTTCACTTTCATGAAGGAACTATATCTAAAATGGCAGCAATTTTTCTGGGTCGTTATGTATGCCTTTCTCTGCAATTAACGCGTATGGCCTAAATCCATAAGCTCAGATAAGATAGATAAATACGTTTCCCTTCGTAGTTGGGGCGACGATTCTGTTCACGGAAAGGATGGGTACAGAGTGTAAGTCAGACAGCAGGACTTTAAATTGGATGAACTCAAGATTCGGTGACATGAAAGTGGTTAACGATTTATTTTACACGTGAGAGGTACTTACTATCAATAAATCGTCGACAGATATCGGGCTCCCCTCAATTCATCAAGAGTCACGTTTATCGGGTAGATTGGATAAACATCTTTCTTGAATAACATTTAATGAAATGACATTTAATAAGCGATCGTCGATACAAAATCGATTTTTAGTACGCTGCAAATATTATGTTAAGTATACAAAACAGAATACAATGTGACCAATTTCTATGGTCGCAACAATACCCAAAGAAAAAAAATTAAATGTTTTAAATGATTTATTAAACAGTTGAATATTTTTATGGTTCTCACTTATCAATTTCATATCATAGAAACGAAAGCATAAATTCTGAAAAATATGTTGTTCAAAAAAAAGTATGTTAAATATAATTGTATTAATTGTTAAGGATAAAAAATTATACAAATCATAAGTTTTTATACAAAATTTAAATATGATAGTTTTTACCAAATTTAAAAAATTTTAAAGAAAATCATATATATGTATGAAATTATATGTCCGTCTAATATATTTAAGATAAAATAATTTTGATTTGTAGGTATACATTAAAGTGCAAGACGAAAATGACAACTCGCCACTTACTGAGTTACCAGTATATTATCCATCTGTTTTGGAAAATTCTCCGGCTGGCGTGACTGTACTCCAAATTCAGGCTTTTGACCGTGATGTTTCTTCTCAACACTTTACTTTCTCTATTACCAGCGGTAATGCTGAAGGTTACTTTCTTATCGATTCGACGAGTGGTAAGTAAGGCTTATGAAATCTTTGTTTGTATAACTAAAGTCACAAATAAGAATGACATATAAATGTATTTATTTTGAGGTATCCCATTAAAAGGAGAAAATTAAATAAATACATATTTACAGAAAACGGAGGCATTACAGAAAGAAGATCTATAAAGCAGTCCTCAAAAAACTTTAAAAATGTGTTCAAATTTGGCACATATTTTTTAGGAATATCATTATCGGCTCAAACACTTTTAGTTCACCATTTCAGTTGAACCTAAGACTACTTCATTATTAATATAAAACTTTATAACTTTATAATTATAAAAATTCTTACAAAATTTATGCCAACTAAAAATCCTCTTCTTCTTTATTATTTTTTCGATTGTTCAGTCGAAAATTGATTTGTTCCCTTAATTTATTACAATTTTTATTTTTTTACAACTTATATTTTTTAGTGGTAGCATTGCTAATGAATTATTTGTGATTAGTCAATCATTTATAGCAATATAAAAAAAACCATCAAAAAAGAAATTTTTTAATAAGTTAAAATTTTGAAATTTTTACATATTTTATCTTTTTTCGATATTTGTATTACCCACGTTTTATCGGCATTTGTATAAATTTTTATTTACACGAGTAATACTCAATAAGAAAATTGATTGATACGTGCTTTATAGATCACTATATTTATAATCATTAAAAACTTACCTCGCAATCTATCATTAAAATTAAAGTTTTGCACATAGGATTAATTACAACTAGTGGACGGAAATTGGATAGAGAAAATCAAGCAGAGCACATTCTAGAGGTACGTAAAAAAGAGTAAACACGTATGGTAAACAAATATATACGTATATTTCTTACTTAGTATTGTATTTCAATAATTTTTAGTCTCTATAATAGGATTGACAAAATTATCAAACCTATTTTGCTTTCTCCCATCCCTCCCCCAATCCTTTTCACCTAACTGAAAACTTCTATGTAAGATCAATGTCTAAGCCATTACTAGAGCATTGTAATACTATTCATTTTGTAACCTTTTCATTGATATTTATTGTGCAACATCATTAAAAGCTATTGTTTGGTCGCGAAACTATGGCAAATACACCATAGATAATTGTTTATAAATTTGCGTATTAGATACTACGCAAATATATAGATGCTATATATTTGTTTCGTATCTCATTGTAATCAAAAGGATATCCGTTGCTAAATTATAGTAATTCATAAATAGACTTATCATTTGTTTCACGAAGTGTGCTTTATTTGATTTTTACGGTGGAACTAACTCATGCCAGGCATACAGAAAATTATATTTTTTAACTTGCTGTACATATAAAAATAGAAGAGGGCAAATTATGAAAATTATTTAGTACATGAGGCGAAGTCTTGATCCATTGTAAAGTTTTAAGGAGTTATTTATAATAAACGTACTGTAACGCGGGCGTCTTGCCTGGGATGCAAAGGTGGGGGGATTAGTGCTAGGATGGAGCTAGCCAGCTTTACGGTTCGGCGGGTTGAGCGACAGCGGAGTAAAGAGAAGGGAAATGAAGAAAGGCGTGAGCGCCCGGACGTAAAGGGAAGAAAAGTGGTAGATAAAATAATTAAGAAAAATGATTTTGTTTTCAATTGTCCGCGGTCCGCCGTGGCTGCAATTTATTTGCCCTAAAAAAATACAATTTGCTAATAAGTTGGAAGTATTATCCGCGCTCGGAGTAATATTTATAACATAAAAATATATATATATATATTTACAATTTGCTTCAGCTGTGCTCTTACAGTAATCAGCCGGTGAGAGAACTCACTCTTGATCGCACAGCTTCTCGCTCGCCTAGTGAGTGTGCGCGGCGTGGCAGGGAAAAAATTCGTGCTCAGCCTTGGCGACAGCTGAGCTAGCGGTTATCTGTTCCGAAGGCCTAATAAAGTTGAACTGGGCTACTATGTGAGTTACACGTAACGCCAAATGCCAAATAAAAAAAAACACTAATATTACGGCGCCGGTACACCTTTGTCTTTGCTAGGCTGCGGAAGCAGGGACGAGGTACTCACTCGCACATGTTGCAAGACTCCGCCTTGATCGGGATGCGCCAGGTCCCGCGATCGCTCCAAACTTCCTTCGTTCCTCCTGATGCTTAAGAGGCGAAGGAAGGTCTTCTTTCATTTGGCTATCTTTTTGACCATTTTGTTTGCTCGCTGTTTCGGAGTCCCTTCTCGCGAGCTTTCTCTCGTGAAGGCGAAACTTTTTGCTTCTTTTCTCATTAGGAGACACATTTAAACCCATCAATGGTCCTCCCATCCTAGGACCGCTATTGGCCAACGCGCTGGCCTGGTTGGCAAATATTGAAATTTGCCCGTTGCGCCAAAGAAAGACCCTTTAGCGCCGAATTTACTTCACAGAATGTCGTTTCCACGAGTAACGATGAACGAGACTCGCTCTAGCCCCCTCAGGTTCTACCTTTCACAACGATCCTCAAAAATATTTGATGCGTAATGTTATTTTAGCAAATGAGGCAATTAAATTGTTACACATGTCTCAGGCCACTTAAACGTAGGAGAAGGAGTGGTACGGAGAAATACGTAACTCCCATTACAGTACTAACAATAAGGCACCGCACAATTCGAGTGTAGGTAACGTAATTGTTTTTGAACATAATAAATTAACTTTAATTTCTTCTTTCTTTTTACTGAATTTTTTTTATATGTAAGCGCTATATGCAGTTTCTGATGCATCAGAGAAACTGTTTGCGCGTTTATCGGCCTCATCGGGCCGCGAGTTCGTTTTGGTGAGTGAGCGGGGAAACGGGGACGAAATAAAACAAACACTCATTGGGCATTTATATTCAATTTATTTACCCACGCGGTTACATGGATAGCATAAAAAACCCCCTCGACGTAGGGGGAAAAAGCCTCGCAAATCTATTTCGCTATCATTCACACACGCTCGCACGCACCCTTAATTATATTGTTATCGCCGCATACCTGTGGTTAGCCAACCGCGCTCCCTATGCGTTAGTCGGTCGCCGTGGTAGATCGCAGGGGATCGCCACCGGCCGAGCCTCCTACGCTGTTGCTCGTCGTGGTCCGATCGCAGGGATCGCCACGCACCGAGTTATTCGTTGCCGGGCCTTTGCGGTATCTCACGCGCCCAGGGGATAGCTGAACTTTCCGGTCCCAGCCACGTCTCGCTTACTCTCACAACACCCTTGCGGTATCACACGCGCTCTGGTGATGGGGTCGTCGCAACCCGCTTCGTTGTTTCGCGCGCGCCCTTTCACACTCACTGGGGTTGGGTAGTTAACCTCCACCCACTGCTCGGCTCCACTCGTAATTCGTTTGCGGGATCATACGCAATAGCGTCTCCATTGTTTTTTCGCTGGCTTCGCTCTGTCGGCGATGTCGTACACTTCTTCTCCCGAAGTAATACCTTTCGCGGCGGCCCGATAGTCCGAACTAACTCCCACTCATTCTCGCGAGCCCTTCTTCCTTCCGCTTTCTCCCTCTTCTTTCCATTTCTCTTCCTCTTATTTCCGCATTCTTTGCAGCGCTTTCTCTTGCGCCGCTGCCGCCCGCCGTTCAGGCGTATCTCGGGCCAAAAATGGCACGAACATACCGCCCGCCTTCGTCCGTTGGACGAACTGCTGTCGTCAGTTGTCGTTGTTTGGTGGTTCTCTTTGATGCGGTTCCGGCAGTGCTAAGGGTGCTAGACACGCTACGTGGCGTCGGAACACCCTGTCGATGGTTCGTATACTTACTACTCGGACCTTCCCGTCAGCTCCCGGGTGCACTTCCGTCACCCTTGCCATTGGCCACTTTGCTGGTGGGTAGCGGCCATCCTTGACAATCACCATCTGTCCCACGGCGAAATTGACTTGCGGCGTCCTCCACTTTTCCCTTTCTTGTAAATGTAGCAGGTATTCCTGCGACCATCTGCGCCAGATCTCGTTGCGAGCTCTCTGCATTTGCTGCAGTTGGCTCAGCGTCGGCTCCATAGGTCTTGTCTCGTGGTGGTCGGGGATCAGTTCTCCCTCGCAGCCCAGCAGAAAATGCGATGATGTAAGTGCCGACAAGTCTTCTGGACTGTTGCTTAATGGTCTCAGCGGTCGGGAGTTCAGGCAGGCTTCGATTTCAGTCAGCACTGTGCTGAACTCTTCAAAGGTTAATTTCGTCTCCCCTATGACTCTTCGAAGGTGATGTTTTACCGATCGAATTCCTGCCTCCCACAGTCCTCCGTAATGTGGTGTGTTCGGTGCGATAAACCTCCATCTTCTTCTTCTACTTCTTTCTTCTTCTACTTCCGTCTTCTGGCTGGCTAACATCGTCCCTATACTGACCTGGAACTCCGATGCCCTTTGAAACATTCTCCTCAGTTCTTGATCCGCTCCTCGAAACGTCGTGGCATTATCACTGTACAGCCGATGACATTGCCCTCGGCGGCTGGTAAACCTCCTGAAGGCAGCCAGGAAGGCTGGCGTTGTCAGGGCGCTCACCACTTCCAAATGGACGGCTTTAGTGACGAAGCAAACAAATAAGGCAACATAACCTTTGCTGCTTCAATGTCCTCGTCCTCTCGTCGTCCGGCACACCGTGCAGCTACGCACTACTTTTTTTGCTAGGGCTCGCAGTCCAATAATCCAAGCCACTCTCAGGCTAGTGGCTCCCGTAAGGTTCGGTCCTCCGTGCATAGCGGTGCGGTGCGCCTGCTCCAGCACTAATCTACTGATGTGATCCTTCTTGGCTAGGATCGGTGGTTGCTTCCATCCTCCCCCCGCTCCGGAGTGCACCAGTCGACCACCCACCCTTAATAGCCCGGTCTGCCGGTCAATGTAGGCATTCAACCTGCTAACGGGGCTACCCGTTGGAACTTCCTTCTTAGCCTCCAACAGGGTAATCTCCTTTTGAAACGCAGCCATTTGCGCCCTCCAGAAGATTCTCACCTTTGCCTCTTCCAGTTCTTTGGTGGACAGGTATGATCCTCTCTCGGATCGATTCTGGGTGCTCATTCGCAGGTAATGGCTATTACCCGTACCATTCTTGTCAAGCTCGAGAAACGCGTTACTAGTTCGTCCTCCTCCCGTTCGGATTGCAAATGAAGGACCTTTGTCGCTTGTCTTGGTGTTGGCCATTCCTCATTCGATTTTAAGAGCCAGGATGGTTCTTGCCACCTCACTCCCAGCTTTTTTAATTGTAGTGTGGACGGTCCCCGCGTGGCGATGTCTGCTGGATTGTCCTTGGTGTGACAAGCTTCCATATGGCATCGGGCAATTGCGTCTGGATGGTAGACACCCGATTAGCCACGAAGGTCTTCCAATGGCTGGGGTGTTTCTCCAGCCATGCCAGGACCACCTGGCTGTCGGTCCACATGAAGAGTGGTGTCGTCCGGTATTGCGGCACCTCCCTGACCTTCGTTACCAGCTTGGTCAACAGCGTGGCCCCGCATAATTCTAAGTTGGGTATGCTCACCGTTTTTATGGGAGCTACCTTGGTTTTAGCCACGAGGCGTGCAATGCCTCTCGTGTCCGGCCCTCCCACTCGTATGTACACTGCCGCAGCGTACGCCCTTCCAGATGCGTTGCTGAAGCCGTGTAGTTGCACTGGGCTGCTGCTGCTGGTGCCTTGCCACCTCGGCACCCGGATGTCCTCAATGTTCCGCAGGGCCTCCCAGTAGCTCCTCCATCTTTGACGCAGCTCCTCGCTTAGTTTGGCATCCCACTCGCATTGCGAGATGCATAGGTCCTGCATCAGTATTTTAGCCACCACTGTGCAGGGCGACATCCATCCGAGCGGGTCGAAGAGGCGGGCGATGTTGGAGAGTACCTTCCTCTTGGTAGTACCTTCCCTCTCCATCTCCCTGGGATCAGCCTTGTAGGAGGACTCGAAACTTCTTTCGGGTCCCACCACAACCCCAGCGTTTTTACGCCTTGGCCTCCATCGATCCCTTTCGCTTGCGTGCTGGGGCCGTCCTCTTCGCCTTCGACTTCTTTGTCGAAGTTGGTAGCCCATTTGCTTAACCTGATTCCTGCCGTTTCGAGAATCCCTATGAGCTCTGCTTGTCAGCTTCTTGCGGTGTCCACCTCGTCAGCTCCGTCGAATATGTCATCCACATATGTGTTCCTCTCCAAGGCCCTTGCTCCAGCTGGGTACTGTGGTCGTTCCTCCTCCGCTAACTGATTCAGCTTCCTAATTGCCAGGAAAGGAGCGCAGGCTGTTCCGTAGGTAAGGGTGGTAAGTCGATAATCCCTCGGTGGCTTTCCTTCGTGCTCGGACCACACGATCCTTTGGACGTCTTGGTCCTCCTCTGCAACCCCCACCTGCCTGAACATCTTGACAATGTCGGCAGTGAATGCGTACTGATATTGCCTCCAGTTGAGCAATATCAGCCACAGTTCTCTCTGCAGCGCCGGTCGGACACCCAGGTAGTGGTTTAGACACTTCCCATTGCTGGTCTCTCTCGAGGCGTCGAAGACCACACGCATCTTCCTGGCCTGTTCATCACCCGTAATGACTGCGTAATGCGGCAGGTACCAGGTGCCCCTTCTTCTGCTCTGTCTAGGTGCTCGTTGCATGTGCCCTAACTTCTCGTACTGGGCCATGAAGTCCTGGTACTGACCTGCGAACTCCCTGTCTCTTACGAAGCGCCGCTGCAGTCGATTCAAAGCCGCCACCGCTTGCCCGCGGGTTTCTTCCGCCATCTCCGGTAACGGTCGCGATAGTGGTAGTCGAACTACATACCTTCCCGTGCTGCTTCGGCGATGTGTTTCTTTATATTGATCCTCGACCTCCTGTTCAGCTGGGCTACTCCTCTAGGTTCCTTCTGTTACCTCCTCGAGTGCCCAGAATTTCTGCAGGGCTCCTAGCAGCTCCTTTTCTGGGACCTCGGTTCCGGCCGGGCACGCCAACACCGGAACCGCCCGCCGTTTGTCGGCTGGGCCGACTGGGCCAGATATGATCCAGCCCTGTACCGTTTGCTGAGCTGTCAGGCTCGTTTCCCCTAGCTGTCTCAATCCCTGGCGCAACAGACGCCCATACCAGTCGGCCCCGATGATGAGGTCCATGGCTTCATTGCTGCATACATCGGGATCCGCCAGCTCCATGTCCTGATAGAGACTCAGGTCTATGTATCGGGCCTCGTTCCGGTAGAACTGAGTGGTGAGCTTAGGCAGTACATAGGCGTCCACTTTGATGTCTACTCCCGGTGTATGAATCGACCGAACGCGTACCTCCGCGGATGATCGCACCACTCCTGCTCGGCTTGCTCCTATTCCCGTCAAGGGCACCTCCACCCGCCGTCGTTCAAGTCGCAGCAGTTGGACCACCGCCTCTGATACAAAAGACGCTTCGGACCCATGATCCAGCAGGGCCCATACTCGAGTTGCGGACCCCTGGCTGTATTGAAGCTCCACTCGCGCCGTGGCCAGGATTGTGAGTCCCCGGGGTCGGCTCAGGTTGCCTACGTGAGCACGGACCGCTTTCTCCTTGCCCCTTCCTACTGCTGCCTGCGGTGGGACAGCCTTGGCTCTCCGATTGTTCTTCCACGGAGCACTCCTGGCCCTTTTCTCTTCGATTTGATGCAGCAAGGTGTGGTGTCGCCGCAAGCATATTCGGCATCTGCTCATGGAGGTGCAATTTCGCTCCTTGTGATAGTCAAAGCAGTTGTAACAGAGATTCATTCTTCTGATCTCTGCCACGCGTTTGCTGTGGGCCAATCTCAGGAGTTGGGGGCATTTACCCGTGCTGTGGTGTCCACTGCACTTCGTGCACCACTCCATCGGTTGGTTCTCTACTGTCTTGATCGGTGGCGGGCTCCTTTTTCTTTTCTCCTTCTGTTTCCGTTGGTCGTTCCTCCGGTCTATGGCTCAAGGCTCGAATCCGGCCCTCCAAGAACGCCCTCAATTCCCGGTAGCTCGGGTACTGGGAGCGACCCTCGGATCCGGAGTTCTCTCTCGTCGGTTCGTCGGTGGGAAGGCGCTCCTTGTGCCCTTGCCTGGCCTCCTAGCTGCTTCTGCTAATGGGATCTAGGCGTTGAATTAGGTGGTGCGTCATGAAGGCCTCCCCTCGTTCCTCCTTGCTCATTAGGCTGTTGAGTCCTCGCCTGATCTCTTCTACCTCATCCAGGAGGTCCCTCATACCGCTTGCTGATTCCTTTTGCATCCGAGGCAGCTCCGAGTACCTCTTGAGGTACCTGTTGATCAGAGCATTTGGGTTGTGGAAGCGCGCTTCTAGCGCTCTCCATGCTGCATCATAGTTGGCACCTGTCAACGGCGTATTTCGAATGATACCTGCTGCTGTTCCAGTCAGGCAGGTCTTCAGGTATTGGAACTTTGTCACTTTATCCAGTTGCTTGGAATTATGGACAAGGGAATGAAATAGGTCACGGAACCAGTCCCATTCCTCGTAATTGCCGGAGAAGTTCGGCAAGGCCAGTCTTGGTAATTTGGTTGGTCCCGAATGTACACTATCGTATCTAACCGAAGACGCATAGTGGCTCCCACATTCATCTCCGGCTCGCAATAGCGTCCACAAGCGATCTCGTATCGCATTGTGCTTCTTTTGCAGAATAGACATGAGGCCCACTCTTATGTAGGATTCAGAGTCAGGCGATTCGTTTTCCGTTATTTCACCATCGTTAGCTCGTACCCCTATCCAGATCTCTTGTAAATATGCGAGTCTAGCATTGAGGAAGTCTGAAGTCATCGAGTCAGCATCTGGCAATTTCAATTCTTCCTGCAGTCTCTCTAGCTCCCTCTTGTAGCTTCTCTGAGCGCTAATCAGGCCACTTATCAAACTATTGCTCATGTTGCTCTCGTTCCTTTGACTTGCGGTAATTTTTCCGCTTACCTTCTCGTCGCTGTGGGACGCAAATCAGTTCGTTAATTACGGTGGTATTTTATTAACTGACCTACTCGCACTCTAACCCTTGTCTTTCCGCAACCAATAAAAGGGTCTCCCGACCTCCTGAGTCGGGTGCATAGTATATTACAAATTATTTTGGAAGAAAGGACAAAGGTTATGGGTCATTAGACATAAGGCTCATATGGGAGCGCTAGACAATTAGCGCCCCCGCGGCAGGCGGAGCGCACCCATGACGGTTGCGTCCACAGCCGTTGGGATATGGGTTTGGGTGTTTGTTTTTTTTGTTTTCGTGGGGGCGCCTACACATACATCGCCGATCACGGCCAGGACCCGACGCCTTTGGCTGTGCACATCGTCCAACTAGGAACCAGAGTTGCGGAAAATCGTGATTTCTCGATTTTGCGAAGTGACTTTCTTACGCAGATGGGCTTTGACCGAAGGTAGCCAAACATTAATATAGGGGAAATAACCAGAAGCAGCAGGAGCGTAAATGATAAAAAATATTGCCTTGGAACCCCACTCGCGCATTTTTCTGTACAGTTAAAGCGCTCTTCGCATTACTTATTGTATTATATTGATCATTGATTAAAAAGTATTATTCGCGCGATTACCGGCCTCATTAGGCCGCGAGCTCGTTTGGTAAAGGAACGGGGCATCGGGGGCAAAATAACACAATGCATTTGGGTTTTACGTATTGAATTTATTTACCCTCGCTGTTACAGTATGGCGTAAAAAAAATTAATAAATATTTGTAAAATACAAATTTGTGCAATATAAGTATTATAAAGAATAAATGCATCCTTATGAGCACAAAACATAATTAGTCCACTAAAACTGAAAAACGCGTTTTATTTAAAATATTTACTATTCTTCTTAATTCACTTTCAAATAAAACGCGTTTTATAATTAGTGAACAATTATCGCGTTTCATTTTCATATTTTGAATGGGCGCGGGATCTTTTGATATGTTTTTAATAAACGGAACGAATTTATCAACAAAAGCAATACTAACATTACCTTGCGCTACAAAGAGAGCCGTTTGTAATTCAACTTTTTGCATTCGTCGCTGCATGCAATTTCTGGTTTCAGAGGCATCCAAATTAACTGTAGTTGTCATATTTTCAATATGCTTAACAGTTAAACTATGTTTAATTAGATCGTGTCTACCACTTGGTTTCAAATTTATTTTGCAAAATTTGCATACAACTACAGTTGCATTTGAGGGATGTTTTTACAACCACGTCTGAAAAGATTTATTATAAACCCACTTAGATTCCCATAAATCGCGCTTTTTTTTAATAGGAATTTCACAATTGTCGACGTTTGCTTGTCTTTTACTTGCCATTTTTTAAAAAATGTAAAAAATGATATTAAAATTTAACAATATATTAACAAATAAAAGAAAATAAGCGACAACAAATCTAATGATAAATTACTAGCCTTGTAATCGATGTGGAAACCTTATTTCAAAAGACGCACTGCACTTCACTCGCGTAATTGTAAAACGACAGATTTATACTGCTACTTTAACGGTCATAAAAGTGCTTTAACATTGTTTTAAAACAATCGAATTTTAAAGGTTGTTCTTTAAACAGCCTAGGAGTATATGTTCAAGACGATGTTTGAAAACAAAGTCATGATCATTTTAAATTTTGTCGCACGTTCACTTAAATTTTTTTTCGTTATTTATTTTAAATATTTTTAATTGAACGCATACATAGTTTCTCATACAAACTTTCTCATAGTTATCATAAGGTAATGATGTAAGGTAATAAAAACAAATAATTTATTTTATGAATTTCAATACTAAAATGTTAAATTACTTAACTAAATTGTAATAAATTGTAACAGTAAATAAATATTTTACAGAAAGGATTTGTTTCAATAAAATCAAACAACCTTCAAAATAGAGACTGTCAATAAATGTTATTAAAAATGATTTTTTAAATTTAATAAAGATTTTTTTTTTTTATTAAATAATTTTAATCGCTTAAGGACTTCGAATGCATATTCAAATTAATTCTATTAATATATATATATATATATATATATATAATTGTGGTATAATTTTTTTTGAAGAAATCTAGTTATATATGAGCAAATCGCTTGTATTAAACGCATATGAATATATATTACTTTAATGCACATTGTTTTTTTAATTTAAAGTATATCTATGTATTAATTTATCTTAAACAAAATGTTGCATTTAATATAATAATATTTCATGTTAATTGTTAAAAACTAATCTATGGCCCTGTAGAGAAATGAAAGTGCAATAGAACATTAGCCGCTAGTCCGCTACCGAGGCTGCAATAAGATCGCCGATTTATGTTGTATTGATGCGTACATGATTAACGTACACACCTTTGACGGAGCGCATGTCCATGTGACTTGCCGAGACATTAAAAGACGAAAATTTAGATTTCGTTGACTTATAGACTCTAGTCAAAATATCTGGCAACGTCCTTCTCGCAATTAGAAATTTGACAACATAGTTTGTTTTCAAAACATCTGAATATCGGCTCCTGACAATTCGATTTTTACACGTAGTACACGCAAGTATGAGAGGAAGAATAAGAGAGGCGCGTACGGTATGAGAGCGAAAGAGTGAATAAGAGAGTATGAGCAGTACGAGAGAGAGAGAGAGAGAGAGAGAGGGAGAGCGTATATGCGCAGTACGAGAGAGAGAGAAAGAATGACCACAATGCCAGGATGAATGAAAACGTCACATTTCTGTCATTATCTGTAGATAAAACAGTGCGAGACGTGGACCTTTTTTACATTAATCAATGAAGCCTTATAGAATTAACATTTTTTGGATATTTGAACATATGAAATCATAAAGAAATTACACTAATTATGTTTTGTGCTCATAAGGATGCATTTATTCTTTATAATAATTATATTGCACAAATTTGTATTTTACAAATATTTATTAATTTTTTTTACGCCATACTGTAACAGCGAGGGTAAATAAATTCAATACGTAAAACCCAAATGCATTGTGTTATTTTGCCCCCGATGCCCCGTTCCTTTACCAAACGAGCTCGCGGCCTAATGAGGCCGGTAATCGCGCGAACAATACTTTTTAATCAATGATCAATATAATACAATAAGTAATGCGAAGAGCGCTTTAACTGTACAGAAAAATGCGCAAGTGGGGTTCCAAGGCAATTTTTTTTAGCATTTCTTCTGTTGCTTCTGTTTATTTCCCCTATATTAATGTTTGGCTACCTTCACTATTGTCTGTCAAAGCCCGTCTACGAAAGAAAGTTACTGCTCAGAATCCAGAAATGACGGTGTTCCGCAACCCTGCTTGCCACTCCCGGACCATGCATGCAATACTTGAAGATGATAGCGTCAGGTCTATCACCTACTCTTTGACCGCATTTCTAAACGTGGACGTGTTTATAAAGGCAAGGTCAGTACCAACGTTGTACTCCAGTAGCTGGATTTCCCTCGCTATAGTGTCCTTGCTTCCCAACACCTTAAGGTGTTAGCATTGCGCCCCAGAATAAGTGGAATATTCCTTCCTTGGCTGTATTCCACTAGACAACGAACCTTCGGTATAGGGTTGTCCTTGCTGTTAAAGGAAAGGTAGGCCGAAGCTAGAATTAGCTTACCTATTCCTTCCACTTCGGTTATCACCGCCACCAGATCCCCAGAACAGTGGTCCAGCAGTCCCAAGGCATTGACCCCTTTGAGCTCTATACAGGCCCTGGTTCTTGTGTTCCTAGTGTCTCTAAAACATATTAGTCCACCAAGTCTCCGGATAGCGCCTTTAACCACCCAAGGTCCTTGAATGAGCGCCACCCTTGTCTGCATCTTAGCCAAACTTTTCTGTATTATCACAGAGGCACCTTTGCTATAATGCAAGTTGATCTGAGAAATCGAGCGTATAGACGGGGCCATACTAGCTATCCGCCGACTTTTCTTTCTTCTCGTTTATGGCTCCCAGCCTCTTTTGGGCCTTTGTTGATCACCTTCCGGTGAATTCTGAAGCACCCAAAGTAGGGCTTATCCTCAAGAGCCTTCAGGGCCCCGACGTGCGACTCAATAATGGTCAGCACATAGAAACCTTTCTCTTCCCTACCAGCCACCCCCTCCTCACCCTCCCGATCCCCTACAACCCTCCATGCACCTGTGACTTCAACTTTGTTTTTTGAACTTCAAGCCCCTGAGGAAGGCTGCCGGGCCTCCCTTGTAGCAGGCGACCCTGGCGATTACTTTCACTCTGGTCTGGAGCAGTTCCATCTCTCCGATCCTTACTCCAGTGATCCATGGGATGTCCATCTTCGGCATGGCCTGTAGTAGTCATTCCCTTACTCTCTAGTTGGAGGGCACCGCTATTATGGTTCCCTCCTACCCGTATATCGTCTCGAATCGTAGTGGCTGATCCACCTTGCCATCCAGAACCAGTATTGCCTTTGTCAGCTTTTCACGGAAATGATCCAGCATTTCCGGAGTGACGGCCTCTTCAGGGTAGTTTTCCCTTATGATGACCGTGGTTAAGGGATTCACCCTATCTGCGTCCGACACAGTGTCTCCCCTGTCATATCCTGTTACGGACAGGCCTGTTCGGGGCTGCCTTTACTTCAACTGGACCTTTCAGTCTTTTCGTCATATGAAGGTCAACCGGAGGAGCCCTTTCTACTTCAGTCCTCGTTTGACCCTGCGTGTGCAGCGTCGCTGGGGTGCTGGTTGGCAGAGCTTTACACTCCTTAGCAGGCCTTTTCCAAACGGCCCCGCTTTTCCGCTGAGCTCTCCACTTCCCTCGGTCAGGTGGTTCCCTAAGCTGACGCTGGGATCACAACTTCCATCTCTTTGTACTTTTAAATCATAGTTACTGTTCAGGCCATTTTGGCCCGAATTGCGTTTGAATGGCGGGCGGCTTGTCGGTCCAACAATGGGGCTGATAAGCGCTCCTACTGCGTAAGGAGGGGCGCGAAGGAGGGCGCCCTTGTGAACCCGAGAAGCGATGGGAGGGGAGCCGAACAAAGGACAAAGGGTCAGAGAGATCACAAGCGCAGTTGCGAGGGCAGTTGGAAAAACGGCGTGAAAGAAAAGACAATAGGTTTTCCCGAAGCGCGACGATTTTCTCGTACGAAGTGTGTGATCGCAGGACACCAGTGAGTGCTCAAGGAAGTCGAAGAGCCCATCGGGGAAGACATCTGTAGGTCGCCGCGACCAGGCGATCCAACGTAGCTCCAGAGTGAGCAAGGGATAGGCTAAAGAGAGGCTGGGTGCGTGGGGATCCGCTGCGGTCGGGCCTAGTGCTGGATACGCAGCGGTCGGTCACGGCCAGCAGGCTTGGTGCGTGCAGGTGCCACATAGGTCGGACACGGCAAGCCATCCGGTTCGAAGGACGAAGCTTGGTGCGTGCAGGCGCCGTAGAGGTCGGACACGGCAAGCCGTCCTTCTCGTAGGGTTTACACTAGCGGGTTGGCCAACCACCAGGTAGGAAGTATAAGGGGATTGGGAGAATATGGGCGCCGAGAGTGAGGGGTGTGAATATGAGCGTGGAAATATAAGGGAATATGGGCGCGGGGCGGGGGGTGTAAGGGGTGTGAATGGGCGCATGGAAGGATGAATGAACTGCGAATAGCGAAGGTTTTTTCCCCCTAATCGAGGGGTTTTTTTATGCCAAATGTAACGCGGATGGGCAAATAAAAGGTATAAGTAAGCCCAACATCAATGTGTATTCTTTCATCCCCGAGTTCCCGCTCCTTCACCTATCGCGAACTTGCGGCCAGAGGAAGCCAACTAGTTACGATGTCCTGATTGTAAACAATTAAAATATAATTTTTGTAATTTTATAGCATTAAACCTTTCTGCTTGTGTATTTTCCAAAGTTTATTCGTAAAAATATGCTTTATGCGATATATTACAAATTTCACATATATTACTACCCATAGTTGATATTAAAAATTTTTATGAAGTTTTTTAAAATTAATATTTGGTTTCATATCTGTTTCAATAAAACTTGCTTGATTACAGCTCAATGCTAATAATATTTAATAACGTGATTCAAAGAAATTTAAAAATTTATTGAAATTTGTAACTTTTGTTCCCGTTATGTTTTTCCCACTCCATCAATGTAATTTTGTCAATTTTGTTACAATTATTTGTATACAATTTGAATTGTGTCTCATGAATTGACACTTTTACCTAATGTTTGTAATGTCCTTGTATGGGTTCATAAATTATCAATTAATTTTCTTAATTCTGATGCACAATTTTTTTTAATAGGTGTTAAATGTAAAATAATCTTTTTGTGATTTTAAACTATCACACTCGAATGTAAAATTGCAATTTTAATAATTCCCATGCTTGTATGTAATTTTCTGATGTCGTTTGCAGTGAATTTTAAATAGCTGCGGCATCGTCATTCAAACACTAACCCAACAACTATAGTTTTTGTATGTCGATCAAATTTTTATTTTCATCGTATATCTAAACGAATCATGAAATTCTAGCCATTTCTCATAACTTCCATTAAAGTTCAATACTTCAATTTTAAGTAGAAAAATGCTTGCCTGCAACGATTCGGCCTCATACAGCCTCATTGAGTTCTATAGCTTTCATCTTGAAAGGACCTCCCAATGAATCTTTTTGACTAACCTATCTTTCCTCGACTTGGCGATGCTATTTAATTTTTCTATCCTACTCCCTGTCCTAATTAACGCTACGACTTTTTCCTTTCCTCTTAAGGTGATTACTTTTATGTATCTTTCTCAGTTCTTAAGGAAATAATGCTTGCTTAGCCTAGTTTGCCAGTCCTTAAATTTTAGAAGTTCTGGAAATTTTCTCACGTTAATTTTAAGAATAAAATCTTAGCTTATTTTTTATTTAGCTAAGTGGGTTTCCTTGTAATATTTGCATAATAATTTAAGTAGTATTTGCATAACCATGTATAATGCCGTAATAAAAAAAGATTTTTTTTATAATATTCGCGTAGATTTTATAAAAAGTTAAACAAAGTTTTTTCATAAATTTAGCTGGAAAGTCATTGTAGATTTTTGTAAAAGGATTTATATACTAGTATAAAGTTTTCGAAAATTACTAGGATAATCTGCGTTATCCGTATCACCCGTGCACTATAGTATGCAATCTTATAGTTAAGCGTTGTTGATGAAACATTGAAAAATTTACTTAGGAGGGGCCTTATCATCAGTAAAAAGACTTTAATAACTTTAGTAAAAAAAAATCCTTCGTCAGGACCACGACACGATCTGATACGGCTAGCAGCCTTGGTCACGAGTTTGCGCGTATACCGGGTTGCACCATTTTTTACGTGATTGGGAGTCAGCAAGCAATTTAAACTACCAACTCCCAAGACTTGATTGTTGTCCACCAACGAAGATGTCCGATTTGTCACTGATTCAGACGCACTAGGTGCACCAGGAGACAGTTCCTGACACCCAATTCTTAGCGCGGATCGAGATTTACGTGCGCTCGTTATCTCCCGGCGCCGCTTTTGCGGCGGGACACATTTTCGCGTTCCTCCCTTGTTAGCCCTCGCCTTTTTACTCAAGGTAATTTTAAAATTTAATATAAATTTGGTACATCATTTGTCGCAAATATCTTCCCTGGAGGAGAGAAGTGTGGAGGGACGAATAGCATTCGTTATAATGTTAATAATAACATAAACTTAGATGTGAAATTCATTTACACTTTTTTTTAGTATATCATCGTTACGATAGATAACGGAACTTCTAAAAAAAGAATTGAACACAGAATATCGTTTCTTTCGAGACATTACATAGAATTTGCAACCTAGTAATTTTTTACATATAATTATTTCTTTGGAATTTTATATGTCCTTAATTTTCCAGAAATCTTAAAATAAAAATCAATGCTGTATTACTTCCATATTGAAAGTCTTCTTAACATTTCAAAATAAAATTTTACCGATTCCCTTATATAATACATATAATGCATGTACTTACAGGTAACTATCCGAGACGACGGTAAGCCACCTCTTTCATCAACCACTCCTGTTGTTGTCCAAGTTGAGGATGTCAATGATCACAGCCCCGTATTCGGGGAAAAGTTTTATATAGTTCAGATTCCAGCTATACCGACTCTAGATAAGCAACTCTTTCTGGTATACTGACGTTTTTAATTTTAATATACTTAACATTTTTATTTCAAAATCTTAACAAATAAATTCAAAATTTCCCACAACCTCGGATATTTTAAAGTTGATATTTAATTTATACATACTTATAATTATTATTTTTATACATATATGTTTCTTCTGCACTATGTAAAAATTTTTTTCACGCTACTAAGAACTACAGTTTTTTATAGAACGTATATACGTTCTTAGTGACGATGTTATTGTTTGATAAAAGATGTCGATTCAAACAGGTTTTGATTATTTACATTTTAAATTTATAAAGTTTTCTATGAAAAAAGTAATGGAATATGAAAAAAAAATTTAAATATATCCTTCAGTAAAAAAATACTTATTGACAAATTGATTCAAAATCAAGAATACAGCTTTAAAAAAAACTGATAATCATAAAATTATTCCTTATTATTATTCAATTGGTGAAATTACTGAAGATTATGTTGATCAAATTTATTCACGAGACTTTAAGAAATGAAACTAACATTTTTTACTTTTTATTACTATAACGTGAATTCAGATTATTCAGAATGAAGGGATTCAAGACAATTTTTAGAAATACAGAAAAATTTTGTACAAAATTTTTTATTCGCATTAACAACTAAAGTAAGTGTTAAGAATGATTTGTAGGCAAAAAAAAGAATTTTTAATTATTTAAGAATTAATTATAATACTAAGAATTCATAAAAATTTGTAGATGAACTGAGAAAAAAAATTGCAACAATAGAAAAAAAAAACATCATGAAGGCTAGAGAGTTCGTTAAAGATTTAGTTTATGAAATCAAACTGGAAAAATTAAAAATAGATTAATTAACACAAAGAAAAATAATTTTAATTGTTATAATTTTTAAAATTATTTCAAATTTTGTTTACAATTTAATAGTGCTTCTACATGCTACAAATATTTCAATGTTATTTATTTTTCTTTGAAAAAATTTAAACATTTTTTAAAACATTAAATGAAATTAATAAAACTTTTATTAAAAAAATGTTAAAATTATGTTTTATTTAACGCTTTTATACCTAAATATCTTATAATGGTATAAATGTACCATGTGGAATGGTAAATTTTTTAATTAAATTCACATATAGCGCAAACAAAAATTTAGTATTAAAAAAAAATTAAATATGTTAATTATGATAGAAAATTATATTTCAATACATTTGCTAACAGTTGCTTGGGTTTTTGTTTTACTTAAATTAGAGGTATTTATAAAAAATTTTATAAGTTATAATGTTCTCACTCTCGTTTACGGGTGTGATTTTAAATTGTAGCTATATGTCTGCGTAATGGTCGACCTGAGGCCTCAAAGCTCGGTCTAACCCTATCCGTATCAGAGCTATGCTCGAATCGAGGTTTTGAACAATTGGAGAACTGTAAAATTGAGTATCTGCAGTGGTTATGGTCTTACAATTTTACGGTATTTATTTCTCACAAAACTTTTGTGAATTTACTGCACGATTTTAATGTGATTTTACTGCATGATATTGCAGATTTACAAATTATTTTACAAATACTCTATTAATTATAATTCACGAAATCTGACCGTTCTGTATAGCTCTGAGTCGGACCGGGTTCGAGGCGATTAAGGTTCGAAAAATGAAGAAAATTTGGAGTATTTTTAAAACGGTTCATCTATTCAATTTTTCACTAGATTAAAATTTAATTATATATGGATATTTCGCTTGCTATTGTAACAAGAACACATTTCGACAAGTCACATCTTACTTGAGTCGCTCGCAGCTTCGCCTATTTTTATGATTAGCTAACGGGACTGAAAAAAAGTACTTTGCAGCATCATGCAACGGGTATCTAAATTCGTTCGCAAACAGTAGCTTTCGCGAATCACAGATCCCCTTCTAAAAATATTGCGGACTTAATAACTTCTATATCGCGGCTTGCGGAATTACTCAATTCTATGGAAACACAATTAAACATTTTCACCCTTTAACCATGTTATTCGCATCGTGATTCCTAACCCGGATAGCCCATCGACTTCTCCGTGGTAGAGGGATGCTTAACAAACGACTCGGCTCCAGGAAAAAAGATCCAGCCTCAGCTAGCTAAACAACTTCACTAGGGTAGGGAGGTTAGCCAAAAAACTTAAAATACTAAGGCCTATCAGACGACGGTTCCCTTTCAATACGACTTGATTTAGACAGTTAGGCAAACAACCCTGGCTTAATAAACCGTTAGCTTTATGCCTTAAATTTCCGCCTAATTTACGTCGTAAACGTCACTCATGGCGGGGGGGGGGCAGAAAAATCGGCGGTGCGATATAACCCATATAGCTCAAATATAAGGGCCTCGTATGCTTATATTGCTTATGCATTGCTCAATGCATAAGCATACGAAGACTCCCCTTCCGCCGCCGCGCATAGTAAACGAGCTCACGCTCTCTTTCATTCCCACTATGCAGTCGACAAGCTCAAGCACTCCTCGCTCCCCGCATCACGCTACAACCAATTTTTCCGCTAGCAAATACCCATCTCCCTTAAATGAACATATGTAACCTATGTATATGAGTGTATAAATATGTATATACATATGCACATACATACATATTTAACTACGTTTTAATTATTTAAACGAAGTTTTTGAACTAAACTATCAAATTTTAATTACTTATAACGAGGTTAGTTTTTGGATTTACGTTTTGACCTTTTTTATGCAGTTCACAAAAGAAAAAAATATTTATAACTAATCAAAGAGATGATATTCATTAGGAAAATTAATTAATAAAAAAAAGTTTAACAAAACAAAAAAAAATAAAAAGATTAAAAAATGGAAACGAAATAAATGTGCTTATATTCTTTTGTTAGCTCCAAGATGACCTTGTCCTCCCAAGTTTGGTTTTTGTATGAGGTTATTATAGATTTTGTTTCAGGGTTTGAGAAAATTTATCGGATTTTTGGAAAAAAATTCTGGTTTTTTTATTTCAATTGATTGAACTCTATAATAAACAAATAAGATATAATAAATAAATCGGTAATTATTCGGAAAATACGTTTGTATTTTTTTGCTTTTATAATATAATTACAATTTATATATATTAAATACAATCATTTTTACTGTTGTGTTACTTGATGATACGGTGTAGAACCGGAAATGATTGTTAAGCACGGAAAGTATCTTACTGACGACACGATACCGTGGGTAACCTACGAATGGAACCATTGGTGAAACAGGGCGGGGAAAGGCGCATGTCGAAAAACGTACACTTATCCATACAATAAGTTCAGGGGTGAACTCCCGTAAGTAATGGTCGTTTCCACGTAGAAATACGTGAAAAATATCACTTAGTATAACATTCTACGTCGTTGACCTACGGAACGATGATGGGGATTAATACCCTTGAAACGTAGAATAATATCACCGAGAGCACTAACTCTTCCGATATAGCAGATTGAACAGGAATGAGGCGAGAGGCACGTTGAAAAAAGTGTACCTCTTCGCATACTTGCTCCGGTAAGAGATACTTCTGGAGCCAAGGAGCACCATTTCGAAAAATGTGAATATCTCTAGTGCAAGAAGCAGTATTATCACCTAGCCGATGAGGTCTACAAGACTCCTTTTCATGCCTTTGCCCGGCTTATATACTATTCTGGCACTGGTTTTCACGAAAAATTTAGGGGTTATCGGTACCTTACTATGATACCTAGAAGAAAATATTAAAATTTCCGGCTTCTCGATATGATTAAGTATTACAGGAACATGCATTGATATACTTTTTTCGTTTTACTACACTCGCCATCAAGTATTTATTTTAAATTATATTTTACTGTATTATACAATATTTAATAAAGAAAAGAAAATTGTTTAATTTGAGTTTAATATAATACTTGATAATAAAATTTGAATTAAAAAAAAAACTTTTAATTTTATTAAAAACAAACAGACAAAAAATCAATTCTATTATAAAAAAAACTCTTTACCTAATTATAATAATTTATAGCGGTATTTAATTAAATGATTATATATAAAACAAAAAAAAAATATTTGAATGGGCCAGTTTAATATTTAAAGTTTGTTCATTAATGTCCATAAGAATGAAGTATCAATAGCTGGATCAAATTACTGCCTGATGTTCCCGATTCCTAAAATTCTCGCGAGTCAGTTGTCGCCTTGTAAAAATCGTGTCACCTATCCGTCTATTTAGTCTATTGCGGTAATTAATGTTCGTACATACTTAACCGTAGCTTTATTTTTTCCTTAAATTTAAAATTAAAATTTTTAATTTTTTATATTTTCCTTATTGTTTTATCATTTACGTATTTATTACTAGTTTGACCATCATTTCATTTTTAATTAAAATTAAAACTTTTTTTTAAAGTTTATTTGTTTTAAAATTAGAGGAACATTTATTATTCTACTTCATTAACTAAAGAAATTCAACTGTTTATTATGAAGAAAACTTTAATTTGATCAATTTAGAACAACTGATTAGAAACATATTATCCTTTTTTTTATTTAATTACTTTATTATCTTTTGTTATAAGTTGTGATGTTCAAATTATAATTGTTTATATTAAAAAAAATTATAATTACAATTATAATTATTAAATACGTGTTTAATAATAGGAATAAACACCTAAATTTAAAAATTTAACAATTTTATTTGTATTAATTTTAAATTAATTATAAACATACTTTTATCTTAAATTAAAAATTTAATTCCTTTATTTATTTAATGTCTTATTTTATTTATAGATTTCATAGCTTCATATACATAAATAATTCATAATCGGATAAATGTCTTTTAAAATAGAAAGATTCATAAATTAAATTTTTTATGAATATAACTGATTTATAGCGATTCATTAAAGTGATTTTAAAGCATTCTTGGGCCTTCGTTTTACAAAATACATAATTTAATCAATAGAATGAATTAACATTTTTGAAAGTATTTAAATACATACTTTAAGATATCTTAAAAGAATTATTAAAATTATAATTATTTAATGTAGTCTGTTTTGTATTGAGATTTTGAATATAAATTATTTTTTACTAGTAAACCTATATTTTTTAAATAATTTGAATCATATTTACTTTTATAAATATTCGAGTATTTCAATCACTAATTTTCTTAAAATAATTTTTTACCTTTTATTACGACTGCATTCTAAATTGTATTTTGCAGTTGTCATAAATATTATGTCATAAAATATTGTAATTATGTTTAATTGGTTAATTAATTGACAGAATTCGGGAAGAGAACGGTTGCGAGAATCGGACTTCTCAATCGATGCATTGTTTGAAAACGGAACATGGGAGATCTATAGTCCCGATGGCCTGTCAGGGGATCGTGTCTACAGGGTAAGATGCATAACCTTCATATATGTATATTATTTACTACCTCATGGAAAAAGTGTAAAACCTAGATAATCAATATATAACTGACAACATTGAAACAAATACTATTCATGAGCAATTTAAAAAAATCACTCAATATATTTGTTCTCGATGTATGATTATAAATATTCATCATTTTCTAAAACTATATATTTTTGCAAATTATAATTAATTAACTTGAAAAGTTGATAATTTTTAAATATTTAATTATTTTAAGGTACATATTCATACTTGAAACATAAAGACCATTAATTTGTCGTGATTGTTATATAATTTGTAAAATTCCTCATATAACCTTCAAATTAATTATTTTATTTGTATACTAATAAAAATAGAATTTATATAAGTAAACAATTATAAAAAAATTTATATTAATTACCGACAAATATTTAGTATTGTGTTCTGAACTTTAGTGTTTAACATGTAACTTTTTATAAATTGGTCCCTATAATCTAATATTTAAACTATATTTCATAGCTAGTCTATAAATTCGTTGTTTCGTCGCGAAACTGTAGAAAATTATTAATGATTCCGCGAATATGATGCGAAGCAAATATACAGTTGGTCCAACGGCCAAACCAACGCGAACATTCAAATACAAACAACTGTTTTCTCTCAGAAAATGGTACTTTTTTCTAAACACTTGTACTAAACTAATTTTAATAATAGTTTTGTATTACTTTTTAAGTGTTTTTTCCTATCGCTTTGTGATATTTTAAAAAACATTAAATTTAATTTAGGAATTTTTGTTTTTTTAAGTAACATACTCTTTATAATGAGTTTAAAATAAATATGTTTGAGTTTGATATGTATTACTTGTAATGGGTGTGAAAAAAGGATTTTGATGGTAGGATGGTTTAGTAGAATTAAAATTATAGACAAATTTACAACGGATTAATATCACGGCTCGACAAAGTAAGATTTAGAATACACTGAAATCAGGAGAAATTAATTTAAAGTAACCTTCAATGCTCACACTGAAATATATGGTTTATGTATAAACACAATACATTAGAGCAAATTTATAAACAAAATTTATTGATAGAAATCAGAAAAGAATGTTATTAAATATCACTTTAAGTCTAGTACGAAAATTGCAATCACTGAAAGAAGAAAAATTAAACCAGATGAATTTAATAGAAAAAAAGGCTTGACCGCAAAAAAGATTTTAGACGTGCCGCAGCGTCTTTAGTTTACCGGTTGGGAGGGGCGGTTACGGTGGCTATTTACATATACGGGCGAGCGTCTGATCTGATGATGTCTTCTTCACATACGGTTCCAGATTCCAAATTTTTCGTCTCTCTTAGAGCTTCTGCACCTTGACATAAAGTTTCCACTGCTTCGAACTTCCGTCCTCTACGCGTCTGCTCCGCCTCTATGGCCTTCGCATACTTATGCTTACGTGCACCAAATTGCCCATTAAGCCCGCGATTTTTCCAGCGGTACATTGATACTGAAGTAACATCGCTTCTCTTGTTTTTTCTCTTTTATCCTACGCGTTTTTTAAGCTTTGCGAATCCCGTCGATTCCTTCGCGCGTTTTTTCCTTGTTTTTTGAAAATGCGCACTCGGTATTTTATTATAAAAAGCGAGCGAGTAAGTCTTTATAAATTGAAAAGCGAAGATAAAATTCCTGAAAACGTATGAATAAACTCAATGTCTATAAAATTAAAATTATTTTTTTTAATTAAACCGGAAATTTCACGCCTTCATCCTTCGATGTTATGTCATTCATATTCACGACAATTTACAATAGCAAAAGACTTATTTGTAAAGATTTATTATTATATTACTCTCATTGAGTATATGCTCAACATTTACCATTACTTCTGTGCGATAAGAAAATAATACGCTAAGTTCGTTTTCAAGCTTTTTCTCTTTTTAATTAAGGAATATCTCTAATGAGGATCTATAGTATAAGTTACATTTTTTATTATTTTTTATTAAGATAAATTCAATTCTAACTTTATTCATATTTAATGATCTTTTTATTAAATCTTTGTTTCGTTAATAATAATTTTAACATATTGATATTTTTATAGCGATCATATCGACATTTTTCATATATGAATTATATACATTATATTTTTCTTTTAGGTTTTGGCACAAGATGAAGATGTTGAAAAAAATGGAAAAATACAGTACAGCATTAAAAGTGGCAAGGGCAAAGGAAAGTTTAAAATTCATCCTAATACGGGAATGGTATATTCACAAAAGGACTTTGAAGCTGGACAGGAATACGACATGATAGTAAGTAGTAACACAATACGAATTTATACTAATTTTGTAACATATAACAACTTACTGCTCCTTAAAAATGCCATATTTATAGTTCATAGTAACATGAAAAAATATTTTATTTTAATTTTGAAAATAAAGACATAAATTAAATATTTTGATTCTTGAAATAATGTACTGTAAAATACTAAATATCTTGGTTTTAAAAGAAATTTTAGATATAATTTTACTCTACAAAGTCGTAAATCTTAAAAATTTTCTATAATTCACCAAGCATTTTTCAGATGAATATTTGCAACGAGTTATAATATAAATATTTTTAATTTTTACATACATAAATACTATTTTAGATACGTGCTGTCGACGAAGGTGAGCCATCACGCAGTCATCAGGCAAGAATTACAATACAAGTCGTGGAAATCCCGAGGGAATCTCTGAATCCCCCTATGTTCAAAAGCGTTAATCAAAGCGTCGAGGTGACAGAAAGTGATAATGTAGGATTTTTGGTGGCTCTCATGCAGGCTACTGATAAGGATGGTGACAACCTTTGGTACGATATTATCGGTAAGTTCAAATGCTCCATTTTTTTGGAAAGTATTTTTTTTAGAGAAATGGGAACTAGTAATAAAATGAGTAATTATGTAGTGTTGCAATCGAGTGCAAAATTAGTAGTGTAATATTAAAATATGCTTATTTTTTAAATACGCAAAACGAGCTATTTTTATTAATAATTTCATCATGTTTGTAGATGGAGATTCGCGAGATGAATTTATAATTGGCCGAGATAACGGCAATGTACTATTAGCTAAGCAATTAGATTGGGAAACACAAAGCATATACAATCTGACAATTAACGTAACAGATGGAGTCAATGATGCTCAAACGAGTCTTTTTGTTAAAGTCATTGACATTAATGACCATCGGCCAGAATTTAGCGAGTTGATCTATCATATAGAGATATCGGAGAATACTGTAGAAAAGGGTGCAACTATACTCCAGTTGTATGCTATGGATCAGGATGAAGATAAAAAAGTATTCTATTCTTTACACAACGCGCAAAACCCAGTCAGCCTTGAGATTTTTCACGTGGACTCGCTGACAGGAATGATAAGTCTGAACGAGGCCGTTGATCGGGAGACTATACATGAACACTTGTTAACGGTGATGGTAAAGGATCAGGGTACACCAGCCAAGAGAAATTACGCAAGGGTTCTCGTTACTGTCCATGATCACAACGATCATGCGCCTCATTTTAGCAGCGAAATCATCGAGGGTAAAGTTTTCGAGACCTCGCCAATTGGAACAGTTGTTGTTCAGGTCAGGATACCTCACAATACCATCTCAAATACCGAGCAAACAGTTGGTTATCCCTTGTTTTAAAAATATATATTTTTTAATGCTACTTATATAAATTTTATGTTGCCGTTCCGATAAATATTAATATTTGAATTACATACGTCGCTACGATATATTATTTTTTTATTTTCACACATTTTTCAAATTGAATGATTTTATTATTCATATCAATACCCTTAACTAAATTTGAATAAATAATAGTAATAATCTCAATTAACTGATGGCATACTTAATAAGTATCATTTGTAAAAAAAGAAGATTTTTCTAACAATACGAAATAAAAATTTTGAATCTAAAAAAAGCATTGTAGTTATTTGAGAGTTTGTAAGATGTAATACTTTCGAAACTTATATTTTTGTATTAAAGCAAGAAGATCAATTATTATAATTCTTGATATAATAGAATGGTACATCAAATTTACAAAGCTTCGAAATACAATTCCAACAGCGATAAATCTGATTATAATCGCTATACATTGCTTAACAACTCGCAAGTAGAATTATACAATTCAATAAACATGTAATGGCACTAGAATTTTATATAGCCAAAAATGTAATATATAATTCAACATAATTCACTAGATATAATGTAATAATCATATAATGAACCTATTATTAAATTAATCAATCATGTAGCATGTAGAATTACTTAAAAAATCATTTATCTTTCATAATTCATCTTTCTGTAATATAATCCGCTTTCATATAAGCATGTATTAATTACGTAATTATATATATTTAATTGATTTAACAGTAGAATCACACTATTAAGTTGTGATAAAAAAACTAGATTAAGTTTTAATTAATAATTTTAATTATCTTAACTTAATAAATTTACAATGCCGAAAATGTTAATGCACGACGCGAACACTTAGTATAAGAATTGACAGTCAACTGACCCACAATCTATCCATTCAATTGTCTAGCCATGTAAAATTTTTAAAATATATAAACATACCACTCCTGTTACAAAAATCAACAAAACAGTTTCTACATCATTTTCTACTATTCTTATATTAAAAACTTTAGTACATATGATATGGGTATTGTATTCTTTGTATAAAGTTACATATTATTTTATAATAACACTTATCTTTAAAATAGACCTGCTAATAAAAAATTAAAACACTTATAACGCTTTCAGTTGAAATTATTATTTAGCGGATTAGCAATAACGCATTTATCTCTAAAAAATTATAATGTAGCAATAATACAAATCCCCTACAGGTAATAGCTACTGATCATGACATAGGAGAGAATGCGGATTTGACTTTCTCGATAACTTCAGGCAATGTTGGGAACGCCTTCTCTATCGATCCAAAGCTCGGGCTAATATGTGTCGCCCGAGAGCTTGATCTCAGCTTTGCTTCGGAGTACATCCTTTTAGTGAAGGCGATGGATCATGGCTTACCTGCACTGTCCAACAATATACCTATTCACATAATGGTGACTATGGCTGATAATGCACCACCACGCTTTGTGAAGAATGGTCCCGAACTGGCTGCGGAGATATATGAGAATGAGAAATGCGGGAGTTTCATTAAGCATATTAGAGCGCGTTCAACCTCGTCCTTACAGTTTGAAATCATCGCTGGCAATATTGATGACGTGTTCTTTATTAATCCAAGTACAGGCGTTATCAGCACCCAAAAACGACTCGACTACGAGAGAGTCAAGTTTTATAACTTAACGATCGCGGCGACAAGTATGGCTGGAATGACCGCCCAATGCAATGTCATCGTTCACGTGCTAGATAAGAATGATAACGCTCCACGATTTATTCAAATGATTTATACCGGACAGGTAAGTCATTTTTAAATTAATTAAGTTTCGATATATCAATATAACGAGTTCAATTTACTTTGTTCAAATAGTTTGTTCAAATAGTTTGTTCTAATTTTCGGATATTTATTGTATTCGATAGCCTTTAATTTTAACTTTCAATAAAATTTAAATGATAATTTTTATACTCAGAACAAATAATCAAATGTTTCAATTAAAAATAAATGCCATAAATATTTTACTGGAATATGAAATACAGCATTGAAATAATTAATTTTACTTTTTATTTATTTGTTTTGAAGTAATGAATTTAAACCCATTGCACACTTTAGGTAAGCGAGGCTGCGAGAGTCGGTTCCCTCATTTTTCAAAGCAACAGTACGAATTCTCCTCTTGTCATAAAGGCTGAGGACGCAGATTCCGAACGAAATGCTTTACTTAATTACAAAATCGTTGAGGACTTACCAAGAAAGTACTTTCATGTAGATTCTAGTACTGGTGCTATTCGTACTGTCAGGTTTTTAGATCACGAAACAATACCTGAGTTTCAATTTCATGTAAAGGTCTCCGACCTTGGTAAACCTAAATTGTCATCCGAAAGTACAGCAAAAGTTATAATCACCGTCATCGACATCAATGACTGCCCACCCAAATTTATTCAAACAGACTACAGCGTAACGATACTTTTACCGACATGGAGGAACGTCGTAGTTCTTAAGCTAGAGGCCATCGATCCCGATACTACGAACACTCTTTCCGGTCAGACGTCTTTAAGGTAATTTACCAAACTGTAAAAAAAATATTTATTTTATTTATTTAATCACTTGATAATCAATACCATCAAAATTGTAAAAAAAAATTTAATTTAAATGCTTTTCTATTTAATGTCTAAGCCTACAAAGTATTTCTAAATTCTTCTTAAATTAAAAAGTAAATAATATATACTTTATACTTCTTAGGTACGACTTAACAGACGGGAATTATGAACAAACATTCAATATAAACTCAATTACTGGCTTGTTAACAGTTAGTAATCCAGATTTGACAAAAACAAATTATTCCCTACACATCAAGGCTTCCGATGGAAAGTACTCGAGTACTGCGGAAGTGAATATTCAAGTGGAGAAATCTGAAAATTCGGGCCTCATATTCCAAAAAGAGATTTATGAAGGCACGGTGTTAGAAAATTCTACAAAAATTACAACTATAGCTGTTCTAAACGTTTTGGGCACCACATTAAATGAGCATATAGTTTTTAGTATACTAAATCCGAGCGAAATGTTTATTGTAGGAAAAACATCAGGTGCAATTAGTACAGTAGGTCTCCAGTTTGACAGAGAAACGTGTGATAAATATGAGCTTATTATTGAAGCTAAGAGTTTTGTCCCTAAAAAAAGAGTTGCTCGTGTTATTGTTAACGTTACAGTTTTAGACATAAATGACAACTGTCCAATTTTTGTTAACTTGCCTTATTATGCTGTGGTATCAGTGGATGCACAAAAAGGCGATATTATTATGAAGGTTAAAACACTCATTATTATTTATTTCTTTAAAAATAAATATATAGTAAATGTATAAACATTTAAACTATAAAAACTGTTTAAAAATTTCGATTTAGGTCCAAGCTATTGATTTTGATAGCGGGGAGAATGGAGAAGTTAGATATGAATTAAAAAAAGGCCATGGTGAGCTTTTTAAAGTTTTTCGAAAAAGTGGAGATATATCTTTAAAACAAAATATTGAAGAACATAATCGTGATTACCAACTAACGATAGCTGCATACGATGGAGGTAAAAACTTTTTTTTTAATAATTAATTTTTTTGTATATTTAAATTGATATTTTACGGTTAAGTATATGTATATGAACACGTATACACACACGCACGGGTTGCGTCCAAACACACACATATTGTTTTTTAGGTATCAATGCTTGCTCAGTTGAAGTGCCAGTCAACATAAAAATAATTGATCGCTCTATGCCAATCTTTGATAAGCAATTTTACACTTGTACTGTCCTCGAAAATATTGAAGTCCATTCTCCCCTTGCACTTTTTATCCAAGCCGAATCACCTCTAAATAGAAAATTGATATACAGTATTACGAAAGGAAATGATTTCGAAGAATTCGCTTTAGATTTTAATACAGGTAAGAAACTCATTACGTATAATACTATCTTTACATGGGTAAAATTATAAAAGTTGTAATATATTGTAAGCTGTAAATGTGCAGACATTTAAATAAATAAAAATAAGTGTTTTTATTATTGTTATTCAATGGAGCGCAAGTTTTAGCGACACAAATTTTTTCTAGTTTAATGCTTAAAAAACTAAAAACAAACTATAAATGCTCCATTAATGCATATATATATGTATAATTTTAAAAGTTTGACAGAAATTCGGAAATTAAATTTACCTTTTTTATCTTCTCATTCCACAGCCATCGACAGTAGCAATGGTCCTTGTGAGTATAAAAATAAAAAAAACATCAGTCTATTGTGTTGTTGTACACCATACTATATCATTTCTACATTTTCCATAAACGCATGATTGTATTTTTAATTTGCTAATTCGCGTTTTGAACATAAATAAAGTTTTTATCTGATTTATAATATTTAATATCCAATTTTAATAAATTTTTAATTTCACTATTTTATATTTGTAATTATAAAATATTTATGGAATCATTTATAAAAAGAATTATAGTTTCTTTTTCGATCTGTATTTTGCATGAATAGGGTTGTATGTTTGAAATAAAATTTGTAATTAAAAAGTGAAATTTGTTTTCCAATTTTTTTATATACAGTTTATATGCCTGTTTTACTTACACAATAAGCAAATTGTTGCAAAAATTTTATATGAACCTTCATTTTCAAAAATAAATTTTTAATAATCGAAAATTAAAAAAAATTATTTTGTTTTTTTTTTTTATCTATAATTTTTATTTATTACATTTTTATACTGTAGTTAACTTAATCCATTATCATCTTAAGTATTTAGCTTTATATAATATTCGTATTTTAAAAAGCTTTTGTAATTTGTTCATTTATAAATGTTTTTTTATGTTCACATTTCATTAATTTTTTAATAAATCATAAAAATCTTTATTAAAAAAATATCACTTTATAATTTAATTACAGAATTCAGAATTGTTATAACTAAATATATATTTATTTTCCTACTTTTAATGAAATGTTATATCATTAATAAATACACTTAGAGAATACAAAATTATTGAATAAATTTTTTTTTATATATATTTTTAGAATATATCATTCATAGTAAAAATTAAAAAATATTTAAACTTTGAAAAATTCAAAGAAAGCTTTATATTATGACATTTTAATTTAATTAATCATTTTCCAATAATTTGATAATTCATTTGAACGATCATTCATCGGAGATTTTATGAACAGCCGATTCAAGCTCAATAATGAGTTTCTATTTGATGAACAGGTGTAATTTATGTGGTGGACGAGCTGGATTACGAACAAAAGAAGCAGTACGAACTAACAGTGCGTGCAATCGATAGCGTATCAGGCGTATACGCGGAAGTATTGGTTTCGATACTCGTGCTCGATGTGAATGATTGCCCCCCAGAGTTCAATAAGGGATCGTATAATATTACCGTATCTGAGGCTGCTCAGTTCGGTACAGAGTTGCTACATCTGGTAGTTCGAGACAATGATACAGGTTTGAACCAGGAAATACGCTATGACATCCAAACTCGATTTACCGAGGATCTCGCTGACAGTATTCCTGATCTCTTTTATATCGAACCTGAAGAGGGTATCGTTTACCTTAAGCATTCCCTCGATCACGAAACTTCGAAATCTCACCACTTCACAGTCGTGGCAAGCGACCGAGGTGTGCCCAGTCTCTCGAGCACCGCCCACGTATGGCTTAGTGTCGTCGACATAAATGATAATCCACCCCGTTTTGAGCAGCCTTCGTATAGTTGCACATTATCAGAGGAAGCGGAACGAGGTCAGTTCGTAACAATACTCGCAGCATCTGATTCTGATGCCCTCAACGACAAACTCAGCTACACAATTGTCGAAGGTAATGAGCAACAGACGTATAACATTGATCAAGCGACGGGCATCCTTACCCTCCTTAATATGCAAAACTTCGCCGAGCAGAAGATGAGTATTCTGAATGTATCTGTAAGCGATGGTGTTTATATCAGCTTCGCCAGATTGAAGATTGAGATATTACCAGCAAATAAACACTCACCTACGTTCTCGAATCCTGTGGTTGAGTCAATGCTAATGGAAAATCAACAGCCTGGTAGGTTAGTAGCGCGCGTCCTCGCTTCCGACGAAGACTTTGGTGACTTCGGTGATGTTCGCTACTCAATCATATCAGACTCTCTACAGGAACTCTTCGAAATTGACCAAGTGAGCGGCGAAATTATCACAAAGAAAATTTTCGATAGGGAGGAAAAAAAATTATATGAAATACCAATTATGGCGATCGATGGAGGCGGCAAATCTGGTTTTGTAATTGTACGGGTGAAAATTTCTGATGAAAACGATAATACACCTGCATTTTTTCTTCGGGAATATAAAAGTTGCATACACAACAATTTAAGCGTGAACTCGGCATTTTTAATAATAAAGGCTCATGATGTCGATGAAGCCGAGGCTGCGAGAATTCAGTATTCTATTTTTGAACCCCAAAACATAAAGGCGAAAAGTATTTTCGACATCGATCCGGATACTGGGGCGCTTTTTCTCAAGGAAAATTCGAAACCTTGGGGTGAGTATCTTATTACAATTTAAACAAATTTTTTTTAATACTTTTATATGATAAATCATTATATCATACTGAATAGTTTAACTAAAACAGTAATAAAAGAATGCTTTTAATAAAGCTGTTTAAAGAAAGGTGGTTTCAGTCTACGTATTTTAAATAAATAATCATATTTTCTCAGAAAATCAGTTATTCCAACTCTTCATACGAGCTCAAGACAAAGGAGTAATTTCGCATCATATCGATATTCCATTGGATATCTACGTCATGGGTTCGGAAGATATACCACCACTATTTGAAAGAAGAGAAGACAAATTCTTTATATCAGAGTCATCCGCAATAGGGACAACAATTACTCGGCTAAAGACTGTTACGATTACAAATGGCACAGTAACTTGTCGATTGATTTCTAGTGGTGAAAACTTTCCTTTCTTCGTCGACCCAAAAACATGTCGGGTCTATTTGTCAGGAACACTAGATCGCGAGATTAAAGATAACTACTTTATTGGCGTCTTAGCTGAAACGGACTCGAGTCCACCACTAACTGATCTGGCAGAAATAAGCTTACAGGTCTTAGATGAAAACGATCACGCGCCTAATTTTGAAAGTGACCCATACAGCATTACCATTGCAGAAAACATCGAAGAGGGCACATCGATTTTGAAAGTAATTGCACACGACAATGACCTTGGGAGTAACGGAGAAGTAAGATACACCTTTGATTCCGACATCGGAGAACTAGCCAACGTTTTTACTATCGATGCTTATACTGGTTGGATCTCTACTTTAGTGAAACTTGATATGGAAAAGCAACCAGAATATAAATTTCAAGTAATTAAATGCTTTAAATAATTTTCAAAACAAATCAATGTTTCATACCATTTGAAAGAATTAATAATATTAACTATAATTATAAAACTGATTTAACCAGAACTATTGAAACTAACAATATTAACGTCTGCAACCTGTTACACATGCTCATTATTTTTTTATTGACCACAGGTGATTGCTAATGACAATGGAAATCCTCGCCGTTTTGCAAGAGTTACTACGTTGATAAAGCTAAAAGATTACAACGATAATCCTTCCTCATTTCTGCACGTCGCAAATGGATACAAAACTAAAGTGAAAGAAGACGTACTACCTGGAACAGTTATTATCGAACTAACGACTGTCGATAAAGATGTTGAACTAAACACACCTCTAGACTTTTACATAATATCTGGTGATCCACGTTCTCAATTCTCAATTCGATCAACCGGACAGGTGTATGTTGCCAAAGCCCTCGACCGGGAGACGAACGCTCGATACGAGCTAGAGGTAATTGGTACAGATGGAAAATTCGTCTTTAAAACACAGCTTATCGTGCAGGTTAATATTCCACACAATTCAATATTGCCAATAAGGTGCAGAATATATCATGTATCACAAAAACTAATATAAAGTATTTATCCCAATTCTGTTTCAGGTGCTCGATGTCAATGACAATCCGCCTTACTGCTTGAAATATAGATACAGAGAAATACTGTCAGAAGGATCACATCCAGGTAGCTACGTATTGACGGTCCATGCTACAGACTATGATGACGAGCAAAACGCAAAGTTGCGATTTTACTTGACAGGCGATAAGAATGAGAAATTTTTGTTAGATAAGGAAACTGGTGTTTTAAAGACAGTCGGTCAACTCGACCGAGAGAATCAATCCAAATATATTTTAACAGCTCATGTACAAGATCGAGACAAACCATTGTGGGAGTGTTCTTCGCAACTCGATATCCTTATTTCAGATCTCAACGACAACGCGCCGCGTTTTAACATGCAATTTTACACTGCAATGCTACCGGAAGACGTAGAAGTGGGAACACTGGTAACGAAAGTGCATGCGACGGACGATGATATTGGTATCAATCGGAAAATCTACTATGAGTTTCTTGACTCGGCAAACGAACACTTCATTATCGATCCCTATAGCGGAATCATAACACTTGCAAAGCCCCTTGATCGAGAGATCAAATCAATGTACAACTTGAGCATTGAAGCGATAGATCAGGGAATGTCGCAGTTGCGCAGTTATACTTTTGTAATTATCAACGTACAGGATATAAACGACAATCCACCAGAATTCACCTCAAAATTTTATTTCGCAAAGGTAGCTGAAATTGACGTTGTCGGTACAGAAATAGCTCGTGTTTTGGCCACCTCTAAGGACACCGGTGTAAACGCCGAGGTGTATTATTCAATTGTCGGAGGTAATGAGCACAAGAAATTTCAGATCGACATGAAAACCGGGGTGATCTTCATTTCCGAACAGCTAGATTACGAGAGGGCCAAGGATTATTTCTTAACTGTTCAAGCCATTGATGGCGGAACTCCGCCTCTCACTAATCACGCTTTGGTTAATATTACAGTTTTGGATAGTAATGACAATCCACCTATATTTGAACAAACATCCTACCATTCCTCAATACGCGAGGATACCAAGACAGGTGAAAAAGTTATACAGGTAAGTTCGTGATTTAAAGACAGCTATACATTCAATAAAATACTGTTTAATACTTTAACAAAAATAAAAACTAAATAACTTTTGAAGTATAAAATTCAAATAATCAAAATGCTAGTTAAAGATTTTAAATTATAATAATTGTAAAAAATGTTTAAAATAATTTGAATAATAAAATTTGAATAACTAATATGTGAAAAAGAATATTATATATTATACATGAATATCTGTGCATGCGAGTAATAAAAACGTTTTATTGAAATAGGTGTTCGCAAATGATTTAGACAGCCAAGAGAACGGTCAACTAAAGTATTCAATTGAGCGAGGGGATCGTCAAAAGCGGTTCACCATAAATCCTAAAAGTGGGGAGATTTCAGTACTAGCCCCTCTCGATCGCGAAGAAACTGCCAGCTACGTTCTTGAGGTGCACGCGCGTGATGGTGGCATCCCGACAATGTCAAGCTACGTAATAGTTAACGTGGAAATCCTCGACGCAAATGATAACCCACCATTATTTTCGCAAAGTAATTATACGAGTGTTTTGCAAGAAGACAAGTCCCTTGGATACGTAGTACTGAAGTTGAGCGTAAGTGACGCAGACATCGAACCCAACGCCGACCCCTATACATTTGATTTCCGCTCGGGTAACGAGGGCGATGCTTTCCGGGTGGAACAGGATGGAACCTTACGTACCGCCACGAAATTCAGCAACCGCGTGAAAGACAAGTATCTTCTTCACTTACGTGTCTTTGACAATGGCAGTCCGCCATTATACTCTGATGCGTGGATTCTCGTCAATATTATCGAGGAGTCGCAGTATCCACCTGTCATTACTCTTCTAGAGATCAATATCAATTCCTATATGGATGAATACCCAGGAGGCATTATTGGCAAAGTGCACGCTTCGGACAAGGATCAATATGATAGTCTTCACTACAGCTTAGTACCGATGTCTTCAAATAGGCCTAATACTGATCTCTTTCAAATAGATGAATCAGACGGAACGTTAGTTGCTCTGCCTAGGCTTGACATTGGCGAATACCGGGTGAATGTGAGTGTCACTGATGGTAAGTTCAATTCGTATTCAATAGTTAAGGTGACAGTCGAATTTATGAACAAGGATATGCTTGAGAATTCGGTGATCGTGAGGTTTCGGGAGGTGAGTCCAGAGGATTTTGTTCTTAAACATCGCAAGGGCTTTGTACGAACGGTCCGAAACGCCATGAACTGTCGACTCAAAGACGTCTTTATATTGAGCGTCCAGTCTTCGATTGGCACTGAGATAAATACTATAAATCCGCGATTGACGAGGCAAACGTCGATCGTACACAACGATCTTGACGTCCTTTTTGCTGTTAAGAAACCAAGTCCGAGTGACTTTTATACACCTGAAAGAATACGCGAGGCACTCAATGAACGTGTGGAAGAGATGGAGGCTTCCGCAAGACTTATAGTAGAGGAGATCGTACATTTTAAGTGCAGTAAAGGATTCTGCGTCTATGGCGAATGCTATGATACAATAGTCCTTGATACGAAGAAAATCTCTCCTATAGCCACGGATGTTATAAGTTTTGTTTCGCCGAGACATAGACATCGTACAGAATGCACGTGTAAAAAGGGCTACGTCGGAACTCATTGTGAGGTCGTTGTAAACGAATGTGCTCGTGTGCCCTGTCCCCCATTTAAAGTAAGCTTTATCAATTTACTTTCTTTTTCTCTTGCATAAAATATTTAACAACTTTAACAGAAGAAACAGTTGAGATTATATTTAAATTATCATTTACCTAAAGAAAAATATAATAATTTAGAAATGAAAATTTTTAGGTATGTATACCAGACTCAACAGTGCAGGGTTATTCCTGTCAGTGTTCAAAAGGCTTTGCTGGTCAGACTTGTGACATCGATATTTCCAAGTGCCATGACGAATCTTGTTATATTCCCCGGAACCCGATATCCTTTAGCGGTAAAAGTTACGCTCGATACAAAATCAATAAGGCCTTCGTCCGACAAACGATGGAGAACCAGATGAGTCTCTCTTTGCGAGTACGTAGTGTACAACCGACAGGATGCCTCATGTACGCAACAGGTAAAGTGGACTACAATATTCTCGAGATCGTAAACGGCGCAGTTCAGTATCGCTTCGATCTCGGCAGTGGCGAGGGGCTCGTGCGCGTAAATAGCTTTTATGTAAGCGATGGTCAATGGCACGAAATTCAACTTGAGCGCGAAGGCAATAGTGCGAGTCTTACAGTAGACAGGAAAAATCTGGCCCATGGTTCGGCTCCGGGAGTTAACGATATCCTCAATCTTCAGTCGGATGAACTCTACCTAGGGGCTGAGGTCAGACAACACCCAACAATTCTTGGTTTCGAAGACGTTCAGCGGGGCTTCTTGGGCTGCATGGACGACGTACGGATAGCCGAGCTCTCGGTACCTCTGCACATGAGTGGCTCTGGCAGCACTGTTGCCATACTCAAGCGCTTCGCTAATGTTGAGTTCAGCTGCGAGACGAGCACTATTCTTGCACCACTTGGGATCTGTGGCTCGCAGCCCTGCCAAAACGGAGGTACCTGTATTGAGAATAAGTCTGAAGATGGTGGCTACGAGTGTCGATGTCACGAGAGATTTCATGGTGTCAGCTGTGAAATAGACACTGATCCGTGTGCATCTTCGCCTTGCCTTTACGGTGGCCGATGCCGAAGCCTTCTCGAACTTGGTGACTATGCTTGTGAATGCCTCGGGCCGAGTCTTAGTGGGAAGCGCTGCGAATTCGGCAGGTCGGATCTGTTTTTCTTGTATATCAGTTTTGCATTGTAGCATGAGAATTATATGTCATACAACGTATTTATTAATGTATATTAATCAACAAAAATTGTAACGATCGCTACAGGTTCTGCAGTCCGAATCCTTGCTTACATGGCGGGGTATGCGAGGAGGGTAACAATGGTCCCACATGCAAATGCCAAGGATTTACGGGCGAACGTTGCGAGCTTGACGTCAACGAGTGCGAAAGGAAGCCTTGCACAAATGGCGGCACCTGTTTGAATGAGATCGGCTCTTACCATTGCATCTGCCCACCGTTGCTTACGGGATTGAACTGTGAAAGTGCTATGGAATTCACAACGCGACTCATTTCAAACCACCTCAATATTACCTGGGAACAGCTAATGTGGATCAGTGTTGCCATCTTCGCCAATATTATTCTCATCGTCGTGTTTATCACATTCCGAAAAATACGGAACAAGAGAACGAGTATACAGACAAATAATATAAATAATGAGACACGAAAGCCAATTGTTCTGAATTCGACTCGTTCAAACGAACACGAGTATAAACGCAGCTCCAAGCTAAGCAATCTCGAGGTTGTTCAAGTAAGACACGTAAATGCAAAAATGCACGTAAAAGACCAAGCGGCCTTAAAAACTTGACGAAATTAAGATCATTTTTGTTTCAACCCCATACGATTTTTGTTGCAGAGAGAATGTCCGCCCCAATGCCCTCCACGTCCTGCTTCTTACACTCCGTCATCGAATAATGAGCAGATTCTAGGATGCAACAGCGCCGCTGTCGCCCTCAACAATCTTGACACCTTGCGCAGCTATGGAAGTGCTGGAGACGAACTTGAAAACTTTCCCCCTGACTATCTACGTAATCTCAACCGCAGCACGGGCCCGAGCTGCCAGCAAAATGTCAACGCTAGCAATTCCCTCCAAGCCGCAGACCTCGGACCTCTCGATAAACCCAGTTGGCAGGATCAATTGCAACTCGTCTCCTTCATCAATGATACTACCAAAATTCAAAATGGTGAGCTGATCCTAAGCCATTTAACCCCCGATCTACGCTACAGACTCTATCAATAACTCAACTTTCTCTCGTCTGTTTTATTCACTTTTATTATCTTTTTCCACCATTTAATCTCCGTAATTTTCCATTATAAATTCTCAATGGCAATTCCCAATTTAATTTGCTTACTACATTTGATTTTTATTTAAATAAAGTCGGTTTCTAAAGTTGTATTTGGAGCTCTGTAGTTTTAAATTATGATTTTTAAATTATATAACCAATCAATAATTCTACTGCACATTCTTACGATACAGCTCTGCTTTATTTTAATAACCAAACACTTGACTAATGTGAACAGACCTGAAACGAGCAAGTCCAGTGGTATCAGAATCAACTACTGGAGGACTTTTACTCAATTCGATAAGGCGGGCGACAACTCATGGAGGTAGTACTTCGATAGCATCGCTTGTGTCCATTGAGGATGATCCCCGAATCGTCGGTGGTAAGTCTTTTTATTTAATATATACAGGATATATGAATATCCTTATTTTTATTAGTTCACTGCACTCCGACTTCACAGAAAAATAGGAGTTATAAAAAAAATGTATTAAAGCGTATTTCCCTTTTTTGATGTTACTACAGCGACGTTTCAATGTAGTGAACCAATGAACATAGAAACGTAGCAGCGCACAATCTAAAAAATTTTTTTCACATCCCTCCTAAGATATTTCTTGAAATACCTCTGATCTATTATGGCGACTGTAGTCTCAATATTTTATATATAAATAAACAAATTATTAATAAATAAAATCAATTTAGATTTTTTTAATATTAATGCGATATTGCACTCTTGATCACCATTTATTTTAAATACTGTCTGCAACAGGTAAAAAGAAATTGATAAATATTGGCTTTCAAAATAATTTAAAATTTCAAGTACACAGTTAATAAATGTATTTTTTTATACTATTAATTGAAAAACAACAGGATTTCAAAATAATATTTTTCTTATAAAATATTCTTTATTGCCAAATCAATAAAAAAATATACTCTTTCTAAATAGGGCAAATTTATATACGAGTAATATTAAAGTGTGAAATTGTAAATTTGTCGGCATATTAGCGTTTCATAAATTAAATTTAATACTGAAACTTTTAAAGCGTTTCAGCTCTAATGTATTTCAATGCATTCGTTGGCTACAACGGTTTTAGGTTATCATTGGGACTGCTCAGATTGGGTCCGACCAAATCAAAATCCTCTGCCAAACATCACAGAAGTGCCAGGAAGTGAGGTACCAGACTCTTCTAGCTTTCACAGCAATGAGAGCAATGAATCAAATACGCATCAAATGCCTCTATGTAAGTGAAATTATACGTTAACAATATATGAATTAACTTAAATTTTAATGTATGCGCATTATTTTAAAGTAGCTGTTTCATTTCCGTATGGATTATCGGACTGGACAATCAAAAAATTGGTCTTAATAGAAATCGATTATATTCTTTCAATTATATTAAGCACAAAAAAATGTATTACAGTGAATGGAGCGATGGAAAAGATACAAGACACTGATACTTTAAGCGAAAATCAAGGATCCGAATATGTGGGTGACTCAGATTGTGGTACCGATTTGTCTGAGCACTATCATTCCCAAAAACATGACTTCTCCAAGGACCAGAGGTTGAACGCCCTGGACAGCGGAGGCGAATCGGAGTACAAGTACAAGAGCTGCAAGAGCTACTTACGGCATCCGAATTCATACCTACCCCACTACAACGTCCAAACAGATACGGACAGTGAAGTAATGGCAAAACTACCCCTGAACGACGTCTGCCTTGACACCCTTGCTTTCGATGAGGATGAAGAAGTCGAAGAAAACGAAGAGATTGAGGCTGAGGAGGATCAAGATAACGTAGTGCCTTACGGTTTTCCAAACTCACGACGCAACCATTATCTTCGCAAGCGAATCGAAGATGGCTTCGAGGAAAGAAACTCGTTCCTTGGTGAGACCAACAGCAACAGCGACCTATCGACGAACCTTTGCGAGATTGATGATTCAGAGTTCGAGATCGCTCAGCAAAAGAACTCCAGCCGGACTTGGCTCGCTGGTGGGGTTACTCAAACTTCAGTCTGACCACTAAGCCTTATATGCTTATTGTATTGTAATTACCTATATAATGCCATTGAGGGAGCGACTGTTAGACCAATGTAAATAGTAAGAGAAACTAATATTCTAGGCATATCATCATTTAGAAATTATTTCCTCAAACATTGTACAAACAATTTTTATCGAAGATGTAACTGTACCCAACATGATTTGATAGCACGACAGTCATAAATATTAAATTTCACCTTTGCTTCTGCTTTGTTTCTTCTGTCTTCTTTCTGTTAGTACTTATCAAACATGTAATATTTGCCGCCAGGCATTAAACGAAAGCGCAAAAAGTCGGTTAACTGGTTCACCTCAATAGCAAAAGTAGAATAATATGTATTTTTTAACATTCTTTCTCGTGTAGATCAACAAAAAAAGAGTTTTCATTAAAATTTTACTAAATAATCACAATAGTTAACAATTATTGTTGCGTGAATGAATGTGTATATTCATTCGTTAAATATTCGTTAAATATTAATATTAACAAATTAGAAAATCGTGGAGATCAAATTTTTTAAAGTTTACTACTGGATAGGATTTCCTTCCGTAATGGATTCTCATTATTCCATTTTTCAAAGAGATTGATTAGCTTTAAGAAAAAAAAGTTACAAGTTATTTAAGAAGTGAATATAAAAAGCTCGATTAATTATGATGGTAGATCAAACAAATTGAATGAGATTTGCAAATGTAAAGTAAAATGCAGGCATTAACTTTCCACAATATAAAGTAATAGCAGAAGAAATATATAAATTATTTTTACTGAGATGATAATTATGTTAATATATCAATGATTTAAAAAAGGAACATTATAAAATAATTAAAATTTGTTATTAAGCAATAAAATGATTAAAAGAATTTTATCTGCTAATTGTAGAGATTCAAGCCTTTTCCAGTGTGGTTTGAAAAAGTCGATTATCCACAATTTTTTAATTTTGATAATAAATTTATTTATATTGAAGTATCTACTACCTTATTCAAAATTATTACACAATGTCAAAGTACTATTATTGAACAAATTTTTTAATAAATAAAAATTTAACACTTTTGTACTTCTTAATAAGATTAGCTACTCTGTATAAATCTAAATTAGTGCACTTAATATAATTTTTAAACTTATTTCTTTTCTCAGAACATTTGTTTTTAGATATTAATTTCACATCATGCAAATATAACAAGATGCAATATGGACGTATTTGAGCATTTATTTATTCACATTTATATTTATAAATATTAGTAATAAACATTGTTCTATAAGTAGTTAAAAGCAACATTTTTTATTTAAATAACAAATATATAATCAATAATTCCATTTTACAAGTATTGAAATCTAGAAATATTTAAATTGCAATTTTTTTTTATTTATGAAAATCATCTGAGGGAGCATAATTTAAAATATGTTAAAAATACGTTTAAATTAACATTTTTAACGAATGCTCAGTTTTTATAATAAATTTATGTTTAATAAGCCTGAAACAAGGTGATTTACGTATTATTTACGAGCTGTACAATGAGCAAAATGAAAAAGATATGTGTATATAAACAAGAATGAAATCGTATGTAATGCTATAAAAAATAATAATTATGAAAAGTACTTTGAAAATTGTTCAATTATAAATCACCTTTTTAAATTAAAAACAATTCTTTTTTTAGTAAACTGGTCTTTTAAAAGCCTTTAACAATTGCAATGCGAAATTTTTAATACTAATGATTGATTATGTCGAAAATTCACAAAAAATTGTAGGATTTAAAAAGATTTTATGTCGGACAAAAGCATAAGAAGAATGGCAAGTTAGAGTAAGTCAAAGTATGCGCACAACGTAGCAAGAGTACTAATAACTTTATCACTACTATATTCAATAAATATATTATTTTTTATTATTTTAAATATCATTTATATAATTTAAAAACCTATAAATTTAAATGGCTCGTCTGAATTTATTGAGGATATAGTGGGGATTTAGTAAAGAATATGACGAAGATATGAAGCAAAAATATGTGGGTTTGGCCTTGTTCATAATTCAGAAGTTTCAAGACGAAACGTAAATATTTAGTTAATAATTGTTATTAACAATCATGATAATACTTATAAAGACGTAAAAATATATTAGAAGAAGACGATACTGCCTATAGAAAAATATGGTAAGGGTGAAACAACGTTTTGAATGTTAAATTAAAAGAGATGGCGATTATGCAATTTAATGGCGAACTTAAAAAACTGCATGATTATATAAATTAACTTATTACGAGACTTATGGCTATTATGAAAATAGAACTTAAGTATGATAAAAAAAGAAGGTAGCAATGATTCAGATTCTAGTGTATAAAAAAAATGTACCACTAAACAAAAAAACAAAACAAGCATATCACAAAAGCATAATTTACTAACGTTTAAAAATATTGAAGAGTTCATAGAAACCTTTAATGTTAATGATAAAATTGATATAATAAAATAGCTGCAACGTTTAAAGAAATGACAAAATTATATGAATTGCTTGACGTGTAGTAAATTGTGTATACAGAGCTATTTCAAGTGATTCGGTAAAATCATTTATATGAAAGATGTGTCAAATTTGATTTATCAAATTGGAGAAAGGAAATAGATTATGCTGTACATGAAGAATTATCATGTACAAAAAAGATTTCCGACGAAAAGTATCAAGAGTTTACATATTAAATGCTCGAAATAGTAGCACAGGCATATGTTGATTTAAAATAAATACATTATTGAGGGTATTCACAATGAACCTGAAAATAAAACTGTATTATATAATGAGCGGACACTTCATAAAAAAAATATTTTAGTACTAAGTCATGAATATAAAATAAACTGCAACGTCAAAAAATAGAAAAAGCGACACAAGACATAATTGTGACTACTTTTACGTAGAAAACGTTATGAAAATAGGTTGTTCGGGGAAATTTAAAAACTAAAAAAGATCTCCCGACCGCATTAAAAATAGTCGTAATAGAAAATACTGAGTCGTACGATTTTTCATGTGTTCTTGAACATCCAACACCAAAAAGATACAGTTACACAAGATAACCCTAAATAAATGAAAGAAATATGTATTAAAATGAAATTGATAAATGAAGACCATATTGCATTCTACAAAGGATCGCATGGGTTGTCCTATCAAAAATTTTTAACATTAAATTAAAATTATAATAGCGTGATTTTTAGATTTAAAATAGTTTAAAAAAGACAAAGACGTACAAGAATTTCTTTTATCAACTCATAATAAAACTGATGGGTAAAATTTTCAAACTGATGTTTAAAATTGGTAACCGTCGGTGGTATGCCAATTTTAACACATAGCATTTTTAAAATTCATTAATAAGACATGTGCATCGGATAAAAAATTTTTTTCTAAAGTATTTCTAAAACTGAGATTAAAAAAAAATTTTAAAGATACAACAGGATAAAATAATTTTTAATGAAAAAAATAAAATTATTGTTATATTAGGCAGGGGATATTGTTATAATTAAAGTTTTTAATTACAGTAATGTGTAGCGTTGATTTTTAAGAAATGAAAAAAATCTAATAAGCGATTTAAGCATCAATGTCTAATGTCATGCAGAATAGCCGACTTAGTTTTTTAAATACGGCAATGGCAGATATAAAATAAAAAAAGAGTGGCGTTAAATCAGGGTTTAGTCAGTTGGAGTGAGCGCACGACAAAGCAAGAATACATCTAATTGTATTACTATCATATTACATAAATATATTGTTTTATTACTTTAAATATGATTTATAAAACAAATATATCTAGTAACAAAATCATTGTACTACATTGTAGTCTGAAAGGGCACGGTTCCCAGGGGTTTATCTTACCAAATCGAGCAAAACTATCTAATTCAATTTTTTTTAAATATGGTATAAAGGAACAAATGTCAAAATGATCACGATGACCAATGAATTAAAGTACGCGGGTAGACCAAGAGCAAAACTCATAGCCCATCACCCAGAAAGAACGAATGGCAAGATTCTAGTATGAGGTAGTGGTGTAAGAAGTTAATTTTTCGCTTCTGTGAAGCAAAAGTTTTTATTACATGGACTTTTAATTACATCTACAAAATTTCTCGAAAAGTTAGGGTAGCTAAGCAATTTAGTTGATAAGCCGTTCAAAAAGTTATCAGCGTTTATTCCTAAATAAATATCTTCCACTTGTTTTTAATTATTAGTAATTCCGTAATTTTCATTCTTAATACTTACAAACTTTCAATCGATTAAAAATTATCGCGCAAATTATTTAAAATGCCTATTTTGGAAAAATGTAACTGATGTATCATCATTTTGATTAAAAAGGGCATCAAAGGCGTTAAAAAAATTTAAGCAATTTTTTTTCAAAAATATATAACCTTTTATTACATTATTACATGATAAATTATGAATATTTTATTTCAATTGTCATTTCAATTTTGTTTAAAATTGTTAAATGTCCCCAAGTAATTAATATTCAGATGTATCAATTATATGTTTCAAACCACCGTGTACCGGAAAAATTTAACATTCTTTGTTCAGGTAAATCATATAAACGTAAAATGACCTTAGGCTCCACAAAGCGCTTTGGAATGTTACAAAAAAAATTTTGAAATTTTTTTGTTGAAATGTTCTTCAACATCAGCTGGTGAGAAAAATGTCGATACTTTTTTAGCAACAAAGGCGATAGAGTAGTACGCACAATATTTTTAATATATTAAACATTTTAAACATTTTTAATATAACTAAAATAAATTATAGCCATTACAGCTTTGCGCATCTAATTCTAATACTCAAAATTAATGCTACATTTTTTAAAATAACTTTTACAAGAAGGCTGTATATTAATTTTACAGACTGTAACCGTGTTCAGTTTGGTCGAATGTTTTTCCAGCGACTCTGAAAAGTGTGAATCCTGTAGCCACTTACAATAAGTGTTGTTTCGCATTTTTGCTGGAATACAAGTTTCTTAGGATTTTAATTTCCATTTTTAAGGAATACTTATAAGCCGTCCTTTATTCATATTCATACAATGATAACATTTATGTAATAAAATATTTTTCTTTATATTTTTAATGAGTAAAATGTAGAGTGAAGCAGCCATTAAACAAAATAAAGCACGAAGCATAATGTATCAGATTATGCTATTTTTTAAATGTTATTATGAGAATGAATAAAACATCGAGCATTTATGTAAGAATATTAGGTAATCTATCTAGTTAAAAAATGCGTTGCTAAGAAAAATAACTTTCTTATTAAAAAAGCTCTAATTATTAAACTTTACGTACTGTACATACAACTTATTTTTGTAGACTAATACATGCTGACAAATATAGATAATCTGATTTTATTGATTAATTTTAAGAAATAAAAATAATGCTCAAGTAATTGTTACGTCGCGAAGTGCGGTTTGCACTGTAAGAAATTTTTCTTACGGTCGCGGGTAATACGCGACAGAATAGACAGAAGCTGTATATTCGTTGCGTATTAACCTCTGTGCTGTAGGCAGGGAGGTTCAATATTAGGATAAATTAAGCAGACTACAAGGTTGGTTTGTACTAGTCCTTTATTTGAAAGTCTCGGTGGAACTGTCCGAGTTTTACAATCCTTTTGTGTTGTAAGGGCTCGGCCGCATTTTAATCTTATCATATAATATCAAATTTTGCCGCTTAGGCGTAGATGAATTCTATTGGAAGAGAAAACAATAAAGAAAAACTGAGCGTCGATCGAGTGCTTATTCTCGAGTTACATTGACTCGTGCCGCTGCATAGATCATTTTCGGCTTCGGAAAATGACTGCTCATATTGAAATGCGTTTCCCTCGTCGCGTGACTCGACACGAGACAAACGCGGTCCAGGGTCAAACACGACCCGAACACTCGGCTACACGCTGCTTCCTTATCTTCGGAAAATGATACTTTTCCGAACGCAATGGTACTTACCCAGCTTATTTCTAATAAGATCATCGATATAGTTTGTAAACTAAAATAACGCGAACATTCAAAATGAGCGGCGCTCGTAGTTTAGGGGAATGGCATGTTTTTCTTAACAGTAGTTGAACGAATGTATATCATACATTCGCTAATTTTTATTTTCAATCTTTGCAATATGTTACATTTTTCATAGTATTGATAATAAAATATTAAAAAGGGACCAATATCTGAGTGAGCAAAGAAATCCTTGTGCAGATGATGGAAGAGTCACAGATAGAATCCTCTGCATATTAACATCAAGTGAACAAAGAAAGAGGAAAGAAGCAAAATACATGACGAAATACGAATGTCCCAGAAAGCTCTACGTAGAAAGCAAGTCATGAGGTACACTCGTATAAGCAATACAATCAGTATGTTTAATGATAATATCGCTAAGATTGAAGAGATTGTAGGAGACCAAGAGGCAGAGAAACTAAGCTCTGCTCCATGATGGCTAGAATTATATTTCATAAGGTAATCACCTCCGCCAAATCTAAAGCTCGACTTAGAGATCACTAGGAGGCAGAAGTGACTACAAGATTCAATTAAATCTTAAACAGTTAGATAGCTGCAATTGTATCGATGACACCATACATGCACGTATTTGATAAGGATTTTTTCGAGAGACGAAAGGTCGAAAAATAGATGTGACGCGGGGCCTGGTTTGGCCCGCGGTGCAAAAGGGAATGGGTGCTAGGGAAGTGCTCGTCGGCTCCAAGGCTCGTGGTAGAAGAAAGGGGGGGGGGCAATCGATACAAAATAATACTGTAGTAGTTTAAAAAAAAATGGTTTATTATTCGTAACTCCGGAATGGCCGTGCTTTTATCGTCATCTACAAAAGTTAATATTCCACTGAATTAAAGATTAATCTATTTTATTCGCTCGCTCGCAATTCGCCCTGATCGGTCACGGCTCGCGCTTTTCCCGTGGGCGCGAGACTATTCGGCCGCCTCGTAGGCTTCTCCGGGACGGGGGAGAACAAAGGCGCGGTAATACGAGGGGAAAGGGAGGACTACGCTAGTCCGTGCCCAGCCTTAGCGACAGCTGACCTCGCGATCAGCTGTGCTCAAGGCTCGCTTAATTTTTTTCGACGTTCAGGTGCCGCGGCCCGAAATCCGATTGTAAATATTGGTGTTCTCGCGTGTTTACAATGATGTACTCGCTTTCGGCGGCCACTTGCTTACGCTTGTAGACCTCTGGCCTTCGGCAGGCCTCGGCGACGGGTTGAGGTGCTCGCTGCCCTCCGCTGGTTTCTTTCCGCTACTCTCCGGCTCCTCCACGTCGCTGCAGGGGAGGTAACGTTGCCGGTTCCAAGAACTCGGGTCATGTCCTTCCTGGATTGTCCTCTCTCCTCGCTTTTTCTCTTCCAACTCTCTCAAGGACTCTTCATCCGCTCCATTTATCCAGGTTGCTTCCTTACTCAGTTCCCGGAACTCAATTTTTGTTCCGGGGCCTTCCTTCCGAGTCGCCGTTTTGTTCCGGTCGCAGCCGGGGTTGGCCGGATTTAAAGGTCCGGCGATTGGATCTCGGAGGAGGGCCACTCGCGCGGCTTCGTCTTTCCGCGGAGGCGTTACTACACCTCCCCGTGCGGGAGGTTTTTCCTCGGCCCCTCCGGGTCTCTGGTTGACCGTTATTGCGCCATCCGAGGCAATTAAGTTGCCTCGCATGACGCAATTGATTGACGGGGACCGGGGGAGGACGGTTGTTACATAAAAACTAGAAGATTTTAGTATTGTAATTTGGTAACATCCCCCTAGCGTTAAAGAGTTTTACAAGGTTGTTTTATACTTGAAAACAATTTTGATAGACAGGATATTATAAGCTGTAAATGATAGGTATGAGAGCCAGAATTATGATAATAAGTGAGACAGAATTATAACTGTAAGAGAGATAGAGTGCATAAATTGCATATAAATTTTCTCATTTCCAAAAGTTTGAACGGTACTGGGGTAGGTAATAGAGAAATATGACCTGTTAAGTAATTTGAAAATAATAAAAAAAATGTACAATTGCGGGTACAGGCATTGTGTTATATTCACAAGGCCTATACAAAATCTTTATAGAATCTGTAATATGCGATTATGATGAAATGTAGATAATACACACTATTATAGTATTCCGGAATCCCACAATCGCACCATAAGGTAAATCGAATTTTCCTTTACAGGTAACGATCTACAAACCGCAACACTAATCAAGGCGCTGAAGGCATGTGTTGCACCTCGCGCTCGAACTAATTTTAATCCTCCCAGACTATAGGTGACAGCGATCAATTTATTACAAAGATTATTTCAGCTAGGATATAAGTAGAAGCCCCGAACCAGGGATGTAAGATTTCAGGATTTTTCGCTTCTACGCAAGGGAAAAGTTGCGCAAAAGAGGTCTGCGGTTTTCAGTTAGGGTGTCAGCTAAATTCAAATATATCGATAGAGGGGATAACAATAAAGACAATAGAGAAATAATTTCAAAGAATACAATACCATGATAGTAAATTTTTTAATTAGAGATTAAGCAGCTTATAATAAATTAACAATACAACGTGCACGTTTTAGCTTTACAGTTAAATACAAGGATTCAAGTTCGAATAGTTTATAGATTTTATTATTTAGGTGACCCTTAGAATGTAGTGAAGGACGAGCAATGATATATTAAAAATAACAATGAAGAGGATGACATATTAAAAACATTTCCTATTTTATATTTATATCCTACTTAATATTAAACAGCACTATTTTTTATTTTTAACTTATAATAGTATGAAATTAAATAGGTTTTAAATTGGGATGTATAAATTGGAGGATTAGTTTTTAAATAAAATTTACAATTTATCACACTGTATTGGTTTTATTATTTTTTTTTTCCCTACATAATATTAAATTGCAATGTTTTTTTAATTTATCGAATTCAAAATAAATAGGTACAATACAATACATATTTATAAAATTAACTTACTAATTTAAATGCCTAACTTAAATGTTAATCATATAATTTAATGATGTTTAGATTGATTGTCTTAAATTAGTAACAAATAATTATAGTATTAGTTTTTTAAATTAATATTAATTACAGGACAAATATAATATGTAATGTTTTATTGATAAAGAAACAGAATAGTCACATAATAATAATACATTAATACAATTAATAATGTGAATACTAAGTTATTCACGTAAATAATATTTTTCTTACATACTAAATGATGAATGAAAATTGTTCAGAAAAAAGTGCCATTTTCTGAGATACAAGGGTTATTTGAAATTTAATGATCGCGTTATATTGACCGTTCGACCGTATTTTAAGTCGAATTCAGTTTACGCGAAGAAAGAACAATTACGAGCAGAAAAAGTACCATTTTCCGAAAGAGAAATTGGTTGTTTATATTTTAATGGCTGTTAAAATATAAACGCGTTGTGTTGGCTGTTGGATCGTATTGTATGTAGCATCAAGTCTATGCTAAGTAAGAAAAATAATGTTCGGGAAGGTTCCGAACAAATGGTCTGTGTTTTGTCGACCATTGGACCTTTCTTTATTACGCGTCTAGTTACGATAAGTAAGAAACAATACTTTTATTCATCGTTCATTTAAAGATAGTTTACAATAAATAGCATATTGTTCCTGCCTCAAAACTTGCTGCGTAGATTTTTAAGTATCGATGCTTAATTTTTTGTGTTTTTGGCCGTTTCTTTAGAATGCGCCTATGCCTATGATTCAGTCTTTGTAATAATAAAGATAAAAATAATGTACTGCCGAGTCCTTTAAATACTGACAATCTGTAAGACTCGGATCAGTTCCACCCACAAGTTCCATCGTTAGATTCACCGAGGAAGTTTGAATAAAACACTTATTACGCACCAAGTTATTATGAGTCCGCTAATTTCTATCCATAAAAACAGATCTCCTTGCCTACAGCAACGAGGGCAATAATTAGCGTCGTATACAGACCTGTATATTTTGTTCGTATCACCTCACGAAATTAATAATCATTTTCTACAGTGCAAACTGTAGCTTCGCGTAGAAATAAAAATCTTATTCATAATGGTATTTTGGAAATGCATTCCCTTTAAAGTTTTTTTTTCTATACATCTATTACCGTTTATCCACTATTTTGCTGAATTCTCAAGTTCCCGAGACGATGCAGATTTAAATGCCAGTGTCGTTTTGTCATCCACCTGTGCAGACGTACTAACAATTTCGAAAACATTATATGTTATACTTTACATTATACTCTTTTTTCAAATTTGCTTATCAACCTACAGAAAGGAAGGAAAGAAGGACGACAGTGTTGTATAATCTATACGAATTTTTTCCAAGGTAGGATTTTCATATTAATTGAAAATTTTGTTAATATTTGAAACTTTTATTGTACCTATATTTCAAAAATTTTATTTTTGTTAAAATGGTACCTAAAAGGCGTTTTAATAATGACGAATGTTCTATAGCACATACAAAAATACACATCACAAGTTTGCTTGCTGAGCAAGGTTTTAATAAATGGGTGCAAAAGGATCCGACGAAAGATGTTTTATTTTACAATATTTGCAAAATAAATAATTTAATTAGGCATAGTGCCACATTATAACATTTGGAAAATTTAAATTTTTAATCTTGCAAGCACTAGCACGCATGAAACTCGTGTTTATAGTGCTCAAAAAGTAGAAATGCAGAATGTGTTATTAATAGCGTAAAATAATATTAGTTTTAAGTTTACGGAAAAATAAATTCTACTAATTAAAAAATTGGAAAGAAACGGGCACTAATCGAAATTTTAAAGATGAAACGCGATAAGCGTTCTTATATAATACTGTTACGTTCGAACGCAATATAGGCTTGCGAATGCGAGTCTATACCGACTCGCACTCGCAAAATCTCCGTTTTGTGCCTAGACACTGAAGTGCAATAGCACGGGATGGAGGAGCTTGCAGGAGGGGTAATAAATTCGTTAGTAATTGCATTCTGAAAGGTTTATTAAGTATAGAAAAGGGGATATATATATATAATTTTAAAAGATAAAATAAAGAAATAATAGTAAAATAGTATAATTAAACATAGTTTTCAATTAACTTAAATCCCTTTTAGCCGGTAAAAATAGAAAAAATAATGTATGTATGGATGTAGGAAGAATCCCTGTCTGCTTTCTTTAAAATCTTAATTGCGACTGTAACCCTTTTCTGCCGGTAAAAAAATAGATATGTATATATATGCTTGAAAATCCGTGGCTGCTCTGTCGAAATCTCGGGTGCGAAATGTCGCGAAATTGCATCGTCGATCGATCAGTTTTTTACCGTTATTATTTTTCGCGGAATTTAGACGAAAACAGCCCCCAACCGTCAACTAGGGGGGTGAGAAGGGACAAGTGTCTTCCACTTCCCCCACTAACGCGACCTCCGAGGCGCGTAACTTTTTTTCTAATATTGTCCCATCCCCACCAATGCGTCTTTCGCGGCGCTCGGATAATTTTTTTATTTTTCTACGAGTCCGTCGGCTACGAACCTCTCCCCTTCTTTTATTTCTAAGAACTGGGGCCGTAACAATACAAAGAGTATTATATAATATTGAATTTAAAAAAATTGTTAATATTTTAAATAGTTGCCATTTTCTATTTTAATCGACGAGAGCACTGACATAGGCAATAGAAGCTGTTTCGTGTCTCTATACAATATTTTGAATTGAAAAAAGTAAAATTATACAACACCTGTTATCATTATTAAAGTTGAACAGTAATGATTGTTCCGGGAAATAATTGTTTTTATGTTAAAAAAAACTTCTCCATTATAATAATATTAGTATTTTAAGCAACATTGCACCAGCTTACGATAATGCTAGTGTAATTATTGGCATGTTAAAGGCTTTGCGCTTTTTAAAAGAATTGGTCTCGGGCCTAATTATTTTAAAATGCGCTTGCCATTCATTAGCTTTAATTGTGAAAAATATTTTATAACTTCACCTGAACAGCTAGAGAAGCTTAATAAAAAAATTTGTCCTTATTTTTCAAACAACCCGAAACGTTGGGCTAATTTAAAAGATTGCTTAAACTTTTAGAGCTTCCCGTAAAAAAAATTTTTAATTCTCCAATACGAGATAGCTTGAAACCTGTAATTGTTCTACTCGTATTTTAAAATTATGGAAGGTGTTAGCGCTTTTTCAGGCAGCGAGTTCTCGAGTAGGTGAAAGAGCGGAGGATCAGGTACGGAATAAATTAAGACACAAATTGGGCTCCTTAACAATCTTTTATTGACCCACGCGATGTACAAATGGCATACAAAAACCCCCTCGATGTATGGGGAAAAAGCCTCGCTAATGTATATACGCACGGCTCCGCCACCCTCACAATATCATACACACTCACACGCACACGCTTACCTCATCTCGCCGCCCTATCATACCATATACCTACTCATACCCTTCGCACCTATCCTACCTTCCTGTCGGTTGGAAAATCGGTTCCTACAGAGAAGTGTGTTGCTTGCCGTGGCCCGATCGCTGGGGATCACCATGCACCAAACCTTTTGCCTAGGGCTTATTCGCTCTCGACTCAATAATAACTCAGGCGAGCTTAAAAGCGGTTCTCACCGCTGAAGCAGAAGGTCGTTGCGTCCGAGAAACCAACGCACGCTCAGACACGCTTGCAAGAGAGTGTGTAAGGCCTGAACCATAGGCTTGGTGCGTGGCGATCATCAGAGGTCGGGCCACGGCGAGCAAGGCTTGGTGCGTGGCGATCCCTAGAGATCGGGCCACGGCAAGCAAACGATCAAGGGACAGGAACGAGGCCGAAACACCGCCAATAATAGGGACTACCACAGGGTTGTGGAGCGGGGTGGGATGTATGAATGTGAGCGCGTATGATTGTAGTGAGCGGCGAATCATCCGGCTTTTTCCCCCTCACCGAGAGGGTTTTTTATGCCTCTGTAAATGCGTGGGTGAAAAAAAATTATTCACGAGCCCAAATTATCAGACTAATTTATTTCAAACCCGAGTCCCCGCTCCTTCACCCATTCGCGAACTCGCGTCCTGACGAGGCCAAAAATCGCGCGAACAACTTCAATTGATGAAAAAAGCCGCGACGACGCAATCTTTTTTTATAATAGCCTTTGTTGCAATGCACGCTGATATTTTTTCAGAGGGATAATCCGCCTAGCGTTTGAAGCGCTATTACTCTGACAGCGATGAAAGGAAGTCACTGGAGCGCTAAGTGCAAAATCGCAAACAGCAAGCCGGAGAGTCAGTGATGGAATATGTCACGCATCTCACAACACTGATGCGACGCTATAGCGGCTTCACAATGCAAGACATCATGGAGCAACTATATGAAAATTGCAGCCCGGGCATACGATGCCTCTTACAGATGGAAAATATCCTAGACAACAAAAAATTTCGTCTACAGGGCATTCAAGAAAACCCGGGAAGTCGAAGAAATGTATGCGCTGTTCGTTATATGCAGCTTCAAGCACCCATATGGAACGGGACAGCCCGGCACCCAGATAACGCTTTGCCCAGCAACCTGCAGACGACCGATACGATATTGCGGAATAGCCGGCCAATGTCCCATCACCAATGTGGAGGTGTACGTTCTGCCCGTAGCCACGGTGGTGAGCTCCAACCAGCTCATCTTCACCGCGAGCCCGGACTTTTTCGCATCTCTGCTGTGGAGAGGCGTGGTGCTCGAAGAGGATGATATCAATCTGCCGCTGGTCTACGATAGGGGTGGATTTCCACCTCGGTCGGCGAGCTCCGGTGGAAATCGCTCGGAGTAACCTGCGGACGGAGGTGGACGTCCACCTACTGGAGGCTCAGGAGGCGCCCTTAATCCTCGCGCTGGATTATGTCCAGGCGTCCGGGCTATCCCAGCACCGGACCTCAGCAGCAAACTAGGTAAGCGGGAAAAGAGCGAATCCCTCCTTCAACACCCGCAAAGAGGGCCATCGGAAAGGCGTGAGACGGGACGAGTCGAGAGAGCTCGCAGTAATAGAAAATGGCACCGAGAGTTGGACGGGATTACGTGGGGGGACTCCACGCCTTATTAGTCCTAAGCCTTATTTTTTTTAGCCTATTTCATTATTCTAGCTTAGCCTTTTCAACCTTTAGCCTATTTCTATATTTTGGACTATTAAGTGCCACCCCGGATAAAGCGCTCGCAGAGAGTAAGTACTCTACGAAGCACTGATACAATAGGAGGCATCCCGAACCACCACATCTGCATCGTTATGCTGCAAGAAGAGGTCCCCGCGCCCAGTTTCGGCTGGATAAAGGTTACGGTGGAGCACAGAGGAAATCTAGGAACCGTTGCTGTACGTGCAGAGGCACTAGCGGGACCCGCTGATCGTAGATCGCGACCTGTACGAACGCATCGACCCGGATGAGGTCCAAAAATTATTGAGATAACCTCATCTGGAGCGTCGGTGACTTTTAAGACCAAAATAGTGAATGTGCGAGCATAAATAGAAAAAGACGAAAATCGCGATTTCATTACTTCAAACAATTTAAAACAGAATAATAAATCATATGTAGAAATAACGATTCAAGCCAAATCATACTGAGGATCGCGGAGGGCAGGACTCAAGGGGATGAGGGCGATTCACGCTCCGCAGCATCCTCGCGGGATCCTCAGCATCCCGATCGAAATGTAAACTTGCAGCACGTGCAAGGAGCGAGTAAGTACCTCGTCCGGCTGTCGCGACCTAGCGAAGGCGAAAATGTATTCGCGCTATCAAAATAGTGTTTTCTTTTTTTTTTTTTTTGTTGTCGTCGTTTTATTTCAAGGATTGGGCGTTACACGTAACTCGCGTAGTAGTCCAATTCAACTCTATTAAGCCATGAGTGCTAGCTCAGTTGTCGCCAAGGCCGGGCGCGGATCCCTTCTGCTTCCCCTGCCGCGCCACACGCACCCATGAGGTGAGCGAGCAACCGCAGAAACGAGTGAATGGTCTCGCTCCATCGGGTTCATTTTAATAACTTAGCCTAATGATTTTGTTGTTGTATATTAATATTTAATGAGCGGATCATTAGTTTATACTTTTTAAGTTTGTATTTTTGTTATTATAGATTGAATAAAAGGCGCGGCCACGACGGACCGGTGGAAAAGTTACATTATGGCTTTCTTTGTTATTTTTTTTCATTTACGACTCTCCTTCTCCCTCCTGTGTTCCTTTACCTCGTATCCCGACAAACCCTGGAGCCGGCGAGCTCCATCCTAGCATCACTCTCCCCTACTTTTGTACCGCGGGCAGACGCTTGCGTCACAATGTAATAATCTTTATCAAAATTAGTATTTTATAAAAAAATTAATTTTTGATGAATTCCTTGTCATTAATTGTAAATTTTCTTACAAACTACTTCTCTAATTCACACATTACAATTTAAAACCTATTTAATACTATTATAAATAAAAAAAACTGCTATTTAATATTAAGTAGAATATAAATATAAAGTAGGAATTTTAATATTCTTTTTAATATGACATCCTCTTCATTCTTATTTTAAATACATTATTGTTCATCATTCACTGCATTCTGAGGACCACCTATTTAAAAACCTCTATAAACTTTTCGAACTTTAATCCTTGAATTTCACTGTAAACTGTGACCTGCAACTTGTATTGTCAACTTGTCATAAGCTGCTTAAACCCTAATTATAAAATTTTATACCACGCTATTGTATTCTTTGACATTTTTCCCGAGTTGTCTTTACAGGTATCCCCTCTATCAATAAATTTGAATTTAGCTGACACCCTAACTGAAAGCTGCAGAAGCGAAAAATTCTTGCATCACTGCTCAGAACTCAGTTCTGTGTGTGCTTCTTCCTGTCATTACAAAATGTAGCCTCGTTTTTATGTCTCTTAACACGACGCTTTTCTCTTAATCTAGTGTTATTCTTATATATATGCGACTTACTTAGTAGTACGAGTCTATCTCGTAAGTTCCTTACTATATAAAGCTTCTCTCGCTCATATCGTTCTTCGTATACAACGAGTGTACCTCGAAACTCAATTACAGCATTTTACGCTATCTCTGCTTTTTTAGACAATACTACCAGGCACTTTAAAACATCCCCCTTTACCAACTGCTTCCTCAACTTGATTTGTACAAGCCCCAAGCATTATCTCAGTACAGATAGTAATAGAATGATGATAAAAATATTAATAAACAGTATAAAAAAAGTATAATAGTAAAAAAGAATAATAACAAATGAATACTAATATAGAAGTATAAAGTGTAATTGTAACTAAAATTATTTATGAACTTTGTAATTTATAAATAAAAGATAAATGAACGTAAATTTTTCATCTGAATTTCAAAAGAATGTTTTCTTTTATTTATATGTATTTAATTGAACATATTAATATATTTCTTCTATTTTTTAAAATCGATATTTATCTATATGATTTTTTATTTTATAAAATGCTTTTCTATTGTAATTTTATATATTTTAGAATATCTATATTTATTGTTACAAAGAGTAAAGGTTTAAGGCTTTTTACATGTAAAATTTTCGGTAAAATAGAGTGCTTAAATTATGAAAATATTCATAGTTTTCTAGAAAAAACTACTTTTATAAGTTGCATAATAGTAAAAAATATCCTCTCAGTCACTATGAACGCAACGCCCTGTCTACTCCACTAATTGCGGGGTAAAAGTATGTTCAAAGACTGATGTGACCTAAATGTTACTGCGCTGAAACGAGAAATCCTGAAAACTACAACCTTCTAAAATGAGCGGAGAAGTTACTAGGACAATTCAATGCCATAATGTAAAAATTGGTAAACATTGCCCTCTAGCGTTAAAATGATTGAATACTTTTATTTTTATTACGAAAACGTTTTTGAATTGTTTCAATATTAAATCAATAAAATTTTCCGTCTAAAATATTCAATAAAAAAAATTGATCATTATATTATTCTTGCTTAAGTTATTCTAACATTATTTTAGTGTGAGATAGTAAATGAACCGCGAGAAAGGCTCTCGCAATAAAGCCAAATGATCGAAAGATGTTTTTCTGATGTAAAGATAGCACAGAGCTATTGATAACATTTTTTTTACAAAGTATTATTATTTCAAAATTTTATAGCATTATAACAATTATTCCGCATCTCAATTAACTATTTCCCATATTAGCATTATTATTTGGTATTACGTCCAGGGAGCAAAAAAATATAAAATCCCCCACCAATCTCTTCCTGAAAGACAGCTCACTTATTGAGTGCGAATCTTACTGGTTAACACTTGTCTAAAATATTTTATTTTTTATGTTTACTTACTAAAGTGCAATAGCATGGGACGGAGAGTTTGTTTTTTTAAAAAAGGGGTTAACAGGTCAGAAAACAAAATTCATGCAGGCAGTACGAATATTTGGTTGAGGGAAAGAGAGCAAAATATTATATATATATATTTTTTATAATAATTTATATTTTATTATTTACTTATTTTTGTTTTTTTTCTATTTTAATTTATTTATTGATGTTCCCTTTTTCTATTATTTTATTTTAACAAAATAAAATTGTAAATTCACAAAATACTATTATAACACGCAAAAAAAATCGAGAGGGGAAATAATTGTGAGAGAGACAACAGAACAAGTGCAAAAATTTATTACGAAAATAAATTTATTAAGTAAAAGAAAAATTGGTACAAAATTTAAAAATTACTTCATATGTATATATAATATATAAAGAAAAAAAAGAAAAAGAAAAACTTTTTATTATTATAAAATATATTTTACTAATGCAGAGGAAACGGAGAGAAGAAATAAAAAAATTTGACCACTGTGCAAAGTTCAACAGTTACATTTACTAATATGTATATATGAAACAAAAAACTTGCTTGGATTTAACACTGAGAACGTCGATAGGATACAGTAATTGATAAAAATCGAATAATGGTCCTTGTTATTCCTTGGGATTGTAATTTCTTCTTGAATAAATCCGTTATAAACTAGCGGTTCGATCTGTACTGAACTTATGTTTTAAAACTGGTAACTGGCACTGGACAATTCGATAGTAACCTTCAACACGGTAAGTTAATTTTTACAGAGATGAACTTCTGAACCGTTCGACACAGAGAGTGATTTTAAAAAGTCTTTCGGCCCCTTTTATATAATCGTCATATCGAAAAATCTAATTCCTACCCTTCTAATTATTCGTGAGAAAAAATCCCTGAGAAGGTCCGCAAAATTTCGTTGCATCGGTTAGTATTATGATTTTCTTGAAACTAAACGATAGTGCAGTGTTTGATAAGAAAGATTCCTAAGAAAGTCCGCAAAATTTCGTCGCATTGGCTAGCATTGTCGGCTAGGATTATAATTTCCTTAAAACTAAACGACAAAAAATGAAGAAGATAAATAGACTGAAGAGAGAAAAGGAAGAAGAGGAAAAAAAATTTGTGCAGGCTGTTGCTTCGGACGTAACATTGGTTATTAATTTGTCAATGTTAATTTTTAAATATTAAACTATGATTATTAAAGTATTAATATTGAATTCTCTTAACACAAAATAATTAAATGTTTTATTAAAGAAAAAAAAAGAAGCCGAACTAAATGTCATTGTTATTTTTAGTTTTTACGGCAAAACCCTATCATATTGAAATAATTTAAAATTTACTGTCAAGTTATTTATTTTAAAAGTTATAAATATTTATCTTTTAGACTCTGTTTTTAAAATAACCCGGCATATACTAATATTTTAAATAAATAGAAATGTCATAAAATTTGGAATAATCATTTAAATATTTTTTTATTGTGATTTTCGTTTTTCATTTACTCAATTATATCCACGTATCTATGCAAGGATATGCAATAGTCTTACATACGTAAATATCGTTAATACTCATTTAAAAGATTTATAAATTCAAAAATTTATGATATAGAAATATAGAATACACATGTCAAAAAAACTTAAAAATGTCATACTTCTATTATTTTTGGAAAAATGTTATCTGTTACACAAAAATATGTTATTACAATATAAAAATTTTGTTTAAGCATTTTTTATCCTTTTTTTTTATATTTTTTAGATGAAACAATAATTTTTATATTTATCTTTATTATTTAAATTTGTTATATTTATTACATATAACTTTATTATTTTTATAATTTTATGTTAATAATATTATTTAGCGTACTCAAATTGTAAAAATGTTTTATTTTGCATATATTTACCAAACCCTACACATAAAATATTTACAAATTTTAATCTAAACTTATACTTTATTTTTTAACATATAATACTGTTACATTTACAAAACTGTTATAAAACTCGAATGCTTAAAAATAAAGGTATTTAATTATCAAAACCTCAAGAAATGCTCATACTATGAGAAATAATGAAAAGAAAGAGTGACACAATATATTTAATCATAGAATAAATAAAAATTTTAATTTATAAGGAATTTTATTTGAGGAATTGAATAAAAAATAATCTATACATTATGTTAGTCATTCAAATAAATCTACAGTTAGGCAAATTTGTCCTTGTTATTTTAATTCTTATGTAATTAAGTACACTTAATAAATAAATGTCATGTAATTAGACTCTAAAAATATCAATATATAGTTTGTACAAATTTCAATCTTGTTAACATAATTGATAAAAAGTGTACAATGTTAACAAAAGTTTATAAATATAATTATTAACAATAATAAAAATTTTAATAAAAACGATTTTTTTCTATATAAAATTATTTTACAAGATGATCTAAAAATGTATATTTTAGAATAATAATTTTATTAATTTGTACTATTATAATAGAAATTATCATTTTCAACGACACTATTCATATTTTAAGGAATTGCTTGTATGCAACACTTATGAATAGACAATGTTTAAATTTACATTATACATTTTTTATAATATATCAAGATATATATTTTATTTATTATTATAATTTTGTTATGTAAATTTTGAAGAATAACATGAGAACATGTAGAAAAATCAAAGTGTGATAAAATATTAGCTGCTGCCGCGGCTGCAATTGCATCGTCATTTGTATAATGTTGATGCGTACATAATTGACTAGAATACAAATATAATAATAATTATACACTATATTAAAATATTTCCAAAATACAAAAACAACGAAACTAAGTAGTTATATTTGAATATCGTTTCAATAAACTGCAGGTATCCTACACTAGACCAGCAGGAACCAATGCATTTATAAATAGCTAAAAAAATAAAAATCAAACATAGAAAATAAAATTACTTTAAAAAATTTGTTAATGACATACCTGCTATACCTGCTCTGTCAAAAGCTAAGTAATTTTTTCATTAGTAGATTTCAACTTTGTAAAATGCTTTATCAATGGGTGATACAGATTAATTTCTAAACATGGTTGAAGAAGATTATACCACATTTTGTCTTCAAATGGACGAATTCATGTACGAAGGAAATGTCTTGCTGCTGCAATATCTTGCACTTTTACAATGTTAAGATGAAACTCAAGTCTATCTGTTATTTTTACATTATGAGCTCTGTTTTTTTAAAACTCTTTTTATGTAACTAACAATATCTTTGATTTTCTCGTCATTAAATAATGCTATTATAAAAAATCTTTTTATTCAATTTTATTTCATACATTGCACAAAGATACACAAAAATGTTTAACCTAATGATTCTTTTTCTATGGATTCTGTATTTTGATGCATTTCTTTTTAAACAAATATAATATCAAAAGATTTAAATCTTTTTAAGTGCATCATATTCTTCAAAACAACATAATAATTCCATATTAAATTTTTTAAGTAATTCAAAGTATAGATATTGTTCAGTTAATGCTCAGCTAACAAAGATTTTATGCAAAATTAATGTTTTTATATTATTTTATATTATCATTATTATTTATATTACTTTACAGCACTATTAAGTGTTATAATTTATAAATTTTTTACCTTGAAGCTGCTAAATAATAAATATATTTTTGATCATTAATAAGCCTTTCACAATATTCTGGCAGGCTTATTACTTCTCCTGGTTTTAGTAATAAATGATTCAAATTGTAAGAGCTTACTAATTTCTTTCTAAAATCAATGTACTAATAATTTAATAAAATAAATACTCTTCCAGTCTATCAGGGCAGGTTATATTGCCTTCTTTCAAAAAAGTATTGTAACTATAAAATTTGAGATATTTCTCAGGTTGTTTTTTTGCTTGTTCTTGTAAAAAACGTACAAAACGTGTCTTTAAGACGTTTTTTAATTTTATAAATGTAAATTGCATAAATATAAATTATAGTGACAAATATGAAATGCATGCCTAAACATATTATACATAAATAATAAGTGTATTGTTCTCTACTCATAATTCTCTACTCAAATATAATGGAATATATTCACAATCAACAATCCCTTTTACAAATCTAGGAAATTTGGGTAAAATACTTTCAGTCTTATTTTGGATTAAAATTTTTTGACTATACTATACTATATTTTATACATAGTAGTATTATAATATTAAAAATAACTATTGCTTTTTCTAAATTTTTTTAATGCCGTACTCTTCTGGTTTTACAGATTCTACCGATGTTGCTTTTGATGAGAATAATCTTTGACTGTACAATGCTAGAGTAAATAAAAGTTAAGTGTACAATTTTTAATGTATCAATTGTGCAATATTAATAATTATAAAGTCTTATAAAATAATTTAATAATATTAGGTTTTGTTTTATTAGTAAATCTTAATTCTTAAAAAATAATAATTAATAAATTTATTTAATAATATAATCATATACATTTTTAATATAAATTTATATTAGTATAATTATAAAAAAAATGTATTTGTAAAACTTTTTGAATAGTTTTTTCACTACATTTGTTCATATTTAACACATGTTGTTGGTATTTTCTAAAAGTAAAACAGGTATTATTGTAAATTTTCGGTTTTGCAAGCGAAAGCGATCTTTTTTCTATTTGCAATGCATATTGCGATTTACAATCTAAATAAAACCGATTTTTTCAGATCGACATTTTTCAGAAGTTTAGGAACACATGGTTAGGAAACCCTAATTCTTATTCCACATTTTCTCTTGACATTAATCTAGAAAAACTAAACTACCTATTCAATAAATACTGGAATTGCAATATATAGGTATAGTTTTTATATTTTATGTATACTGATTGTATTATTGTAATGGTAGCCGTACGCTTTCAATTGTAAAAGCAAAAAAATATTAAAAAAAAAGGGATCTATAATTTATTCAAAATTTATCAGTACATGAAAATGAAAAGCTACATTGTGATTTTAATGACATTTAAAGTTTTTTTTTTACAATTTAGCATGATAAATTAATGAAAATGAGAAAATAAATAATAAAAAGTTTAATTACAGATCAATTTTTCATAAAGATAATATTTTGAATACGGCTTTTACAAAGCTTTATTAATCAATCCAATTAATCTTAATGTAGATTGATCTTTTATTTCTTAAAAAATGGTTATAGAATGATTTTTAGATAAGCATGTCGTCACTAACCAATTAATCATTATCCTATATATTTATATTCTAATGTCACTTTATTACTTTGATAATTAGCAATTTATTCAAAAAAAATTTTTTTTTTAAGTTATCAGTCCACTTTATAATTCCACGATCAATCTTATGCTTATAATTTAAAAATAAAATTCTGAATGAATAAAAATACGAAATGTATGTAGATTGTAGAATAATAAAATATAAATATATGACAAGATAACCCTATTTTTTGCGTGCTAAGAAAAACTGAACGCATGGTCAAATCCAGTATGTAACAATCTGATCATCTAATCATCAGATATTCCTACACTAGTTTGTACAGCTTTAAATTCATATTCGATTTACAGATTTGCAGTTGAAACATATTTATTGGTTATTGATTTTAGAGTTTAACAATGGAATCTCAATATAAGTAATAAATGTTTGAGTTTATTAAATTAAGCTTTACTAAATAAAATCTTTAAGGAAGTAGTAATTAAATATCTTTTCTTTTAGAAAAATTCACCCAGCGAAGTACCTTCGAGATCACTTTGTGTGTATTTTTTTTTCAAATATGATATTATTAATTAATTTTTATACTTTATAAAAAAAAAACTGAAGAAATAATTTTTTCTTCTTAAGGCTTCAAACATAAGACCTGATGGTAGAGAATTTATGTCATTTCGTCCTGTAAGTGTAAATGTAGGATCAATTACACAAGCTGATGGCTCTGCTATAGTGAAAATCGGTAACACAGCTGTTGTTTGTGGTATTAAGGCTGTTAGTATTTTAAACATTTATTTAATGCAATTTTCTTAATTATAAAAGTTGAATAACAATAAAATATATGAATTGCAGGAATTAGCTACGCCTAAACCTGAAGCACCTGGTTGTGGATTTATTGTTCCAAATGTTGATTTATCACCATTATCTTCTCCGAAATTTCGACCTGGACCTCCTAGTGATGAGGCACAGTGCATAACAAAACTTATAGAAAGAATATTGATAAATTCAGGAGTTATAGATTTAAAAGATCTGTGCATACAGAAAGACAAATTTGTTTGGGTTTTATATTGTGATCTTATTTCTATAGATTATGATGGTTCAGTAATAGATGCATGTGTGATTGCTTTGACAGCTGCATTAAAAGTTTGTAAGTTATATCAAACATCATTAACAATATGCTTTATTTATTTATTAAAGCTTATTACAATATTTATTATTTCAGTAAGTTTACCAATAATTGAATTTATATCTGAAACTGAAGCTGTAAAAATCCATTCACGTAGAGTTAATTTTCCATTGAGACAATTACCTATTAGTACAACCTTTGCAATTTTTGATGAGTGAGTTCATTTTTTAAATGGAAAATAAGACATAAAAATAAAACTGAGTGAATAATATATTTTTTACAATTTTTTTTAGTCAATTGCTTGTTACAGACCCAACAGATGATGAAGAAAGACACTCTTTAAGCATAATTAGTATAGTATTTAACGAAAATGAAATGTGTTTTCTTCATAAATCTGGTGGAATTCCAGTCTCTCAGGCTTTAATATCAAAATGTATATCAAAAGCTAAATATCATGGAGAACAAGTAAGGAAACTTGTATTAACAGCTATTTCAACAGTAAAATGCAGTGGAAGCAGTTAATATTATATGTTTTAAACATAATTATATCAAAATTGTTCATACTGATGATCATATGGTAATAAAAAAATTATGCATATAAATACTTTATCAAATACATAATCAGATAAAAATACATCAAGAAATATAAAATGTACATATTTAATATAAATAAGTTTTTTTCATTATTCGAAGAAATTCTTCCTGAGAAATCTCTCCGTCACCATCTTTATCTGCTTCATCTATCATTTCTTGTAATTCTTCATCAGTTAAATTTTCTCCTAACTCCTTGGCAACTCGTTTTAAATTTTTAAATGAAATTTTTCCAGTACAATCATCATCAAATAAACGAAAAGCTTTTAACATTTCATTTTTAGAATCTTTTTCTGCCATTTTACTTGACATGAGATCAAGAAATTCTTCGAATGAAATTTTTCCCAGACCATCTGGATCAACATTGGCTATTAATTTTCTTATTTCTTCTCTTGTTGGTTCAACACCAAGTGCCCTTATTGCAACTTTTAATTCTCTAGAAGCGATTTTTCCAGTTCCATCTGGGTCAAAAAGGTCAAATGCTTCTTTTATATCAGCTTTCTGTTCTTCGGTAAGCTCAAATTTTGTAAAAGGTTTCTTTTTTAATGAAACTGTGTTCACAAGTTTTTTTGATGACTAAAATAAAAATCTTGATAAAAAATTTGTTAAATATAATGTAAGGGTAATTATAACAGAAGCATCTGAAATATAAACAATTATCAATACACGAACTTGCCATTTTGTAAACACCAGCCTGTATAACTTGTAAGAATAGTAAAATTCTATACTGTGAGTTCTTATTTATTGAAATTCGTTGCTAAGATATTGTCGATGTTTTATAGATATATTTAGATCTAAACGTAATTTTTCATTAGGCGTTTATATATATTATGTTTCTAACGGAATAAATCGTACAATTTTTTGTGAAAATGAATAATTAACAATAATTTGTATATTACAGTAAATATTTGTTGTTTAAAGAGAAAATTAACAAGATTTTTCAATAAATAACTATTTTGTAGATAGGAAAAGATATTTGAACTAAAAAGTAAATAGTTTTTCACGAATCATGTTTCCTGACTAGGTTATGAGCTCATGTCGATCAGATTTTTGAAAATAATTGATAGAGATTTTACATTTTTAATTAATTTTATTTAAACCTGTTTTATTTTCATGTTTGTTTTCTAAAGGCTGTAAAAATGCAAAATTCATTTATATGATGTAAAAATCATCATGAATAGCACTTTAGTATATCTATTTAGTATATCCATTAACAGATGTAGTTTTCTTTATTATATAATATTATAGATTGATTATAAGAAGTTAAATATTAAAATTTGTGAACAAAAAAAGTTTTAGAAGGATTGTACTTTGAAAAAACATGGGAATTGATAATTATCATGAAAGTGAGTGATTTGACATTTAAGGTAGTTTATATATAGTTATCATTTGTTTACTAAAGAGAAAACAAAAATATTTCTAAGCACTAATTAATTTAATAAATTTAAATATAATATTTTGAATTTAGTTTAAATGTAAATAATAATAAATAAAAAGATAAGTATAAAATTATGATTCAATATTATACTATTTATTTGAATGAATACTTTTGATTATTTTAAACACAAAAAAATGTTTTAAAATCTGATAATTATTATAAGAATATTTGTAATAGTAGAAATACTGTACATGCAAAAATAATATTTGTAATCAATCAGGTGATATTATAACGATAAATTTATAAAGCAATACTTTTGTTTTTATAATTTTTAATAGAATAAAAAGAATTTTAATAATTGTTCTATGTAATTTTAGCACTTTCTTCTATATTTATTGAATTATTATACAAAAAAAAAAAACGAAATCTAATTGATATTCTATAATCTTTAACAATTTAATGAGTATCGTATTCAACATTTGTCATCTGAACAATTGTAGTATATAGAAAAAGTTTGTTACATATAAAGCAGTTCGAAATAATAACTAGAAAAATTATATAATATATTCTTAAAGTTTTAAATGTTATCATGTAATACGTATTATTAATGGTTAATAAGACATGTTTTTTTCAATAACTCATTTATATACAATTTTTATTTTGCAATTCATTACAAATTGAAAATGTTTATTTTTGTATTGTGTATAAATATAAACATTTTGTTCTATAATTTGATTAATTGATGTTAAATATTCATTAATATTATAATATTTTTATAGTATTCAATTCTAAAATAAAGATTAATTTTTTTCTGGATGAAATTCTATCATATGAACCATGTATGTTCTATAATTAATCGCTATTAATTAATTATAATGTAACAGTTGCCCTTTGAAAATATATCACACTGGTATGTGTATAAAATAAAATCTTTTCGTTTATGGTCCCCAGCCTCTTTCAGGCGCTTGCTAATCACCTTTAAGTGCATCCTTAGGCACAAGAAGTATGACTTATCCCCTAGAGTCTTCAAGTCCCCAACGTGCGACTCAGGGATAGCCAGCACAAAGAGCCTTTGGTTTCCCGGCCAGCCACCCCTTCCTCTCCCTCGCAAGCCCCAAATACCCTTTAAGTGTCAGTTTTGGCCTTAAGAGCGGGATACGTAAACTCCATAGCCTTGAGATAGGCCACTGGGCTATCTTTATAGTCAGCAACCCTGGTGATCGCCTTCGCCCTGGTCTGGAGCAATTCCATCCCTCCCACTCTTACCGCTTCGATCCAGGGGATGTTCCTTTGCTGCCTAGTTGGAGGACACCAATATTATGGGTTCCTCCTTTCCGTACGTCGACTCAAAATATAGGGCCTTTGCCACCTTATCATCCAGAGCCAGTATCGCCTCGGTCAGAACTTCGCGGAAATGGCGAACCATTTCTGTAATGATGGCTTCATCAGGGCAATTTTCCCTTCTTATGACCGAGCCAAGGGATTCACCCTGTCCGCGTTCGATTCTTTGCCGCTCCGAGATTGTCCCGTCCTGTTGGGGGCGGGCTTACTCAGGGATACCCTCACGTCGGCAAGGCCTTTCGGCCACTTCAACATGCGTGGGTCAACCGGAGAAGTTCTTTCTTTTCCAGCTTACCTCTTTTGTCTCTGCGTTTTAAATATTGAAACCGTTCCTGCAAGGATTGCAGGGACACCCGAGTGGACGGCCTCCAGAGCTTTCCGCTCTTTAGTCAGCTTCCTCCGGGTAGCCCTAGACCTGTCCCTGCATTTAGTTTACTATTCTCCCTTAGACGAGGTGGTCCCCATCTCCTCAGTTAACGCTGGGGTCGCGACCTCCATCACCTTAGGGACGGCCTCCCTTTCCTTTATCGGGTCTATCAGGTCCTGAGTCATTGGGGTTTTCGATCCCTCCGCACCCTGTGCGCCACTTGGTCCCGCACCTACCTTTTTGTTTAAGTTTTTTTTAAAAGAAACCATTTTTGGTCCCATGAGCAGCTAGGGAAATGTATTGCCCATCACCACAAAGATCCGCATGTTGGTAAGGCTACTTACCACTCGAAGGTTTCGCCCAGTTCCTTCGGGGTACCATTTGCGATCACCAAATTTTTCTTTATTTATTACCTTTTTATGTATTAACTATAATAAACGAAAACCAAAAAGTACTTAACGTAGGAAACTGCGAGCTTGTCGCAGAAAAAGAGATATAAACTATTTTTTTTTGTAATCAATTTTTTTTTCTCTTTGTTACTTTATAATAAAAATCAAAAATTAATTTGTTTGCATGTATATAAAAAACGGATCAAATTTGTAAAAATATAAAGTAAAAGAAACCACGATACAGTTTTAAAAAGTTAATTTTTACCGAAATTTATTGGATATACACTTAGAAATAATTTGTTTGCGTTATTCTCCTTGTTCCTTTTTTCCAAGCTTTTCGAAAATTCTGCTACGCCCGAGTACCAATCATAGAACAATAAAAATACTTCTACTTACATTATTTAGCAATTTTTTAATTATATATATATATATATATATATATATTACTACTATTATACATCGTAAGTTTAAACAAATTAAAAAATTGTTTTAGTATATTTCATAAGCATATGTGATAAAATTAAGATGGTTTTTATAATTGTTATAATTAATATTGCTAATAATTATAAAAATAGTTTAATACCTGAACCTCTTTGTATAATTGATAATGAGTCATTAAACATAAAGAAAAGATTCTTTAAATTTCTTTTAAACATTTTATTAATTTTATAAATTTGTTGTTTTAAACTCTGCTTAATTCAAAGTTGCGTATGTATCCAGTGGCAAGGTGAATTTAGCTTAATAATATACCCTTTTAATATACCGCTGTGCCTGTTTCATTCCTACCCTTGGATCTGTATGTAAATTATACACATCCATCGGTAGAAATATAACATATTTAAGTATCCCATTTTATTCATGGGAAGATAGTACCTTGGTATTTCGAGTCAAAGAGGTAGGCTGTGACTCTGGTGTTCAGGTGCATCTAAAACATCTCCCTTCCAACCAATCCCTCGGCACAATTAAGAGATTGCTCCAGACTTCTCTCTCCAAGATAGTTAGTGACCTATGTCTTCTAAATTCCTACACCTCCATCATCACCACCACTACATCTTTAGTGCAATGGTCCATAAGTGGTATCGTATTGACCCCTTTTAGTAATACGATATCTCTTATCTTCTTAGCGTCCCTGAAATAGAATAGTCCACCAAAGCTTCTTATAGTACCCTTAATTATGTAAGGTTTTTGTATGAGTGCTACCCATATGTGCTGTCACTTTAGTCAAGTCCTTTTGCAATATCAGAGACATCTTTGGTATGATGCAAGAGCAGAGCTACCTCTGTGTAAGTCAAACCTTTTGGTCTTTTTATCCTCCGCGGGTTAAAAGATGGAACACGATCCTTTTCCAAACTTTCTCTTCTGGCTTTGCAATGATCGCATCATTTTTATCTCGCAGGAACTGCTGGGGCAGTGATGTGACTCATCTCCAGAGCTTTACGCTTCTTAGTGAGCCTCTTCTGACTGACCTGCACTTATTTCTGCAGTTACATGCCATTCCTGTTCAACTGTTGTGGACCCCATCCCTTTTAATGATACCAATGGTGCGATCTCCAATCTTTCGGAATCTGCTCCTTCTAAACTGTGGGCCCAGTGTCCCAAAAGTGAGTAAATACTCAGTTAAAGTCCCAAACGCCGCTTGTTCCAGCGTGCTCCTGACTGCCTTTTATGTTTTTAAGATTAGGATCCATTTGTGTTCCTACAAATAGTTGGTAACCATCCAAATGGGTTGGTACACCATCACAAGTGACTTGTGGTAAAGCTAAATATCTAAATATCTAAGCTAAATCGGACGTTTGCGACGACTAGTGCTCTTTGGCTAACCAGTCTACTACGGTTACTTGTACTTTAGGCTTTTAGGTTGGACATATTAACTTTTACGTCTTCTGCCGAATATAATGATTAGTTGCTTCTTAGATGCCCAAAAAAGTCGCTACCTTGATCTTATTTTGGGTTCCCAAATGAATTACCTACAAGGTGACCGAATGAAGAGGCCTGGGTTCCAGTCCCAGCGATCTACCACCTTCATTCATACCCCATTCACAGGAGAGCCCCCATTTAAGGGGGGTTCCAATATACATAGAGAACTCGTTGATAGAGGAATTTTCTACCGACTCCTTCATTCAAACGAATTTTCTAGCTGTTCGTGCTTTTTCTGGCCTTATCAGGCCGAAGGAGCGGAAGTTCGGGTTTGAAATGAATTCTTCTCCAGCAAACGGCGAGCACGAAGACGCAGCGTTGTCCAACCGATAGGGAATGAGGGGTGCGTGCGCGTAAATGGTGTGTTTGTATATGTGGAAAGATTTTAGTTTGTTTATAAGGATCAACATGGACGGCCGTTGCACTCTAAAAGAGAATCGCATTTTTCTCTTATCATATCGCTCACCTTGAATGCTCGCGCTTATTAGGCGACACTTCTGCTTAATAAAAACATTATAAACAAACTCTTATCAATTATTAAACGTATACAACAACTTATAAAACATTACATTGACATTGTTAATTATGGTATACATTTAAAAATATAATCGAGTCGCTATCATTTATTTATCACATATGAGTTATTGCAATGGCAGAGGTGAGACAGATTTCACGCAGCGGTCGTAGATGCCATCGCGAGTTTTTACTGATGCAGCTCGTATTATGCCATCCTGACTGGGATGGACGTCGATGACTCTTCCGAGTCTTCATTGCAAAAGAGGGGTGTTGTCTTCTTTTGATGATGACAATGTCACCTGGTTTTATGGCCTTTGCATGGTTGAATTGCCATTTTCTTCACACGTTCAACTAATTCAGGTACTCTTTCGCCCACCTTCGCCAAAAGCTTTTTGACTGAGTGGAGAAATTAGCTTTCGAAAAGTTTTTCGAACGTTGCCATGGCTGTTCATTTTGAACTGATATAGTATCTTCGGAAATATCACTGTCCTGTCCTGATTCAAATGAACGTGGAAGTGTCTTGCTCTCATGTCTATTTCCCTTTCTTTCAAGCTTAAGCCTTTATTTTCTTTACTTTTGCTAAGTACACTTTTAGCAGTATTTACTGGCAGACAAGAATCGCGGTCAGAGTTTTCGTCAGTTTCAAAACCTATGAATTCCGTTAGACGAGTAAATGGTTTACCACTAGGATTCAGGGTAGACTGAGCTACGTTCGGAGTTTGTAAGAGATTATCTCCAAGACCGTCGTCAGTTATCATTGAATTTCTTGTTAATGTACGTTGTGACATGTTGAGCTCAGACATTGCTTTCTTGTTTTTTGAAATTCTTTCTAAAATTGCAGTATATTCACCAACTTTCCTTTTTGATGATCGTGATTCATTTATAGAATCAATTATAGTCTGAATGTTACTGCTTTGTGACTTTGAAACTTCACTTTGATGGCTACTTGAATCATTCATTGTTCTTATATTTGTATTTTCATGCATTGATTCATTTTTGTCTTTATCTTTATTTGATATTAAATTTGATTTTTCTATTGTTCTTCTAATATTTTTAGGTAGTGATGAATTTTCACTATTATTAAAGTCACTATCTAAATGTTCATTAGTTTTATCTAACTGACTATGTTTCTGTACAACAATACCAAATAAATTTGTTGTTGTCTTATTTTTATGCCCACGTAATAATAATGTAGATCGCCTTTTAGTTGTACTCCATGTTTCTCTTTTATTCTCACTGATATTTTCAAAACTCTTCAAACTAGTAATGGAAACGTTTGATGCCGTTGAATTGGCTATTATTCTTCCACTATTTTTTTTAGATACATCTGTTGTTTGAAGGCATTTATTTTTTCGTTGAGGACTTAATTTATCAATTTGACCGGCGACAATCCATCCTAGTCGAGTTTTTATAATTTCGCTCCACAATCATTTAATTTTATTTGTACGATATTTATTAAATCGCAAAAGACTTTTATATCTAATAATGCGTCGATCCTTGCAGGCTTGTAGAACCCCGGATCCGCGAGTTTAATGTTTTTAGGGAATTTCAGGTCGTGCTGGTAGATTGGCTGGCTTGGTAATGGTTCGAAAATGGTGTTAATTATTAAGAAATTGAGAGTTGTTTCGTAATCGGCGTTATTTGACTTAAATTTAGTTAATACAAGTTTATTGATTTTTAATGGTATGGCATTCAGACCTTCGACCGGAAGATTGATCGACTATAAGGGCAAGCCTAATGCTTCCGCAAATTTAGCAGTCATAAAATTGGATTGGGATCCACTGTCTAATACCACCCTGGGAGTTTTTAAATTTCCGATTTTATCCTCAAATTTTATTAACGCAGTGCACAGTAAAACTTCTGTATTTAATTTTGCTGTTAATGTAATCCTTGGCGATTCTTCTATATCGGCTTTTTTCTTGTGCGATTGAATAGCTTCACTTGTATCATGTTGTAATAAAGTATGATGTTTCTTGTTGCATTTTTTTACAATTGAAACATCTACATTCTTTTGTCCCGTGCCCGGGACGTAAGCAATTGTAGCACAACTTGTGCCCTTTGACGGCACTGAGTCTATCTTCGGTAGACATTTGAAAAAAATTATCGCATACATATACTTTGTGCGTTTCGCTATAAATTATACATTCCGCACTACTGGTCGTGGTAGCTAATGTTCTTGTCCTACCGTAAGGTCTTTCTGGCTTGTTGAATTTTATTTTGGCTCCGCTACATTCTCCTTGATTATCGTTCAATGCTTGAAGCACTTGATAGCGGATCTCTAAAAATTTAAAAAATGCGTTTAACGTCGGAACCTCTGTCCCTGTTATCTGTTTCCCATTCTATCAAAGTGCCTTTGTCTAGTTTATTAATTATAATTTGTATTACCAGTGTGTCCCAATGGTCCACATCTTCTCCAAGGGTTCTCAATGCCCTTAAATGAGTTCTTATATTATCAATTAGTTTTCTAAGTTCTGTAGCTGCATTTCTATTTATTGGAGCTATATTTAAAATTCTTTTAGTATGATTTTGAATGATGACTCTGCGATTATCGAATCGCATCCTCAACGATTTCCAGGCCTGTTCGTAATTGTCGGCAGTGGTTTCTAAAGAGCTTATTACGTCTGCAGCGTTATCTTTCAAACATAGCCGAAGATATTGCAATTTTTGAATATTGCTTAAATTTGGATTATCGTGCACAATACATCTGAATGAATCGTGAAACTCCATCCACTTTTCGTAGCTGCCATTGAACGTTTGTAATTCTATCTTGGGTAAAGTTACACTAACTTGCATTGGCGGCACGTTTTCTTGAATCGGCAATGCAGTGTCCGACCTTACCGACACCTGTTTTCAAATGTTCTTAGCTCGGCACATTTGCGAAAAATATGATTTTTCGAATTCCACCAACTCTGTGTCCGTTGTATCGGACAATTCTTCGATTTGTAATTGGAGCCTCTCAAATTGGTCGATGACATCTTGCATGTTGCAGATGCGCATCTTGATTTCTGTAGCATCGATACAACTTTCTTCGCTATTTAAAATGTGCACGAATCTTGTTAATTTTTCTTTCAGTTGACCTCGCTTGCGTTTTAATGTACTTAATTCAATTTATTTATTGTGCGACATATTTGGAGGAACCATATTAACGTACTTAAATTCTGCAATAATGAAATCGTAGAAGGAATAAGTACTTAGGAAAGACGGGACTTACTCTTTTGTAGATTTGGTTTTTTTTCTTCTTTGTGCAAAGGCTATTGCTTCATATGGCTTTTTTAATATAGCTGTGCTGTCCTGTAGAAATCTTTCCCTTTGTTTTTTTTTTGCTTTGAGCTATTTGCTTAGCTCTTCAATTGTTTTAGTGAATGCTTACGAGTTCCATCGATTACAAATGCTTCATACACTCAGAACCTTATAAATTCTGACCTTTGAAATAATTCGCACTTGTTCAAACGTATCACCTTTATTAACACATTCCCGCCGCGGCATATCCGGCTCGAAGGACCATGTTTTATTTCGCGAGAAATGACTTGCGCACTTTTAAAGTTTTACCTTTTTTCTCGCGAGTGTGGTATTCAACAATAAGTAACAATAACGTATTATTGTTACGTACTGATCCCTTTAAAGTAAATAAAGAAATCCACGATTTAAGGTAATGAATAAGTATGTTCGGGAATCGTGTTGATATGTTCTTTATTTCGCGGCTTCGATGGAACTGATTAACGGAAAATCCATGTTCATCTATTCTCCCCCCGGGCATCAACGGCGCGAGCGGCCGTAACAATTAACTATCAACTTCGACCGAAATAACGCGAGCGTTCAACATGGACGGCCTTTGCACTCTAAAAGAGAATCGCATTTTTCTCTTAAGAATGTATCTGGTGAAAGCTTAAAGTGCGTGTCCCAGACTAGCGAGTTGGCTAATAATGGTTCTATGATATTAGGGCCCCTGATTAATTTAAACGCGCCTTCCAATGATAAGGTGAGGGCGTCTATAAGAAATTGGGAGAGATTCGGGCTAGCGAGCAAAATTCGCGAGAGAATCGGGACTCTGATTATAACAGCGAACCGTTTAACGATTAACACGACCGGCGTCGACGACTTCCTCCTTTCTCTTTATTTACTTATTTTACTTATATCTTTCCTCCTCCCTCTTTCACCCGCTATCCCATATCCCGCCGAATCCTGGAGCCAGTGAGCTCTATCCAAGAACTGCTTCCCCCCCCCTTGCACCGCAGACAAAACTTTCGTGTTACAAGATATGCAGATAATAAGGATAAATGAAGTTTGAGCAAAAGACTTATGCATTCTTAAGATATGGAATAGATACGAAAACCGATAATTATAAATATCACATATCTACATTATCTAAATCATATATCATATATCTACATTATTTAAACATCATATTATATAATCTATAAATTAATTGTTGTTTTATAAAGGATATTTATAAAACAAATTTTGTTCTGATGAAAATATATAATTTTATTAATTTATTTATTTTTATATAATAAGAATAATTTTTACAATAATTTTATAAAATAAATTTCGAGACAATCTGAATAAATAAATAAAGAAGAAATAAACAAATTAATAAAAATATTAGTCAATTGTTGAAAATTTGTACAAATAATTGTCTTTTACTATCCCTACTTATGATTAAACTTTTAATTACTTTAGAAAATTAAGTGGTATATATTAGGTAACAAAATAAAAAATCCTATTAATGCAATAAAATTGATTTTGAGTAAATGATAAGCAAAAAATTTATTCATAATAATGTTTTTTTTTTGGTTGATTTATTTTTAAGATGAAATGTTAAAAAGGACCGTTTTACTAAATGAATTATTATTCAACCATTGTGGTCTTTCACAAATTAAAAAATTGTCTATTATAAAAATATAAAAAATTCATTGCAAAATAAACTAACGACTCGAGTTACGCCTGAACGGCGGGCGGCTTGTCGGTCCTACAAAGGACTGATAAACGCTTGCATGGCGCGTGACGGGGCACGAAGAACGACGCCGTCGTGGCGCCAGGAGGAGATAGGAGGGGAGAAAAAGGAATAGAAAAAGGCGAGGGAAATTAGTAGAGCAGTGTTAAAAGGGCAAGTGGAAGTTGCAGATTGAAAAGAACACTCCGCGTGACGAAGAATCGTGAGTAGCCAGATACCATGAAGCCAAGGGAGTACAAGTGAATGGGTGACATACCAAGAGAGTGCAAGTGAGCGGGACACCAGCTAAGGAAAGGCAGGGGAGCAGGAACACCGGTAGGTCGCCGCGTCCAGGCGACACAGTGCCCCAGGAAGGCGAGCTAGGGGGAGAGGAAACCTGAGGCTGGGTGCGTGACGACCTTCAGTGGTCGGGGTATGGCTAGTACTCATCCATTAGGCTCTTCGGATAGCGGGTTGGCCATCCACCAGGTAGGGGGATAAAGGGATGAGGGCTCGAGGGTGGGAAGGGTAGAAGAGTGCACGTGTGAGTGAATGTGTGTAAATAATGCGATAAGGAAGGCTTTTTCCCATCTAACCGAGGGTTTTTTATGCCAGATGTACGCGGATGGGTAAAATAAAGAATAATTTGTAAGCCCAAACTTCTGCCTTTATTTCACGTCTGAATTCCCGCTCCTTCACCTATCGCGAACTCGCGGCCTGATGAGGCCGAAGAACGCGAGAAAATATGGTGCCCCGGGTGAGGAAGCGGAGGATCGGGCGTGAAAGAGTCTGGAAATGGAAATTTCGGCGTAGCCGCAAGTAGCGTTATCGCGTGTCTGAAGGCTGAGACGGCGTTAAAGAGTAACGTTGGTAACGCTGGATGTAATCTCGTAGTCACATAGTAAAAAACACAAAATACATACTCTATATACTCTATATTTCCCTTTTCCGTATCTAGTGTTCTCTCTCGCACTAATTTCGTTGCATGCGCTCTCCCGTACTTACAATGCCTTGCGCGCGTTCTCTCTCGCTTCCATTATGCGGCATGCGCTCTCCCTTACTTGCAATGCTTCGGGTGCGTTCTTTCTCGCTCTCAATGCGTTACGTATGCTCTCCCATACGTGCAATACTTCGCGTGCTTTCTCTCTCGCCTCATTGCGTTACATGTGCTATCCCATGCTTGCAGTGCTTTCCCTTTACTCCTATTCCGTTGCATGTTTCTTACCTCACTCGCAGTGCTTAGCGGCTTTCTTTGCCTTGTATACCCTATTGCCCGATGGCGCCTCCTTACATGTGAACGGATGATTTCTCAGTTTCTCTACCATCTCAGCGCTCTTACCACCTACTACCTTATATATATATATATATAAGTGGTTAATTAGAGGCGATATCGTGCACGTTAAGACGCTTGTGTTGGGTTGGTGATGGTTGGGTGGGAAGCTTTCAACAGTATCACACCTGAGATAAGGGTAAGCTTAAACTGAACAATTGTTTCTACCAGATCACATAGGAGAGTAAGGACTAAGGAGAAGGGAGCTACATGAAGCGGAGGATAATAGGCGATTCGAACTTTGCCAGTAAGGCTGTGACAAAACTGGTGGCCTCCTAACGGTGTCACCTAAGATCATTCGCCCGAATTCAGGACGGGATACGAGACGCAACCAGCGAGACACTGTAAGTCGTGGGTTTGCACGCCCGGCTGTCAAAACAATAAGAAATACTTTTTTCCGCAAAATATATATTTTTACATATATTATTTGTTTTACGTTATTGTTCTGACCATTTTGGCCCGAGATATGCGTGAACGACGGGCGGTGATGGTGCAAGGGAAAGCGCTGCTGCCGAAGGAAGTAGTGAAAGGGTAATGGGAAAATTGCGGAAGCGAGAAGGGTCCGAAGGATGTGTGGGAGGGTAAGTAGTGGATTTCGCGAAGAGAGAAAGAGAGAAGAGAAACGAAGAAGAATAGCTGGACCGGAACAATCCACCCACAACCAGGTGCGTGTGACACCGCCAAGAGGCCTGGCAACGGATAACTCGGTGCGTGGCGACTCTGCGATCAAACCACGACGAGCAACGACGGACGAATTTCGGTCGGTAGCGACCCCCAGCGGTCTGTCCACGGCGAACAGCGGACGCGAAGAGCGAGTGGTTGGCCAACCGAGAAACATAGAATAGATGCGTAGGGTATATAGGACGGCAAGAAATGGTATGTGTATGTCTGAAAGTGAATGCGTATAATATTGTGAGAGTGGCGGCGACGTGCGTACGTATTAGCGAGGCTTATTCCCCCTATACCGAGGGGGGTTTTTTATGCCATATTTAATCCACGTGGGCCAATAAATGATTATTAAGAAGCCCAAATTATGCCTTGATTATTTTGTATCCGATCCTCCGCTCCTTTACCTACTCGCGAACTCGCGGCCTTTGATCGCACGAACAGTTATTATACGATTATATTTTTACATTTCATCTTGAAGTTTTGTAATGTACAAAATTTAATAAATATTTTTATGAAATTTACTAATATCACATTTTTTAAAAAATTATTAAGTAGAAATATATATTCATAGAGATATTTTTTCACTAACAGATCATAAATTTTATAACGTTTAATTCTCTTTCTAGTATGAATGATACGGCTCTGTAACAGTTGTGGTTAATCGAATATTTGCCTCAAAACTCAGTCGAACCCTCTCCAACTCAGAGTTATTCTCGAGTGTGAAAAACGATAAAAACTAATAGATGAAATTATTAAAATTAATATTGTTGAGCGCTAAACTCAATCTGTCTGCTTCATGCTGTTATTTTAAAAAATTAGGGGCTTTGAACCTCAAATAATAGTGCCTCGTATAGCTCTAAGTCAGAACAACCCTGCAACTCTAGTCTTTTAAATATTATATAGAACATAAGAAATCATAACATAAAAAGACCTTGGTTAGCCAAACTTCGCCTCGAACATATAGACCTCGATTAAAGAATTTCCAACGTTTCATCCGTCGAAACTAGCCACTTGCATACTAGCTTAATTAGCCCGAAAAATTACAATTGAACCTATGGTCGGATGTGATTATACTGCGAGGTATTGTGATTAATCCCTTTATGTAACTCGTGGTAGATGTCGAATCTTGCGTAAGCGCGGCGCGTTCCATATTCATAATGTATAAGGAAATCTATTTTGTCTCATTGCAGCATTGACTATGGCTTGCGCTTAGTACTCTGCTTAAGCTTATGCACTATCCCCTTCTGTTACGGCATTAATCATTGAGGTGACATTATTTTGTCCTATACACACTATATACTCGCGCTCGCAAGTTATGCATTCAAATTACATCATACACACATGCCCACATAAAAAATTCGCGCATACTGTACACACCCCATACTGTACTGCACACACACGCATATAAGCATAGCGCACAAGATACACACAATATACAATATACCCGCGTCACGCTTACATTGCCACTCAGATGTTTTCAACGATGCCACCCGACACCTCAAGATTTATAAAAGTATGTTTACATTGCTTTTAAATTCTTGCTAAATATGATAGCTAAATATGCTAAATATGATAAGTTTTTTTTATAATAAGAGCAGCCAAAATTACTTTAAAAAAATTAAGATATTTTTGAAGAATATAAATCAAAATTCCCCTGTTTTTATTTTATTTAAATATATTTATTATCTCTAAATTATATTAAACTATAATTAAATGAACAATTTTTTTCTTTTTAAAAGTAAGAAACATTGGATTTACAGACCTTTTTTTAATGCGTATTTAATGTATATTTGGTAGTGCCAATTTATTAGATAGATGAATAAAATTTAATTAGTTAATTCCTGTGTTTTTAAAATTAAGTATAAGTAATGCATAAAATTATGTAATATTATTTATAAAATCTATAATAAAGTTTCGATAATAATAAATTCCAAAATGTAAATTTAATTTTTCGACGTGATAATGTAACTCTGGAAGTAAACATGTTCCATGACTAATACCTATAATTGTATTTTCATACAGAAGGGGACCACCATCATCACCCTAAAAAGATTTTTGAATGTATTTTATATTATTTTAACAACAAGAATTTACAGATTTTAATCTACTATTAAGAATAAATATTACATTGTTAATTATAAACATATTAATTCTTGAATGTAGTCTTTTAAATAATGGAATAGGAAAAATTTACAAATACAATATACATTTTTATATTTATGTAAATATACATAAATAATGTTATTAATATTAAGTACTTACGCAAGTTAACTGTATGGAAGGTCGTCCAGCAGTTATTAAAAATCTTTCAGGAAACTCGCAATGTGGTCCGTCGACTTGTTGAGACCTGAATTCACATTGCTCATAAGATAAAACAGTAACAATGGCGGTTTGCATAATGAAAGGATTTTCATCATTTATTTGAACACCCCATCCAGCTATCTGAACTTGATGATTAATGAAATCAATGTTTGTCAATGTCGAAATGGCTGCTGGAATAATTCCTTGTGGGACCTTTTCAGATAACTAAAAAAACAGAATAAAAATATGTTAAAATAAAACAAAAAAAAATCTTTTTCTTAATTATTAAACATAATTTATTTACAAAATCACAAATAATATCACAAAAATATATATTGATTTATTAATATTAAATTTAAAAGACTATTGAAAAAAATGTTCAATGTTTGTTTTGTCACGAATCTACAGTCTGCACTGTAGAAAATTATTATTAATTTCATGGGAGTGATACGAAGCAAATATACAGATGCTTTATATTTGCCACATATTGACCTTCTTGCTGTAAAAAAGAATATCCGTTTTTAAGGGATAGAAATTAGTGGACTTGGAACAAATGGTGTTAAATAAATGTTTTATTCAACTTCCACGGTGGAACTGACTCGAGGGTTACAGATTGTCATTATAAAAAGGACTCAGTAGTCCGTTATTTTTATCTTTATTATTACAGAGCCGGAAGACTAACCAAAGGCAAATTGTAAGGAGGGGTCAAAACACAAAAAAAACTAAGTGTCGATACATCGTGGCAGATGCGATTTATTGGTTACATTTGTGAATCTAGAAAAATAATTTTGCCCTATCTTCAAATGAACGATGACAAAAAGTATTGTTCTTACTTAGCGTAGACTCGACGCGACGTACAATACGGTCCAACGGCCGACACAACGCGAAGATTCAATTACAAACAACGCTCTTATCTCGGAAAATGGTATTTTTTTCTGAACGATGTTAATTTGAATAAAGTCAAACTTGCTCAAAAATTAAAAAGTAAAAATTATTTTTATATAGTTTTTTCCAAATGTACATAATATTCAATAAATGTAGAATATTTAAATTTAAAAAAATGAACAATAATTTTTTAGCATATTAAGTTAATTTATGTGACATCTTACTATCAAATTACGAAATCATACGGTTTAATATTGTAACAATTACCTTTATCATTGCTACATCATTGTGTTCGTATTCTAGAATTATAAACTGCTTCATACCCCAAGTTTCATAGGACATCCAACCCACTACATAATGCAATCTTGCTAACCTTATATCAGGCGATCCCACAGCTATTCTAACAGAATTATATGTTTTTCCATTTAAGCAGTGGGCAGCAGTTAGAATATCTTTTTCTGAGACAAGTGTTCCGGTGCAAAAGTGATGCATACTCAAATCAGTGGGTTGATGAACTTTTAAAAGAGAAACTATAAATTGAAACTGTCCTTCATGTGCAGGTATAACATTTTCTCCAATTATGGCTTTTGCATTCATAAGACGAAATTGACTGCCTAGATGATAAAATGTTTTTAAAAATTCATAATATTATAAAATTTTGTTATTCTACTTAGACAGTTTAAAAAATTATGACGTACTTACAGCATATTAAGCAATAGGTAATGAAGAAACATAAGTAGACCTTCATACTAAAACGTAAATATTGCAAAAGAATGAACCTTGTACGAAAATATTAATGATTACGAATATAAATTTAGTAACTATAATGTTCCCTTTTAAAACTTGTTTTTGATCTGAAAAATATGTAACATATTGTTTGTGAAAAGAAAAATATTATTCAGGAAGACTTTCAAAATATTTCAATCGCAAATTTATATGTAAATTATATCTATCAGCAAAGAAATTTGATACAGTTTATTATTATAACATACAACTGTGATTTTAAAAATATCCGTATAAATAAATAGATACTTAAAATGTAATGTAAAATAACATCAATTTAATATTTTAATTAATCATTAATTATACAACAATTTTTTTATGTAATTATATAAAAAATATATATTAAAAAATTTTATAATTTTTTTTGTATTTATATTCGTTTTGAATAATATAATAGTTAAATAAAGTTTTAAATATTATTGTTCGATCGAATTTAGGCCTCATCAGGCCGCGAGTCGAGATTGGGTGAAGGAGCGTAATTTGGGTTTGAAATGAATTACTAAGATAATTTTGGGCTCGTTAACAATTATTTATTCACCCACGCGGTTACAAAATGGCATAACAAACCCCCTCGAGGTAGGGGTAAAAAGCCTCGCTAATATATATAAGCACGGCGCCTCCACCCTTACAATATCATACGTATTCACACACACACACATACCATATCTCGCTCCCATCCCACCCTCTTGTCGGTTGGCCAACCGGTCCTCTTCGCGTCCGTCGTGGTCAGACCGCTGGGGATCGCCACCGACCGAACTTCGTCCGTCGTTGCTCGTCGCGGTCCGATCGCAGAGATCGCCACGCACCGAGTTCTCGTTGCTGGGCTTCTTGGCGGTATCACACGCGCCCAGGGGGGTGGTTGGATCGTCTTGATCCAGCCACGGCTCTCCTACACAATCGCCGTACTTCGTCGCGGTATCACACGCACTTGGGGGGGGGGGGTGGTTGGATCGTCTCGATCCAGCCACTCTTCTCCCTTTTCCTCTCTCTCCTCCTTCGGCACTCGTTGCTCACTCGTCACACCCGTTCACTCGTGTCTCACCCTCGTACGCGTCGTTGGAGGTCGTCCCTCGTCCCCTCTTTCGGGCCCGGTGGTGCAAGACTATCCTCGACTATCTTCCCACGCATTTTCCCGGCCCCTTCTTACTTCCTTTTTTCCCTCTTACTTCCCTTCCAGCGGCGCTTTCTCTTACGCCGCCGCCGCCCGCCATTCATGCATATCCCGGACCATTTTGGTCCGAAGAATTATATAACATTACATTATTTCAATTTTTGAATTTTATAATTCACTACACTCAATGAGAATTAGAATGAATAACAATTCAATATTATTATATCTACTCATTAGTTTTAGAAAAATTCAGTCGTTAATTTAAGTTACTCACAATTTTTTTATTTAAATCCGTATTGTTAATTTAAAGCATATGAAATAAAAAGAAGATTTTCTTCTATATAAAACGAATTTTTTTATTGTAGTTTAAAAAAGTACGACTTACCTTCCTAAATCTTGGTCTGACCCAAAGCTATTCTCGTGAGGTAAAATTAGCGCATTGTTTCCCCATTCGTTCCTACTGCAAATTTTGAGTCCCGCATACATGCAGTCCCAATTTTACGCGGTTTTTTAAATTCTTATAAAATTAGCCCAAATAAATATCACGAATTTAAAGACTTATAAAATAAAAAAAGGAGTATTAAATATAAAGCTGATAAAAAATATTCGATATGCCAACAATTTATCTGTGTCTAATATAAATTTTTAACGTAAAATATAATAATTACTTTTGCTATCTTGTAAGTAATGCAAACAAATTAATTTAAAGAAAATAAATTATGAAAGTTCACGTACATTGTTAATCGTTTTAGACATTTCCTCAAATATTATAAGTTTTTATCTTTAAAAATTCCCTAGGATCTATATAGACATTTATAAATTATTCATATATCCTAAACTATTTAAATATGTATATAAGAGAAGTTTTTGAATTATACATAAAATTATTATTACTCGATACATACCTTTAATATCTTTATAGTTCTTTAGAATTCATTTTACAAAAAGTTTATAAATAATTCTTTGTTATGAATGGAAAGAAACAGTTTTTTTTTTAATATTGAATAGAAATACGGATAATAGTTTAATAATAATATTATAATAACATTTAATACTTTTATATTTTATTATTTTATCTTTTAATTTTTTAAATATACATTGTATTCTTTATATATATTATTTAGTCGTGTTTGTGTTTTCCATGTTATTTTAATACGAATTTAATTATTATTACAATTATTTAAGCGCATAATGTAAAATTATATAAAACTATATGTATATATACATTTGTTAATTACTTGAGAAATCTATATACAACATATATTTAATTAAAAGGAACTGTTATTCAGTAATTACAAAGAGTATTTAATTTGAAATCAAACAGTTTATTTATTTTATTTTCTACATATTACACCAACTGCCTATCATGTAAATATAATTTTTTACTACATTAAATTTAGATATTCTCAAAACAAATATTTTAATATATTAAAAATATCGATATGAAAACATATATTATATATTTTTTCTGAAAAAAAACGAAGTTATTTATAACTTAAGTATTAAGTTTTTGTTATCTCATTTTTATTTATTATTCATATACGTTTCGGAATTATATATAATATATACATAAAATATAAAAACTTTTGAATTCTGTATCGAATTATCTAATGGTATAATTGGTTACATTAAAAAAATGTGTCTAGATTTTTTGTATATTTTATCAATTACAAGAAAAGTCATAAATAAATTATTTTCAGAATTAAGTATTTCTAGAAGCCTCTAATTAATTTATATATGCTTATTTATTTATATTATATTATTTGGTACTCTCTGTCTATTTTCTATTTGGTAAATCACGTGTTACTTTATGTATTTCATTTAAGGACTGACAGGGTTTAGAAATGCAAAAATTTCTTTGATCAATTTAGTTTTAGTTATATTTTTCTCATTAGTCTGCTTAATTCTCTGTTCATTTGATTGTTTCATTTTATTTTCTTAAGTGAATTTTCCTACATATATATAAATGTCATTAACAAAATGTATCTATTTAGCTCTAAATATAGAATTTTGAATACAAGGTAATAATGTCTTATTGCTGGAAAATCCTATGACGACTCTTAAACTTATAGAAGATAGTATAATTTTTTCATCTATACAATGATGTAGCAAGCTATTATAGTAGCTTTACATTACAATTACAAAGATTTACAATACTTTCTAATTTGGCATCCGTTGCATAGTCCTTATAATACTTTTGGCGTACCATGAAGGTATACAAATATTCATTCGGCCATCATTGCCAGAAATGATAATGTTTGTTTTATTTGTTGCTATAAGAATAACTTCCTGGTAAGCATTGTAGTTGAGTCGTGCTCAGGAATTGTAATAAGTACTTCGTCTACGATATAATGCGCAGGGGTCAAAGCGTTTAGGTCATGGAGTTCATACGTAAATAAACAATTTTCTATAATTCTAAAAATGTGATTCTTGAATGATTTTGTGATCAAACCTCCAAAGTGTAGATATTGCTGGGGAGACAAAATGTCCTTGTATATATTCATTAGCGAGCACGTTTCTAATTTTATTGTCCTGTCCACTGTCTAATTTTATGTCTGTCAATGAAAAAAACTTATAAATTTAAGTTATTTCGCGGCTTATATAATTTTTCACATTGCCCAAGTACACATCACTGGGTTTTCCTGCATGTGCAATAAAACGCTTAAAAGTTAATAAAGCCTCGATACTTAAGTTATAACATTTTAACCCTATCCCGATTCGAATATATATTATCTCTATCATCGTCGTTGTCTTAGACAGACCCCATCTTATAATAGACAGTATTTTTTATTCATCTATACAATGATTTGATGTACAATGATATCTATACAATTATTTAGCAAGCTATATAACATATGGGAATCGACACTTAGTTTTACAGAATTATTTGGTTTTAATGACACCGCCAGGAATTTGTAAAAAATCATTTAACTTAACTCAGGCAGTATCTTGTCAACAAGGATCATAGTTCCTTATATTTAATTCAATTTTTAGTATTATAATTGATTACTTTTAAAACGATACGACTTTAATACAATATTTTTTCTACTTACCTAGCCTTTTCCCTTATATAATAGTTAAATTAATTAGCACTTCACGAATTAGCATTATGATTATAGCTGACGTAGAACTATCCTAATTAAATCATTTAAATAATCATTAAATCATTAGGTTAAAATGGAAGGAAACATTATATTAAAGAGTCTTCAAAAACTCCTCTTTTTCTGAGATTCTCTTGTATTGGTGAACTGTAAAATAAAATTGTCATATTATTATTTTTAGCTGAAATTTTATCGATATTTTAGTTTTAAATGATTGTAGTTTATATTTTACATCTATGACACAGACATATCAAACTTTAAACTATGATGGTACCACAAAAGTAGAATCTACTTAAAAATAATGATGAGAATATTATTAGAATCATTTATGAATATAGCAAATGTAAAATAAATAGAAAGTCTACAAACAAGCACATTTTTTAAATCATTGTCCGTTGATATTTCCTTATGAATGTTATTTAAAAAATTAAGTTTTTAGATATTTTCAATTGTCAATTCCTAATTAATGGATTTTAAAAATTCATTTTGAGGATGAAACTAATATTAAAAAAAAACAATAATAAAAATTAATTTAAAAAATTGGTGTAAATAATTTTCGTAACTTCAATAATAAATTGATATTTCGTTAAATATTTTTTTATTTTATTTTTCAATAGGGACCAATGTATCAGTCTTCAGTTTATCAGCTTTGTGCTTTCTTATGTTTACCTTTCCTTTTCATTATTTATTTTTTATATCTAAATACTTATTTGCCGTACTTGTATTACTTTAATTTATGTGTCACGGCTTGCAATTAGGTAGGCTTTACTTATACTAATTATTTATAGCTTACCTAAGTGTTGATAAATAATTTGATATTTCTATGTGGTACAATAATTTTTTGGTTTTTAGATTATAATATTCATATTAAAATTTAAACATTAATATTTAAAAATATTTGCATCTATTTCTTTTTTTGTGTATGTGCGCTTAACAGGGAATGTATGAAATGTAGAGGCGATTATTCTATAAAAAATTGATTTATTATTTACTTGGTAGTATTATATCTATTAGAACTAGGTTTTTATGAGCATAATTTAAGACAAAAATTTCAAGTTATCATTTATTATAGAATATTGTAGAATTTATTGCAAAATGAAAAAGTAAAATTCCAGTTATTTGTGTTTTATGTATTAAAATATTTATTAAATTTTAATATATTTGTTTGTCTAATAGGGCATTTTATTATTGATTTTTATAGTTACAGTTATAGTTACAGACAATTACAGTTCGGCTAACTGTAGCCTGTTTATGTTAACACGAATGCACGCTGGCTAATTATACTTTTTAAAAAATATAAATCGCTTGAGTCAAGTAAAAAATAAGAGCTTCACAAATTACAAACACAAAGCTTCTTTATTATTTTAAGGCTAGATTTAAGCTTTCTCACATGTACTACGTATAATAATTAAGGACACATAGAGTTGTCTGAATTAAAAATTCTCTTCTATTAGGGATATTTTTACTAGGTCTAATAACCCAATGAGATAATATTGCCTTATATTTATGTAACGGATTGCTGTGGATATTTAAATTATTCCGATAATCCCAGAGTTTTGGTTGACGAAGTTCAATTAATTTATACTCAATTCCTGGGTTTTCGACATCACTCGTTAGTCGATACTTACTCATTACATATGTTTATTGAAGTATACATTAATACAAGATTATCATAAACTTCTGCTTATTATAGATAAATTATAATAAAATTCTTGGTTATAATAATAATATTAATTAAAAATTGTTTACAATATCGAGAATAAACGTCTTATAGTAATCAACAGTACAATGTATATTTACTTTATCAGGGTGAAACTGTTGTTCTTGGAAAATTCCACTGCTGACACCAATAATTTGATTATTATATATAATTGGATCACCACTGTCACCCTAAAAATAGTAAACGTTTGTAAAATAATATTTAAATCCAATATATCATAAATTTTTATATTATTATATGAATATAAAATTTTTATAAAATATAATTTTTTATAAAATATTAGCAACTTATTATTTTGTATAATTTAAAATATTTCGATTCAATTATATTTGGATAATTTGATATGTTTTATTGGTACAGTTGACTATTTAAATAGAGAATATTTTATGTATAAACAAATTTTTATAATGATTAATAAAGGAAATAATTTTGCCTTCTCATTTTTATTCTAATTTTTAATTTCATTTTTATTCATTTAAAACTTATTAATATACTTGCATAAAATATAAAACTGACATGACTTAACAAAATAAATGGAGTAGCGGCAGTGCAAAACATTCTGGAATGAATTTTTACTCTTCGTCCTTGTTGTCTTGCTAATCGTTCTGAGCATTCTTGGTACGATAAAATTTTTAAGCGGGCCGAGTCCATAATTACTGGGATATCACCAGTTCTTCTTGTACCCCATCCAGCTATGGAAACTTCTAATCCAATTAAATCATTTATCGTTTGGTTCGAAAAAGGTATAGGCCTGATTGAAGCTGATACAGTACCACTTAGCTATAAGCGTATATTTATGAATTAAATTTTTATAATATACAGTAATAAATTGTAGAAAATATAAATTCTTTTAATTTTCTTTTAAATTTATTCTATCGAATCGATTGATTTTGAATGATCAAATAACATTTAAAACATTAAATCAATAAGTCTAAGTTGTGCAATATTTATATATAAACTTTAAAAATTAACATTTTATGCTGAGGTAAAGTTTTTTGAATCTATTCAGTTTTTTTTAACATATTAGACCATTAAACGTAATAAAAAATTCATGCAATATATTCTGATAATTAAATATCTTAAAAAAATATGAATATATTGTCTATTTTAAAAATTCTTTAAAGAAATGGTACTCATTAATCAAAATTAACTATAACCAACCAACTTCGTGACGTTCGACGTTATTTTCCGTGAGTTGCCCATTCAAGTGTTTGTATTTTTAAAACAATAAGTAGTCAAGAGTAAAATATAAAACTTTACCCTTATGACAGCAATGTCATTTGTTTTCACTTCATTAGGAATCTCTAAATGCTCAGCCCACGTATCGTATGATATCCACCAATCAATGTTGTATCTTTCACCTCTTCTATAATCATTTGATCCTAATGAAACTTGAAGATTAGATATTGCTTCATGAATCATACAATGTTCTGCAGTTAAAGCATCATGTGACGTGATGATTGTTGCAGTACAGAAACGTGATATTTGTCTAGGTTGAGAAGGGTTAATTTTTATGAGTGCTCCAATATAAGGAAATTCTCTGAATCTGGCTGGTCTAATATTTTGTCCGATCAGGGATTTTGCACTTGTTAGTTCACATTGATTATCTAAAAAGCAAAATTATTTTTTAATAATAATAGAAGTTAATACTTAAAATTTTAAATGCACAAAAGTATTTTTAACTTACAAATTATTATAGTTATAGTTAAAATTATATATAAATTCAGCTGCATACTAAAAAAAAATATTTAAACAGTAAAAAAGGGGTAAAATGGTTAGTATAATAATTCTATTTGCTTATTTTAATATAGTTAAATGCTTGTTACAAATGCAAATCACAGTCGATAATAAAATAAAAATCTAATTAAAAAAATAGATAAGATTAAATAAGGTTGTGATATTGAAATTTATAAATTTTGGGTAATAGTAATTAATATTAAAATTTATAATAATTAGTAATAATTAGTAGTAATAAAAGTAATAATTAATATTAAAGCAAGTATTAGTGATATGAACAATTAATAAACTATTAAATTTGAGTTTCATTTATTACGGAATATTTTTTTTTTCTATGTAATACAGTTATAAAATACATTCGTCACTATGCTTTTTTTATTAAAGCGAACTTTTCACTGTATTAAAAATATTATTTAAACTAAAAATAAATATTTACACATTAAGAAATATAAATTAATGATTATAAATTATTGTAATTATTATTATATTATTTTTAAATTTTATTATTTTTATCATTAAATTATAATATATTTCCATGTTGAACTATATGTAAATATTCTAAAAATTGTCTTTACAATACAATATATACGTTATTGAAAAATAATCATTTTAACGATTCTGCAAGATTTTACTTTTAATATAATAAATCGTGCAGTATCTCAATATAAAAAATTTTAAGCTCTCAAATGGCTACACCTTGATAGTATTTAAAAGCGATTTATAACAAAAATCTATTCGTCTTGTTTTTTTCGATCTTTTCATTCAGATTGTAAAAAAGAGACTTTAATGCGCGGAAGTAAAAAAATAGCACTATCGCCAAAAATATAACGGTATCAAAAGCTGTTTAAGTTTTTAGAAAACTTTAATTAGTGAATGATCAGTATTTATAGATATACCTTTTAATTTAAGATATAATATTGTAACGGCTTAGCTAAGAGGCCCGCGTAACTTTATATGTATTTTTAATCGCAATAAGACGAGTCATATTACGGGCAAGCGGCGCGCCAATATCAGAATAAGATAAACACATAAACCAATATCGGCTATCATTCAGAAAGGAAATATATCGTGCTGCTAATTAAGCTGCATACGATCGTATGTTCACGACCTTTAAAAAAAATTGACGCAAAGTAAAACGTTGTAAGGGAACTAAATAGATTGTATATTGACGTCCTTTAATTGGGTCTAATACCTCCTGTAGTACGATTATTCATATGAAAACATTCAGTAATTCGTCATTCAACCATAATCGAAAGGTAATGATTGCACACACACACACATATATTTAAAAATGTCAAATTGTAATATCAACCGCAAATCGCTGCAATATGAACTCGAATTACCATCGTTTATTAACAAGAAAAAAAATTGTAATTCACCACGTTATTTAGAATTAATATACTAATGTAATCTTTTGTACTCAATTTATCTTATTAATAAATAATTATTTAAATCAATTTCTTTTTTTTGTGAATTTGATTATTTTGTTTGTGGAAAATAATTACCACGTTTTTCTCGTGCTATTGTGCTAAAGTCCGTAGGCACAAAACGGAGAAGACCGCGTCCGACAATTTTAAACTTTATTTATAATCAGTTTCGATCATAACAATTTGTTTAGAAGTTTGAAAAAGTTTGATTTTTATTTACTGTTTTCATAAATATATTATATGCTAATTTATGATAATTAATTATCTTTATATAACAAATTATTTTTAATCTATATCCTGAGTTAGTAAAAAATATATTGAAAAAAGTAAAAATTTATGAAAAAACGGGTTTAAAATAATTAATAATAATTTGATTACATTTTGATTTAATGATTAATATATGTAGATGTATTAATTACATTTCGAAAGTACTGAAATTTTTTTTATGCATACTTATGAATTTTTTAACAAAAATTAAACAATATTGCATTGATACTTAAATAAAAAAATCAACTAATTTTAAAACATAAAAGTTAAAAATTAAAAATCTTCTATAAATTACAAAAAGTTTTAAAGATATACATAAATTTTTCATTAATCAATAATGTTGCAATTTAATAATAATTAATTGACATTTGTAGATGAATAAAATTTTGCATATATCTTCTATTTAACATCTTATACATAATAATATAAGCAATATGGAGAAAATCATTGCAAAATATTTATAATATAATTTAAATGTAAATAATTAATTATTACTATAAGAGATATTTTATGAAATTGTTCTCAAATATATTTTATATTCAAAGTAGAATAATTATAAAAAGTTATTCCAGCTTCAAGAGGAATTATATATGAAATTACAATGTTATTATTAAAAACAAATAAAAAAAGGTAAAGTACTGATTTTTTCTTTTTTAAAAACTGTAGTCAATTTTAAACATGACATTCTTCAGAAATATCAAAACTTTAACAAGAGAAACAAAAAACAATGGGTAATTCAACGATTAACTTTGAATTAAATAATAAATTTAATTAAAATTTTTTAATAAAAGACTGTAATATGTTTGGTTAAATATGATAGCTGAAAAATAAATAATAAATTTTATAGTAACAACAACACTGGATAATGATTTAGGTGAAGATTTGAAACAACTTTACAGGCATTTTTCCAAGTTTCTCAATAGATATTTAAAATTGTATTATTATTAACCAACTACTGTTGAAAAAAATTAAAAAACTTAAGACTATTAATTAGATTTAAGATAATGTCGTTACCACCTGATGTTCATCATTAGGAAGTTTTGAAATTTTAAAATAGACAACTGTTAAGAAAAGATTTTTGTATTTATTAATTAATTTCTTCTTATATTAGTTTACTCCCACTATATAAATCTTAAAACTTTATCGGTGCCAACTGCAGATTAGTACAACTTTTAATATTTATCCTAAAAAATATACTTTAAATAATATATCACATTGAGGCTACAATATAATCTTTTTTACTTATTCCATATTTAAAAACTCGACTTACTTTTTGATTATTTAGGATCATATTAGCAGTTAGTATGTATCCTATACAATTAAAACATTATATATGCAACTAGTTTTTCTGTAAAAATAATATATTAGCTCAAAATTTTTTTATAAAAATTTATATTTTTTTTAATGACTCATTTATAAATTTTAGAATTGATAGCAAAGATAATATTTTATTTTCGTAAATATTTTTCATCACATATAATTTTTCATTTTTAATGATTATAGAACAATATTACAAAAATATAAAAAATAGTATATATTAAAAAAAGTATTTATATTGATTTTTTTGTACCTTTATAATGTATAGTATATTAGAGAAAATTTGTACTCTACTACGCAGGATCAATTTAAATTACATAATATTTAAAAATATACATCTACCAATTGAAAAAGAAAGAGAAAGATTTGGGATTAAGTACATAGTATAAATAATACAAGTTTGTGTAATGTAAATTTCTTTAATTTTGTCCATTTTATTTTTCATACATCTATTTCTTTAAAAGCAGATTATTTGTCTTAAAATTGATTAAAATATAATGTAAAATGTAAGATAAGTTAAAAAATTAAAAAACTTTTAAATAAGATTAAAATTTAATAGTTTTTTCTTGTTAATTTATAAAATATGAAGATATAATAAATCTTATATAATCTTATTTCATGTTTTACATATACATAAACGTTTAAACATATCATATATGAGCCGCATTTTACAAGTGTAAACAAGTTTTTTATAAAGTAAAATTAAGTTTGTAGTTTATATGAATTCAAAATTATCTAAAAATATTCCAAACTACTAAAATAATTTTAATGCACAGGTCCAGTTTAATATTTATGATACCCATAGAAACTACACGATTAAAACGTTAAAATAAAAAATTGGTGAAAGATTGTTGATTGATCCTTTTGAAAAAATTTTTAAATATTTAATAGTATTTGTACAAAAATTTTACAATTAACAGTTGCAAAATATATTATTAACAAAAGATTTATACTTGTTTATGTATGAACGAAAAATTATCAACTATTCAGAATTTTGATTTTTCGAGTGATCACAAAGTTTAAAAAACAATAATAATTTTTTATGCAATAAATATGGTGTGTTTAAATAATAAGAAGTTTACCATAATTAAAAATATTAGATACCTTCATATAAACTTTTTTTGTAAAAAATTTTAATGTTGGTAGGAAACTTGTATCACTTATTTATTGTACATTTGCGGTTTATATCTGGCTGTCTCCAAAAAGTAAACAGAATAAAAATATTTGTTTTTTATAATTAAATTTAATCTATTTAGTATTATTAAGGTCTTTTTTCAAACAATTTTTTTTTATTAACATAAATAATTTTATAAAATATCACAAAATATTACAAATTTTTACAGCAAAACTTATTTAAACTTTAAAATTTCTGTTTTAAAGTTTTTAATTAACTTTTTAGTAAATAAATTTTATTACTAATTTAAAAATTCTATGTTATATTAATTAATTTTTTTAATTTAGTAAATTTCATTGTTTTATATATTTTACTGGCTTTAATTGATTTTACGGTTTTTGTTGGCTTAAGTTATATTTTACTAATTCAACTTTAAAGCTTAACTAAATTAAAAAAAAAATAGATAAAGAAACAACCAGGAATATACACCCGTTCTCTTTACTTGAGCTGTGATAATAATTTTATTATTAAATTACACTGTAAGGGGGTAAGTAATTGACTTCTACAATTTATGGTATTAAAATAGCGGTATTCTAATAGTGCAAACTTTCTAGCATGTTTTAAAAAATAAAGTGAGTAATACACGAAAAAAAATTATAGAGTAGAATTAATTTTTACGATCTCATAATAATAAAAAAATCTGTCGCTAAAAAAGGAAAATTTTTTGCTAGCCTAATACAATGATAACTTAACATAAGGTAAGTACTCTTAACGGTGTTAAAAAATCTTTTACCGGTAATTTGTAATACAGGTCTAATCAGTAGAAATGGGCATACATTTCTCCGGATGCGGTATTGCTTATTACTTGTCCTGTCTGTTAAGATTGTCATAGACATTAAATTTTATTCCAAAGGTATTCAGTGAAAGAACCTGGTTAGCTACCATACACTCAATAGATAATACACAGTTCGTTTAAACAATCTATCAAACATCATCATGCAAACTCATCGAAATCGTTTTCTCGTAACATGTACGATCCGTTGCAAAAAATCAGTTCAATTAAATATATATTTGTACACTTTTTGCGAATTTTTTTATAAAATAATTTGTTATAAAATAAAATTTATATAGTAAAGTTATAAAATAAAAAAAATGAAAAAAATTGTGACTTGCAATTTTTTAGGCCATCGGTGAGTCTTCCAAGATATAAATATATGTAAATAATAAATGTAATAAATTTGGTCAAATATAATAATAGGAATAATTGATGTTATAAAATGTCTCCTTCAATCTTTAAATTTATATAAAGATTATATAAAAAGATTTTAAAAAAATTATATATATATATGTAATATATATATATTGTAGCTAATTTTTACTTTTACTTACTTACTTTTACTAAGTTAAATTGTTACACAAAGGAAAAATAGAAATAGATTTTTATGTGAGGGTTATTATTATTATTATTATCAAATATCGCGAGTGGGTCCTGTGATGTTGATAAAGCCGTGGATGCATGGGTACTCCCTTTGGCATTTATCAGTTGCTGCACGCTCTCTACCACTCCACCTCCCAAACTAAGAAACTCACGGAGTATCTAGGCTGCAACTCCTCAGGTTCTAGAATGGAACCCCGAAGAGATGCCTCCTTTTATCGAGCAGTACCGGGCAGCTGCATAGGTGTCTAGAAGTTTCCTCCTCCCCACAGTCATACCTACAGAACGGGTCTGTCATCATTTCCATTCTGTATTTATGGGCTCCGAAACTGCCGTGACCCGTAAGTATAACCTTGACCCAGCTTGATGCATTCTGTGCAATCACAAAGACTTTAGTTTGTCACATGTGACTGCCTCGTCCTAAGTTCGGCTAGCCTCATCGATTATTCATTGTCGCACCACCTCTTTGATGCGGCTCTGTACAATCCGACTGTCAGTTTCGATCCTATAAAGCTGCTGTTAGTAGTCTGCTTAGCTAGGGTGTACGCCATGATGTTCCTCTTTACGCCACTGTCAGCGGGGACTTAGTTTTACCCGAGAGGGATATGGAGGGATGAGTTTGGCTCGTCACAATTTATGCTTTCTTAACATTCTCAGTATTAAAATTTTATTTTCTTAGAGAAATATTTTATGCTTATCTTGATATTATGCTCTTTTAAAATCAAAATATTTACATCACAAACAAAGTTTTCTTTTAGTCAGACACCGAATATGATATAACTTAATTATGATATATTTAATTACATCCATTTAATATTTATGAAACTATATGAACAAATTTTAATGTGCAAATTTAAAATCAATTGTTTTTATTGCAATTACAAATTCATCAGAAGAAACATTACATAGAATGTAGTATAAAAATTATTCTTAAAGTCTTGAAAATCTAACATTTTTAGTCTTGAATAAAAATTATTCCGAAAATCTAAATACATTGTTATGTACAAAATAATTAGCTAGTTTCAAAAGTCTTTTGAAATAAGAATCAAATTAGTTACGATTACATTTATTATAGATAAAAAAACATTATAAAATTTCTATAATTCGCTTTTTTTTTAATTTACTTTTTATTATACGTGGTATTTTTCTATTAAATTTTTTTTATTTTTATAAAGTATTAGAATAGATAAGTTTATTTACATACATTAAAATTTCACAATTATTTTTAATAATCTTACTCTATAATGTCATTAAACTCAAATAGCTTTGTATGTTAGCATAAGCCGATATTCGAATCGCTTATGTAAAATATTTAATTATTTTTTACGATATTTTAATATCTATCTTACGAGTAAAATTATTTTGTTGATTCTACGTTCATAATTTAATTCTAAGATTCTAGTTTAAATTTAATTTAATTTTAATTAATTTGTTTTAATCTGTAGACGTAAATGATTTTAAACATAATATATATTTTAGTTTACTACAAACACACATGATTCTACATATAAGTTTGAATACATTTTAAAAATATTTTATAAAAAATTATTAAATTAAAAATTAGTTTACAGGTCATCTGAATATTTTGTTAATATAATTAATATTTTTTAATTAAAGATTGCGGTATACTGTCCCTTAATAATAAATTTAATTTAATCGTCATATTGTCAAATTTTACGAAATATATTGATCATAATATACAATTGTTTTTAAATTAAAAAAAGCTAATTACTTTAATTATTTTTAATTTTTATTATGTAATTTCATTAGATATTTTTTAACTTTTTTAAATATATGTTTTTAGTTTAAATTATAAAAACTATTATTGTGTGATATTTTATTTTTTATTTTTTAAGAAATTGGTTTACTATTAGAAGTAAAGTTATAATTTTTTGGTAATCTTAAGTTAAACTTTAGTTAAAAAAATTAGTTTTATGGAAAATAACAGTTATATAATACGTTTAATACGCTTCTTTAAACACTATAACAACGTAACGTTATTAAAACAAGTAAATATTAAAAAATTAATTATATCATTTGAAATATCTTTAAATTTACATGTCTTTTATTTATTATTGAAGGAATAAATATATGCTACAATAGGATTGAATCTTATATTAGTTCAAATGTTCTAGTATTCTAAAATTTAAAAGGAATATTAATATGTTGATTTTAGAAAAATAATATTTCCAATTAAATTAAAGTTTATATTAAATAAAATTTCATTTTTTAAAACACTGATTCACAGCTTACATGTATTTTTTTAAAATCAGAGTTCCTGTAAAAATGATATAATATGATAATATATTATGATATAATGATGAGATAATATAATATGGTATATGTTATATAATTCAAAGAAATCGATGTTGTATTATTTAACTTAAAGCTACGTATAACCTTGAAATATTTCATTATATTTTTCATATTGTGACGTAGGTGTCTTCGTCCGTGGTGCAAGGGGGGGAAGAGTAGTACTAGGACGGAGCTCGCCGGCTCCATGGTTCGGTGGGATTTGGGATATCGGGGTAAATGAGGGAAGAGCAAAGACATAATTAAAATAAAAAAATAAAAAATTTAATTAAATTTGACCATGATTCCTCGGGGTGACTGCGCCTTTTTATTAAATCTAAAAAAAATACAAACGAAAATTTACACGATCATTCTTTCGCTTCGTGAGCACGCGTGGCGACGCAGATAGAAGTCTCCGCTCGTTCTTGACGACAGCTGACTTCGCTAGCCAGATGCTCGGAAGGTTTATTAACTATCAATATTGGTGAAGGCATAAGAATCACGCGGCCAAAATAAGAGTAAAGCCCGAAAGGAAAAAAAACAATAGTTGGAAAGAAAAACAAAATACCGGTGTCTACGCGATACACTTTTGGCCTTCACTAAGCCGCGGCAGTAGGGCGAGGTCTTACTTGCTCGGCGCTCGTGGTCTAGGACCTTGCTTTGCCTGAGATACTGTGAATCCCGCTATTGCTTTTGATTCCTTCGTTTCCACAACAATGCTGGGAGGACAGGGGAGTCTTTTTCGCCGATCCGCGCTACAAATATAACAAACGTCACTATAAATTATCGATCCTGAGAGATAAGAGTTGAAAATGGATTGTGACTATGTACTACAAAGTGCACTCGGCATAGATTTAGATGAAGTTCAAGTATAATTGTTTTACAATAATATTGCAATTGATAAATAATATTCCTTAATTATTTTTATAGTATTTTATATAAAAGATTGATTATAAAAATGAATATAAAAAATTAGGAAATATATTCTTTTATACCGAGGGAATTACTTTTGTGCTAGATGTAAGATCCCAAGAGAAGATTTCCAGCTTAAAAACCAGATTAAAATTAAAGATCATTCTAGAATCAATCATATATAATATACAAACAGCGGTAAGGATCTTTTAAAACCAGAACGAAAACACACAGGAACTAAGTTGTCATACACAGCATGTTACACTATTTCCTTTAATAAATCATCGATGTGGAAGACGTATAAAGAAAGTTTCAATTGCCAATCATAATTTTATATTAATACATATTTTATTTCTAAGCCTTAAAACAGAATCATATAATGTTCCTTATAGAAAAGGCAGTGCTTGTTTGAAAATTAGATGGAAAAGATTAAGACGAAGCCTAAGGAAAAGTACTTATACAATTAAATAAAAATGTAGCAAATACTTTAACAGGAATATGAAATATTTTTTTCACCTAAGGGATCATGCATATACTCATTAATAAAATTTGCGTTTTTTTATTATACTTTTAACTTTTTTTTTGTGCTTTGCTACTTTTTAATGTATCAATTTTAAATGTCTTTCAGTTGGCATAGGATGAATTTTGTTCTACCTAAAGCTCTTACATAATGTTCACGTTGATGTTTTTTTTTCTCATTATGTCTGTCAAAGGTACATTTTTTCTTACCTTATTCACACGTATCTGATGGACTGTAACGCTTTTCAGAATTGTTATATCTTTGACGTTTGCTTCAAATGAAATTAGTCTAAAGTTATAATATTTCATACCTATGATTGTCCATATAATTTAACAATTTGTTTGCATTATTTGCATATATGTTGATCATGTTTTGTTGAAATTTTGAGTTAAAGTATGTGCTTTTGACAATATACAATTTTTTTTGTATTTCTTCTTAAAGAGCAAAACTGTCAGTACAACTCCCATTATTGGTGCCTGCTCACAATCTGTAAAAGAGATTATCTTGATTTACAGTATATGACAGCAATGCTACTTTTGTTAACAAAGTGGAAATTTTATACTGCATATTAGATATTTATATTTGATTTAAAACTTTTATTGTATTAACATGATTGAAAGTTCATAGTAAAGTAAGATTGATAGTAAAAATTAAAACAGCTGATTTTTTATTTTTTATTCATAATTTAGATAATCAGAAAATTTGAATAATAATAAGTACAATATTGAATACAAGAACAGTAAAATACTTAAATTTTAAGTCATAATGTTTAGTAGCAGAAGTTAATATACTTTATGGAAACACTAAATTCGAGCTACATCACAAAAATGCAAATATAATTGTGACAAACCAAACTCGACCCGGAGCGAAATATATGGTAATGAGGGAAAACGATAAAAATTCGTCCCGTTACGGAATTGGTGGCGGGAGATGACGAACGCGAGAAATGCGCGACCCGAGTTTTGAACTGTCGCGTAACGGAGCTTTGAATTTGTCGCAAATAGACAATAGTTGTGAATTGTAAGATAATTGTTTAAAGCAACTTCTTATTAAGTGAAAACGGCATTACCAAGGATGGCGAATGTACGGGTCAATGGAGTTCAGAGTGCGCGCAGAGTTTCTGAAAGGGTTAGAGGTAGAAGACATCCTGTCAAAAAGGATTGGCGAGCTGCTCCCCTCTCTCTTTTACCAGCATTGTGGTAGAGCCGAGGGTAATAACAACAGGTAGTAGTTACTTGGACAACAGCGAGCTATCGAGGCATAAAACGTCTGCCGCCGGAGCAGCGAAAGATCTTCAGATAAGATCGCCTCCACCCTACTTCTTGTACGTAGTTTTTGTTTGTACGTTTGAATTCTTATTTTTCTCGACCCATTAGCTAGAGTGGGTAAAGAAGTGTCACGCAATTTTATTTTAATTAAAAACATTATTAATTATGGGTTAATTACATATTTAATTAACCCATCAGTTAATATCGAAATTAATTCACGCGTCGACCAACACCTCACCCCAAGCGCTACCAAGATCGTGAGATTTTTTCTCTTTCTTTTTCTTTCGTTCTCCCAGATACGAGAACCATAATAAAATCGATTGTAACATAATCAAATTACTGGCGGCAATAGCGCAAACTATTTATTTATTTTTTAAAAAGTAGTCATTATTATTCATTGTGTAAACATTTTTTTTTTAAGAAAATTCCCGCCGACAACCAAATGAAAATAAGAATTAAAATCATTTTTTTTTTATTAATTTATTCCGTCTATCCGAATCCTATAGCCAAAAATCTCTATTTTAGCACTCTATTCCCCCTTAACTGTACCGCGGGTGAAAGCAACCACATCATATACGTTTTAAAAGATAATTTGAAAGAAGAATTTAAAACATTCGGCGATTTTCTCAAATAAATGTTCTACAAAATGATTTTAATTTAGTTCAATTTATCAGTTCGTCTTTCAACGTATTTAAAATTATTTCGAAAAACTAACGCGTTTTTTAATTAGCAATGTTAAAATTAAGTTTAATTAAAAGGAAAAAACGCTATAAATCATCTGTTATAATCTTATCAATTAACCTCTAAAATAACATAAATTGAACCTTGAACTTCATGAAGTTGCAAGTCTCATAATTACATACTATTATCTGCTTACTTTCGTTTGTTGTAAATACTTGTAGATTTTCATTTTTTAAATACATATGAGAAAAGGGTTTTACAACTTTTATATTGTTACGAGTTGCATTTGTTTAAGATAATGTGTATATATCTTAAATATTTTATCGTTCATACTGTAAAAATCAATGAAATATCTATATTAATTTTCGATGGATTTCGTACGTACACTCATTTTTGGCTTCCAATATAGATTGATTTTTATCTCTTCCATCTATAGGTGATTATTACATTTGAAGATATTCTCATTCTCACCAACCGTACAAAATTCCTTGGTTTAGTTTCGTTATTTAATTCTTTAGACTCCCATTTACATTTTCAATACGAAAAGGGAAATTAGCATCTGATAAGAAAAAAATAAAGTTGAAGGAAGGGAAGTGATCGTTGGGCGTCGGAGAGAGACTTGAAAGAGGAAAGTGAGTGTCTTCACAAGTACACTAGATGGGAGTGATTGACTGGGACAATCGTAAGTGTATACAGTTCTGGGAATGTTTCAGGAAAATTACGACCTTCGGTGCAGCGAGTCAACAGTGTGATATCCATGGTAGAATCGAAAAAAAGGGTTCGAGAAGCTCGTAAAGATCTCGTGCAAACTCCCCCAGGTAGAGCGTGTAATACCGTTGCCGGGAGACCGGATCTAGAGACGCACCGAATGGAGGAACTAACTTACTTTGACAATCCACAGCGGTGGAGTCACGGAGGCACGGTATAGGAGTTATGTGGTAGGAGCGAGTATAAGGTAAGAAGCTCTCTACTAATCGTAAGTTGTACCGCACGTATGTAGAATTATTGTTCATCGTTGCGAAATTGTAAAGCGTATGGGCTTTTTTTCCTATTATAGAAAACAGGGTAATTTTTATGCCTTTAAGCAAACAGTAAATATTATCAATAAAATCTGAATTAGTTAACTTTATTATACTTGTTGATTATTGAAGCCGTCCCTCCCGAAATCTCTTTCATCTTTTTTACATATTTATTGTAAAAATAATTTATTAACCTGATTAAAATTAGTAAAATCTCTCCAACAATTATACATATATTAATTAAATACTTTTTCTAATATTTTTTTCTTATAGATTGTAATTAGGATTTCATTTAAAGAGAATTTAAAAATTAAATTTTAAATTAAATATAAATTAAGTTTTTCTGTAAATAACAAATATTATATATTATTTTGTTATTTTAGACGTCTTCTAGTTTAAAAAAAATGAGTTATGTTGTATAGGTAAGTTTCATTAGCAAGTCAATTTGACCTTATGACGTACGACGCACAGTTTCCTCGGATGTACATATAGATTGTAGAAGATAAATAAGAACTTGGAAGTACATAAAAGAGAATTTACTTGCGTATTAAGATTAATGGACTGAGGCGAACCTCTCAACTGAACGATTGGATTATATTTTATTTTAGAGCTGGCTGCATGTACACTGCTACGCAACGGATTCGTACAATTAATTATTCTTAACATGATTGGTGGAGGAACGCAAAACTTTACCTCCGCAAGAAGAGGCTGAGTCGAAAAATAGAGTACCTGAACAGCTTTTAATATCAGCGATTATATGATTATATCATCTTGGGATTTTCCCCTAATTAGCGAGATATGGAAGCAGTTTGAACTTTCCTGCATGTTGCGACAAGAATTATTATACAAGTCTTAACATAATGCACATTGTATTACTTTTTTATTTGCAATTTTCTCTGTAAATAGTTATATTAACCAATAATTGTGTTTTTCATATTTTTTATTGTTAAAAACGAATGATCATTTCAAAAATATGAATTTGTTAAAAATGAAATAAATATAACACAAATAAACTACTTGATAAAATAAATTAACTTTATAAGCTTTCTTAAACCCGAGATATTAATTACATAGTGAAACTTTATTCTGAATATGAAATATCAAATTATATGTTTTTAAAAACTAGAATTAAAAGAAATAAAGGAAAAAATATTTCATGGTTCATTTGAAATAATTATTGCATTTGCTATATTTATTACAAATACTCTCAATTCTACACTGTTATACAAATTTAATAGAAACAATAAAAAAATAACAGCTAAATTATTTTAAAAAGTTGTATTTCATTTGTGCATTTTTATTATACCTTAAAGCTCTTTAAATTTAGTTGTTATTTTTAAAATCTAAAATAAAAGGAATATAATAGTCAATTGCAGAATGAAGATTTATTTTTCCCGGATGTAAAGGTTGTCCTTGATATAAACATGTACCAAATGTAATTGCCACAAGTGTATCATTATACAATAGAGGACCGCCACTATCACCCTGAAAATAATTTAGTATATAGAGTATATTTTTAATATTCTATAAAAAAATTTTTTTTATTTATATGACTATATTAAAAAGAAATATCATTTATATAATTTTTGGTAATTTACATTAGGCTAAATAATTCCAGTCTTGAAATAAATTTTTTTATTTCAGTAGGTTTCTATTGAATATTTTAATTTCCTGTTGTAAGTAATAATAATCATTTCCTTTCAAATCTAGACTAATTAATATAAATAGCTTTTTTCTTTAAAGGAAATTGAAGAAATTTATGTAATAAATACAAAATATAATTTATTACTGTAGTTAATTTATATAAATTTGTAAATAATGAATTTTTTTAATTTTACGCTTTTAACTTTGTCTTAATTAATTACACAATAGTAAATTACACACTAAACATAATAAATAAATGTCGAACGTCAATAAAGAATGTGTTATTATTAAGGTATTAAATATTGTAAAAATTTTGCAATTACAAAGGACATAGTATTAATCTTTGAAAGCTGGCGGTAAATAATTTACGGCGGTAATCATCAATATTTAAAGAATCATATTAGCTACATTTTTTTAATTTAAGGAACGTTACGTTATTTTATGAAGCAGAAAATTATTTGGTTTTGTTTATACTTACTTTATTGAAACTATAAATTAATTTATTACTATGTATCCAATATTTATTAAAAATAATTAATAAGACTGTTTACAAAAAAGTTTATTGCTTGAAATTCATGATGATAATAGGCTAACTATTGCTTTATAATACTTATAAAATATATTATAATACTTACGTAAGTTACTACTGCTGGTGGCATAGCAGAAGTACACAAAATATTTTCAAAAAACGGAACTCTTTTCCCGTGTATTTTTCTAACTCTTTTTTCGCAATCTTCGTTAGACCAGATCTTCAAATTGACTGTTTCCATTAGAATAGGAAGTAAAAATGTATTTGCACTACCCCAGCCGGATGCTATTACATCAAGTCCATACATTTCAGAAAACGTTAAACTTGAAATTGATATTGGTTTAATTTCATCATCTACTTCTTTATTCAACTATGATTGAAATTTATATAAGTAAGAGAAAGAAGATTATTCATATTTTAATATAATTAATATATAAATGTTTTTAGTAGCAACGAATTATATCTATACATATTTTAAGTAATGAATGTACAAAATTCAATGTAATATTTTTATATACTGTTAAATTATTATAATACATATCTTTACTGAAGATGCACTTTTTAAAAAGTTACTCAGAATTTTAAATTCTTTGTTAATTTTTAAAAAAGGGATTTTAAATACAAAATCACTTCATATTGATAATTTTTATACCTTTGCAATAGCAATGTCATGTTTTTGATGTTCAATGAGAACAATACTCTTTTCTGTCGACCATTGGACATATGATAACCATTGCACTATTTGGTGCCTAATACCGAGTCGAATATCAACTGATCCAATGATTACTCGAATATTATTTAGGTCTTTTTCAAATAAACAATGGGCAGCAGTTAAAATATTTCTTTTTGAAATAAGCACTCCTGTACAAAAGTGTTGTATTTCTAATTGTTTATACTCGTCATAATTAAATTTTGCAAGAGATATTATGAAAGGAAATTCATGCTCTCGGGATAACCTAACATTAATTCCAATCAATGCATTTAAAAAATGACATTGATTTCCTATAAAAAGAGTCCTTTATAAGGAAAATATTATCAAACGAATAATACATACATTGTAAAAAATAAACTTTTAATTACCAAGTAAAATGATGCATTGACCTAGAAAGAAGTACACATTCAGTCTCATGCTAAATATCTATATGTACAGAATTACATTTCAATTCATTAATATAGTAAATATAATACACTTTCATATAGAAAGATTTATATATATTTATGTTAAATACAGCCAGTAAAAAATTTAATTTTTAATTTATCTATTAATTTTATTCATTTAAAAAATTTTCGTTATATTATATCATTAAACTGATAACTTAAAAGCGTTTAATTTGTTACATTGGATTTGAATATTATTAATAAACGAGTTATATTAATAATCATATAATGAAAGTAATAATATTAAATACTATCAAATGTATAATTAAAAATGAATTTTAGATTACGCAAAACACATACCATAAAAACTAAATTTTTTCATTTTAAAAATAAAAGTTTTTGCCCGAAATTAGTAGTTCTCATAGTAATGACATTTTATAAATTATATGAAATAAATTTCAATTACCTTTAAAATAAGATAAATTTATTAAAGCAGATTTATTACTAATTTCTCTCTATAGAATCACATAGATAATATAAATATATTTAATTAGTATTCTTCAATAATTTCCTGACATAAATGATTACGTTTGCGACACTGTAAAATACAATTTATATTTAAATTAACATAATATACGAAGATAAAATCTTACAAAAACCAAGGATTTGTAAACGAGTATTGACAAAAAATACAAAAGTATAATTCCTAGATTAACAGTACTGTACATTATCATTATCAAAATAAATGTTATAGTCCACAGTACAAATTTTTGTAATAAACCATCTTTAGCAAACAATTGTAAAACACAAAAATAACATCGTACACATTATAAAATATATATTTTCATAAAAACCATTTACCAATTTCCTTAATTTTTCATTATATTTGATTAGTGAGATTATGATTTTTAGAATATTTTTTACTTTTACATAATATTTTTAAATGATTTCCTAATTTTTTTATTAGTATTTAAGTCTATATTTTTATTAAAAAGTCTTAACAATTTTCTTAATAATATACTCAATACAGTGATTAAGTCATTAGAAGTTTACGCTAAGCTGTAGTGTATTCGTATTAATAATATGTGCAAAAATATATATTTTCAACATTTCAATTAGTAGTGATTAATATTGGATTGAAATTATGATTTCTAATATGTGTTTGAAATGAAATGAATTACATTGAACAATTATTAATTATAAAATTATTAACTAGTAAATAATAAAAGAAAAACCTTTTTACTGTAATTTAGATTCAGTAGCACGTGAAATATTAAACTTTATTATTTTTAGCTTTTTAGTATCTATCAATAATTTTCAGAACTTACTTTGATGGAAAAGACAAATTTTTAACTAATACTTAGTTTTTTAAATAATATGAATAATATTGAAATTTAAAGAAAAATAATATTTTTATCAAACATTAAAAACTTTTATGGCAATAAAAATTTTCAGTACTAACACTGTGTTATTTAAAAATTTAACATAAGCTACATTTAAATAATAAACATTATTGTATTTATGGATGTGTTGAAATAATTACCTATGATAATTAGACGTATATCGTCAAATAGAAACTATTTGTATGACATTGTGCTTAACATGATCATTTTTGAATTCCAACTGTTTTTATCTACAACATTTCATATGGTTTATAAAATACAAGAGTTCAAAATATTAAAAAGTATATAAAACTCAAATTAATCAATATCATAGTAGATTTTAGTAAATATAATAATTTTATTTTTAATATACGAATTAACAGTAAAATATTAATATTATTTTATTTAATCCTAATTATTAAACAGTATTCAAATAACATATATACATAATATATATATTTTTTATATATACATGTAATTTAATGTAACAAAGATTCAAATTGTAATATTAACAGATTTGTTTAAATTTCTATAAGATTCTTATTTTATAATTTACTACAATAATAATTTTTAATAAATCAAAAAAATTCACCTTGTATATTGCTCATAAGTTTTTGAAAACTTTTGAAAAAATATCAAAAATCAGTTCATTACCTGTGTATATTAAATAAATTTTAAAAAATATAAAGTACTTTTAATTTCTGTATTACAATTAAAATTTTTATTGATTAAAAAAACAATAAAAGTACATAATTCTGTGTATAGTTTCGGTGTTACCCATATTCATAAATGGATTAGTTTCTAAAAAAATATTTATAATATAATGGAGCTTAACGATCAAGATAAAAATCTTTGTTTTAGATGTATAAGATAAAAAAAGTAATATTTTTTAAACTTACATATATCTGAAAACCTGACTATTTTTCAAACGATATAATAATAATTTTTTAAAACACTATTTCTTAATCAAAACCTATGGCTACGCACCTCAAATATTAGAATAATTTATTTTTTATTGATGATTAAAGTAAATATATTTTGCAGTTATATGACGAATGCTGCTCGTCCCTAAGCTAGGTATGAGATTTGTGGCAAAAGACATACCAAATTTACGTTAAAATTTAAAAGTATCCTTAGTAAAGGGGTGAGGGATAACGAGGTCGGAATGCAAAAATGCGTCCCGCCGCAAAAGTGGCGACAGGCTATAGCGAGCGCGCGTAAATCATAACCCGTGCTAAAGAAACTATCTCCTGACTCACCCAGTAAGTCTAAATCGGCGAACAACTAGACCTCTTCATTGGACGCCAATGGTCAAGACTTGGGAGTTGGCAATTTAAATTGTGTGCCAATTCCAAATCACGTAGAAAAGAGAGTAACCCCGGATACAAGAGAACCCGGTTTCAGATCGTGTCCAGTTGTTGAAGGTGCTGGAGTTCACGGGCCCTACAACGAATAATGGGTCGTGCCTCTCCCTTCCTAAACGCCACTTCCGGGTGAAGAAGATAGTGGGGAAAGCAAGAGCGGAAGTAATCCGGACCATCTTCAAGGTCCGAAACAACCTACACCGGGACCAAAGCTGAAGGCAGCAGGGAAGAGGCGACTTCCCTCCTCGCCCTGTAATTGAGACACCGAGGCGAGTAGGTACATACAAGTCCAGACATGGCCTAGTGCAGACTTTTGAAAAAAATTTAACTTCGAATCTGACTCGGTCGAAAGTCCTTCGTTCTTTCTCACATCATATCGAACTCTGGAACCGGTGACCTCCACCCTAGCACCACTCCCCTCTCTTTGTATAATTGGTGGAGACACCCACGACATAATATTAAAGAAATAACCAAGTATCTAACTATTGCGCTATAATACTAATAATTATTATTTTTTTTATTTAAAATTATAATACAATCGCTATTTATAATCTGTAAATAATGACTGTAAATTTATTGTTAGTAAGGAATATATATATATATATATATACATTCTCATAAAAATTACACAAATAAAACATAAATAAAAGATTATTTTATTGAAATAAATATAATAATATATTTATACATTATAAGAACATAAACACAGAATTTTTTAAAATAGTGTTTTCATTATATGACGTAAGATTGAAATATAAATCTGAAATCAAATATAAAAAATGATATCTGATTTGTGAAATTTGTTAAAAAATTTTACGATGTATTTGTATAATTTATATATAAATTTTATAAATTATCGAAAAGACATTATACATACTCTGCCCAAATATACCTATTTTCATAATATTATAACATTTAATTTTTCAAGTATTTGTATCAATCAATACATTATAAGATAAATCTAAAATAACTTAATTTCTTTTTCCACTATAAATCTAAATAAATCATAGGTTAGAAATATTTTTTACTACAAGTAGATTGCATTAGTTCCAAGTTAAAAAAAATTGTAATTACTAATGGTATATATGCATAGTGTACTATTGCATAAGGTTCAGCAGCACTAAAAAAAGTTTTTTGTGAATTATGTTTTTTCTTGTTTTATTTTTGTTGCTCTGGCACTACATTTTTTGTTTGATTAAATCTTCAAATTTGCTGCTTTTAAATTTACAGGATTATTGCCATTATTTGTTTCACCCCAACCTACTATCGTGACATTTGATCCAAATAAGCCTCTATTTGGCACAGGCGATATTGTCGCAACTTGAGTTTTACGTGGAACTTCTTTATTTAGCTAAAAAATTACTTTTTTTTTATTTCGTACATTATGATTATAAATTTTTTTTAAATAAAAATTATAAAAATGAATGGATAATAAAAATGTAAGATAATCTTTTAGATAGAAAAATTTTTCTTCTGCTTACTATTTTTTATGTCATATAATGTATTATGAATAAAATTAATTTATGCATATTATATACACGGATTTATGTGATGTAGTAAATATTTTACCACCATTTAAGATAATCGAATTTATTGTGTAAATTTGTAATTATATTTAAAACGTATATAAATAATATAATAAAAAAATCAGATATCAATTGTATTCTATATTTACATTTAAAATTTCATCACCCATTACAAAATGAAACGTGCATAATAAGGTACTTTAAAAAAATGATTTTAATTTTCCTTTTTTAATTAAATACTTTATTTTTAAATTAAAAATATTTCACTTTGTATATCAGAACACTTATATCTCTCTATACCGTCATTGTGAAATATTTAACCTTTACAATTGAAATATCGTTTGTTTCATAAGTGATACGAATTCTTTTTACAGATACCAACTTATTATATGATATCCACCAAAACGGATGATATTTGGTACAATGATATAAATTTTTGGAGCCTATAATAATTTGTATAGCTGACATATCCTCGCCATCCAAATAGTGTGCATATGCTTGATATTACTTTGCGATAAAAGAGTTCCTGTGCAAAATAGATTATCTTGTAGTTTAGGATTCGCAGAATTGATTCGTATAATACCTGCGATAAATGGAAATACTTCGACCTACTAAGCTTTGGCACCTATAATGATAAATTCGAAGTCTTAAACATAATATAAAGATAATTTTATTATTTTGTCGGTTATTTTCTTTTATTAATTTTATGCTTTATTTTTAAAAAAATTTATAACGTATTATTATTATTTATAGAATAATATATATTGAACAAAAAAAATATTAACTTCGATCCATATGCTAAAAAGGTTATATATTAATATAGATAAAAACTCGTGAGACTTCATATATGAGTTTATGCGAATGAAAACATTAGAATAGAATATTTTTATAAATTAACTTTTTTCATATAAAAATTAGATAAAATATCTTTTTTAAGTAAATTAATATTAGGCATAATTACCTACTATGATTTTCGTTTATAAAAAATATTTCATAGTAAGATCCTTTTATCAAGAAATTAAAAAAAGTGTATGATCATATTGACAAAGCATAAATTAATATTGAATGAAATAACAATTGTTGTGATAAAATGCATAAAATTCGTGCATAAGCTACGTGTATAAGATAAGAAACATAACCAATATAAATTTATTTACATAAAATCGGAAGTAGAATAATGATTTAAAAACATTGATAGAATTTTGGCAAGCATCAACAGGTATCAATAATTTGAAGAATTCTAAGAATCATAAAAAAATAAATAAATTATTATTAATTTTTTGGGTGATGTAATTTTTTTATTAGTTTTTAATATTTTATGATTATTCGTACTTAATACGAGAAATAACAACGATCAAAGGTGATTTCAAAATTAAATTTTACGTACATAGCACAAATTACACGAAAAAATTTCTACTTCAATGTACGTTTTTAAAAACATAATAAAGAATAATAATTACCTTTACTCATGCAGTTTCCTAATTTTTGGTTAATAATATTTTTTTTTATATCTACTCAGGCTCTCATTAAATAAAACCATAACCGAGTGTACACCTGTAAAAAATGTTTTATATTTGAATAAACTAAAATTACAGATAATAAAAAAAACAACAATAGCTAAAAATTTTTTCTATTATTTTTTTTAAAAATATCTGAAGATAAAAAGTTTGATAATAATAAAATAATTATCTTTGAAACGAAATTTTGATCAACTTGCGTTTAATAACTAAATATTAATGTATTTCTATTATATTATTACGCTTAAAACTTTTATTTTCAAGTTTTTAATAAATTTTATATGGTTTATATTATTATAAATGTGAATATTGTGTATATTTATATAAAAAATTGATAGAAAATGAAAATTGTTAATTAATATTAGTTAATATTCAGATATACAAGAAATTGCGTATTTACAGACCTTAATATTGTATTTATTAATAGTTGTAGGATTTAATATGATATATTTACTTTAAGTAATCTAAAAGTATGAAATGCGCTTATTAGGTGAATAAAATAATCTTCACTTGTCAAATTTAGTTGTCAGTCATTTTATCCTGATTTTAGTCTTTTAAATTTTCTTGGCCATTCACATTATTATTATTTAATTTCTTGTAGATTACATACAGTTGGCAATATTATGATTAATTTTTATATGTACAATAAATGTTGTTAGATGTTTCTTCTGCATGTTTATTTATATACTATTTAATAAACATATTGAAATCAATCTAGTAATTATCTATTTTAAAATGTCTTATACTTAACTACAGAAAAGTTTGAAAAACAAAAGAACTTTAAAAAGATTATAAAAATTCTAATTATTTATATATACCATAACACGTAATATTTTTTACTTATTTAAGATATGCACAGATATTACAATAGAAATTTTATTAAAAATGTGTACTTATTTGAGAAAAATTACTTCCTATAAAGTTATAATGGCAAGTTTTTAATTTTTTAAAGTTTATTTTAGGTTTAAATAATAACTTACATGCATTTTAAATAGATATTTGGTAAGGTTACATTTAATGATAAGGACAATTTTTGTACATATAAATAAAAATTTCTATGTCATATTTCTAATGAATTTACATTTGTAAGATATTTAATACATTATTCTTAATACAATAAATTATTTGTTTATATTAAAAAATTTTTTTTTATTATATGTTGTTATTTTAATTTTATAATAGTAACTATTATAATTTGTAATTATATATTATTTATATGTAAATAAGAAATTTCATAAATGAAACCTTAAATTTCAATTTTTTGTAAATTTAGTTTAATAAAATATTTTGTAATGCTTGAAATAAAAAAAATCAATATTCCGTTAAACGGTATTTTAATGTTCTTATCAATTCAATTATTTAATTTTTTTTTAATTAAAGCATTTTATTTTAATTTTTTTTAGTGCTTTTAAATATTTTACATATCTTTTAAGTGGGAAAATAAAGTTTACTTTTTTAAATATTTTTTATAATTATACAAAATATTCTAACTCGTTTATTTGAATAAAAAAATAGTTAAAAATATGTCAAATTTAAATTAAATAGTGTATGGTGTCAAAATAATTATTCATATTTTATTATTACATACAAATTGGTATAAAGTACAATAGTATTTGAGGTACAATATTCTTGAGGTTTGTGTTCTAGATAATTATTTAATTCTGTTTGTTTTTTAATTATATTTTTATTTTAATTATAAATTATTAGTAATATTACGTCCAGGAGGTGAGATCTAGATATCTGATCTGATAGCTTCTGAATGCAACTTACCTAGCTAATGCGCGTATATACCGATTTGCACTCATTGTGTTCTCCGTTTTATGCCTGCTCACTGAAGTGTAATAGCATGGGATGGAGAATTTGTTAAAAGGGGCTAATAGGTTCAGTTTTGTTTTTATTCATTGTTTACCCTATTTTTAAATTAGTTTTTAGTTTAATTTATTAAATTATTTCTAATTTGCAATTTATTATCGGTTACAAATTTATTTAATTAACCACGGTTCGCCAAAATTTACTTAATTATCAGTTACAAAATTCACAAAATTTATTAAATTATCGGGTTACAAAATTCATAAAATTTATTTAATTATCGGGTTACAAAATTTATTAGATTTACAAAATTAATTTTGTTAAAGTGTTTTTTTATACAATTTATTAGATTAATGACTTACAACATTTATTAAATGCAACAAGAAAAAAATTCGAAGTTAATAAATATTTTAATTTTATATGACACTGCGCGATGTAATTAGAATAATAAAATAAGATAAAAGTACTTGCTTATTGTATCGCCTTGACGAATCTAGCTGGTTACCTTGTTGATTGACTGGTCGTCACAGTGTATTTTTTAAAGTTTAACAGGCCTATTTTATATATTGGTAATCTCGGAAAATTTCATTCCTACCTTTCTAATTAAAGATTTCATAAATTATGCTTCATGTGCATGTAACGAAAAGAACTCGTTTTTCCGAGAAAAAGTTTGCAAAAATTCATCATTTCGGCTGGGAGTGCGTCAATTGATAAGGAATCTTGTTGCATCGGCTGGGTCATATCTCGATTATAAACTAAATGTATTGTAATAGTGCAGCGTATGTAAACAAAAAGAATAAGAGTTGTGGGTCAGAAGTGTCAAACGATGACAAATGTGTTGTGACTTAGTTGAATGTTGGCCGGTTATCGAGTTGCTGAATTGTCAGCATCCACGTGCAAAGGTGATTTTAAACGGTGACGATAAAATCTAGTCTAGTGGGAGAAGATGAGAGAAAAAATTTAGTTTAGGCCGTTGCTCTGGCCGTAACAGTAACGTTTCGTAATGTTGTTTTACATATTACGTATATATTGCTTTTATGGTTTAATTAATGGCCCATTTGTCTTTTTTTAACAATTATCAAAATTAATTAAGGCTGCGTGGTAGATTGACGTCATAATAACATTAAGTCTTACAAACAATAATAGATAAGATGCTTAAGCACTAACCGGTAAAATAATATTTATAAGATTCAGGAGGAGACAATGTCTAGTAAAAAATAACATTATAAATTAAACTACGTACAATTATACATTTTCGCCTCTTCTATTACAAATAGAATAAAAATATAAGTATCAATGTGTAACGAATGTTACGAAAAACGCGGTACCGCCAACCCCGCGACTTTTGATAAACCGTTGCGACATGTGAGGCAACTCAATTGCCTCATATGTCGAAATAACGACGACAATCGACTGTTAAAAATGGTCGCGGGAGGGAATGTAAACCGAGGGGACGAGGATGAACCTGACGCACCGGGAAGTGCAGAAACCCCTTTCCACGACTCGGAATCGGCGCCAGCGGCTTCCCTCTAAGACTTAATTGCCGGGCCTTTAAATTTGACAACCCCATCAACCTTTCTGTCGACAATGGTTACTCGAGAGGAAGGTCCTTGGCAAATTCGAATGTGCCTTCCAATGAGCGGAGGATACCCGAAGGTCCGGCGAATTTGGCGGCGTCGCTAGAACAAGCTCAGGAAATAAAATGGCAGACACGTCAAGCAGAAGAGGAGAGTAGAGAAAAGTTATCGAATAAGAAAGTCGTGGAGCACGGATGGTCCCAATCAGTAACTTCACCTCCCCTGCAGCAGGAGTGCCCTTACGAAGGAGCAGCAGGAGTGCCCAGCGAAGACGGTATCCGAGACATCCCGAGCCAACTGAAGCCCTGGGGAACGAGAGACGAGGAATACCTCGTCCTACCATCGAGCCAAAGGCCACAGGTGTAAAACAGAAACCGAGCATCTTGCGTATGTATTGCCCTTTGTATTGGCCATAATATTTATGTCCGAGAATCGGGAACTCACGTAACCCGAATTTTGAATTCGGTTAGCCTTGAACGTAGCTGATCACGAGATCAGCTGTTGCCTAGGCCGGGCGTTTACAAGGCGTTCCCCCTTTCTTCTTCTGTTAACCGTACCGCAGGAACCTACGAGGTGACCGAGCAGCGTCGCGAGCCAGCAGACATAGCATTTCGAAAAACAACGAAACGAATGTTTGAGCGTTCAAAAAGAAAAAAAAATCGTATTTGTACCTTTACTATTAAGACCGTAAAATATATTATTATATTTTTTTTTGTAATTCTAGATTAGTCCCCAGAATCCCGGAGACGGCTAGCTCCATCCTGGTACATTTCCTCCCTTTCCCTTTGTATGTTGGGCTAGCCACTAGCCCGCGTCACAAATTTCATTAATCAATCAAGTATAATCGACTTTACACTTGATGAACTGTTTTTTTTTATATGACATTTACTAACATTTACTTTGTAAATTAAAGACGTATGTACCAATAAATATTAGAAGAATCCACTCTAAAAGTGTAACAAAGTTAAGGAGATTAAGGCGAATGACCGACTTGCATTTTTTTATAAATACGACTACATCTATAGACTAAACAATAATGTATCGCTATGAGTTACAAATAAGTAGTTACAAGTTTTGACTAGCAAAATAAAAGAATTCACACTCGACATTGTAATGTAAAAATTTATTTCTGTACACCCCTTAATATATTAATAAATTATATTCTAATATTTTTTGGTATTTTCATTTTATTATGTAATTAAAAACATATTTAAATATTTAATTTTCAAAAAAACTACCGTCTCTATCCACTACCATTGCGTTTAATTGTATAGATACAAAATGGAGAAAACCACTTCCAATATGGGATTATCAAAAAAATTTTTTTAAGACTATAAAATTCAGATGTAACGATTTATTATTATGTTTGGATTAAAACTTCGGATCGTTATTGTAACATTTGTGCATGTTCTGAGATAAAGTAAAGGGCTTATACGAATCTCCTAGAAAGAAATTATATGAGGGAGAGTGAAGCGGATCAGAGAGGGTAAGTAAGAAAATATGTAGTTTAGAGAAGCGTGGAGTATTTTATTGAGTCAAAAGATATAGTATTGTAGATGAGTCGCAGGCGGAGCGAAAAGTCTCTGTATAGTGGGCGAGTAGCGAGATAGGTTCCTTTAAAGCCAACGAAGCAATGAATTAGAGGACAAGGAAAGCTCTATATAGAAGAAAACGAGTCATGAGGTAGACTCGTATTGGCAGTGTAAACCGTTTGTATGTAAAAATAGCGCTAGATGATTTCAGAAAAAATATATTCAAGGTACGCATTTTTTTTTGTATATAAAATCGATTCACATATATATTTATTTTAAGCATTGCATTTATATATATATATATATGTATGTGTATCCATTTTTTTTGGTATATCTTCTGAGTATCATATGATATATTTACTATTTTGTTATTTTTTTATTATCATTATTTTTTTCAAATTATTTATTTTTGTGATAAAATGCAATTATTCTGTACGTATACATGACTATTTATGCGTAAAAATATACGTAAATTGAAAAGATATTTGAATATACTTTGCCATGAAATTTTTGTTTCGTAAATTAGAATGATCTTATTATACGGATTCTGGGAACAGCTTTGATATCAAATAGTAATTCGAAATAGGATGTCGCAGTACGTTAAGTTTGAAGTGATTGAAGTGGTTTTAAGCGATCACTCTTTAGACAATGTTTTATAGTTATTAAAAGTGCCTCGATTAGAATCGGTTGACCATTTGCAGAGAATATCTGCTATCGCATTCAACTAAATCGTCGATGCGGTATTTAAGATATAAACAAATTTTCTCCAATGTAGTATTTTATGTCCTAGTATTTATTATCTAGTACTTAATCTAGTACCTTATCTAGTATTTAAATGTCTTTTCGTTTGAGTTATTTTATAAAAGGGGTGAGAACAATGACCGCTTAATCATTTAATTTCTAATATAATCAGTATCCGTTTTCCTAATAATATAAATCAAACTTTCTTGGCCCGTGTTTTTATATAAATAAGAAATTGTATGATAGTGTAATTGTATATAAATAAGAACTATAGTAAAATAATTATAGTAAAAAAAATTTTATTATGCATAAGCAAAATTTTTACATTAATTTTCATTTTATATATGTGACGGTCTACATATATATATTATATATACATGTATAGCGTTAGGGAGGGGGGAAGGTGCTACGGAGTAGCTCGCCGGTTCCAGGGCTCGGCGATGGGGAAGGAAGGGGGAATAACAAGGTAGGGTTCAGGAGGGTACGGAAGATGGAGGGGTGAAGAAATACGAACACGTTATTTCCGTCTTCGGTTCTTTTATTTCGCGAGGGGGTTGCGGATCCGTCCGCCTGCCACCTACAAGATACAGAGAACTAACATGTAATCCAATTATAATTATTTGTGGACGCGCTCGCCGGCCGAGCTCGTGGCCGTCGGACCATGCGCCACCATAGCCGGGGGGGGGGGGGAGGAACGGCGGTACTTCTCCGCGCCCGGTCTAGGCGCTAGCCGGCCGCTCGGTTCGATTAGCGCACGCCGGAATTCGATGATCGGGTTTCGCGTGTTTCGCGATATCGCCCCGAACTTATTCTAGGCTTAAAATTTAGTACGTACTCCTTATCGCCGGATTACACCTGTGGCCTTCGGTAGGCCGCGACGACGGGGGTGGTGCTCGCTGCTTCCGTTGCGGAATGGCTCCTCCGCGGCTTACCTTTCCGCTGGCTCTCCTCACGGGGATCGGGATCCGGGTTCCTCCGTGCTGCTCCGCGGGTAGGTTCTAGGGATGGCCTCCAGACTTGTCTTCCTAGGTCTGCTCTTCTGCGCTGATTAGATGCCTCTCCGCGAGGTCCGCGGCTTTCCTCGGCGCCTTGCTCCCTTTTCTTCATCCCCGAGTCCTCTCCTCCCGACATTCCAGAGCTCCTCCTCCTAGGTTTGGGCCTCGGCGCGCCAGAGTCATCCTCGGCCCCGCGGCACATTCTTTCGCTCGCTACCGTTTCCGCGAACGCGCGATTATATTTGTTTGGACACCTGCAGCCGTCGCCTGGCCTCAGGTGTCCAGCGGGGAAAATCAGGGTGTTGGGAGGGGCCGGTAGCGCGCGAGTGACGACGTTCGTCACATATATATATGTTTTAATGAGATGATAATGTAAAATTTTTTTAAATTTGTATTAATAAAAAAGTGTTCTTTTTCCTTTTGTTTTTTTTTTAAATTTCCTTTTTAAAACATTATTTTCTTTTAAAACACATATTTTATATCTTTTCTTTATTTAATTTAGGCATTTTTTTATCTATAATTCATTTTTGTTTTATATCTTATAAATCTTTTCTTAAGTTATTATTATTATTATAATTATTATTTTAAATATTATTATTGTGCATAAGTGGGCCTTAATCCGTCCCTTGGACAATAAGCATTCTGTTGGTATCCTTCGCTTTCGTGGCATTTAAAATCACCACTCTCTACAGAACTTAATGGTCTCACCAGAGTGATGAGACTATACCTCCTCAGTTGAAGAGAGGTACTCTGAAGGGCACATTCTCATTTTGAGTAGTGTAAGAAAGCTGTACAGGAGGGGTTTCCTGCTTCTTATAAACATACAGTCATGAACCGTAAGGATATCCACCAGCTTCTTAGCTTTGCAATTACTGTGCACTAGTATTGCTTTATCATAGTCTCTTGCATTTTGTGCATTAAAGAAGATTGTGATATAATGGCATTCGTCTTTAACTACTCTTTGATCGTCTTAACCTTCCTATATAAGGCAGTTTCAGTCGATCTACCTTTGAGTGTTGTTCTTTGAAAAGACCCTGGTATTTCAGAATCTGATTTTGGATATAGTTATAGATAAGTTTTTTTTCTATTTAGAGAGTAAACTAGATCAGGTTGTTGGGTCCGAAATCCTTCAGGAAGGTGAACCTGCATCTCCAAGTCATTGCGATAAAAATTATCCTGGTTCCTTGACATACCTTTGGGATATAACTGAGCAATACTGGATCTTGCCAACCTTCATTATCGTGGTTATGAAAGCGTTCTTTACTTCCTGCAATAGAACCGAAAGAATTAAAATGATTTAAATAATGCAATAGTCGATTTAGTCTTTTTCGGCGTGACAATCAAGATAGAAAATTCACGGTTTTCTACTATCTCTGTACAAACCCGTTTCTGGTCCTCATAGACCTTTCCTTCTTTCTCTGATATATCCCTCGAAGTTAGGGAAGTGTGTGCGAACAAGATGGATAAAAGACTGTTCGTCGGTATTAGCGTACATGCTGTCCTGTTGTTAGAGTCTATCACGTCCTCTCCAACCGCATTGCGAAGGGTGGAGATGTCTCCTACATTTACAATGTTAGGTCTGACTCAACGACGTATTTCCAAAGTTGTGTACCTTTTACATTTGTATCAGTGTTCTACCATATCTTATGGTGTGCATGGCGTCGCACCCTAATATTTGTGGTAGATTATTGCAATGACAAAATGACAGAACCGTCAAACATCAAAAGTACGATTTTCCGTGCTATCAATGAGAAGGTAGGCTTATGTTACTAGCAATCTTCCATTTTCCTCCACCTCCGTTGCTATTGCCACTAAATCACCAGAACAATGGTCTAACAGGATATAGCATTGACCCCTCTAAGAGCTATGCAGCCTCTGGGTCTACAAAATTTTCTCATAGCGCCGTTTGCTACCTAAGATTCTTGGATGAGTGCTACTCGTGTGTATACTTTGGTCAAGCCTCTCTGCAATATTGCACAGGTATTTTCGCTTTGATACAAGATTATCTGAAAAATTTTATGAGATGAAGGAGCAATTTTTAGCTCTCCATTGACTCCTATTTCTTCACACCCTTTACCCCTCCTTCAACTTCCTTTAAACCTCTGTGGAACACCTCACGGGGAATCCGTCTGAAGTTGGGTCTGTATGAGGGCTACCAGACCCCCTTCTTCTGAAACATATCCAAGCAAAAAGCATAATCAAGGTAATCCTCTCTTATGATGATTACCGTCAAGGGGTTACCCTGTTTGCATCAGATACGGTGCAGTCTCGCGCCTGCCCGGCTTTGTTAGAAGCAGGCTAACGCAGACAAAACTTGCTTGCTGTAGGGCCTTTCAGTCTCTTCATACCACGAGAGTCAGAAGGTGGCATCGATCTCTTCTTCTGGCCGTGTAACGGGAGCACTTCCTTCTCAGGAACCGCAGGGGCAGTGGTGTGGCTCGTCTCCAGAGCTTTACGCTTTTCAACGAGCTCGGACTGCCCTAACGGCTTGGTCCCCATAACTTCGGCTAACGGCGATGGTGGCTCCACCTTCTACGCGCGAGTCCTTGAGGCTTAGGAACGTCGAAGTAACTACTCCTTCCATACTCTGAATACCGCTTATTTCTGCGAAATTTTGTGTTCAGAAAATTTTATTTGAATTTCCACGACTGGCTAGGGAAAAAAGTTGGTCTGCTATCACAGAGCCCCACATATAATGTTAAGGCTAATACTTGGAATTTTCGCTCAGTACTGTTTGCGACTACTGGTACCCTGAAGCTGACAAATTTTCTGACTACGGTACACATACCTTGGGCGTAGGGGTTGAATGTACTAAATATTACGCCTCTTTCTAAGCTGTTCCTTCTTAGGCGCGCAAACATAACGATGTCTTAGTCTCCTCTCGGGGCTCTAAAATAGATCCCCTAAAGATGACCGTATGAATGAATTGGTGTTTCCATCCTACTGGCTAAAGCTTCGGGCTCCTTCACTTTAACCCATGCTTCTTTCCCATTTCCTTTCATCGGAAAGCCCCCACTTAAGAGGGATCCCTACATACTTGGATAATACGTTTATAGGGTGATCTCCCACCTACTCCTTTTTTCAGATGGGCCATCCACCTTTACCCCCCCCCCCCACTACGGTAATGCAACCCTTAGAATGGGTATTTTCAAGTATTTTTTTTATTAATAATTAAAAACTTTACCTAAATTTTTGTAACCAGCTTTGTAATTTCAAATTTTATTGTAATTCTCTCTCTCTTTTTTAAATAATAGTATTTTTTCATTGTAATTCTATGACTAGGTTTTAATATAAATATAGTTTTATTTTTTCCGCTAAGTTTATTTTGCTTCTACGATGCAGTATTATTAAAAAAAAATGTATTTTTAAACATTATTAAATGTCAATTTAATTCGTTACGTAAGTTTGATATGATAAAACATTTGATTTTTTGTAACAAGTAAGTTGGTATTTATGACCTTTGCTCGAACATTAAATCGAGGTCAGTACTTTAATGTAGATGTAACGTCTGTTATAAAATTTTTTTCTAATCATTTCTGTATTTTCTGAAGTTCATTAGATTAAAAAAAATTCATTTTTCATTATTAATTTGTTTTTATATAATCTTGTTTGTGCTTACATGTCTGGTCTCTAAATTAGCTGTAGCTAATATCTAATCTGATTGTTTCGTCACGAAGCTACAGATTGCATTGTAGAAAATTGATTGGTAATGATTTCGCGAATATGATACGAAGCAAATATACAGATGCTGTAGTTGCTATGTATTGACATCGTTACTGTAGGACAGGAGATCCGTTTTTAAGGAATATAAATTAGCGGAGTAGGAACAACTGTTTTATTCAACTTCCTCTGTAAAATGGTTGGTAGAACTGGTCGGTGGAACTGGTCGGTGGAACTGACTTGAGTATTATAAATTCTCAGTATTTAATGGACTGGGTAATACGTTATTCTTATCTTTATTATTATAAAGCCGGACTACTAGACATAGGCAAAATTTTAGAGGGGTTTTTTTTACGCCATTAGTGTAATCGCAACGGTAATAAAGTCATTGTATCTTGCCCAATTGTGGTTGTTTTATTTCGTCCTCGATTCCCTGCTCCTTCACCTAAACGAACTCGCGGCCTGATGAGGCCGATAATCGCGCGACAGTAATATTTGTTTTTACTTAGCGTAAACTCGATGCGACATATAATATAGTTAAACAACCGACAAAATGCGAATATTAAATTATAAAGAATTTTTATGCCTGAAAATAGTACTTTTTCTGATCAAAAGCATTATATTATATACAAAAAAATTAGATACAAATTGTTAAAAAAAAATTTTTTCATTTATTTAATAAATAAATTTAAATATATCTATATATTCCTGCTTAGCTGGGTAAATCTCTTGACTACGGCCATAGTAAGGGAGTTTTACCCCGATCACGTCATCAATCATGAAATGGTATACCAGTTTTCGAAAGTATTGGCATTGGCTATCCTGGCTCTTGATGGGGTGGTGCTGGCACCACATTTCGAATCAACATATGGAAAGGAGGGAGCCATATTATTAGTGTCTGAAAGTTAGCAGCTGAAGGTGATCAACAGAGGCCCGAAGGAGACTGGGGGGCCGTAAACGAAAAGAAGGAGGAGTTGACGGATAGCTAAAATGACTCTGTCGATCTTCACCTTTTCTCAGATTAACTTACACCATAGCCAGGGCGCCTCTGTGGAGTTGCAGAAGCTGGCTAGTGTTTGACCCACCATTTCCGCACACACTTCCTCATTTCTGTGGAAAAGGCGGACACGTCCATTGAGGAAGGAAGGGTCAGCGAGGGCAAGAGGCGAACTTGCACCAAGTTAGGTGTTAACCGCAGACTGCCCAACAAAATCGTCATGCCAGAAAGGATTAAATGGGCGGCATCTTTTGAGCCGTTCAAGATACCGAGAACGGATGGCATTCTTCCAGTTCTCTTATAGAGGGCGGAGGGACTTCCTAATCCCTCTGATAAGCATAGCTCGATCCAGCATTACGCTCAGGCACATCCCCAAGGCTTGGCAAGGGAACAGGGTAGTATTTTTCCCTAATCCGGGGAAGTGTTGATACACATCCCTAAGCGTTTTTCGTCCGATCAGTCTGACTTCGTTTATTCTTAAAGCTGTGGAAAAGCTGATTGTTAATTACATCCTCAAGAAGATACTTAGTAAGGAGGATCTCCACGCGTATCAATACGCCTGTAGGGCTGGTAGATTGTCGGAGACTGACCTTCGCAGGGCAGTAACCACGATCGAAGGGTAGCTAAGTGCGAAAGAACATATAGTCGGGGCAATTCTGGACATAGGAGCATATCGCGTTAACCTTGCCAACGCTTCTTTCTGTCTTGATGCTGCATTAACTTTTCCGCGAAAGATTTCACTGCGCCATCTCATTTCAACCTTCCAGTTAATATTTATACTAGATGATTCTCGACGTTTCTAATATGAAATTTCAAAAACTTGCATATATTAGAACTAAAAAAAAAAATATTTTACTATAAAAACATTAAATTTATTAATTTTTTTTTTATGATTTCTATATATTTATTTATAATTATTCACTTATTAAAAGTTAAACATTTTATTAAAAAATTATTTCATTGTAAAATTTATTATTATATTTACTATTTATACGTTTATTTATTTTAACTCATAATAAAGAAACTATCGTAGTGTGATTTCTTTCCAAAATTACTTTTTTTATCTAAAATTAAAGAAAAATTTTGTATTATAATTTTTTTTTTAATAATGTATTAATTTTTTTCTACAAATTTCTAAAACGAACCTTACTGCTTTGTCACAAACTAGCTTAATAAACCATTTTTTTTTAAAATAAAAATTAAGAAAATTTATTCAGATGACTAGTAAAAGATTACACGTATATACTTGCGTGGTAGCAGATACAGACATTATATTGAATTTTATGAAACAGTCATATATAATAAATAATTAGAGAAATAGAGAATATATAATAGGAGTTTTTTAGAGAAAAAATTATATTTAAGGCTATTGTTTACATGAGCTTTAAAAATTCAGAAAGTTCTTCACGCGGAAGGAACAATCCACTATTAACACAGTGTAAGTTTTTAATAAGTACTACTATTTAATTAAATATAATATTATATGTAGTCGTAATGAAGCTCCGACGAAGGAAAACGGTGCTGGAGGGATTTCGCTATTTCTTTTTGCTGCTCCTGGCTTCTCTGCGCTAGGCTCCAGGTCATCGATAATTTTTTTTTGCTTATGTTCACCGGTTACTTTATCCAGGTGTGAATCGTGGGATGCTGACTGCTGGCAAAGCGGTTTCATCTTAGCAATTTCGTGGGTATACAATGAATCCCAAATGCTGACTAATTTGAGATCCTCGGTGCCATTTTCGTACCTAGGATTCAGCTCTCCGGCTTCGGTTTCAGGATTTATCTCGCAATTTTCGAGGACCGTTTTTTATTCTGTTAGTCTTTTCAGTACCCTATGTAGTTAGTCCATTTATACCCTATTCCGTTGGTCGATTTTATATTTGCTCAATTCAGTACCCTATGTAGTTAGTCCATTTATACCCTATTCCGTTGGTCGATTTTATATTTTTTTAATAGCGCCAAGCATGAAGTCCATTGACGCTGATCTGGGCGAATGCGTCGCTAATTTCGTGTGACCATCATTTCCATCACCGATCCGGTGACGGGGCCAAATATCGCGTTCTTTTCGTTCCTCCTCGCCACTCTATACTTATCACTTGATGAAAGCAAAATAATAAATAATTGAAAAAAAAATCAAATATAATTTTAAATTAAATTAAAGCTAAATCGTGGTGACAGCGAGAGATGAGCTTATTATAAAGTGATATTAATTTTTCGAGAAAATTGATTAACCAGTATTTACGATATCGTACAAATTTTTACTTGTGATTTTTAGTAATTAAATAAATATTATAAATATACGTAAAATGTTTACTTAAAATATTTTAAACTTACTTTTAAAAATTATTTTTGTGTAATATGGTTTTTTTAACAATAAAATTCTATAATATTCAATTATATTTTGAGTAAAATATATTTTTACTATTTAAAAAAATTGTGAGTTTTTAATTAATTAATATATTGCATGAATTTAAAAATGCAGCTACGTGAAACGTAATCTTTTATAATAGTTCAATTGATTCATATTTTTCATTCATTGTATATCATTCATCATTTTTAGTACGATTTTAGTATATTTTATAAATTGTATTTTTTAACAAACTCCAATAATATTGGCAATATATATATATATATTAAATTAAAGCAATGCAAAAATACATACCCTTTGAAATATATGATATGAAATTCATTATTGTCTTCATTTCTTTTTTTTGATTTTTATTTATATTTTATTATAAGTTGCATTATTTTTTTGTAGTAGTAGTTATATTAGTTGTGTTTATAGTAGTAGAAGAGATAGTTTTAGTAATAGTAAAAATATTATCTTCATAAGGGAGTAAATGTTAAATTTAATAATAATTTGGGATATTTAAATTAAAAAAAAACAACAATAAGATCATATATATTTTAAGTATAGTTAATAATTATATTTTAAGATAAAATAATTCTTTTAGTTACAGTGATTTGTTTATACTACCAAAAATCAAAATATATAATTTTTAAATATTAGTTATAGGTAAATGTATAAATATAAAATACTAAATTATAAAATTCAATCATAAGTGTTAATTTTTCTAATATTGTAAAAGAGTCTAAAAATTGCTATCAATTATTAGAAAGAATAATTTTGTAACGAACATTACTAACTGTGCGATACCCCTCCTCTCCCTACTTTTGATAAGTAATTTGAGACATGTGAGGCAACTCAATTTCCTATATGGCGAAATAACGGCATCAGTTAATTATTCATGACAGTCATGGATGAGGACGGGAACCGAGGGGGCGAGGGTGAGCTTGACTCATCGAGCCGTGCAAAAACGTCCTTCCGTGACACGAAAGCGGCGCCAAAGAGGTCCCCGTATAACGTAACAGACAGGGCTTTTAAATTTGCCAACCCGGAGAGCGCGCAGGCCGAGAAAGGTTCCCCGATGGGAGGGCCCCACAAACTTAAATTCCCCTACTTATGAGAAACGGCGCCCAAGCGGAGAAACGGAAGGGCGCCCAAGAGTCTCGGCGATAGCTCGGCCTGAAGATAAGGGACTGGCGAGAGAACGAGCATTTGGAATCGAGCAAGCCAAGGAAACAGATGGATACACCAAACCACTAGCTAAGGCATACGAGTCCTCTGACCCCTCAGCGCCGTAGAGGAATCACGGGATCCATAGCATCCCGAGCGAGTCGAGATCTTGAAGCGCGAACGAGTAAGTACTTTGTTACTGCCGAGGCATAGCGCAGGCCAAGAGGTTATCCTAAGAGTTACACTAAAAGTTTTTTTTGTTGTGCCCCCCCCCCGGGTTAAGTGGAACACGCACTTTGGCCCCGCGACGCGCCTACGAAGTGAACAGGTCGCGGTACGAGCGAGCTAACATACGCGCTCTCCTGCCTTAGTTTTAAGACGTATAATAAAATAATTAGTGATAGAAACGTACATAAAATAAAATTGTATTCCTCTTATAGAGATAAAAGAATCACCAGTGGCCGCTGTAGACCGACAGGGACAAAATAAAAAGAAATAAAGAGATAAGCGGTTTTCTATACTTCTTCCTTGCGTACTCCCTTTTTCACCTACCTTACGTCGTTCTTCTTCCCTGTCCACGCCCCGCTATCTCGCATTCTGTTAAACCTTGAAGCCAGTGAGCTCCATCCCAGCATATCCCCCCTTTTCTCCTGCACCGTGGCAAGAAAATTCTATTTTTATCTATATTTTTATTCACATAAATAAAAAAGTTTTGTTTTATATATTATTATTATTATTAGAATAAATTTTTTTTAAAGATTTACAATTTCGTATTGTTCTTTTTAATGTCATATTTTTTATGGTGTATTTTGTAAATCCAAAATAAATAATCTAAAAAAATACATATTGAAATGAACATTCACTTTTTTTGGATGTATACGTTCATATGGAAGAGGAGCAGTTCCGATATTAACACCTATGATCATATTATTGTACAAAAGTGGACCGCCACTATCACCCTGAAATAGAAGGTTTTTTAATTTATAATTAATCTTGATAACATAATTTAAAAAATAAAAAAAAAAAGTCCATGGAAAATTTTTAAATAGATATATTTTTATACAACAATATTAAATCTAATCTTAAACAATTTTAAAACAATCTTAAACAATCAAAAAAAATTTATATATAATTCTTTTTTATGATTCCTTTTAAATCATCACTTCAACATTTTTTAGTCGTATTGAGCATTTTTGTAGTACTAAATTTATTAGATAAAAGCTTAAAAATCAAAATCATAGTTTAGTTTAAGTACTAAAGTAAAACTGTAATAGTTTAATATTTATAATCTAAAACATTTAATTGAAAAGTGTATTAATAATTTACAACAAAGTATAAAAAGATAGAAAAAATGTGAAAGTTTTAAATAAAGTTAGCTTTTATTACTTTAGCATTATATTGATATATATGTTAAAACTGATAAAAAGGAATAAAAAATTTTGTTACACTGTACAAATAATTTTTTTTATATTTATTAATAATACTATGAATTTAAAGTAAAATTTGTTTATTAATTTAGGTTCATTAAATAAGATTTCTATAAATTTAAATCAAGCAATAATACTTCAAGAATATAATTTCAAGAATAATTTCCTTTGAATCTCATTATGTATAAATATCATTACTTACATACTGCAACAATGCAAACGGATTACCAGCAGTGCAAATAAGCCCAGGGCTTAATGTAAGCTTGTATCCTAGGATGTCTTTCGTGCGATCTTCACACTCTATCTCTGTTAAAATTTTTAAATCATCTACTTCCATAACAAGATTATTTTCTTTAGAGTTTGATGTTCCCCAGCCAGCTAATGTCACATTCAAGCCATGTAAATTTGAATTTGATAGAGTTAAAAGTTTTGCTGGTTTTACTTCATTCGAAATTTTTTCGGATAACTAAAATAATACAGATTTACTTTTGAAATTAGCAAACTAGTATCATTTTTTCTTTTATAATAATATTATAATAAATTAATGTTTATTTCTACACATGTGCGACGATGGGCGTCATTGCTAAGTACGAGCGAGAGAAGAAGAGAGGAAGAGAAAGGGTGAGAGAGAGAGCGGGCGAGCGAGCGAAATACCTGGGCCTGCGAATATATGGAGATGAATGACAGCAATGTATTGTAAGTATAAATGTACGAATTTTTGTGAGAAAATGCGTGGCAACTCAGTAAGAACGCGATAGCGAAATTATTTCAATAGGGGAGAGGGGTTGTGTACTAATAAATAAGTTTGTTGGCGCGGCGCGGTGAAAAGAAGAAAACGCACCAGCTTGTAGATACAATGCAGTGAAGAGGAGAGAACGCACGGGTTTGGTGACTAGACTCAGCAGAGGAAGGGGATCTCCGAATACTTAAGTATGTATACATGGGTTAAATGGACGTAATATCGCCGCCGAGTTTTCCGCAGCTGCTGCTAGTTGCGCAGGGAGATTTTTTTATTCCCTGAAGGGTTAATTGCGCCATTCTTCGCGATTCTCGTAGTGGCAATCAGATCGTACTGAAAGAAAACCATAGTATGATAGGTCTTATTTTTTCGTGGTGAGCCGGCTGTCTCATCTCCCTACCCTAGTGAAGTCGTTCGTGTAGCCAGGGCTAGTATTTTTCAAAGAGACCGAGTCATTTGGCAGGTCTCTCTTGACCCCGGAGAAGTCGTTTGGCTATTTGATCTATTTTCTAAATCTATTTTCCGAAGTGAAGTAGTTCGGCTGTCGAGGTATTATCCCTATATTTTTCCGTCGGCTTGTCTGCGGACAAAGCTTCTCTCCATCTTTGAGAAACTCGGGTCTATATGTTTTAAGACAAAATCGTTCGGCTAGCAAGGAACACTATCATTGACTGTTTTGTGCCTGCTAGAATAACTGACCACGTTTTCCGTTGGGAATTTCATTAAGTTATTTTTTCGCGTCCCCCAAAGAGGTTTTAATAAATCCTGAAGGTTATGAGCACTGTTTTTCCGAGACAAGGTCTTCTTAATCAACCTATCTTATTTTCCGTGACCGAGTGGTTCTGTAGATCTCCCTCTACCTCTGGTAAACTCTTTCGGCTAGCTAGGGCTATGTCTATCTTCTTAATGTCGAGTCAAGAATATTAATATACATATAGAAATAGGTAAAACCAGCGAGTTAAGTTAAGTACAAAATATGATTTGACGGAATACGTTCCTAAAAAATAGCGAGCGAATATACTTGTACGTCATTAGTTCTCAAAATAATAAGAAATTAAATAAACGAACCATTTTCTGAAATATTTCAAAGTTTCATTTCGCGAATCCCAACCGCTCTGAGCTCGGTCCGATTTACAGCTCCACGGTATGGTTAGACTTCACGAATTATGATCTGGCAGTATCTAACAGTAAGATCACGCTGTAAAATCAGGAAACAAAAGCATAAAATTTTTCAGGAAAAAAAACTGCTGTGACATAAAAGACCGGAAGTAGTGCAGAGGATTAGCTTCACAGAATCCTACAATGGTTCAAAACCTCGATTCAAGCTTAGCTCTAATACTACGTGGACGAGTAACTATAGATAAACTCATCACACCCGAAAAGAGGGCAAGAACGTTACACATGTATACATACTTATATATTTCGTACATTTGTAATATATTTATATACTATAATTTTTAAATTAAACATTAAACTTTAGAATAAAAATCTTTATAATGAAATTAAAAATAAAGTATTGGTAATTCATTCTTTCAAAATATACTAGTTTTCAATGAATATAAAAATTGTATTTACTTTATTTATAATCTGTATGTATAACTATTATATTTATGTAATAAAGTATTAAATATATATATTATTCTCTATAAAAAATATACAATAGAAGTATGAAATATTTGTTTAAAAATATAATTACTCTTATAATAGTAATGTCATCTGTTATCAGTTCAAAGAGAATTTTCTGTTTTGAAGTCCACTCATAATATGTTAACCACCACAATGGGGAATATTTTTCACCATATAATGAATAAATAGATCCAACGCTTATCTGAATATCCTCTATTTTTTCTCTTTTTATACAATGGCTAACAGTTACAACATCACGATTTGAGATAAGCGTTCCTGTACAGAAATGATACAACTGAAGTTCATGCTCTAAAATCATTCGTTTTGCAATAGATACGACAAAAGGATATTCATTTTCTTTTGCTTGTCTAACACTCAATCCAATCATACTTTTTGAATTAGTAAACACAAATTCGTTACCTAATATAGAATATTTTTTCATTAAAAACATTCCTTTATACTAATAAGTGTACATAAAATTTTAGATTTATTTAACAATCTAATAAAATATTCGTTACTTACAAAATATATATTGGAGAAAAAAATACCAAATGTTAATCCACATAATAATATAAATATTACAAGAAATTTTATTTCAGATGAATAATTAAATGTTCTTGTGTATTAATAAATCTGTAAAAAATGGATAATTATATTTAACATTTATTTTCTTATATATTTGCTATTGCATACAGTATACGATAAAAGATTTTAAGAGCAAAAAATTATTTTTTATATATTTTATATGTATTTTAAATTTTAAATTATTTATATTTTAAATATTGTATATGGTATAGTTTGTATCTAATTATTTTTTTGTATTATCTGGTTCGGAAAAGAAGTCAAGAATGCTCTTTCCACGGTCGGGAGCCTCTTCATATTCCCAGCTGTTGTACGGTTTTAAGTCATGTAGGACTTTTAAGACTACTTTTAAATCATGTGGATCATTCGGCGTTTTTCTCCCTCTATTTCTTGAACCTCATAGATGGAGGGGGGATTTTTTTATTATAGTATAGATATTAGAGTATAGACCAGTGTATTTTAGTGTAAGTTTCAAGTTACAATCCTTGATGTTGTCCGATAATACCTGGTTACGGACTAGTACGGTAGAGGGCAGCTCCTATTTTCACTCTCGCCTACGGAGGTCGTAATAATGACTCTATTTTTTGAAGCTCCTGGCCAGATTGACCTTGCCTAATGTCAGGGCGATTTGGATCCAGTCGATACGGCTCTGGAGGTTGGAATATGTGATAATTCTAACCTTTCGATGAAAACTGCACTGAGGGAATTGGCGCATATATCAGGCCGCGTTACGGAACATCTATGGCCAGAAGTAGTTTTCCACTAATCAGTTTACAACTTTTCCAATACCAAAAAATCAACAAGGGGAAACTCGTAATTCTCATCAAGTATCCCTTTCTGATCTGCCTCCGGTACGGACCTTCCAAGCGTCTTCGTTTTTTAAATACAGAGCTTAGGACACGTCGATACAATCGGCCTTCCATTACGTGGAAATTCGGAAAGTCTCTCGGATTATGACTTTTGTTAATTTATGGACGAACCACTTCGTTTGAATATTTACTGCTTTCAAAGGCTTGACATTTAATGAGAGTGCATCTGCCATTTCATTTTCCGACCCCAAAGGTATTGTACATCGAAATGCTACTGGTTTAGTGCGATAGCCCAACGAACGAGATGATCTGACGGATTCCCAATGCGCTCCAAGTACTTGAGGGCTTGATTGGTTATCACTATAAAATGATAGCCCTCAAGATAATTCCGCATTTTCCATACCATTTTTTTTTATTTATTATGTTAATTAAGTACTTTAAGAATGAAACGTTTCACATTAAATAATAAATTATATTACAGATTTACTACCAACCATTCTCAGTTTTCTTTTATTCTAAGATTATGTCAATGTTTACAAATTTACTAAAAAAAATTATAAATTAAAAAATACTATTGCAGTTATTGAAATTGGTAAAAGTAAAAAACGTTTTTTTTAATATTTCTATACGTATATTTAAATATACGTAGAAGTTAACTACTATCTGATCAGTATTATATCATTTTTAGTTCTAACTTTAGCTTTATATATTTCACGTATTAATTATTTCATATTAAAAATAGTGAGTAAAAAAAACAAAATTAATAGTTTAATCTAATCATGGGCAATAATTAAAATAGATGGTACGTTTATTTCTGTATGATATTTTAATTTTTTAAAAACATTTCTAGATTTTAGTTAAAAAATGTTACGCCTTATCTATAATTGCTTATACTATATTAGCAATATTATGCTCTCTATATTGGACATTTTATATACATCTGGAATTATTTATATTACTGTACAATCAACTTATCTAAATACCAATTCGAAATATTATTAAACGATATTTAATTCTTTTATAAACGTTCTTTTATATTATCATGTAAAAAATTTTTGAGAAATTTTCATTAAAATTTTTAATGATTGACAAAGGTTTTTATGTATACAAGCATTTAAACATTATTGTTTCGTTAACCAGAATAAGTTCACATGTATTATATGTTATTATATATATATCATATATATATTTTAATTTTTATTCTAAATATAAATTATGAAATGTAAACAAAAGTATTTGCAAAATTACCTTTAACGCAAAATTACATACATTTATTATAAATTTAAATTGTTGAAGTTATTAATTATTAAATTATTTAATAATTATAAATTAATAAAATTAATTTTTTTCTTTGTTGACTTACAAAACCCTTAACTGTGTATATGAAGTAACACGTAAACATGTAAATATTCAATGATGTAAATATTTATAATTTAATTACACAATAAATTTATCTCGCAGTCTTTAGTACAATAATTAGTACTAAATTTGGCTTTCTTGAAATAGTGAAAAATAGTAACAATGAATGTGCTTTTTTTAACACTGCTTATTTTTAAAAAGTACCAATACGTAAATATAAGTCCATATACAGGTTTATGTAATAATTTTAAGTATTCATGTTTACCTTTTTTTATAATTCTTCCTTTTTCAAATTTAAGAACGATTTTTTCTCATTTTATGTGTGCATTTAGATGTAAGTACAGTATCGAATGTAATTTTTGTTTATTATATTTTTAATATATAAATAATAAACATTAATATTAAATGTAAAACTTACTCGATTTTTTTAATAATACATATTTAAAATCTGCAGGTATGTTTCTAAAAAGTTAAATTGTAAAATAAAAAACAGAGAATATGTACAATAATGGAAAATTTTATTCTTTTAATGTGCTACATTTTTAAATTACTATCTATATATACATTATATTTCAAGGAATTTTATATATGTACAAACATTAATTTATAAGAAACAAGAAAACGAGTGAAATATTGAAACACATTTCGCTCTTGTTTGATAAAAAAAAATTGTAATTGAAATTCATAACGTATAATTCATTCAGGAAAGCGAACAAACCCTAAGTCTACCAACAGAATTAACGTAGACATGAACTTTTAAATAGTAACAAGTTTAGAGAGTGTTAACATTCCTGTTCATCTTTTATCACTCTTTCGGTTGCTATTTTTGCCGCTACATAGATGCAAACGAATTGAAATATTCTAGCAATCCTTGCATGTTTATAAAATTTAATAATAATGACAAGCAAAGTCTACCGTAGAGTTGAAGGTTAAAAGTTGTTTGTACACTTGTAGTCAGTTGTTATAATACCTTTCATATGTTAATACGAAATATTTGAAACTTGTATTTATTAATATCGTAATATTTTTACATTAAAGTATACATAAGTTTTTTTGTATTTTGTATATACGGGTAAAAATTACGACTTAACTCTAGATGCGTCGCGCGCATTAAAAGATGTCATGTTTGAGTTTTTTTTACGATTAAAAAATGTAATTAGAAAAATAGAGCAAAAAATTCTTTTAATTTATATTTTCCTCAGCTTTCTGATGGTGTGGTCAACTTTTATAAAATACAAAATATGTTATAACTCGAAAAATGTATTTTTAATATATATTTTTATTAACCTAAATCGAAAGATCAGCTTTTTTAAGTCAACATAGGTAATTTCAAAGTAGGATTTTTTTGTTTTTTTTTCGAGAAATAAAGCCGCAAACATACAGCCACTAGACTCCTCGTCAAACGTCACGTATGTTATCTAAAATATGACTTTAAGTTACATTTCATATAATTTTATAAACCGTTATATGACTAAGTTCATTTGTATGTTTTACAAAAACTTTTTGTCTTAGAAATATAGATATAGAAGTTTTCCGTTAATATTGTTATTGGCAGTTAAATTCTTTTCAGTCTTCTTTTTTACTACAACATTGTTTTTGGATCTTTTTAGAGTAGACAAAATTTGAGAGTCGACAAAAGGGGAAATTTTTTAAGTTTTATCATATTTTTGAATGTAGGAACGAAGGCATGATATTTAATGTCCCATAAATTGTTTTGGGCTATCAAATTTTGACTTTGATTCTAATTTTATTTTTTTAGTCATATTATAAATTTTTAAACCTTATGAAATATAACTTAAGTCATTTTTCAGACAACATAGGTTGCCGCTTGTCGAGAATGCTCGCGCCCGCGTGTTTAGCACAACGACGCCCACGCATATTTGCGGCTTTATTTCTCGAACAAGAGAATAACACACTTTGTATTTTTTTTTAAATATAAATAAAAAAAATTTGGAAACTTTGACCACACCATTCGAAACCGGAAGAAACAATACATAAGAATCATTGTTTACTTTATTTTTCTAATTAAATTTCTCTATTATAAAAACGACTCCAACATAGTATCTTTAGTGCGCGGGCAACGCGCCTGAAGAGTTGAAGTAATTTTAACCCATTTGGGCATAAAACGCATTCAACAAAATTAATTATCTAAACACAATTTGTATTATAGCCTTCAAAATGCAGAAGAAAAACGATAACTCACTTGCTGATTGCCGAAGTCGAGAATGGTAATCGTTTTTTGACTTCTTGACGATTTGAAGGATGAGCAATTATCACTCAACTTAGTATAATAATGGCCAGACAGCTATTGATATAATTCCTGTGTAAGCAAGTTATTTGCGAAGAAACATCATGCATGCTTACGTGACTAGACGTAAAACTTACTTAGCCATGTGATCGATTTGAGCAAAATGGCGGGGGTCTCGAAAGAATGCTTAGCCATTAACTTCGAGGAGGGGTTGCTCATTTGACAAGAAGAAAGTGAAAAAAATGGTAGAAGAGGTGGAGGAATATTTTTTAGAGGAATCGAAAGGGGTTGGGCTGTCCCCTTGACATCGCGTAGGAAACTTCAGAACTAGCGTAGAAAATGGTAATATAAAGTAATGATATTGTAATGGATTCTTCTGAGTCTTAATTTTAAAGAACAGAGACAGAGTTGCAGACTTGAATATATTACATCAGGTATAAGTGAAGGAGGAAACTAAATTTTGATTTCCAACATTGACAATGTACGTATGTAAATTCATAAAATTATTTAAACATTAGGTCGAATCATTATTTCTGAAACAGCGGACTTGGAATATAAATATGTTTTTACAACATAAAAAAAGACATTAAAAAGAAAAGGTAAAAGAAAAAGTGTTTACGGTTTTATTCTAATTGTGATTTATAGGCTTTAATAATGTTATATTGCTTATAAATATTGCTTATAAAAGTAAAAATCAAGACTTGTCAAACATTCATTTTTTTTTTTCATTTAAAATATATTTGAATGTGCTAATACAAAAATCAATAATAAAAACAGTTTTTTTATGTAAAATAAATCTTTGTTTTGCGATAAAAAATAATTATGAAAATTATAAATTAATTATAAATGTCTGAAAGGATTAATTACATTTGCTCATTAAAAGTTTTAATTGATTCCTTTGAAATAAAGTGTTTATGAATACGTATGAATACTTATGAATTTTTAGTATTCTGAACAGAAAGAAATAATAATTATATATATTAGCGATTAAATTTATAGTAATCAAAGGAAGCTAGAAAATGTTATATATAAAAAAGTAGTTAAAAGAAGTATAGCATTTTAATAATAGAACTGTACGCCTGCATCACAAAGTTTTGATAATAGTGTCATGTTTCTTTTGAAAAATCATAACATTTGCTTAATAAAAAATAGAGAATCAGTACATAATGTACTAATATATAAATTAATGCAAATATAGCATGTTCTTGAGATTTTGATACGGTACTTGTGCAACCAATCATCGTTTTTTACGTTATGACGTATAAAGAAGGCAGCATTGTAAATTGACATTAATGAAACAGCTAATATATTATATGTATAAAGCAGCCAGCTTGTTTAGTCATAATATTTAAATAATGTCTGTGTTGTCTGTTCCCAGTGTTCGATGACATCAGTACATGGGACTTTTTTAAGAAAAGCGAAAAAATCTTTGCAGAATAAGATGTAAACGAAGCGCATGCCCGATATGAAAATACGCGATCATGTGTTTATCTTCCAGTTTTTCTCTTTCTCTCTTTGTTTATCTCTCTATCTGTCTCTCGCTATCTCTATCTCTTTGTCTATCATTTAGGGAACGAAAGTTATTTGGTGGAATGAATATAAAAAATACAATTCTATAATTTTACACGACAATTCACTCAAAATTTTATCACAAGACTAAATCATGAAGATTAAGCTTTTGTCTTTTGCATCATTTATTGTAAGGATCAACTGGAATTAAAGATCTATCTTTCAACTGCATAATTTTCAGGTAGTTTTTTCAATGTGTAATCAGGAAACAATCGTATACTTTTGAAAGTTACAAAAAATTTGTGTCATTTCTCATATATTAATCAATGTTACGGATTCAATATTCTGTAACAAAAGCTTTAATTTATTTAATTTTAATGACTTCATACAAAATAATAAATATCTAATTAATCTGCATTAAATTATAGAACATTTTATAATGTCCCTGAAAGAAATATTCACCACCTTACAACATCCAGTGGCAGTGGCCTTTGGCAATCCACTTCTAGACATAATTTTACCCAACGATGAAAAAAATCTTGTAGCAAAGTACAATCTTATGCTGGATGAACAAAATGAACTTAATGAAAAACAAATTAATGAACTGCTTGCAGAATTTCCAAACAAGTTAGTTAAAAACCTTGTTCAAATCAACATCATTGTTATAAATAAACTGTTGCAATTGTAATAGTAATATTTTCAAAATAATAATAATAATAATAAACTATAGTTATTGAAAAAAAAAATTAATTACAAATTACATTAACCTATCAATCGTAATGTATGACAAATAATACATTGAAAAATGTACATTTAAAAATGTTTATAGTTTACTTTAATTTAATTGTGTGTTATTAATTATGGAATATTTAACCATTTTGATTGATAATAAATTAGTAAAAAAAATGTTTGACTTGTCATATTATATTTCTTTAAATATTCTGTAGATCAAAAATAATAACAAGTGCTGGAGGATGCGCTCAGAATACAATGAGAATTTTACAAAAATTATGTGAAGATCAAGCTGGCTCTAAACTTTGTATTTATTATGGTAGTCTAGGTAATGATTCTAGAGGAGAAACCCTAAAAAAACTAGTGAAAGCTGCAAATATTGATTCCAGGTATATAAAAAACTAAGTTAAAAAAATTTAGTTCATGTTTAATTTTATTATTATTTAGATACGCTGTTCACCCTACACTTCCTACTGGAGTCTGTGTTTCAGTTATAAATGATACATATAGAACTTTAGTGGCAAATATAGGAGCTGCTAGTAAATATACTTTAGAAGACTTGAATCATACAGAATTACCATTTAATGTAGTAAAAATTATATATATTGAAGGATTTTTTATTACACACAGTTTAGATGTAGCTAAAGAAGTAGTAAAGAAGGCTCAAGAAAAAAATATCATTACAGCATTTAATCTTAGTGGAACATATATCTTTGAAGTAATCTCAATTATTACTACATATTCGACTTAAATTATTCAAAAAAACTTAAACTGTTTTAATATATTTGAATTTTATATTTTTTCAGAATCATCATGCAGCAATATGTGAAATGGTTGGGATATCTAAAATTGTTTTTGGAAATGTTAATGAAATGATAGCTTTGGCTAATTCATTGAACCTTGAATTCGAAAATGCTTTAGATATTCCATTTCTTCTAAACAATCTTAAACGTGTAACCATTAATGCCTCAAATTCTTTAAGTAGTGATTGGTTGTCAAATGATAGTATATTTGTTATGACTAGTGGAGGATCACAACCTACGATTATAGTTTGGGGTCAAGGTAGTTCTGTTCAAGTTTCACCAATGGAGCCTACATCACCAATCATAGATACAACTGGAGCTGGTGATTCATTGGTTGCTGGTTTTTTAGCAGGCGTGATTGCTGGTAAAGATCCGAAAACTTGTTTAGAATGGGGCTGTAAAGTGGCTACTGATGTAATAACAAATTTAGGTGTTACATTATCAGATGATTTTTCTGTTAATTTTTTATAATAATGTTAATATACTGTCTTATTTAATTTATTTTATCATTAAATTATAAAAATGTAATTCTCATACATTCACTGTTAACAAAATGTCTATCAAACGTTAATAATTTTTTTCAAAAAATAATTTATCTAACTTATTTCTTATTTTATATAATTAAAAAGTAGTTTAATTACAATGATTTTTTACAGTTCAAAATATTTGTATTAACTGTTAATTTGATAAAATAAATGAAATGTAAAATAATTTAGCTAACCATAAAAGTTGTAAAATGTTTTTACTTTATAAATACTATTATATAGCTAATATTTAAAATATTCTATTTTTTTGTACTAGATAAAATATTATTATTAAAAATTATCATAAAGTATTGTCTATTTTTAAAAAAAAATTTAAGTACAAAACTGATAAAAATTGTTTTTATAAAGCGTTATAAGTATTAGCATTCAAATTGATTTTCATAAAATATTAAAAATTTTAATCTGATATTGTGGAAACGAAATATCAATAAAAAAAGTAATTTTGTAATCCTTTGCAAAAATTATATTATACTACTAATATTGTATCTGTAAATTTATAAATAGTTATTATAAATTAATAAATATATTCATGTTATATGTAAAATATATGTAGACATATATGTATATTTTATAATCTTTTTTGTAGTTATAGTTATTTAGGGTATTATAGAATTATAATTAATTTATTAAATAGTCTTTACTAGTCAAATAATATTAATTTTTTTTAAAATAATATTAAGTATTTGAGGTGAACTATTACAGAAATAGATTGTAGTTGCATTTATATTTTTTAAATAATTTTCAAATTTCTACCTTATTGTTTATAGTGCCCAATTCTTCGTCACCTTGTCGCGGTGAATCATAATGATTACCCCGCCCTTACAATAGGACAATTCAAAAATTAAACATTTCTGTATGCGGGTGAAGTCTATCACCCTATTTGCCGTCATCTAGAACTGTGTGAATGTTCCTGCAGTGATCTGGCTTTTGAAGTATTCTTTCTTCATCACGATGATGGTCCTTGGGTTAACCCTGTTTGAGTTAGGCAGGGCGACAATGCCCCTTAGCCGATCCTTTTCTGCCCTAGCTTGTGTGGGTCATCTCGATGTTCCAGAGCGCTTCTTCTGGCCTGCTGTTATGGCTTAGCTGCTTTTGAAGTCGAAGGTACAGTGTTCGAGCTGGCTCCGAGAGCTTTACGTTCTCTGACCAGTCTCCTCTTTGAAACTCTACTCAACGTCTTCCATGGCATACGCCACTCTTCCTGGGGTTCTTCAGCCTGTACGAGAAGCATTGTTCTCTATCTCCGTCGAAAAGTGTGGTTCTGCGTATGGGACCAGGATGCTCGGAGATCTAGCGGCTTCCCCGAGTTCAGCTTCCTTCACTGTAGCGGGCATGTCCTTCTCTTTATTCATATTATATTAACACTAAACTTTTTTCCCACGAGTAGCTATGGAAAAGATGGTTCACCACTACAAAGCCTCGCATGTGGTGGTAAGTATAAATACTCGGATATTTCGCCCAGTTTCTCTGAGATACTGTTAGCAGCCACTGGTATCCTGTGGTTAATCAGTCCCATGAATACGGTTACTCACACCTTGTTATTAGGGGTTGCATGTAGATAATCATTGCGTCTCCTTCAGAATACAATAATGAGCTACTTATTTGTTATATGAATTAGGCTATACCTCGGGTCCCTAAAGAAAATAGATACTCCCCAGTCGTAGGAAGGTGAATCACCGGGAATTCAGATTTAGTCCTTAACTACGAGCTAAAAGCTAAAAATATATCCCTGTATTAATCCGTCATTCATTCCGTCATTCATGGGGTTTAAAGGAGGCTCCTTCCTATTGACATAAAAAGAAATTAATTAGAAGAATTTTCTGAAATTTTTTAAATGAAAACCATTTTATGTATTAAAAGATTTTTAATAAATAAGTTATAAAAAAATTTAGCATTTTTTACACTAATTAATGTAATAAAACAAATTTTGCTTCTATTTTTTAAAAAAATTTATAATGGATCTTTTTTGTTTTGAATCAAATATTTTAAATTATCATATAGTTTCAATTATTTTAAATGAATCTATTAATATAATTATAAAAGCTTGAAGAAATTTTTCTTTTGTTTTTAAAAAAACTCATATTGATTGTACTAAGTTTTTACGTGAGTTAAACACTTGATTATTCAGAAGTTATACTATAATACTGAAACTATGTTACGAAAACTGAATTAGTTTTTCAATTATTTATTTCGTAATTAGAAGAGGTATTCTAATTTCAGTAATAAATTTTATAAAAATAAGATTGAAAAATATTTTCTTTACAACACAATGTAATGGATAATTTTTTAGAAAATTCTGTTTTGTAGTATTACACATTTTTTAATATAATAGAAATACTATCAAATTATTCAGGAATAATTAACATGGACAAATATTCAATATTTGAGTGGAAAACTAATTTAAACCGTGAGTTTTTAAATTCTTAATACATATACAAGGTAAAGAATAAAAGGTTTTTCTTATCTGGATGTACATAAACTTATAATTGTTATATAAATAAAACTTTCCTATATTGAAAATTTAATTAACTGATTTTAATAATGCGTTTTTTTAATTATTGCTTATTATGATTATGATCATATAGTTATATAAAAAACAATTTTTAATTTTTTACTACTAACAAGATATAATCTTCTTTGTACCATGATTAAATAAACTCACGTAACTTGTTTTTTTTCTAGTATTGCAGAATATGTGACATGTAAAATACAACATTTGTAAATAATTAATATTATTATATTCTTTCAAAAAATCATTTATTTATTTCAATAATTTAAAAATGAATTTTAAATAATCTAATTGAATATAGCACATTAAAATTATATTAGTATTGTCATAAATTTATCGTTACATATAGATGTTTGCTTTGTTGTTCTAATAATGTTGTCTTTAAAAATAAGTATTTTTTATTATTTTTACATTCAAAAAATATTCTACAATAAAATATGTAAATAATAAATTCTTTTTATTTATTACGATAAAGTATATAAAAATTAGATAGCAAATATAAAAAAATTTTACAAGTACAAATAAGACTTTTTACGTTTTATTTTATATTTATTTTATGATAAAAATTATAACTACAATATAAATTTGAACGATACCAATATGAATTTAACCTTTAAGATAAGTTTTCAAAAAATATTTGAATGTCTATTATTTCAGAATGTGGGACAAATTTTTAATTTTTCTTAGTCAATCAATAATTCTTTGTAAGTTTTGTTTATAATTTTATCAGCGTAAAATAAAATCTTTAAGATATTTCTTTTTTATTATATTTTATGTATTTAAGTATAATGGTTTTTTTCATTTGAATAACTTTATTTTAGGGCATCATAGTGAATTTGTATATACGCAACCCATTATCGGTCAGAATGTGAGACCTGCAAGACAAGAAGAATATCCTTTTGTTGTATCTCTCATGCGTATTAAGGAAAAACCTCATCCACAATTGGATCATTCTTGCATGGGAACACTTATATCTAAAAGGGATGTTCTAACTAATAGTCATTGTGTAGAAGATGAGTCACTGAATTATTTGCAAGTCATGATAGGATCCATTTATTTATCTAGAGGTATAAAATATTACCCAGTATGGTGGAAGACATTTGACGAATGGTGTACGAATAAGAATATGCCAAGAACATTTATAATTAATGACGTTGCTGTGATAAGGGTATATAATTTATTAATAAGTATATATTATTACTCCATTATTACATTATTACAATATATCTAATGTTTATTCTCAAGGCAATTTATTTTATTATATATTTATGAAAAATGTTAATTATTTTAGTTTCCATTAGAAAATATTTTTTAGTTATCTATGAATGTAACACAAGTTCATCCGGCGATTCTTTCAGACAAACCACTTTCTGAATTATATGGATTGAATGTAATGATGCCAGGGTGGGGAATAACAAATAGTGGAATAATTCCTGATACTTTAGCAACAGTCGGATTAAAAATTCTTCTTAATAGCAAATGCGAGGAAACAGCTTATAGACTTGAAGGAGCCAAAATACCTTTACACAAAAGAATTTTATGTTCTACCGCAAATCCGTTCGCATTAATGCAATTTGTGAGTATTAAATTATTACGTAAATATTATCACATGTAAAAAAAAACCTCCAAAACTGACTCCATTACTGATGTTGTTTATTTAGTTTTAGTTTAGTGCTTTTCTTTACTTGTATGAATTCTTAACTAATATTGTTGCAATAATTTATAGTACACCTAAGTGTCCGTATTATAAGATATCGAATTTTTTAAAACTAAAATCGTGTAATTTACAAAAGTAAAAGTAAAAAACTTTTTTGTTCGTGTAATCGAAGTCTTCATTAAATTTAAGAGTTTAAGAATTTAAGTCCTAGTATATATTCGTTGTACGTTTATATTGCAAACTACAAGATTGTATATCCACGAAAAGATTTAAGTAGTAGTTGATTTTATAATATATAAGCTACTACTGTAAAAATATATATTTCTATTTCAAAAAAACTTTTATTTAAAAATTAGAATTAAAAAATTTATTTAAATAATAATTAAATATTGATTGATGTACTTGAAACCATTTTTATTTTTATTATTGATTTACGAGCAATATTTTAATAAATATGTAATTTTAAAATTACAATGTTTTTAATTAATTGATAAATAAAAATAAATCACGTGAAAAAAATATTTATGTAATTTCTTATTATTCTTAAATAGTTTTAATATAATTTAAATATGACAAAATATGATGTTCATTATGTATTTCCAGTAAATTTTTTTACTATAAGTCTCTGTTATTAATGAAAAGGTACATTTATTGCTTACATAAAATTTTTTTTATTTTATGTTCTAAATATTTTGAATAGTTATATTATATGTAATATTTTTTTATAGGGTGACAGTGGTGGTCCACTTTTATATGAAAATAAGGTTATAGCTGTTAATGGAGGTACATTTCCACTACCAAATGAAGATGTTCATCCAGAAAAAATGAATCTTCATTTTAGCATTGCGTACTACAGAAATTTCATTTTAGATATTCTTAATAATTATTAATTTACGTAATGTGTTTCATGTTTTTAAATTTTAACAAAATTAATGACATGATACAAGTGTGAATCAAAAAATTAGTTCAATATTCTTAATTACACTTTGATTTATATTGATTTATAGTGTTTGTTTGCACATAGAAATACTAATTAATCAATAAAAAGATCAATAAAGAATGATGAGAGCACAGAAAAATTTACGTAAAGAAATAGCCTAAATGTAATAATTCTAATCTTCTATACAAATGTGTAAGATACACGACATCTTGTTAATTTATTTTTGATATTTAACAATGTTAATTTTTAAATATTTCTCTTTTAACTTATTATACGAGGTAAACAATTTGTCATTTATCAACTTCATTTTTCTATAATCAGTATTAAAAACATTCCCAAGTAATTTGTTAATACATTTATTAATAATAAATGTCAATAATAATTATTACATTACTATTGATAATTATAAGCAGCTTCTAATTAGTTATTATATAGGAAGATTTTTATGGAACAAAAAATTTCATACGGAGTTTCAGACTTTCTGTAATGGCTTTCTAAAAAGGGAAATAAAAAATTTTAAACTACAGAAGACTTTTTTTTACACTCACCTTTTGTAAATCCAAAAATTATTTTTAAAAATACGAGAGAGCATGACTTCGTATCTGTTGTAAACAAAATTTTTTTTATGGATGGATAGTGATCCTCAGTGTATGAATATATTATATGAATCGGTACCTCATTAGAAACAAAGTCAAATACGCTTAATTCAGTAATTAACTTCTGGAGAATAGTATTAGAAATATAAAATACGATGTCAGATAATGATCTATTTTCATCTTTGATTAAGGACATTTTTTCCTTTTGTATTCAAATGCGGAATCAGAAAGAAGATTCTTTGATGTAAATGATATAAAAAATAGGATGAGTAGTTTATTACATCGAGATGCTTCCTCCCTTTAGTCAAGATGCGTACGATTTGTATAGAATGTTTCATCCTACTGCGAAAGCTAAAATAACTTGAATAAGACTTACGTTCTAGTTTTGTATTATATAGAGTTAATAATATCGTCAAAAAATATATCCAAAATATTTATTTCAGTTTCTTCTTCAAGATGCTAAATTTGAATTGTATGTAAATTAAATAATTTTAATTTATATTTAATTATAATTTTAATTTTTTATTATCTAATACTAATTTATTATTCGCTGCATATTTTTCAACAAATATATATTTATTTTGAGATACATGAGTATGAAATTTTGTTGTATGACTTTTGACGATGGTATTAATGGCCACCACGTAGTTGTAGAAATAATAACTCATTACTGGCAGTCGTAGTGCACAGTTTAACTCGCAGAGCTAGAATTTAGTACATTTCAAAGAATTAGTGACAGGCAGAAAACTATGTTATATTTGTGCTATTATGAATCTTATTGGGCAAGAAAGATAAGTAAGTGAATATATAAATTGGATATATATAATGGATAAATTGGAAGTTTGTTAATTGTTAGTTTTATCGTCGAATATCTAACACTTATATTCATTACTTTATCTGTAATACACATTCCATTTAATATATCTTAAAAAAAACAATAATAATAGCTCACTAAAAAAAGTCAATGAAAGAATAGCGCAAGAATGATAGAGATAACAGCAAAGAAATCGAGTAATGAAGCTGTACTTTGTGATGACTTGCAGCGTCCAGAGCAGAGTGTTGAGCTTCCACTTTGTATTTTAGGTGAGACAGCTTGTAGTATATAGTCACCACTTAGCATCTGAAATATAGACTTCCGATCGATCGCGATGAACTCGGTTTTATTATTAACGCTTCAATTAATAGAGTGGTTCCCAGGTAGCTACTGCGTGTCAATTAAGAAAAATTTTTTATTTATACTAAACTATATGAAGTCAAACAATGGTAAAATTGTCATTTAAGGTCGTTGGAATACTTCTTTATGACTTTTAAAATTTTCAAATTAGTAACTGCATTAAATGTTTATCTTATGTTTATTAAAAAAAATTTACAAAATTTTAATATAAATTATAATTTTTTATTTTCATTTAGCTATTTATACATTTAATTAAATAGGTATGTTTATTTTATGATAAAAATTGCTGTGGTAATCAAAGCTACAATTGCGATGCTTATAAATTAACTGACATGTGTCGCTAATAAAAATTACTCGTTTTAGGAATTTCATACATATTTCTTACGCATTATTAATAAGTCGCATTAAAATTGCACCGGGCTCATATAAATATTAAAAAGAGTTATTAATATTCTTCGTCATATAATAACAAATCGCTATAATGATAACAAAAACAATCAAATCTTTGGTGTGGAATTATAAGATATAACTGATATATCATCTGTTCTTAAATTATTATTTACATTAGTGCTTTCAAATGGCCCAATGCAGAAAAAATTAAAAATAATACAATTGACTAAAGTACAACGATTAAGCAAAATATTTTGACTATTATCAATTCAGCTGAATTATAATGCTCAAATCACATAATAAAATGTTAGGTAACAAAAACTAAAAACTTATTTAATAAAACTGTAAACGTTAAATATTACACCTTAATTGAAATTCATAATCACTTTTTAAATAATCAATTTTATAAATAATCATAAAAATACTTTAAACATTTTTAATTTTATGTAACGTAGGAATTCGATTTACCTTTATGATTTTCTCTACTTTGAACTTTAATTTAATAATTAAATTTAATGATATTTACAAAACTTATAATACTAAATTGAGCAAATCTATTATTTTTAACAAAACAAAAATATGTCATTTGAATAAAAAAAGCCGAATATTATTTTAATTGCTTAAGAGAGTACAGCTGTATTTTTTAAATTAACTCATTGTAGAAATATTCTTAAACATTAATTTTTTCTTATATTTTTTTGGATGTTGAACATTGATTTTTATTAAAAATGTATTAAATTAATAAAAATTATTAATACAAAATGTTGTAGCAATTTAAATGTCTAATTTTATTTACATTATTATTTGCATTGATTGTACATATATAATTTGTTACAATTTACTTTATACATAGCATCCCTTCCAAGTAACCGCTCATCTTATGAACTATACTGAAATACAGTGATTTTTCAAGAAATTTATAATTAAAATGTAATGTATTCTTCCTCTTTGTAACTCAACACTTGTTCTCTTTTAAATATTTTAGAAAAATTAAAAACTTTATAATGAACAGTTATTATTAAAAATATTTGATTTGTTACATTTATAATATAATTATTTATTAATTAGGCAAATTTATGTATTAAAAGTTTTTCAATAGCTGTCATAAAAATGTAATTAACATATAAAATGGATTGAGTAAAATATGTATGTATAAGAATTTTTTATAAAAAAAAAATTTTTATATAAAATATTGTATAATATTTTGTTCTTATTCTATAATTCTTATATACTATAGAAATTATATATTTAAAAATCATATAATTAAAATAACTAATTTTGAACATACAAATGTATGATCATTTTTTTTCATTTTGTATTCAACTAATACCTAATAATTATATAAGTGAAAAGCATTTTTCTTTAATAAAATCTAAGAGAAGAGCTCTTTGAAACGATTACGAAAAAAATTGAAATTTATAATCGGACGAAATATCTTCGATTTGCGTAACCCCTGTTTTTCGTTGTCGTAGATTTTATACTCAAGCATTGTAACGACGTGCATTCTTATAAGCATTTCTTCTTCCTTTGTACGAAAAGTTGAGTAGATGCGACAGCCATCCACTGGTTGCTGTCAGAACGGTACCAGGTGAGCCCGAGGGAGTACCTACCATTAAGGTTCGCGTGTTGACAATGGCTAAACCACCAACCTCCGTGATAATTAGCTGCGCAATCGGTCGAGCTAATATCCATATCCTTGTCCTTGGCACTGAAAGCCATGTTGTTCTGATAGGACAGGGCATCGGTGGCATTTCCGCTGAATCCAGATATCTTTAATCGATAACCGTTCTTCTCGGATTCTACGACGAAATTCTCGTAATTAGCGACCCAGTAGTTACCTTCGATGTCATTTAGCTCTATCCTCAAACGCGTGCAGTTTTCCCGGCTTAGTCGGTGTAGAGCTTCATTCCCTACCCAGAATTCGTTCATCGGTGACCCAAACCCCTTTGCATAATCCTTCCACGTCCTATCGAAGTCAACAGTTCCGTCAATCCTCCTCCCGATAACAATCCAGCCCTTCTTACAAGTAGTAAGAAGAGAAGCTCTAAATTCTGGGTCCAGTAAGCTCAACCCTTGCTGTTTCTCGCAGTTGCCCGACAAGGCATCAACAATACGCTGATACTTTTCCTCAACGAGTTCAAGCTCCCGAGTCGCGTTTGGTACTCTGTTAATTCTCCTGGAGACGTCAAGTATCCCGACAGTTTCATTAATTCGACTTATTGCTAACCGCTGGACGTCGCTTTTTTCCTGAAGTTTCGAGGCACTTAAGCTTAGAGTCTGGATGGCGCGTTTTAAGTTACAGAGTTTTTCTCTTGTAAGGGAAAGTTCCGCAGTTTTACGAGCCAGGTTCACATCGATCCGGGTGATTTTACGTTTTGTCTCAGACTGGTTATTGATAAGCCGTTCCTCTAGGGCCTCCAAGGATTCGAATATTCGGATTGTAGACTCATCAAAGTGATTTTTTACTAAAGCTTTCTCGCTAACGTTTCGTAATCGCTCATTGAAATCGCGTCCAAGATTCTCAAGAACACTAACTCGATTCCAAACATTGGTCCTGTAGGCTATCCAATTCTCCAAAGTGGCACATTTACGTGATACTACTCCGATCTTGTGTTCGAGTTTATTAACGCGTTCATTGAGTTGGTGGACCATTACTGGAAGCCGGTAGTAGACGTGCCGAGTGTGATGTTGAAAAAGATCTTGTTCATTCTTATGAATATCACGGTTGTATAATTTCCGCTGGGTGATATCATTTTTCAAAAGTGAATCTGCTTTCTTCGGAGTTTGGATGTACCTACAATCATCGCACATTATCGACTTCACCTCCATCTGCACGGTACTCAACTGAAAATGATAAAATTACACTATATTTTATAATTTTAATTCTGGGCTGAGAATATAAACATACTTACCCATAGCAATGTCGAATTTAGAAATCATAATTTATTTACTAGAATCCATATTTGAATTTAATTTGAAACTTTTAATAAGCTAAATAATTTTTCTTGATTATAATACCCCACTATTATTAAGAAAATTATGCATATCAATACGTTGACACGATACAGCAGTATATTAAAAAAATTAATATTTTTATAATATCAATTTTTAAGCAATATAATAGCTTCGTAAAATAATAATTTCAACCGTGCGTGACTAAAGCAATGAGTAGGAAATATCTTTCAATCAATTGGTTAATGTACTTAAGTACGATTAAATGTTTGCTCCTTCCTTTTTTTTCTTACCATCTTTGGTACTTGTTAAGCTCATTAAAATAATTACAGGCTTATTAATAAATAAATAAATATATTTAAAAGTTTTTAAAAATATATAATCGTGTTATTGAGTTACAATTACAACTTGTTGAAAGTTCTTATTTTATGCTAAAAATTTTTTGTAAAAATTTTCTTAGAAAACTGATTTTTGTTACTATTAAAAATGAATACAATGTTTATTGATACAAACCATTTTTTTTTTAATTTATGAACATCACCTTTAAACCTGATATTAATTGATGACTTAGTATGTTAATTATTATAGTTAAAAGTTTATAATAAAAATATGAGTCTATCAATATTAGTACAAGTGGAGTGAAACTAAATACATTAATTCGTAAATGACACTAGACAATAATATAATTGTGTTAAATAAAATAAAATTTTTAATTTATAATAAAATATATAAAAAATATAAAAAATAAAAATATAAAAAATAAAAATATAAAAAATAAAAATATAAAAAATATAAAATATTATTGAAACAAAAATGAAATTATTTAACAATATTGAATTATATTATAACATTTTTCTTAGTGAAATATAATTTTTTCATAAAATTCCAAAAATAATTTAAAAACAAAGGTAAATCTTTCTTTAAATTTTTTTAAGAAATATAAAAATATAACCGTCTACAACAAAAATTTAATTTAAGAAATCTTATTGATTTTACAAGTATATGATAGGTATATTCTAGATCTGATACATACGTTAAAATATTTAAATAATAATCGCAGATTTAAGCATTAAAAAAAAAATTGCAATTCTGATATTAAATATCATAAAATTCATTTTTTTATATTCAACTTTATAATTTATTCAAGTTATATTTTACGTTATATTTTTAATAAATAAAAAAAATTTGTTTAGAGAAAAGTGGTTCAATTTATAGTTCATTTTTACTTTTCGAAGCATTATATAAATATTCTCAATGAACTTCACATATATATATATATACATATATAAATATTTTTCTATACATATATAAATATGAGTCTTTAAGGAATGATCTCAGTTATATTATAATAAGTATTCAAAAATTTTTAAGGAAAATAAAATTCGTGAACATATGATTTATTAATGTTATTCAATTAATTTTATTATAACATCGCGTACTTTTATGCAATACCATATAAACGTAAATAATAATAATATTAATGATAATAATAATAAGAATAATAATTTTAAAGTTAATAATAATGAAAAAAGGCCAAAATAGAATAAATGGAAAAAATTAAAGGTTTTATTTCTATTTTGATTTCTATTCTAATAATTTTATTCGAATTTATTACTATTATTTTTGTCAATTTACTTATTAGTATTAAAATAATCATATTAAATACCATTATTCTTAAAAATTTTCAAGAGCTTATTAACGAGTACCTATATAGTATATTATCTTTATTTACACTCATTACTCATTCATTCATTTCATAAGTTTTATGTATAGCAGATATAATGTGGCATATTGTTATTTCATATAAATTTATTCGTATTATAAATCCGAATTTTTACATGAAAGTGAAATGATTCAATATTTAAGTACCAAATATTCTATAAACATACATATATAAATGACGTTGTTACCCTTCCTTCTCTTTCTGTGTAACAATAAAACATGTTCAAAAAATACAGAAGCGCGCCTTTTTCAATCGAAAAGGAAATAAATAAAACAAAAGGAAATTAAATAATACGTAGGTAAGCTTGATCTACTACGGGCTTATAGATTGTGGAAGCTACCGTCACCGAAAGAGTCGTTGCGTAGAGAATTGACAACACTTACACGACAAAAAGAGAGGAAAGTGGCGTACGGTTTGTTCGAGTGTAATGGTGTATGAAGAGGTATATGGAAAAATAGACGAAGGGTAATCATAACCCTTGTGCACACAAGCCCAGAAGGGCAGGTGCGCCGAAAGGTGAATAAAACAAAAATAAAAGAGTGGCTATCAATACAGATATATAACCGCGTATCAAAGAGGAGGAAGAAAAAAAAGACGTTCTCTTTGTAGTGGCATCTGATAATATTAAAGATTGTATGAACAGATGTAATTAACATTCAAGATTTTTTTATGAGCACGATTTTCTTTAAATACTGCCATTGCGTCTGTATTTTTCACTAGTCTTGTTTATATCCGATACTTGAAATACTCAAAAAATAAAGTATAATGTTTATGGAACAATATATACATTGTATTGCAATAACGGAGCGAGGTGAATTGAAAATATTTATTAGCAAATATTTTATGCATATAAACTTTTCAGTCACTAGTTTTAATCCTGTATAGTATAATATAAAAATTGATAAGAGAGTACAGCTGTAAATGTATGTGTGTCCATTGTAAATGTCCGTCTAAAAAATAAAAGTTTCTGCCTCATTTTAGATTCAATCTACTTTTTAAATACGCCAAAAATCTTATTTGAAATTTTTAGATGGACTGAATAGTCTGGCATTAAATATTTGCATGCATATAATATAAAAATTTTATTCCTTCAATACAAAATTAATGAAGACAGAAGTATAATGAAAAATCAAAAAAATTAGTTAATATATGAAGGAAATTGTACAGTTTTTTGTAATGTTAATGTTAAATTCCTTTTTCTTTTACAAAAACTGCGTTAAATAACAAATGAAAATACGTAAAATATATCTTAAAATAAAACGAAGAAAAAATTTCTGTAAGATGTATTTAAGATGTACAAAATTTTCGAAACACTATGACTGAAAAACTTTCGTTTTGCTGCATTATCAATAGTTTAAATTTAAGTGTAATCATTAATAGGTAAAATAATGGTAATATATTTTTTTTTTATTATTATCTAACAATTATGTAAAAATTGTATCCTTTAGATTTATTGCTATTTCTATTGTGAGAGTATTACTTCCGTAGCTTTAATTATGACTTTGAATTCGGTGGACTTAAATTGTAATATCAAGAATAGTGATTTGGTAATTAACAATTAACTATACGAAACAATCTTCCTTTAGATTATATAAACATCTTCAATATTATTTTCTATTATAAAATTATTGATAAGCTTTTATAATATTACAGTATATTTTTCATTCAAGCATACTTTTTTTATTCTGGACTTTTTACATTATTGGAAGCAATAAATAATGACACCTAAAATGCATGCATTCATACAATTTTTAATTTAAAAAAATGCCTTTAGCTACAATATGTATTACCACATATGTTTATTTATGTTTACAATATTTAAATTTTTTTTCATCAAATCGGAGATACTTACATGGTAGATTGTAAGAAACTAAAAAAAGAAAAGCACAACCACGTATACAGTGAAAATCAGCAGATATCATTCGATGCCAAAAACGAAAGAATAAGAGAGGAAAGAGAAATAGCATGCTTGTAATTGTCGAGTATCAACATCGGCTGTGGTTGAAGAGAGAAAAAACGAAAAATAGAATAGAATTAAATTTGCTTTAGGAGGGAATGTATTACGGAGACGACAAATAGTAGAAAAACGCAAGAAATAGCAGTTGCCGCCTCTTTTTCGAAAGCTAATTTCGAAAGAAATGGAATTTTCTCTTCGAGTGTGTTTTCGAACAATGCTAGATTTTTGTACTAAACACAGAGTTATAGAGCAAAGAACTCATTAAACATGAATGGCGCAGCATACGACATGGGCGCAAAATGATAAATTTTCAATTTCGAACTGCTCGTACTTTTATTATCACAATATTTTATTTTTATAAACTAAAATCTTAATTAACTTAGATACCAATTTTTAGTGCATCTAAAGATTTGGGTCCAAATATTGGATTCTTATTGAGTTAGATCATCAAGATTAATCAATTAATTACAACCGATTTAGAAAACAAAGCAATTTAAATTTTAGATTAATATTTATATGTATTAATATTTATTTGGATTAATATTATATATGTAGTCTTAGATATTATTATATACATGCGATAACATATTAGAAATTTTAGAAGGGTTCATTATAAAAGAGACCGATAAAAATGGACCAATTAAAAATATTCGATAAACCGTGCGTGAGGAATATTAAATTCAATCCAATTAATGCGATCACGTAGAGGAAAAATCACAAACTATAACAATAATATCTGAAGATGTATATAATAACAAATTCAATGTTTATCGATTTGATCGTTTTTATTCTTTAAATTCTAATTAAGCTAATTTATGCAATGAGGTTTACCATATTTTTTTTCAAGCTACTCATACCTATTTTGTGAGCTGTATTTGCTGGATAAAGAGACGGTAATGGACTCTAAAAACTCTGGCTAACAGGTTCACCAGTAATTCTTTAATAAGAATTATCAAAGTTTAGTTGAACAAGTAATGTAAGAGAAAAGAAAAACAACAAGAAAACTGAGAGTTTATACCATTCGTTTTGCTGTGAACACGCGATTGTCCAGCGAAACGTTGATGTACATATGGTAACGTACACAGAAGGAACAAATAAAAAAAGAAATAAAAAACTGAGCCGAAGGATAGACATGTAGCAGCTGCTGTCCGGTATATCGACAACGCGTTTTCAGACGGTTAAGGCTCGTACAGGACCCTTTTAGCTGCGCAGGTGCGAAGGTCTCTGCTATGTTAATTGAGAATAAGCGAGGTCTGTTGGACTATCACTATCCTCAATTTCCAATCGCCAGGCTTCACTGATTTTTCTGTCTTTTTTTCCGAAAGAGAAAAAGAGAGGAGCCATAATTAATTTAGATTCATGGATTTTGCAACTGTGTCTTTCGGCTTAGCGTAAAGTACTATTGAATATCATTTATATTCGATAAAATTACTTTCTGCGATTTTATTCGATTGTGATTTATTTTGATTGTATAATCATAAATGAGATATTATACAATTATGTATTTTAATTATTGTGTTATTAATCACTTGATGGACCTAGAAAAGTACAAAATATCTACATAAAACTCTTAAAGAATCGACTGGGGATTTTATTTTAATAATGATGCTAGGTAATTTTATATGTAATCGCCGTTTAAAAGCTTTTAAAAAACCATATAAAACATAATAAATACAGTATCTTAAGCCGTTGTATTTAGAGCTTTTGAAATTAATATAAATCTGTATTTGTTTAAAAAAGAAAAATAATGTTAGACTTATAATTATAAATTGCATATAAATAGGATAAAATTTTTTAATACGCTTAAAGGTTAATTGATTAATAGTATAATTTATAAATAGTTTTTAATTTTTTTTATTTTGTTATGCTTATGTTACATCTCATTCCACACTTATTTCTGTCTTTATTATATATATATATATATGATTTTTCATAAATATTTATCAAAATGATCTGTAATTTACCTTTATTACAATTTATAAATTATTTTTAACCTTTTTAGATATTTGTATGAAAAATGAGAATTTTATTTTAATAAAAACTTTTTCCTTATTATTTATTCATTATTAAATAATCATGTCATAAACTAAATGTGTTTACTTTGTTAACCATGTGCTCAAGTTCTTTCTCTAATTTATGCGTTATCTAGGTTCAAATATGGAAAAACATGGATTTTCATGTTTATGGGCTTTAGGCCCAGGATTGATTAATAACTAACGGGCCCTCGTATGAGCCTAGTCATACTTCCCAATCCCTCGTATAAGTTTTCAAAACCCGAAAGCCGATTCCAACTCGATGACCGTTACCCAGTTGGATGTCATCTAATTATGAAAGCTTTTTAGTAATTTTTCGCCTGGCGAAAGTAATGTTTTTTAATTTCAGGGGAATAGTGTACGCCACTACCAAGGGGTTAATTTCCACTTATCTTCTGTCTCTCAGATATGAAATCTTTGAGAATGGAGTTATTTTTTATTTTGAAAATGAATAAAAAATAACGCAGAGGCACAATTAAATGCTGGGCTATGTGTTAATGGTATCGTAAATATATAAAGAGACAATATATTTGCTGTTTTATCAATCCCGTTAAGTATTTGACCGACTTGAACCTCAATTATCCAGCCAAAGCTTTATCACATAAATAAATATCGGTCTCTTTTATCTTTCTCTGAATATATATGCATAAATATATAGAAGTTTGCGAAAGAATTTAGGTAGGAGGCAGTCACCTCCAAGCGCGAAATAATAATCACCTGGTTATTAATATCGGTGCAGGTATGCGACAGCTGACTGATCCGATCGTTCGCTGCAGCAATGTCAAGCCTGAGTGTGCCAAAGCCCACCTCAAGTCTTGCAAGCCTACCTCCGAGCTCCCTAGTGGTTCTGCTAATGTCGGCCACGTCGCCTCGTAGTAATCCAATCTCTGATCGAAGTTTCGCCCTTTCTGCAAGCTCTTCAGTTGCATTTCTCGTCCTTAGTACCTCCGCCAACTCTGTTTGCAGCTCGATAACGGCACTTCCAAGCCATCGGAGGCGCAGCCGTTCATTCTTTGCTTCGTTCCCAACGTTTGACGTCGGACTTCCAGAGCCACGATTACATAAGCCTGACATTTCCTTCCTAAAAGTGGAGATTCATTAATAAGAATACAAATGAAGAAGAGCATTCGCAATAATTATAAGCACTTGAGCTGTAGCATATACTTGAATAAGTTAAATTGGTAACTAAAGAGCTACCAATTGCAAGATTTTTCCAATTGGTGTATTAGCTGAAAAATCTTTTATTACGGCTTTTAAGATTTGATGTACTTTTACGGTTTTTTCATTTTCTTGAATTAGAAATATCTAAGTGAATTGAATTTGACGCTCGACATTGTTGGGATTATTCAAAAAGTAATAAATCACTTAAATTGCTGAAAAGGTTGTCTTAATAAATAATAGAGTTCGACAAGTATTGAAATTTTAATGAAAAATATTACAGTTGTCCCTATATTCTTAAAATCTCGTAACTCAAATACATAATTTAAAATTCACTATTTGTTTATCAAACTACTTACAATAGATCTATTCATCTTAATATATTTATTCAATTATATACTACTAATATTTTACTGGCTTATATAATTAACTTTAATAAATTTAGCTTTAGCTACTGCTCACAGAGTAGATAGATTTTTAAATATATGTTTAAATTAAAAAATAGCTTATATTAATTAAGATTTATGTCGGAAAAATTCATAAATACATGATAATAACAATCGTTGTCTTAATTTGTAATTTGTAACTAAAATGAACTAGTACAAAAACTTGGCTATCGCATTTTTTCTACTCATGCATCCCTATAATGCTTTTACCACGATCCCTTTTGATATGGATATATATTATTTTCATGCACTGGTGCAATTTTCCTTAATTTTTTAGGGAATATGAAGACAAAACCCTTAATTTTATCTGGATAGATTTCAAATATATTTCTACAATTATAAAATAATTATTTTAATAAAAGTAGATCTAGAAAAACTAATAAAAATTTTTAAAAGGTATATAACTAACGGAACTCAAATAACAGGTTAAATTATAAAATATGTATTCATGAACATGTATTCAAACCAACGCTAAAATTAGAAAATCTTCCGTACATAAACCTTTTCCAACTTCTAAACTATTGACTTAGGGGAATATGCTTCATTTGAGTTCCTTCCAATAATTATGAAATAATATTTTTAGTCAATTTGCATAGCCAACCCATTTGAATTTCTATCTTCAGAAATATGAATAGATTGTAATTTATTGAATTTCACAAAAAGTGTGATTTTTTTCTTTTAATCTCTTTTAATAAAAGAAGTTTGAATTCGAAATATTTACAGATCCAAAACTTAACCTTACTTAATACCTACTTAATATATATACTACTAATTTCTCATTAAAAAATAATTTATATAAATTTTCTCCAACGATTTTCAAATAATTTTTATTTAAATTTATATAAATTTTCACACAAAATTTTTTTTTGACGTTTTATTATAAAAATTGAATTCTAAACCATAAAGAATTTTGCAGATGTTCTTAAATCTACCTATTAATTTTACTTGTCCATTCGCTGAAAATGGTTATCTTACATTTTTATAGCTCAACTACACACTTTTTAAAGAAGTACCACGCGTTTTGAAATAAGTAATGATAGATAAAAGAGGAGTACAAAAATACTTACAGTTGACTAAAATTTAACAACAGAAATCATTTTTGCGTAAATGAGGCATAGACGATAAATAGCAAAGGAATAATTAATCAAGTTTTACAAATTTGTAAGTTTTTATTGTTTTCATATCTTGAATAAAATTTAACTCAAATTTTATATTATACAAAAGATTATGATTTGTAATATATTTTTTAGAACCTTTTGGAAAATACTATTAGATGTCTTAGGAGTAAAGAACTCCAGAATTAAGATCGTGCGCTAAGGACCAAGTTGGAAAAAAATTAATTTATGAAGTAAAACAAATCTTTGGAGCTTTTCGTGACACATGTGCCCAAATTTTATTTTCCATGCCCTCCCTGGTAGTCGTTTAATGGCGACGATTAACATAAGTCACCACAATATAACAATGAGCTCAGGTAACCTGTTCATAACTAGATTTTTAGCCTAATCGTGAATTTATGGAAGTTTAATGTTAACATGGAAAGCATTGCAATGGAGGGATCGTACGGCCGCCAAGTTTAATAAAATGACAGTTTTGCATTTTATTGCTCCGAGCTTTATATTATGTGTAAATTTAGTTGTAAGAATAAAATCGGACTAGGTATTTTTATTATTTGTTAAGTATCTTGATTAATGAAATATAATATATATATTATATTTCATTATTATATATATGATTAATGAAATATATTTGCTTATTTGGAAAAACAATATTTATTTTGTGTTCTATTATTATAATCTTGTCATTGCAATAATTCAAAAGGCTCAATTGCATTTAAATTCTCTCTTTTTATTTTTAATTGAACAGTAATTCTTTAATTTTTAATTTCTACAGGGAATCAATCAGTAACTTAAATCATATTTTATCAAATATAATGAATAAAAATGGTTACTTATACGATGCAGTTGCTAACAGGTATTATTATTCATCTGTTCCAAAATAGGTAGGAAGCTCGATAATTGATATTTCAAAAAATTTTTTAATTTATAGAAAAGCCTTATGAAGATTTAATGTATAATTGAATAAGTAGTATTTCATTAAGTAATGGTGCATAAATTAATGATCGGAAGAAAATTATATATAAAATTGACTAGTAGCCGACGTCCAGTAGGGGAAAAAGTTTCCTCATTATAAATTTTGAGTGAACTTTTAGCTCTTGAAGAAATAAAGTTGCAGATAATAAATAACACAACACATAATAGCAAAATATAAAGATTATTGAGTCAGACTCTCCATGAGCATGAGTGTGTTAGATACTGAGAGAATTACAAAATCATTCGATGAGCGAACTGGTACTGGACCGAAATGCGACGATGGTAACGGCATTGATAGATAACAAATTGCAAACTGCTGATGCTCACCTTAGCTGTTTTATCTCATTTCTAAGTACCAGTAAATCTGTATTCTTCTCTATAGATTGCTTGAGACTACCCTCAAGTGCGTTATAATCTTCCTGCCGATGATCCAACAAAGCGGTCACTTGCTCTTGAAGAAGCTTCACAGTGCTCGATAGATTATTGGCTTTTGCTGCTTCCAGTACTGTTACAATAATAAAAAAAATTGCTCTCACTTTGATCTCCATCTTGACTGCTGCTAATTTTTTATTCCCTTTTTTCTGTCTTTCTTTCTTTTTTTCGTTCCTTCCTTCTTCACGATCTCTTGGTGATGGTCTATCTTTGACGTTTCTGGTACATGAGTATCGTTTGCTCTCGTTTACGAGTGCAACTGAAGGCTCGTGTGCTTCATGGTAGGCTTTTTATAGACTGAGTATGCATACCAGCTGCTTGAGGATAAGAGCAGGTGTTTCGCGCGCGCACGAGGCTCCCGTTCTTTACCTACTAGCATGTGCCGACAACCTCCCACTTCCGCGCACCCTTTCTGTAATCGTATCTGATGACTAGTGGTCGACGGCTGCGCGGTAAAAGCGACCTTAGGCAGAGGAGAAATCGTTTGGAAATAAAAAGGAGGAAAAAGCGGCTCGTATCAGGAACTCGAAGAGAGCGCATCTCCATCCTAGTTACTTACTATCTTCAGGCGCTTTGGAAGTAGAGATATAGAAACTTTTTTCTTGCTCTTCTTCTCGCCGTTATCGCCGTAGAAAAACGTGAATATCAATCTTGTTTCAAACTAATGTGATTTTCCAACAGCTAAAAATGAATAGAGACAGTTAAGATTGACTCGAATATTTTTTTGAAACTATCAATGCGTATAAAATTGACTCGATTTTTTCCTTGAATTTAGTTTGTTTATACTTTCTGAATAACAAAAGCAAATGAATAAAATGACACTGTTGCTATTATCATTTGTAATTCTTAAATATATAATATGATTGTTTAAATTCTTTCGTAAAATCGGAAACTCTCTTAGTTTATTTACATGATTTGCACAGATACAAGATATCAGCGTTTCTCCTTATTATAGGCAATAATTAACTTAACAAAAACTCATTTCCGTTAAATGATTCATTAATGTTTTTTAAGGGATCCGCACCTTAAATAAAATATAAAAAATGAATTAAAATTAATTTTAACAAATATTTAAACTTTTCTCTAACAATATCAAATATAATTTTAATCAAAATTTTATCTCATGAATGTGAATGACAAATTCATTAATCAAAAAAATATTTTACCCAATTGATCTGTTACTTAAGCGAATTTTTAACCGTAACATATTATTTTAAACTTTTTAATAAAATATGTAAATAAAAATAAAATATGTAATAAACTAAAAAAATATTCAATCTCGCTTATTATTTTATAATAAGCATTAAAAAATCATTTTTAAAGATTTTGAGAACCTTTACAGAAAAATTTTATTTATTTACAACATTGGCTGTTTATTTTTTCAAAATTTAATATACTCATTTATAATTTTAAAAACACAAAAATATGAAAGATAATAAAGAAATTTTCAATAACTATGTTGTTATGTCCTCAATTTAGAATACATTTTTACAAAAATAATAATGTTTGTACTTTTTAATATACTAATGATGATAGTTCAAATCATAAATAATATTTGTTCCATAAAACACAATAATTATACTTTTTATAAATTTTTGATTTACCAAAATTGACAATAAAAAAAATATATTTATGAAGTATTGTCTAATTTATTTATATACAATAAATTGTTTTCATCTATTTTAAAATGTAGTTAATTAAAAAATGTTTTTATTATTTGATGTAATATAAATGTAACTGATAAAAGTACGAATACTATAATATATTTTAATTTTTAAGTAATAGAAGAAAATATTATACATATATATATAAATATTTACGTAGTACCATATTTTTTTAAACCTATGTTTTATTCACATTTGTTATGATAGATGAGCTGATTCAAATATAAAAAGGCTGTATTGTTTATTTCTGCTCTAAATGAAGGTAATGCATAAAGTTTAAAATACAAGGAGATTTCCGAAGAAGAATGATTTATTTCGATGTAATATAAAGATTATTAAACAAGTGGTATTGAAAAATATATTTTTTGACTTTATGTAGTATTTTAAGTTTATTACTTATAAGTTAAATTTATTGCATATTGAATAGTATTAAAAAACGAATTATAATTTTTTTTAACTTAAAAATTTCCATTATACTTTCCTTTTATATTTGTTTACTATCATGCTCTAGTCACATATCACTAATTAAGGCTCTTGCCTATTAATCTAAACTCTGGTAAAAAATTTATATTCAGATCGTGTTTTATCTATTTTGATTTTCTCTTTGAGAAGCTCGCAACTAATTTATTTGAACCTACACAAACATTTATTTATGAAAATCTCTATTTTTCTGTAATTTGTTTAAAATCGAAAGAGAATAATTGGTACATATCATATCAGTATACTGCTGTAGTTGTATCCTTTTTTAAAAAACTCAGAAAATCTAATGGAAGTAATTGATTAAATATATATTTTAACTTATATAAATGTAAGGTCATTGATAAATTTATCAAGATCATCAAAAGCAGAAAATCAACTGTTCTATTGAGTTACGATATTTTAATAAAATGTAAAAAAGTTTTTTATCGTATTAGTAGAAATATTATATATTTTTTATAACGTAATTTTTATTTAATTACGTGTTTAATTTAATTTAAATAATAAATATAGTGTTCAATTTAATTTAAGTTTAATAACTTATTTATGATTCTTTTGGAAAAATTGGAATTGTTTAACTTGAAATTTTGGTAGAACAGGCTTTGAAAGTATGGACAGAAAATTACATCAATTATTGTTGAATCACAGAAAGTTGAATATCTTTAAACTTCCTTAAAAACATTTCAATAGATAACTTAAGTGCATAGTCGTAGTTCACTACTGTTTTTTCAGTATCATTCTGAATATATAATAAGTTTATATATAATCACAAATTGTTTTAATTTTTAACTTTTGGATTGACTCTAATATTTATGAGTTATATATCTAAATATCCTGTTAAAGCTTTTCCAATTTGTTTAAAAGATTTTTCTTATTATTAAATTACGATTTTGTTGTTAAAATTCTAATTGTTTTATTTTTACTGAATATTTTTTATTTTTTTTCCATTATAAATTGATTTTAATTATATTTATAATCTAATATTATAAATGCTTTTGTAAAAAATTTTTTAATAACAAGTAGTTTTTTTAATCAAATATTGTATGAATATTGCTTTATAATAATAGTTTTCTTGATTATGTCTCTATACCTTATACTATTCAATTTTTAATATAATTGTAAAATTCGCTTAGCTGTTATAATACATTGTATTTGTTAAACATTTAATAAATATTTAATTATATAAGTCAGGAAATCATGTCCTAGGAATACATTTTCATAGAACCAGCTACTAAACATAGATGCTAAGCTTCTGAAATAATTAATATTTCTTAAATCATGTCTTTAAGACTATTAAATATTTAAAAATTATATAATATAAATTCAAAATTAATATTTAGTCCCAGCCCTCTGCGTCTCCTTCACTGCTCCTACTCTGTTAAGCCAAGCTACAACCAAGTTGTCGTCGACTTCGTCTCACTGGAAGCCTCTGGTCATCGGTTCCACGATGTTGGTGGATGGTGATCGTGGTTCGCTTAGTCGCACGTCTCTTCGTACCAGCGATTTCGACTAGAAAGACGAACTATTTACCTTGAAGTATCTTAAAAATGTCGTGTTTAGATGATAGGAACAGTATCTTCTTTTATTTGCATATTCTATGACATTATTATCAACTTTTTTTTACATTATATTCTTTGTAAATATCTAATAAATGTAACAAATGTAACACATCACGAAGTTGATAATTTTATTGCTTTTTAATTCTTATTCTCATTCATTCTTAGCCAATATATACACCATCACTCTTCAAAGTGAGTCTAGCTTTCAGAGTACAGTGTAATAGGACACAGCTATCTTAAGTACACATTTTACACTGTCTTAAAAACAGTTCATAAATAATATCTTAATTAACTATACTAATGTTAATATTACTGAACCTTTAGATGTTGTGTTATAACAGTATGCACATACATTACTTTGAAATTGAAATGTACCTCATGAATATTTTATGTTTTACGTGAATTAAATTATATTAAAAATAAAAAAAAACAAGAATTTATTTTTTTTAATAAAACCAAAGTTTCAGGAACTACAAAGTAAATTGAAACAAAAATTAAAAACTTAACCCTTGGCAATGGTGAGAAGGTTTAAGCAAGCATGAGATTTGACCTAACGATGTAGAGTTCATTTGAATCAAAGAATACATTGGACATCAATCAACAAACGGATTGTTTAAAGAACTAACTTCTTTTTAAGTAGGGATATCTCATGAATGTATTGTAAAATGTGGTATAAGTGTAGTGTTCTAAGGACATTAAGAAGTAAAAACCAAGTATCAGTGCGGTGCTCAAGAGGGTTAATGTAATATCATTGTTGGACTTTTGTACGGGGGACTTGATTGCGGTAATGACTTAAGCAGAAGCAATAGGAAGACTAAAAATGGCGTTATGTCTACCTTTTCTTCTACAGTAAAAATAATCCTACATTCAAAGGTTTACTAAATTTCGTTGCATCAGCAACTTAATACTAATCATTGGTTGCGGCGACTAGGATGAGCAGAATCCTTGCACTAAATCTTGATGTTATTTTAGAAACCCTATAAATTACTATATGACAGGCGAACTCAAAACGAACGAAAAGAGCATGAATACCTTGTTTTACACACACTTCCTGAACGAAAAAAAAATCTTCGGGATCCGATGCTATTTATCAGCTTTATTATAGAAAGCAGAATACGTTATCTATGAGGTGTTGATCTCATCTTCAATGTGTGACAAGGAACCAGGATAGTTTCATCTCAAAGACGGGGAAATATAGGATACACTTCTCCGAATAATTTCAGAGCGATCAGTCTGACTTCAATTATTTTCAAGTCAATAGAAGGGTATGATCCAAACTACATTAGGAATAAGATCCTTTAAAACTGGTAACCTGATACCTCCATAAGGTCCAACATACCTTCAGACTGATCGGAGACTACTTTTTATAAGTCTGTCACAACAATTAAAACTTAACTAATAGTAAAGGTACAAATAGTGAGTGTAATTCTAAATTTAGAGGAAGCCTTTAATCGTACCTATAGAGAAGTAGTGAAAAGAAAGGTTTCGGATACGTTTGAGTACAATTGAGAAAAAATTTAAGAGCATATACTGATGTATAGATTCAAGCAAGAGTGAGCTAAAGCTGCAGATCATGTCCAAAAGTTGTAAAAGTGTCTCATATAAACAGTTAGCGACCATGGAACCCTAAATATTTATTTTGATTCATAAAAAATACCTATTGTGAAAAAACATTTTTCGACGTCTTAAAGTATAAAAATGATAGAATTGCGATGAAGAACGTGGAATTATGAAATAGTAGATGCCTGAAAAGGACTAACAAATTTGAAAAAATTACGTAAGTAGGTAATGTCGAAGAAACGTTACTACTCCGAAATATAATATGACCATAAGTATAGATGAAAGTACGAACAAATAACAAGTATCTCATAATCGTAATTGTCAAAAAGAAACCGACAAATAAAAAACAACGTAATCATAAGTTTCATAAAAAGTTTGACAAGCCAAAATATTTCTTAGCAATAGTGCTCGATAAGAATTCAATAAATTTGAAATATCAAAGAATTACATGCCACTATTTCGGCCTATGCAAAATGCTACATTTTTCTATAAATTGTTTTAAAAATTAAAATCATTTTTTCTTATTGATGAAACTATACTCATTCGAGACTCGGTATAGCCACTTGAATCAGTTCAGACGTTGACAAATAGTGCATCAAATTCCCCTTGCTATACTTTTCTGTAGATTGTAATTAAAAATTAAAAATGAGATTAGAAACTAAGAATAGATAATAAAAATATTGAAAACGTTCTTTGAAATGATGTTCGAGATTTCATAAATACTATATTTTGTGACATTTCAGTAAACGTAATAATACATGATGGGACTCTTAAATATGTCTTTAAAAACCATGAAATTTTTTATGAAATGCATATATCCCCTATTAGAGAACGTCAAGGCGTTTCGAAAAAATTGGCAAATCTTAAAATAAGGCATAAGTATAAGAATTAATTAAATAGTGTTAGACTGTCTGTTAAAGAAACTATTAAGGTTTAAAATACATCAGCCATTAGCTATTAATAACAATTTAGGAATTGTTGTAGAAAAAATAGCAATAAATTTAGTTAGACTATTAGTATACTACTAGTTAGTATATTCGATAAGTAAATATTTTTGATTGGTTTAAAATTACTACCAATCCTTAAACTATCTAGCAAACAAAAACAACATCGACTTAATATAGTTCAAAATTAATAAAGGTCAAAACTTTTCCAGAGTCGCATCAAATAGGAAATACGACATTAGGTAGAGCTGGAAACTAGTCGAATCTAGAATAAATTAGTCGCGTGAGGCTACATCAAAACTTGTGAATGCCAATAATGCATAGGCTTGGGCTAAGATTATTCTTGGTCTTGGCAGATGTAAGGGGTAAAGATTGGTGAGATTCTTATGGGTCAGGGCGGACTCACACTGTGAATTTTGCTGCTAGAAAGAAACCCTTGGGCACCTCCTTTGCAGCTGCCCAATGTTATATGAGAAGAAGCTACACTGGTTTGGCCCTTCTTAAAAGCTTACGGAAGACTTGTGAAGTCATCTTAAACAAAAGGGACGTAAAGAAATCTCCCTTGTGTTATCAAGTCTTAATCACAAGCCCTAATTGCCCCCTAATATAACAATATCGAATACAGATATAATCATAATTTACAATGGAACTGTTAGTAGTAATTTTTTATATAATCTATTATAATTTTTAACAAAGTATTCGTTAATAGCGTATTAGAAATATTTCTCTTGAAAAAAACTTCTTTTATTTATTTCGTAATAAACTAATAATGATAACACAGTGAACTATAATAAAAAGATATCTATATATATATATATATATATATATATATATATATATATATAGTTAACTACATTAAATAAATTAAATTGATACATAAACTCGTATTTCATTCCTACTATAATCATGGAATATCCGTCAATATTATGCTTTCGTATAATATGCGGTAGCCCTGTGTCAGGATACTACCACCAGAATTTATCAGCTGCTTAGATTTTTTCCTTTCACGGAATAATTTGGCGTTATCCAATATTGTAGGTAATCGCATTTTCTTAAAAAATAGAGCTGCAAAAGATTCGAATATTTAAGTGTTTTATTAATTTTTTTGTTAATTTTTTTAAAATTTTATAAAATATATCATTATAATATTTTTTTACAATTATTATAATTAAAAATATTTAAAATCTCTAATAATTTTGTTCACTTAATGTTTAGATCTGTACGTATTTCTGCAATTGCTTTATACTGATATATTCGAACAAAGCTTTGTAAAATTACAATGAAGCATTGTTGTCATTGTTTTGTATTGTATTGTGTTATAGAATTCTTTCATGATTTTTCTTAGAACATTCTTAGAAGAAAATAAAAATTGTCTGAAACTATTTTATTATACGTTATTATAATATTATAATAAAATTCGTTGATGACACTTCATTGATAATAAGGTTTATAATATTCAATACAAACTTATATATTAATTATATTTAATACAAATTTTCGTTACATATTAAATTATAGTTTAAAGATTTGTTATTTCAACATTATTTTAATAATTTGTGTAAAAATAATTAAAATGCTTTTTAATATAATTATAATTATTTTAACACTTACTTTTAGATTTTGTTTATCCAGAAGTTATATGTCTTAATTCGGAATTAATTTTATAAAGTAAATTATAAAAGAAAAATACCGTTTTAAAAAAGTTTATATTATTATTGTACGCAAAACTAAATATAATTTATTGTTGAAATGGTAAGATAGTTAATGTAATTAGAAATCTTTAATAAACACTTTTGTAGTAAACACAAATATTGTGAAAGTTATGAATCCTGAGTATCAGTTTGAAGGTTTTGTTTATGCTCCGATTTATTGTAAAACGAGGGTAAGGAATTATCTCATATTTGTGGTGTAATTATCATAGTACGTACTGCCATTTGTTTATAGGGAACAGATTAGCAAATAAATATTTTGTACTCTTGAGCTACGAGTTTTTAACTGAGTTCAATGAGCTCAGTTTTACTATTTTGCCTTTTATTATTACCTGTTGTTTTCTGTTCTATTTTTACAAAACTTTCCCGGTATCAAGGAAAAATTTATAATATAAAGTAAGTTTTGATGAATTAAATTAGTTTAGTAATGTAACTGAACAAGTATTTTCTCATTCTAAAAATATTAGAAAAATCCATATTTCTGATTTTTGTAAATTTACTTCTTTGAGGTTATACGAAAAACCGAAATTATATACTCCATAAATACTAAGGTGTGTTTTTTCAAACAAAACTTAAATATAACCATTTATTTACACTTGTGTTATGATATTTTGTTTTAAATTTTATAAATGTTATTATTGTAGCAAATTGTTAGAAAACAAAATTAGTCTGATTTCGTTTAAATTTTGTTTTACTCTCGACAATAAATTTACTTAAAGTAACAAATAGAGTATTTTTATTGATTACTTGTTATCATTAATTGATCTATTTGTAATCGATACACATTTTCTAATCATTACATTTTACTACATTATTTTATTCAACAGATTTTTGCAATTAAATATTAAACTTGATATTGAAATAAGCAATATTACAACAATGAGGTTCATTCTGCTATTCTCAATATTTATAGCTTTAATTCAATCAGGCTTTACATGGCGTACTTTTTTGAGAGGCAGAAAGAATAGTGGTAATCTTGGTGAGCCTAATTTATCAAAGACTTATGCACCACTTAAGGAACAATGGTTTTCACAGAACCTGGATCATTTTAATCCAGTGGAAGGACGTACTTGGATGCAGGTGATTATTTAAAATAATAATTATGAATATGAATAAATATTATAAATATTTTCATTTTTTCCTTTTAGCGATATTTTTTGAACTATGATTTCTATAAAAAAGATGGACCTATATTCCTTATGATAGGAGGAGAAGGACCCGCTAGTGACAAATGGTTGATTGAAGGTCAAATGATTGAATATGCTAAGCAATTTGGAGCAATGGCTTTCCTATTGGAACATAGATATTATGGAAGTAGTCATCCCACATTGCAAGTATTTAAAATTTCAGACTAATGTAAATAGATTAGGATTAATATATTGAACAATCAAAAATTTAATAATTAAGTGACGTTAATTGTAATAAAAAAAAATAAGAAGAGTATGTCAGATGTATTCAATCATGTAAATTTAAGACATTTTTTTCATACAGGGATTTAAGCGTAAAAAATCTTGTGTATTTAAATTCTGAACAAGCACTTGCTGATATAGCTTACTTTATCAAAGGAATGCACCTTAAGCATCAAATACCTCATACTACTAAATGGATTGTATTCGGTGGATCTTATTCCGGTTCATTGGCAGCTTGGATGAGAGCTAAATATCCTCACCTTGTTTATGGTGCTGTATCAGCCAGTGGACCTTTACTTGCTCAAATTGACTTTCAACGTTAGTTTATTAATGTATTATCTTTTACTTATATGATAATATTATAATTTTTGCTCCTCTAGAAATATTTAGTCTTTTAAATTTTTTCTTTTTTTATCATGGAGAAAAATTAAATTTCGATACTAAATGAATTAGTAAAATTAATGTTACAATAACCTTTCTTTTATACAAAAAAATTAATATTCAAGTATTTTTTACTCTGTTATCAAACTTCTTTATAATATTAATATATGTATAAGATTTATTTCGAAATGAAATACATTTTAATGAATATAAAATGTAATGATACTCTCATAAAATTTAATTATTATCATTTTATATTATTAAAGAATATTACGTCATCGTTGAAAATTCTTTAAAAACACATTCTGAAGCATGTGTAGATTCTATAGCAGCAGCTATTAAACAGGTACACATTCTGTTGCGCCATCCTATTGGTCAACAGAGATTGGTAAAATTATTCAAGTAATAATCCTCTTTTAAAAAAAAACAAAAAGATTTACTGTGTAGTCGTTATTAAACACTTATAAATCTTTTAGTTTCTGTGATCCTATTGATCCTGGAAAAACATCAAAAAAAGACATTGCTAATTTATACGAAACTCTTGCTGGTAATTTTGCAGAAGTTGTGCAATACAACAAAGACAATCGTAATGGAAGTTTCACTTCTATAGATACTTTATGTAATATATTGATCGATGAAAAAAAAGGTATTCCTGTAAATAGACTTGCTGAGGTTAGCAATTTATTGCTAAAAAATAACAAAGAAAAATGCCTTGACTATAAATATAATAAAATGATCGAAACATTTAGAAACATTTCTTGGAATGTGAGAAAATATTCTGGAGGTGATACACTTTTAAGCTAATTTTTAAATACACAAACTATCATAGTTTTTTAATACATAAATTATTATAATTTTAAATACACAAAATATTATAATTTTTATAAGGTCGTCAATGGATATATCAAACATGTACTGAGTTTGGCTTCTTTCAAACTTCAACAGCTAGACCTTATTTATTTGGTGAAACTTTTCCTGTTGAATTCTTTATCGAACAATGTTCCGATATTTTTGGTCCTAGGTTTGTATTAAAAAATTTCAGCTAAGAATTTTGATATACATTTAAGTTTGTAGTGCTTCAAATTGAAAGCAAGTTTAATAAAGTTATTTTCTTTTTTAACAATAAATAGTCTGTAAGTGAATTATTGTAGTGCAAAATAATATATATGAGATTTCATCAAAGCTATCTTTAAAAAGATTTTAATTTATTACATAAATTTTTTTCCAAATGAAAACAAAACATTGCATTATCTGTTGATTATCTGTTGATACTTATCTGTTGATTTTTTCCACTTTTAAAGTTTTGTATGCTGATATATTTGTATATTATTAGATTTGCGCATACGCTTGAACCAGGTGTTGAACGTACTAATACTATATTTGGTGCTCTGGACTTACCCAATGTAGTAACAAATGTTGTGTTTGTTCATGGAAGTATCGATCCATGGCACGCACTTGGAGTTACTAAGTCTTCTAATCCAAATGCTCCTGCTATTTATATTAATGGTTAACATATTTAATTTATGATTTATATTTTAATTATAACCTATTATTTAATATCATTATCTTTCAGGTACAGCACATTGTGCTAATGTTTATCCACCATCTGTAGATGATCTACCACAATTAACTAAAGCACGCAAACGAATAGGACAATTAATTAATATGTGGCTTCAAAATAATATCTATAATTAATTATTTAAATGTATAAAGTTTTTATACACATAATGCAAATTCAGTGATATTAGATTTATCTAAAGGTGATATAAGAATGTAGAATCTATATTTCTCTATTAATTTAATACCTATTAAATTACTCTATTAAATTAATAAATAAAAATTTATTTCTTAAATATTTATTAAGATAGATTTGGTTTTTAATATATATTAATTTATATTAGGTATTGTTTTTATACTGATATCTTAAACATCAAAATTGTATTTGTTTTATGTATGAACCAATCACTTTATCATATATAATAGGATATTATTTAAAATTATTATTAGATACAAAAAAAGATGAAACGTTATTGAAAACTTTTTGAAAAAATTATATCCATTTAATAATTTCTTAATTTTTGTTAATTATTATATCGTTCTTTAATAATATGATATATATATTTTTTTAATATTTTGAGTTTTAAATATTTTTCATAAAAACTAATAATTGTCAGAAATCATGAATTAAACATGAAAATATGAAAATCATCTATTTGTCTATAATGGTATCATTGAAGAATGTTTACAGTAGTTTTTTTGTATAAGATGGATGTAATGCTCTTAATTAAAACAATAATAATTAATTTTAGTAATAAATAACGGATTAATTTTCAATTCAATTTGAATATATGTGCGTCATTTTCGATTAAGAAATTGGTGCTAAAACTGAACGTAAAAAAGTATCTAAATAATATGTAATACAAGTTTTTTAGTCACAGGTTATAAGGTAATTGACAAAAATGTATAAATTTCATTTATATATATATATATATTTACTCAATTAAACGTTTTTTACCATATGCATTTAAAATAAAAGCATCTTTGAAGTTTGTGTTACAATCCTCTTATTCTTAAATTTTTATGACTATCTCAAATTATGTATTAATGCTATACTGAAATTATAATTGGCAGCTACACATCATCAGTAAATACAAAATGTTCACAGTTTAAGAATAGAAAATAAAGCTATTTAATTAGATGAAGATTTGAGAATATATAAGTGTTTACAATTGCTGCCAAACTAAGATTAGCTTTATTCATTTAAATGACAATAACGATATTTTAGAATAATATAAACCGTTTGCTTAATTTACACCAGGCGGAAGCATAGTTTTACATTACTATACAAGGCGCATATTTGTTTCTCCACATAATTTTCAATGTAAATATCCACTCGCATATTTATATGCTTTATAATGATAAAGTGACTGATCTTGTATAACGTATTTTACCTTGTTAACAATGAATTATTTTTTAAATTACAACTAAATTACAAATAATCCAGCTCGAAATTATGATAGATGGTTACATTATAAGCTACCATTTCCTTATTTTCCTTAATGAATGAATGCTAGATTTCAAAGGGTGTCTTTTATTGCTTTTATACAAAAATAATGTATCGATAATATTAATTGTGATGATATATTTCAGGCAATACTTGGAATTAATTACGTTTTGAGACTTTGAATGTTGTTAAATATTGTAATTAATTTTTCATGCTAATTTATATTCAAAGTTTATATACTCAATTACATTAATTTAAATCCGAATTATGTTATTTAAATAGATATGGTTTTAAAGTGACTTACAAAAAACATAAATAATAATGAGCATGCAATCAAAGCTTCCATGATTGTATCATGTATCTTCGTGTATAATTAAAAAATAAATTTTTAAATTTAAAACCAATAATCATTTGCACTATGATTTTCAACTAGATATTGTAATATTCTTAAAAATTGTTTATTATATTGTTATATTACTTATAAAAATATTGTTTTGTATGTAATTATTTATTTAGCTTTTCATTTGTTGATAGTTTGTTTACGGTCTTTGTTTTTTAAAGAAACATTTGTTTGACAGAAGATCTAAACTTGATTTCATAAGCCATAATATTAAAACTTAAACACTAAAATATTGTTATAAAAATCACGAAATAATATTAAAATAAAATGTGGCACTATAAATATGTGTACTCACTACATAGTTCATAAGAGACAAAATAGGATGATATTATCATGTATGTAAAAAATATACTATGATCATGGACTTTTAGTAGAAAAAAATTACATTCTTTAAGTTAATTGATTTTATTTTAAATTAATTATAAAAATCAGTACCACAAAACCCTGTTTTTAATTTTTAATTTATATTACGTAGATCATTATTTAACTTAAATCCATACTTCTGTACATAAATGTACAGAAAAATGTTTAACATAATAATCAACTGCACAAATATTATATATATATATATATATATATATATATATAAATATATCTGAATCATTTATTTTTTTAAATATTTAGAATTTATAAATATAATTCCTATACCTTACATCTGATAGAGTAAGTATATGTGTATATAGAGCAAAATTTTAATTACTCTATAATGAAAATCGATAATAATAAACTGCCGTCATGGCACTATAATATACAATTTTTAAGAAAATTTATTTATAAGAAAAAAGTGTAAATAGAACGATTTTACATTATATTTCGTAAAATCTTAGCTTTTTTAAAATTGATACAGCCAACGTATTTTATTTGACGAAAAAAATCGATAGCATTCCAATTTAATTAATTAATAGTAAAAAATACAATAAAAAACTATAAATAATGGTATTCTTAAAAATTGTGTACACGTTTATAACAAACACTTCATTTTTTCTTAAACTAGATAATTAGATTTTTTAATGAAAATCGTCGACCTCTCCTTTATATACATTTATTCTAATGATGAACATTGTTTTGTCGTTTGTGTAAAAGAAAGCCAAGGTGTCCATATACGTATGCCTAAATACGTTTTGATATAAAAATAAGAACATATTTAAATATTAACGTATTAAAAATGATGATTTTCTAATAAATTTTTTAATTTTTTAAATTGTTTTCAACACTTTAATTTAATTTTATTTAATCATAACATTTATATCAAATATTAACAATTTTAAAGTTTATTATATTCAGAAGTTAAAAACTACTATATAGGATGAAACAGTGTGTCTTGCAAATTGATTAGCACTCATCAATAAAATATCCTAAATACTGAATATTTTAGAAAACAATAAACTTTGATATATTTTTTCAATCGCTGATGGCTCTTCGTGCATTTTTTAATTTTTTTTTTAAGAATTTTATAATTACGTCTTAATTAAATTACGATAATAATCAATAGATCCAAATTACAAAATTTGTATTTAAATAATCTAGCACTACTTTCCAATAATAGGTTTTTATGATTTTATTGATCTATAAATTTGCTTACGAAAACAGCTGACATGAATATGTAACCAGTGCAGAAATTATTAAATATCTTATGATAAATTGCAAATAAAATTATTGTGCACGTATATGAAAAAGATATTTATAAAATATAAGTCTACTAAAAAAGGGGAATAATTAAAGGTGTATTTCTTTCTCCATAAAGAGACGCAGCGTTCATAATGCACTTCAACAATATACAAATATTATATGTGTATGTTTATATTAAAAATATCGTAGACTCTCACATAATAATTCTTCGTATTTTTTGGCATGTTGAACAATAGTCGCATCCAACATAAATATACACACATTAATACAACAATAAAGAGATAAAAATAAAAATGTTCTAGGTGATAAGAAAGATACGCATTCAATTCTAATAAAACCTATAGGGAGTTGAATATTTACAAATGGGGAGTTGTGGAAAAGTTGTATATCTACGCTTAACAAGTAATGTTAAATTGATGTGTTCAATCTTGAAATGGAAAAATTCCTAAATAGTATGGACGAAAAAAACTGTTTGAGAATGCATCTCAAACAGTTTGTTGCATTTTAATTAAATATACCAATTAATTTAATTTTGCATTGAATTAATTTTTACAATAAATTAATACAATTTTAACTGTACAATAATTATTTTTTATATTTAAAAAACTGTTTTAACGTATGTATTAACGTTATAAAAATATTTAATAATAAAAGTAAATTTAATTTTGTATTAGAACGTAAGTTTACAAAGGTTAGTCAAATATTTATTTTAACTAAGGTTATTAAAAAAATTAATATTGCATAACTTCGAAAAAATCTGTAGATGGATATTTATGTTTGAAACTAATTGCCAATGTACTAAATTACTTTCTTTTATAAAATTTTATCAAACTCAACAAATGACAACATAAGAGTGGAGAGACTGTAATGTTTAATAATTATATTTGTTTTCTTGTCAAGTAGAAGTAGTTTAGCCATTGCTTCATTATGCTAATAATTGAATTTATATGTATAATAAGGTGTAAGATCAACATTTTATATAAAAAAGTTTCATTCAAGAGACTTGCAGGGCATAAAAGATTTTATTTAATGTTCGTCTTCTAATCTAAATTGTTCTTCACTGAAAAAAACTAAATTTACAAGTCAATTTATGAAGTATGAAAATAGTATCTGTCGAATGAATCTCCATGAAGAGCAGTAGGTTCATATATGGAGTTCTACTACTTTCCTCGATGTCTCGTTAATATAAATAGTTTAAAAATATACAGATCAGCCCAAATAAGCCTAAAGTCACGGCGAATTTTAGTGTATCGATTCATAATCAAAGTTCTCATGAGCTTAGCTTAATATTTGTGATTGGGCTGAGACTGCTGATAGATCGTGTGGTGATGATGATGGTGGTGATGTCTTTTTTTGTCGTTGCCGCTGCTGTTCTTTGTTGCGTATGTGGCGATGTCGCTCACGACGAGTTCCGAGCCATCGCGTTCGACGCTACCGTTTGTTGCGCCATTTCGATAATTATCCCGGTACGAGGGCTCGTCAAGAGTCTCCTTACGTCTAAGAGGTGAGTGATTTGTGCTGTCAATCTTCTGTCCCGTTGCTGACTCATGAAGATTTTCCCAAGCTTGCCGGTAATATCGGTTCAGGCCACCCCGACTTCCGGAGGAGCCGCTATCAAAGCTCGCGACAGTGTTGCAATCAGGAGAGGCTCGGTGTCGGTAATGTTTACCACCTTGTCCACGATTTCTAGAGCATAACAAAAACCATAAATCAGAGCTAGAATATTTTGAAAGGCACTACGCTATTTAGGCCACTAGTACAGCGCCCCGCATGCATGAAAACAAAATTCTTATTCGTACAATTTTCTTCTTATTTATGATAACTGTTAAAATCATAATAAGACTCAACTATCGCTATTCAAAAAATGACTTTTATTTATCCCTCCTTGCATTCTATTGCAGCTCCTTTCATGTTTGTACTTATTTGTAATTATCAAATGAATGAATGTTTTTTAATGAATACTGAAAAAGGATTATGAAAAAAATGCTTAATTAAATTTATTGAGAAGCAAGTCATTTATTTTTAATTTTTTACTTGTCAAATAGACGTTAATCCTTATAACTATAAAAATTTCATTTTTTTGCACGCACCAATTTAAATTAACTTACGTATAAAAAGAAATATTTTCTCTAGTATCATTATATAGTATTTATTCTTTACACTTTATGTGTAATAGTAATTTTTTCGAAAATATTTTCTTCAAACAATAATTTTCTTTTAAAAGTCTCAGTTAAAGTCCTCTTAACGTTATTTATTTCTCGAATCATTTATTTCTCGAAAATTTAGACCAATAATACTAATTAATTCAACTTATCTGATGATAAGATAAACAAAAAAACATACCTAACTGTAATTAGAGTACCTTAATTGAGAATTTCTTTGTTAAAAAGCTTTATAACCATGCAGAATTTTCTTGCCTTTATGAAACGCAAACTAAATATATATTTTGTGCAAAACTACCTTACTGTGCATGTTAACGGTCTTTCTAATAAAATAAACCATCAGCCAGACGTTGAATATTGTAATATAAAGTATAAATTTTACATTTGTGCTTTTAAATAGAATTAGTATATTAAAAGATGAAAAACTTACACATATTAAATTAAATCGTAAACTTACTGTTTTTATTTTCAATTTAAAATAAATATTAATTTAATTTTAGTTTTAGGTCAATTATCTTATAATTATCTTCATTTTAATTCATCTTTTTCATTATTGCTTATTATCCATTTTTTATATGTCCATCATTTTTTATTTAAAAAAAAAATTAAATTATCATATTGCAAATAAAAATGTACAGAAAATCAAAAAAACAGAAAAAGCCCTTCAACGTGATTCATATTTTATGTGCATTTTACAGATTTTCATAAGTGTAATACGATGGTGCATTTTATTCATAATGATTATTCACTGAGCCGTTGCTCTCAGGCGAAAATCACGTTACCTTGACTAGATTTTTTGAGGCTGCACGGGGGTGGCGCGTCGTGGTTTTTTGTGGCATCATACAAAGAAAGCGTTATGTCGCGTGGGTCCTTATACACAAGCAAATTCTCTCTTCCTTTCTGTTTTTCTTTCTACCTCTTTATTCATATATTAGATTTCTTAAATACTTATATTTAAGTATTGTTTAAGTATTATACTATCCAAGATATACTAACTATTATTAAACCATTAATAATTATTTGTATTAATAACTATTTATATTACCCGTTTTTATGAATTTAAAAAATTTTGTCACTACATTTATAATTACTTTAAATGTGAAATTATTATGACATTAGTTTGAATTAATTTTCGAAATATACATTAATTTTTTTATTAATATTTATATACAATTTCATATTTAATATACAATACAGCTATACAGTAATATAATTACTACTATTACTAATAATAATTCAATCACATTAATTGAAATAAGCTGTAAATAATTAATTTACTACTAATATATTATTATTAAAAGATATTAGGAACTCTTATAATTACACTATTTATAATAATATATAATTCCTTTTTTTAATTTTATATCATGTTAATGTTTCTTTAAAAAAAAATGGCAAAATAAATTTGTAATATGAGCATGTTATTTTTATAAAAACTTAAATTTTAACCAGTATTTTGCCTACTGATAAAATAAAGTATAAGTTACAAATCAAAGAAAATGTAAAGAAAATTAAAATAAAAGTTGTTTCTATAATTAATTAGATAATACAATGATAATGATAACGATTTCATTTTATGAAATGAATGACGAGTAAAATATGATTAAATAAAAATTTTTAATTTAATTTTTTATATTTTATTCCTTTAAATTTTGTATTTTCTATTTTTAATTATTTAAAAAATGTTAATTAAAAAAATCACAAGGCAAATAATAATCTACTGCAATATTAAAGTCATTTAGTAATTTAACGTTTAATTAATTAGATGACCACGGTATAAAATTAATATATCGCTATCTGAATGTTATTAAATCAATTAGAAATCATTTTTTATAATAAAAAATTATTATTATTATATTATTAATAAAATAAATTAATAATAATATTAGATAAGTATACAACGCGTTTTAAATAGAAAATATTAAGTTTTACTCATATTTATTATTTACTAAAAACCTTTATTTCAGGTAATTAATGATATTTAATTTTATCTTGCAGTAAATAAGCTTGAAAAGTTAAAAATTTTTTATAAGAAGAAATAGAATTTCAAAAGTAATCCACTATTTTCAATTAACGATTCACAATATGAGCATTATATGAGAATATTCAGAGATAGCATCAATACTTCGTATTACCACAGATATGGTAACTACGGTGGGGAAATATATGATAAAGATGTGTGGACTTGCTTTTAGCAACGGGTCTTTGTCATGACAGTTTCATTGGCCTGTTTTATACTAACTCCAACAGATGTTCATGTATTTGGTTGTTATAACATTCATTTAATGTGAATTGAGCGAAGTGAGTAACAAATAGTGATACGCGCGCGTGTGCACCATTCCCCCTTCCGCGTGCGCGCGCGCGCGCGCACCCACACACACATATATATATATATATATATAGAGAGAGAGAGAGAGAGAGAGAGATGTAGTAAAGGGAGATGTATTAAATTAATGTGTGAATGAGTAGATAAAAAAGCTGCGGTATGATAGAGAATTAGTAAATGATTACATGGAGGCGAGAATGTAAAAGCAGAAATCAGAGAGAGGGATTCGAAAAGTATCCAGCACGATGGGCCGCCGACAGACCGAACGAGTAGGGATGATCAGCGGCGCGACGAGCCGTGAGATCGCGGCGCCCCAAATGCTGATCAGGGAAAGGCAGCGCGAGGAGTGTGTACCAACGTGAAGGCATAGACCCGGTATCGTGCCTCCCTAAGCCACCGCCACTAATGGCCTCGGCGCCGCCACCCCTTGCTAGCGAACAATCGAGACCGCTGTTGCCACCGCCACAGCCGTCACGCCAACGATGTCTGTACGGATCCCGGACGCCGCTGCCACTGCGATCATCCCACGTACGCGTGATGGCGTCCAAACGACAGGGACAGGGAACGCAGAAAGATATACAGACATGTTAATTAAAATTAGTCACGCAATAATTTAAAGATCGCCTATTCAGTCGTTGATGTTTATGATTCCCTTAATCTGCGACGTATGAGCACTGGAGATCTATAGATGATTCTTGGCAGTGGCGAATTAATCCTTTCAGGCTATACCACAAGTATACTTTTAGTATTATATTGAAAAACAAATTTTTTTATATAGTTCGCCAACACCAATATACGTTTTGAAACGTAATCGTGTTCTTCTATGAACTATAAACATGTGTCATAACAACTTAAACGTGCAACAATATAACTGACAAAATACAATTGTATTAATCATAGTTTCAAATACCACTGCCAATAATCAAAGAATAAAAGGTTTAATATACTATAAAATATTAATCGTAAAATTTAACGGGTATATTAAATAAGAAATCAGTGATTCAGAATATAACTTTTGTTTTTATTTATAAAGATTCATAATTGGTAAAGCTACTTTGTCAAGCATAAAAAATGTTTCATATGAAAACAATAAATTTTAAAAGTTATTTTTTTTTTTTAATTTTTTTTAATGAAAGTAATAATACATCAAATTCTCATAAAATCAATAAAATCAAATCAATTTATTCATGTGTTCTCTAATATATTCATAAATTTTCCATACATCCGACACAACAGTAAATAACAGGATCTTTTTAAATTGTACATGCACGTTAGAAAAATATACACAAACGTATTTCTCAACTCTTTTTTCCATTCATTCGTTATCTTCTTCGAAACAGAAAAGCAAATGAATCCCTTGTGTCGCGAATACCAATTTAAGAATTAGTGTACTTTGATCATAAAGACAAACAAAAAAAGAAAACATTGCATATTTTATGAGACTTTATTTATGTTGAAGGAAGGGAAAAAGATGTTCTAGATGAGTAAGAAAGCTATGAACGCCAGCACATTATTAAAAAAAGAAATAAAAGAGTAGTAGATAGGGGAAACGATAATTAAAAAAGTACGATGGAAGTGAAATTATGCTTTGTGTTGAGTGCTCACCTGCGAATGAAGATGACCACAGTTGTGATGATAGCAGCCAGGAAAACAAAGCCACCAAAGACCCCAAGGGCTATGATAGCTCCAAAATTAAGCTTCGCCTGATGTGCACCGGACAAGTCAGTCCGGTTTATCTTATAAGGGCCGTTGGGTTCCAAGACCCCGGAGCCGATATCCACGTGGGCATTATCCACACCACTACCTGATATCTCGTTGTCCTGCAAGCACCATGAAAGGAAACGTTAGGAAAATTTTGAATCAAGCATCTTATTTACTTTCACCAATAAATTTTTTATACAATAATATAACATAAGATGAAAATAAATGAAAAATAAAAGTAACATTATATAAGCTAATTATAAAGATCTTACAAAGTATATCGATACATACGAAATATATATATATATTTTTTATATTATAAACGGACAAAAACTTAATTACTCTATTTTAATAATTTAATTTAATTTTAAACGATAAATTAAAAAAAAGCATAGTTTCATAAGTAAATAGATAACAGATGATTTTTGTCATTTTCATATAAGTATTTCAATTTTACTTGTATCATTTATAATACACAGATTATAAGTTTAAAAAAGAATCATTACTTTTTGTACAATTTTAATGGTCTACAATTCCTCAATTTATACTGTATGAGGTTAACTCTATCCAAGATTCAAATAGTAAAAGTAATTGCATACATGATGTATCTTAATTTGATTATTACAATTAAACTTTTGATTTGAAATCTAATTTTCTACGGGCAATAAGACAAAAAAATAGAATTAACTCAAGTAAAAAAGGACAATACTGAGTTATCTAAAATAAAATGCCAATTCATAAATACATCTCCTGCTATAAACAAATGGTTATGAAATTTTATAATCGTAATTGACCGCTTTCTTCGAGCAAAAAGATAAGGATGGTGTTTGATGGATATCGTGTATTCTATTATTATCCTCAACTCAGATTCATTCTGGTTTTCTCATTTAATAAAAGTAATTGAGCTGCCCACCTGAGGATGATCAATGCCCTCATTCTTAGATTGTTGAACTGTTCTGTCATGAATAGGTGTTTGGAGGCCGATGCTCGGCCTTTTATGTGCAGTTTCCATCACGGTTGCCGGGTTTTCAAACCGCTGCTGCTGCTTTGGACGGTGCGTCGTCGTAATTGTAGTAGCAATCGCAAGAGACGTAGTTGTGGTACGGAACCGAGTTGGTAAGAAAGGCCGACCTCGAGTATTTGTCGGCCTCAAGGTCGGCTTGACCGACGATGCCGTCGTGACTTGCGACTCTTCTGCGGATTCAACTTATCGTAATTAGTCGTATTTATTATCATTTTAATTTTCTTAAAAATTATGAACAATATTAAGTGTAAGTTAAAATCGGTAAAAAAAGTGTAATTTAAAATATAAATAATTCACTCGTGTTCTTTTGAAAATATTCTGAGTTTTCGTATCCTTTGTATAAACATCAAGCTTTTCACGACAGCTTTGCCTATGATACGACTTTATATGAAGGTTTCAATATTTGCTATAAATTTTTAAAATAATAATTCAAAATTATTTTATATTAAGTATATTTATTACATCCTTTAATATATTCCATAGACCCACCTTCCTCTTTCGCAAGAAATAGCGACTAAGTATCTTCCCCAAACTAGAGCGGAATACTAAAATATGTTAGAATCCCATTGATGGACGACCTTACCTTTGGGTACACATGCCACCGTGAATCAAGTGGAGCTAATAATGATACACTAATAATGATAGCGGCAATTGCTACTAAGCAATCATACCTTCCACACATGTATATCTATTCGGATATTAAGAGCGCGCTAATGGTGTTCGATAGTTACAAGACAAAATCAAAGCTGATTTGGGACTGTTATCAGGCCCTAAATCGACTAGCTTGTCAGGCAGTTCCAGGCCTTATTGGCATCAAGGGAAATATAACAGCGGATGATCTAGCAAAGGTAAGGAGCTAATAATAGCTTTTTTGGACCAGAATCAACGGTTTGCCAGAATCTTATTAAAGGAGCGATATGGCAGTAGGTGGAGTCTGAGGTAGGCCTAATCTAGAATAGAGCAGTCCCTTGCTATCACAGCATGATTTTTGTGACTGCACAAATGAAAGGGGCTGGGACAAAGCAATACTAGATACAAGGCCAAAAACCTGGTGGATATCTTTACAGTTTACGACAGCCTCAAAGCCTACAAGTACAATATGGGTCGGGTTTCGTACTGTAGGTATGGCTGTGAGAAGGAGGAAACCCCTTGTGTGCAGCTTCCTTATACTACTCAACATATTATATATAATATATTATATGCTGTTATAGTTGCTTTTTTACATTATAGTGCTTTTTTAATGTCTAATACATTTCTCAGGATATACAAGATTCTACAAGATGTATTTTTGAGTACTCCTACAAAGTTACTAATAATTTTTTTTTAATGTATTTCCTTCTTTGTTATCTATTCTCAAATATTACTTCTTTAAGCACTGCATTATTTTTCTGTAGCCAAAAACTTACTCCACTTTTAATGGAATAATTCAATATAGATCAGTCTTATATTGAGGCTAGGCTTTTTCGCTAACGATCATCGCTTAATTTGTTCTCTCTCCTCTCCTTAACTATCTATCCATCTCTCCGATTCATTTCTTCTTCGTTCCATACCTTTAATGTTTTTCTTCCTTCACTTCCTTAATAATTTCTCATTTCCATTTCTACTCTCCACCTTTTTATTTTATTAAATATTTTTGTACGCTTAATAAAATTTTTTTTAACCTTTGCCTTTTAAATTTATAATTTTAAATTTACAATATAATTTCCTCGTAAATTTCTATAACTCTATCAATTAACTTACCATTCATTCTTACATACTCTCACAAATTATTTTTTTTATTAGGTTCCGTTTACAGATTATTGAAGTAAGTAAAATTTTTACCGTTTTTCTACTATTTTTTAATCAATTACTTAATATAGAATTAATAAAGGAATATACCATTATGCTTACTATATAATTTTTTTTTTCTACACCGAATTAAATTCCTTCAGTTATGTGATATTTATTTTCATTTTTAACTACTCTTCGCTTATAATATTTTCGTTCTTCATTTCTTTTGTAATTGTAATTGTTCTTTTCTCTTTGTTCTTACTTATGTTTTTTAGTTAGTAAAGTCGTCGTCTATAATACCTCTTTTTAGTTTTGTTTTCACAACTTTGTTTATCACTTTGCCCTGTTATTATGATGTAAATTTTCCTTTTCTACTTTATATTCATTATATAAAACTTACTATATGCTTTATTTTACCCCGCATTTTTAGCGTAAAAAATGAATTTGTAACTAACCTGTTTATTTACTCCTTCTTTACGCTTTTTATTGTTTTCTTGACTGTTTTTCTTATTTCTTACCTTTTTATTTTTTTAGCATTTTTTGTATTTTCTTATGATTTTGAATCATACCTTTCATTATTACCTTTTATTAGATTTTTTTGTTTTTTTTTTATGAATTTTTAAAGGATATTCCTAACCTCTTAGTTGAATCATGGGATCGTTTTTTTTTCTTATTTCCTTACCAGCCATTGTTAAATCTATTTTTCAATCTTATAAATAAATTTTTTCGTCTACTCTCCGTAGATTTTTTAATTTAACTTATCACTATATTACTTCCTGCCATTTAATACTTATATATTTTATTCTCCATTTATATTATTTACAATACCTCATAATTATAACAAAAATAACCTTTTTACCATCCTGAGTAGCCTCTTTCTTTATACGATATCGTTATACCATTTTAATATTAGTAATTAAGTATAAATCATCAACTTTTTCTGAATTAAAAAATCACTTGAGTCAACATTATAAATTAAATTTACTATGTAATACTTAAAAACTAGAATTTACTCTTTGTTATTTTAATTTGTGTGTTTCATATTATCCGCAATTAGTATGTATATTTTTATATTCATTGTGCTGAAAAATACTATATAAATAGTTAAAAATTGAAAATTGTTATTTTAGTGTTGATAAAGTAACAAAACTAGCTAAGGTTCTTAAATATATTGAAATGAAAAATAAATAGTCGGTTAAAGATGAGTGCAGAATTTTTGGTTTTTCATCGTACCTACGCAAGTAGGTGCGGCCCGGTCGTATGATCCACTAGGTAGACAGAGCAACTGCCTATTACCGATAAGATGATATCCTTTGTCACAGGTGTAGGTAATAATACTGCCAACAAAAAGGTTTCTACCAGTCGCGTTCGTAGCTATCGGTACAGAAGCAGCTGTAGCTACTGCAGCCGTCACCTCATCGATGTCGATCTCGTCGACCTGAATCTGACTGTGGAAAACGACCGCCGGGGGATCGCACTTAATCGGCTCGCATCTTGGCGGCGGACCGTTCCAACGTTCATCTATGTCACATGTAAGGCGTGCTCGTCCTATACCAATAATATTTCAGATTTATTATAATAAAGTTAAAGTTGAAAAAAAATAGCAAAATAGGGATAAGATGCGGTGGGCAAAGAGAAGGGATTGAGAGTTGTGTAAATATATGTCTTAATTGTTTGATAAATTTACCAGTCATTTCAAAGCCTTCTTCGCAAGCGTAGAGTACTTGACTAAGGTATGACACTGTATTATTAATTAAAGTATAGCCACCGTGTTTGATACCTGCCGGGAAACCACACTCAATACCTACATTAAAAAAACAGAAAAAAGTAAAATCATGCTTTTATGAAGCGTATTTCAAATTTCAAAAATCTATTTAATAATTTAAAAATCTTTGTTTTTAATTATGATTAAATTTTATTCAGAGATATTATATTTATAGGGAAAATTATTAAAATTTTCACTAGATATAAAGCTAATTTTCTATGACGAAATTAGAACAATTTTACTTTATTAAGGATCTTTGGGATTTGGATATTTATACTGCATTCATTTAATTTTCAAAAATTCTCCCATTAAAAGTTCATTAAAGCTAACAAATTAAAAGAAAAGAATCAGCTTAAGAAGGAAAAATAAGGTATGTCTTTGAGATCAAGAAAAAAACTGACTTTTACAAACAGGAGGGAATTCATTGTAGAATCCGGTATCAAGACAGGTACGGCTTAAAGGACCTATGAGAAGACTGCCAGTATCACAAGTGTACTCGACTTTCGTCCCGACCTGATAATTTCTTGTAGGTTCCTTACCAGTCGGTGAATTAATTACCGTCATCGTTGAGTTAGGCGGCTGCTCTGGACGACCACATGCGCGTGGTTCTGTTGAATACATTTAAAATATGATGTTGTTCTATAGTTTAATTAAAAAATAAAAATGGAATTTTAATAGCATTTTCAAGCCATCTAACTTTCTTAAAAATGTATTATTATTATTTTCTATTATTTATCAGTACTTACTAGAGACAATTGTATTTTATGACTTACAATACCTCTTTTTCAATGTATGTATTACTTATTTCAATAAAAAGTATTTTCTTCCTACTATACTTTCTATTAAAAGAAAGAAAAATTATAGAAGATTTTAATAGATGATAAATGTATTAGTACATCTTGAGATTGCCTATTATTATAAAGTTATAAGATTAGTTAATAAGATTATATCATTAAAATTAAACTAAAAAATTGCGCAAATCAATGACTACACTATCTTAGTTTTAATATTGAAGTTATGTTAAGTATGAAATATTTTGCAAACGAATAATTCAACTACTATCGCAATATTGATCATTTATGCAAATAAATAATAAAAAATAATTATCGTATTAAAAATTAATTGCATCATTTTACGCTTACTATCAGTTATAATGAATATAACATTTTTTACACAAATATTTTTTCACAATAAATATTTTTAATAAAAAAAAGAAAATACTTTTTGATTAATAGTAAACAATCTTTTATATCCACGAATTAAAAAATGCGTTATGATATACAATATTTATACCCTAAAATTTTAAACTTGATCAACTCACCAACGAAGAGCTTACTGTTCTGTATAATATATTTGTAACTTCGTGAAAACAATAGTGTAATTTTGAATAAAGAACAGTAGAATTTACTTACAACTTATATTCAGAAAAATTTCACAATAAATTTTACTCACTTTTAAAAAGTTTGGTTAAATAATTTTACACAATAAATTCATGATTATAAAGCTTATACAATTTTATAATTGAACCGACACAATGTAGTATTGCTATATTTCATCTCGATAACTTTAATAGTTTTTAGATTATTTGAATTATTTGTCAAAAATATATTCATTAAAATTATAAATGCAAAGTTTTATTAGTGACAAGTAATTTTTAAAAGTTATCTTTAAGTTTATTTTACAAATAAATAAAAAATTTATTAATGTAATAATTAAATACAATAAATTGTGTTTTGCAATAAAATTTCTGTTCACGTTACGAATAATTCATATTTATAGAAAATGTTATTAAAATTTTACTAAATTCCAGTAAAAAACAATTTTCATTTTTTCAATGTTCGATTATCTTTGTGTAAGTAAAATATTCGTTTTATAATTTTTTATTGATAAAAATATTTTGTATTATATTTTTAACCGTTATGCTCAATATTGAATTTTCAAATTAATATACTGTTGATTGTATCAATAATTACTACTGGGGTCTGAAATAATAATAATAGACCATTGTATTACATTTATAGACCAATGAAAAAGTATATAATAAAAAGTAAAAAAACATCGTAAATAAATAAATTGTAGTACTATAAAAACAATTATAATATTTTTCTTAACTGACATTAATATTATAAATTAATTGCATAAAATTATCAGTAATAGAATCGTAAGGATGTGTATATTTTTATACATTAATAAAATTACGTTTATTAAATAGGAATTGCTTTGTACATAAAATTATTATACTAAAACTTATAGATATCTGTAGCAAAAATATGTATTCAGTTTTTTTTAAATAACAGTATGCATGAATTTTTTATGGAATTTTTAAAAATAAATATTTTAATAATTATTTTTTTTTTAATCTTTAAGTAATTCATAATGCCAATTTAATTCATACATTCAATTTTGTTCATTATGTAGTCTTCTTATTAAAGGAAAAAATGATTTCCGACTTTATTACTGCAAGCTCAATAAACTTCATAAAGCATCTTTTATTTCTGTACATAATCATTTAACCAAGATCTAATTTCAAAATCAATGTAAATGTTGATAATATTATCCAGCACAGCTTAATATATACAATCTATAATTAGATGTGAAATTATTAAAACTGAAGTAGCTTAAACAACAATTTATTGTGACCAGACTAACGAAACAACTATAAGAAAAGCGCAAGTGTATATAAAGTATAATTTTAGCAAAATGACTAACGATGTTGGCAAATGTAGTTGAGCCGAGCTGAGCATGGCGTTTCTGACCATAGCCATCCCCTGCTGCCATCGTATCGGGCACACTCTTCCTCAGTGCCTTGAGGTACGCTCCAGAAGGACACGGATATCTCGTCTCCGCTACCACTCCAACGCCAGACGGTCTTGTCTTTTTGGTCTCTCACAGCACCCATCCAGTATTGGCTGGAAGTATCGCTCCTGGGAAACGTATTTGAAGTATACTTTATAAAGTATCGAACTTTCAGAATTTTTCGAGTACCTAAGCTTACCTGTGTCGTCTCCACAACTCCCAAGATATAAATCCCTGTAGTGCGGGATTACTCTCATCGACGAGTGTACCACCACGTGCTCGGCAAAAATTTAATGCGTCCAGAAACGATTGGGGCTGTCGATTGTAGAATATGTAACACTTACCATTGTAGGTGGCTGTAGAACCTGGAGGTTGATCTCGGAATTGTGGGCAACGCTCAATCGGCAAGGCCTTTCACAAATTCAAGCATCTGTGTTATGAAGCTGTACGAGGCCATGATATTTTTAAACTTAATTCTCACACGTAAATAGGATGGAAAAATGTATTACAAGGCTGATATTGATAATTATAAATGACGATGCTATGCATAGAAAATACTAATACTTTAATAGCGTACAATAAAAAAAATGCTAAAATTTCGACAAATTTTAGCTTCTTAGCCTTTGAATAACAACAGCATTTACCAACAGTATTAATTGGGTACCTTTTTGCCAAAAACAGTATTTTAACCAGCCTATTATTTTAATATACATGATTACGTGCATCAGATCTTTCAATAAAGTTTATGTAAAATCATGTATAACAATATAAAACAATATATACAGCGTATTAAAACATAAATAAAGAATTTTAAAAAACAAAAGAAGTTATAAAAAATATAAGAGTTACAAAATTATTTTCAAATAAAGAAGACGTTGAGCATCTGTTTATTAATGTTTCCATCCTAATCCATCCATTTTCATTACCATTATTTCAATTTGTTAAGGAGAATAGTTAAGCAAATACATATCTCGTTAATCATTTTCATTTTTTATTAGAAAAAAAAGAATTTCTCTATATTAATTTTGAAAATTATACTATCAAAACTTTTAATCCATAAATGTCATGGTAATTTACTAGCTTTCTAAATAAAATCTAGCATGACTAAAATATTGCAATGAACAACGAGAAAAATTCAAAAAAAATAGAATTATAAAGATTTCTATGGCTTGTGTCCACTAAGAGGGTAAATCATGTTTATGAAGGAGGAAATTCCTTGTATATGTATGATACCACCACTTTAATCAAGACAGAAATGAATATAAGGACAAGCAAAGGAAACGATTTAATAATGAGAGTATTTGAATCTTGCGAATTAAAATCCCGATGTGCGAATCCACTATACCATACTAAAAGAAATGCAAGTGCGTATTTATTAATACAGAATTGTCTAAATCTTATTACAATCCTTTACGAGCAAATACTCCAAAATATAAATCATTTCATGCTGATTTTATAATTTTTAATTACTCTTAATTTCTATTTAAAATATACATAAATTTTTTATCTCACTAATTTTTAAGCAGTATTAAAAATTATAAGTATAAAATAAAAAATTCAAAAATATTTTTTATCGGAGAGCTAATAAGGAAAATTTTAATACGAAAAAGAAGAAAAGAAAAATAAATTCTTTGGAAGCAAGCTTTCAAAATAATTTATATACTTGAAGCTTAATATATTCCACTAATTCGAAAAATTATATATTTATCTGAGCGATTCTTCACAAACATTAAAAACTGTTCAAAACTTGAGGGAAGAGCCACTTACTTGATCTGTGTATACGAAAGCTTCACACAGCGACAGTTGAACAGAAAAGGTTGTTTGGGCGTTAGCCTCCAGGTGCACGGATACGAAAGCTCCTGGCATCGGTGGGTTGCAAGGCAGAAAGAGTGGTTGTCCCTCTTCGAGGGGTCCGGTGAACCGGTTACAGATTGGATTCGTACCTAGGTCTGGGCGATTGTTCCCCACACGCACGATTATTGTGCCCGGAAGTCCTTCACCTGCTTTAAAACCGTCATTTTTTTATTTATGAACATTCTTGAGATATTACACAATTGTCAAATTATTTGATTCTTCTAGTTGACCAATATAAATAAAATAATGAAAATCATTTTGAAATACGTGACTAGACGTTAAATCATTTATTTGCTAGTTACAAAATTTGTGTTTGTCATATCTTAAACAAATTTTAGCATTGTAAGATCTGCAGAAAAAATGTCTATATATCATGAGTAAATCAATTTTTTTATGCTAAGTATGGTATCTCTAATATATAAATCAGTCCTTTGACGCTCCCCACGAATAAATCGATTAAATACATTTTTATGAATCATTATATATTTTGCATACGAAACTTATATATCTTATGTGGAAATTATCTTTTTAATATATACAACAATATTTAATATGTGTAAGAGACAAACAGAAGCATAAGCAACAAAATTTAGAAACATTAAAGATTACTCATGGTGCGTTATGTAACAAATGATATTAAGCACTGGAAAAGAGGAGATTATGGGAGGGGGAACTTATTATGGAATTAGTTGCCTAATTCCATATGAAATATAGTAATTTTCGTAGTAAATTTCGTAGTTATTTGAAGAAGGTGCACAGGTAAATAAATTACGTATACTGTAAAAGGTCCGAGATTTCTGACTTTCTTTCCAAACGCAGTGACATAACGTGATGATACGACAAAGCCGTTACTTTGGTTAAGTACTTGAGTTGCTTATGAGGAATGATAAAGTCTTCTCCAATCTTTGTCGTAGTCCTTTTTTTGCATTGACGATGTGCGCGGTCAAATCTTGAACACATAGAGACACGTTCACGATTACACATGGCATGTGTCGAAATTGTTATTTTGCCAAGCGAGAGAAAAAGAGTTTTTAACGTGATGAATGGTTTCTTTCAGGCTTATTGTTTGTTTAGCTAATAGCATGATTGAATATTAATATTGAAAGTTATGAAATTATTCTTTCGTAGGTCTGGGTGATTGTTCCCCAAAAGTATGATTATTGTGCCCGGAAGTCCTTCACCTGTATTGAAACCGACGATTTTTTATTTATGAACATTTTCGAGATATTGCACAGTTATGCATTTTATTTATTTATTTTAGTTGACCAATATAAATGAAGTAATGAAAATCATTTTAAAATACGTAACTAGACGTTAAATCATTTATGTGCGATTTACAAAATTTGTTTTGTCAAAGCTTAAATGAATTTACAATTCATAAATACTTTTTAGACATTTGGAACTATAAATTAAGGTGCCATTAAAAAACAAATTGTATTTGGTCAATTGATGCTTCGAAGCTATACTAAAATCTCAAAGTATTCGTCTTTACTAAGAGAAAGAATAAATTTAATTAGTTACAAGATATAAGCCAAATTCAAAAGCAAAAAAAATTTACAGATAATTAGAAATATTTATCTATTTTTGTAAAAAAATGTCATTTGGAGTGTTGAAGAATATGTGACTAAACTATTTCTCTTAAACATATGTATAAATTAAAACAGATTATTGAGTAGTTTGTCACGGAATTATATGTGTGTATCTAATGAGTTTAATAACATTATTTTAATACAATTGATTTTTATAATTTATAACCAGTACTATCATTATTTATATTACGATTATATAAAATACGAAGGTTTTATCATGACAATGATTTTTTAAAAAAGTCATCGCTTAAATACTGGAATATAATGTTTTAAACATTTGCATAAAAGTATAATATTCATTTTATCCAATATATTAAAATCACAATATACAATAAAGGTATTGAAGCTTTAAATCGCAAATATAATAATGTTGCTGATAAGATCATTGAAGAGTTTTATTATTTTTTATTTGTTTTAAGAAAACAAAATTTCAAAAAAAATTTATTAACAACGAATATACAAACATTCCTTTGTTTCATAAACTTAATTACTAAAAATAAAAAAAATTAATTTTTTTTCATTCTAGTGCTTTCAACTAAAAAAGGTAAATTCTAGTTTAAAAAAATATAATTTTTTTTTTCTATTAATAAATTTTACGAAGTATATAAATAAATCAGTAATGACACTGACAATTACTTTTCCTTTAAAAATCCTAAAAAACTAATCCTTTAAATAACTATGTACAAACAATATTTCTTCTTCTATCCCACATTATTGCGGTGTAATAATAATAACGTCAATATTTTGTCATACAAAAATATTTTCGAATTTGTATTATATATTAGAACCGAAAATTGGTCAGGTAATATTAAGTACATAAAGGTGAGCAATATTTGGAACAAAGTCGAAAGTCTTTCGTCAATAGTAAGGATGACGAGGTAATGAATGTACCGGGAGCTGGGAGAGACTTACTTTCACTCAGGAGAATCTGCGTTTTGGCAATTAAGGTACACACCTGCGCAGTCGAGCACGAGGAGACGCTTTCACCTCGAGGAGGAAGCCGATAACAATTACGATAACTATCAACTCGGACGCGAGCAGCTCGCGTTGCCCAAGTATCGCGTATCCCGTTGTGACCCACTTGACGTCTCGCTCGTAACCACAGTTAACCCTTTCTCCTTAACTTTTCAAATCCCATTTTATTTTGAAAAACATTTTTAAACACTTATCACTCTCTGAAAATCTAACTAGTTATTTTTTATAAATATTCACTTTGAAAATCGGTTAGAAACATTAAAAACAAAGTCAACAATACCGTTGTCACAAAACTATACAACTACATTCAACATCTTAATGACTAAATAAAATAAATAAATTCAACTCATTTTGTCTGTTTGATTTTTTTTCTTAGAACTGATAAATTTGAAAGTAATTTCCTTATTTCGAGATAAAATAAACTTGAACAATTTTCTTCTACACATATCATGAAATAACATGTTTCACGCTGAATAAAATAACATTAATATTATTTGAAGGTAACTTGCAATTAAATAATACGTCACATATAAATTAAAATAATTAAGCTTTTATAAGAATACAAAAACTACTAAGCTTGTTCATTTCGTATCGGGTTATTTAGAAAATTAATTGTCAAATGTCAATATTACATGTAAATGTCGCATTTGTTTGAAAAATGTTAGCACGCAAGCATCCAAAAGTAATCTTTTCAAGAAATTTTTACCTATATCTGTTCATAAACTTAGAATTATGTTTTAATGCTATTCCTTTGATCCCGATATTTTAACATAATCAGAAGTCCTTTTATACTTTTAATTGTTAATGGTTGAAATTAATGTACTAAAACAATTAAGCGATGGCCGATTCTTTATGGTAATGAACATTTTAAATGTTTTTCATTTTACTTTTAATAAGATATTTAAAATCAATTTAGAAGATTTCTAAAGATATCCTAATGTTACATAATATTTTAATAAAATTATTATTGTGAAATAAAATTTTTTTGTTCATTTTTTGTAAAAAAAATTAAAAACTCTACATTAATAATATTTGAATGAAGTCTTTTTATGAATGCAATTTTAATCCTGTTTTCAGATGAGGTGAAAATTTTGATTGCACCATAAAATTTTGACTGACCCACATAGAAAAGATACAAGCAGAAATTCGCGTAACTACAGAATGGCGCGTATCTGCGTGAACTCGCGTATATGCACCGCTGATCTGCTCATGGTTTTATTATCATTGACATATATCTCTCAAAATGCGTGGTTACATATAACTATTTTGCATACAATCACTCGACTGAATTTAGAACACTGATGAATTGGATTATGAATTTGTGTGCGAATGTAATGTACTATGGATTTCTAGAATATTTCCTAATTGATTTGATCAATAATTTCACTGATATTTAAAAAAATTTATTTTGTTTAAAAAATGCTCAAAATTACGAAAATATTAATATTAAATTATAAGTTTATTTAAAAGACGAATTATGCGTAAAAATAATAATATGAAATCTAAATCATAAGTAGGTGATTTTTAATTATCCTAATATCGTAATATAAAGAAAAATAAAAATAGTCAGATTTTTAGTAGAAGAAAAGATCATTTAACATTGAATTATAATCCACATATTTTGTGAAAACAAAATAATTACCAGATACTTTTAATTTATTTCTGAGTATTTAAGGATTAAATAAATAAAAAAAAGTTACCAAGAAATTTATAGTAAGCTTGAGATTATTTAATTCTGTACAATACACGTTACAAATAATGAAACTGAGAATATCTTTCACAATTTTAGTACACTTGTTCGAATAATGGCTATGATAACTCAGATAAATCTTAACGAATTAAAGTAAGTTAAACTGAAGTAAATTAATACAGTTTACTTATTACCGAAATTTTAAACACCTTGCATAAATAACAAAAATTTAATAATTTCAAAAATAACTGAAAAATAACATGACTTTCAGAATGAATAATTACGAAAATCCTAGTGCATAACCAAGCATATAAAACTATTATCTCAATAATAGGTTGGATAATGAATTTAAAAATAAAGGACGATTATGACGATTATTATTACTACGTAATTTTTCATCAGCTGATTTCCAATCATATATGATTTAAAAAGTTCAAAACTTAATTTTTTATGTCTTAAGAATCATTGATCAATCGAATTATAAAAACTGTTGATATTCTAACAGGGGTCTATTTAACAGAACTAGTACTGTGTAAATGGAGTTATAGAATAAGTAATTTCATCGCACAATTTTTTTAATTTTACATCTTGCATAATAACTAAATTTTTTATGATAAAACTATTTCCATATTGTATTATTTCTTATGAAAACGGTTAATCCTTTTTTTGAATATATGTAAAGTTAAAACGATAAAAATTTTGTTTTTTGAGGGATAAGCATCGTATTATAATATTGTTGTAGTAACAATCATATCAAAACTTAAAGAAATTATACCATATGCTGAATAATCAATTTCTACTTAGAATTTTATAAAATTAATAATTACTGCGTAAATGAATCAATTAAATGTTCGATTTATGTATTAAATAATTTCATAGATTTAAATAATTTTTACACAGTTTCTTATACATTACGTAATTGAAAATTTATAATGGTACTTTATGATTAGTTGAAATATCATATCCAATTATAAATTAAACTTTTGCACCAAATTGCACATTTTTTATCAATTTTAAATAAATAAATTTGATGCGTATTTAATAAATTTTGCACGAAAAACTTAATAGATTCGTAATAACTGATAAGAATATTTATTTTCGATAGATATTTTTAGCCTTAAAAGAAACATTTTCTAAATTTTATATTATTTAATGTTTGTTACATAGTTTTACTCGTGTTAAATTTGGCCTATTATATGAAACCATAAAATAGTTAACTTAAAACTTATACATTTTTTTTTTTATTATTTTTAAAAGGTAATATAATTACATGTCTTGTTTATTTAAATTAAAGCAATAATATAGCCTTTCTTTTTATCAATGAAAAATTCTGTAAAATAAAATACATTTCATAAAAAATATGGATCGAATATATAAACTTTATAAGTATTTTAAAACTATATTTGACATCGTAGCTATAAAAACTCCGCAGAATCTCTGATTTAAGAGCGAGGTTGCAATGTACCAATTATTTATGCTCCTTGTCATATTCAAGACTAAATCATTAACGTCGAAATTTGTAATAATGATGGAATACTCGAGGATTTACATGAATGAGAGCAAAGGCGGTGCGTATAATGAAAGTAAAAATAGAAAATAAAAGGATCGAATTTAACGTATAGCCATAGTAAAGGATAATACACGATAGCCACTAATAATTTCTAATTTATTGAAAGTGCGCTACTCATTAGTCTATAAAGTTCGGTAGTTTGCACTTTCGTTTTATATAGTACTGTTTTCCCCGTTATATTTCTGTCCCTTGCTTATACAGAACTGATTCTATCTTTTTAATATATGATCGAATCTTGACAAGATCCTTATATTTGTAAGTGTGTATTTCTCAAATAGAGCTCAATGCAGAGACGATCGGCATTAATCGAATCCACCATATTTTTCGCTTGATCTTTATTTCTTCCAGGATTAAAACCATTACAATTGGATAAATTGAATTAGTTAAATACAAGGCATTTTTTAATAAAAGCTCCCGATACCTTCTACTGTTAACCGCAGTCTTAACGACTCTGTCATAAGAATTAATATTTACTTTGCTTTCATAATCAGATCTTCGACGCTAGACGATAAATGATTCGTGCCATGCTGAAGATATTCCACCAATGTTTGAAAGTATTATAAGACTAACGAGTACTAAATTATAAAGATTTATTTTAATATTAACTATGTATATGGAAATAATAAAATGTACAACCGAATAGTGTTCGAAAAATACTTACATAAAAACCGCCTTAGTTACATACTTAAAAGCTTTTTTAATGTAATATCATTAAAAAAAAATTGTCATATGTAAAATCAGCTTTACAAAAACGACTGGATTGTAAAATTCTTAAAGAAGTTTGTTCAATAATTTTGCAGTCAAGACAAATAAAAAAAATTGGTTTTCGATAATCAAAAAATACGGAGCAATAGAATAATTTCTTTAACTAATTATTTAACAATTAAATCATTAAAGATTTTTGTGACCAAAATGTAGGCTATGTTTACAATTAAAACCACTTCATAAATTGAACCAAAATAGAATTTAAAAAAAAAACGACATTTAGTATAGAAATTTATACACTATAGTTACTCTTAAGCAAAAAATAAAAATTTTCAACTATTTTGTACATAAACAATTAAAATTTACAAAAAATTCACATCGCACTCCGTTTGCGAAGAATTTTTAAAATTCTCTTCAGAATGAAATTATCAATTAAAAAAGCGTTTAAGAACTTTTTCTCAGTAAACCATAAAACGATTAACTAATTATAGAAAAACATTATTTTTAAATATATTTAGTTTCCATAGTACTTATTGTCTGTAATTTTAGTAATCAGGAATCTGTTATGATTTATGTAATGCATCATCTCAAGTATATAATCTGATCGTGTTTATATCCCTATTTCTAAAAAAAACATTGAATCACAATGTTTGTTTTTAGTAATATTAACTAAAAAAGTGTTGTGAATATTTATAAATATATTTTCATATTAATTTTAAAAAATTTAAATTAATGTAATTAATGAAGCCTAAGATATTAATTTTTAAGTATCATTAAATTATAGCTACGAGATATTTAATATTTTCCGTATCATTTTTATAAAATTTAATGTGAAATAATAACTAAAAATTGTTTAATGAATATATAAAATAGTCTTATCTGTTTCATTTATTTTTGAAAAATTTGCTTATATATACGAAAAATTTAACTATAATCCAAATATTAATTAATAAATTTACAATTTGAAATATATATTTCAAATTTATATATTTTATATACATTTATATTTAAATATTTCGTATGTACATCATCATACATGCATATAGAAGCATGCACATAGCCATCCATCTATACTCAAAGCATTCAAGAAGGTTTTAGAAATGAAAATATTTTCATCGAAAATGATGTGCAGTAATTGAAAAAGCAACAACTATATTCAATAACAAACGGATCGTCATAAAATGTGATTTCGAGACGTAGAGGCACCAGGGTTATCCAGGGATTGACAGGATGTCCTGTCAATAAGTGATGAAAAAAAACTCACCACAACAAGACTTGCCAAAGTCAAGTCGCACGAGCTGTACCATGTAAGGCTCGAGCAGGTTCACGTACCACCAGGGCCTGGGTTCAAGATTAGTCAAAGTGCAAGTCGACGGAGAGTACACCTGGGCACTGCTTCCATCGACCGCGAGCTGCGGGATGCCACTATCCGCCCTACTTGATTGCATTGGCGCCTTGCCCGCTGCTACATTCAGCACTAAAATCGATAAAATGATATGAGATTAGGTATCTCTACTTAAAATATAAAATTAACATCGTTTTATCGTCGAATTTCTTCTTTTTTTTTAACTTTCAGAAGCTAATATATTTATTGATGCTTTTATTTTCATTTATCCAGTATGCGAGTTTCCTAATTACAGTGTTCGCATTATACACTTATTTTTTTGTAATCTGTTTTGAAATTCAATGTATTCATAGAAGTAAATATTTACACTCTAAAAATAAAAAATTTATAAGTTTCTTAAATAAATTAAGTTTCGAATTTACATATATTTTTATTATTATGATTATTTTTTTTAATATTATAATTATGTGTTTAATTAATGTCAAATCTTAGAAATGAGGTATTTACTATCAATCAAATGGTATAAAAACCGTAATGAATAAATTTTAACAACATTATTTATCTCTTAATTTTTGAGTTTATAATTTAGAAAATTATAATTTTTCTCTTTGATAATATATTCATAAACTTATAACATACATGATGATCATTTATAATGAAAGTTTTCTAAGCATGTATATTTCTTAGAATTATTTATATAAAGTCTGTGGTTTAAATATTAGTATTTAATTACTGTCAAACGTTTTAACATATATGTAAATTAGTAATTATTTACTTTATTAAAAAAAAACCATAGAAGCGCTATAACCATAAATAAATTTATCAGCTCAATTGTTTCATGTGAAAATTTTTTAATGCAGATTGAATATATTTTGAAACTGCATTTTTTACATTTAAAATATTTATCTATATTTCAGGATCTTATGTTATAAAAGGAAGTATCAGGCATAAAATTATTAGCTTTGTATGACTAAAAAAAAGTTCAAATCGAAGTAAAGTAATGGCTACATAAATATTTCCACAATGTATTTAAATTATTGAACTTGAGATTTACTTCAACGTTACATGTAATGAATAAACAATAATTTGAATATATTGCATTTTACATCTATTCATTTAACTTAAATTTTTCTTGTGTTTCAATTTTGAGTTATATTATGAATTCATTAATTTTTTTTACAACTTTAGAGTATACTTTTTTTTCAAAAAAAGTTCCTAAAAATTAAATTAAAAAATATTAAATATTTCTTATAATACATTATTACAAATGCTTAATTAAATTAATATATAAATATATATAAATATATAAATAAAAAAAAGATTTTTGTATTTATTTTATTAAGCTATAATATTAGCTCACTGAGCTTTTATCAATTATACTTAATTTTATAATATAATATATGTCAACTTCATTTAACAACAGTTTAAGCAAAGCCTAACAATAAAATAATATTAAAGTAATCATGTATGAACTCTAGATGAGTCGAAATAGTCAAGAATAATTCCCTTTGCGTCTTCCACTTGCGGTAGTTCAAACGGTACTGTATGCGGAAAAATGCTACCACATCGACTTCATGTTTATCTGATACCTGTACGTACTCTCTGTTTCTCTTTCTCTTCATTTTTTTCTATTTTTCCCTAGTAAATGTATGTTTAATTTCTCTTAATTAAAAAGTATAATGAAATTGTCGTGTAATGTCAATATTTGCTTAAGATATGTATAGTCGCTACACAAAATAAGTTTAATTGTCTTTTTATTAATCAATAACATAATTTATATAACTAAGCAATTATTTTCATATTTTCATATTTTTTATTATTATAATCTGGTAAAAAAAAATTTAATCAGATAAATGGGTACTACCTTCTGCAAATTATTGCTTGATAAGTATCGTTTTATATGAAAACCAAAATTTTTAGACCCAAATAGGTAAGATGATTTTCAGAATTTGAGAATCATTTATACTATTTTACCTAATGTATACTCCATTGCTGTAAGCATCGGATTCATACCTTTAAATAACATTTCGAGGCTATCATTACCTCATTGCATTCCAATACATTATTACTTAAGTGAAATTTACTAAACACAAATATTCAAATTAAGTATATGAAATAACAATCTTAAACTTGTAGTTTAAATTGTTTAATTGAAGAAATGCCATATTAAATTCAACATTTCCTAAAAACATTAACTGAAAAGACTTCGACGTACATTTTATTTATAAAATGCGTACAAAGAAACGATATACATGACTAAGAAAAAAATCAATAATTTTATTCTTATTAATTCATTAAAGATAAATTCTAATTCATAAATAACTTGTTAATTCAATAATAATAACTCAATTTTTCGTTTAATTAAAATTTCGAACCATAAATATTATAATATTAATAAAAAATTTTATGTAAAAATTTTTTAACTCTATTAATTAGTTTTATAATACTCTGAAAATAATTGTTCTTAAAAGCGCTTTTCTTCATAAATTCTTAAAAATTCTTAATCATTATTATTTATAATAAAGTTTTTTAAGAAATCAAACATTTTTCCTTATATATTTTTTTTTAATAATTAAGAAATATATTCTTTTCGATATATTTATTCAATAGTTTTTAACAATAAATTTATCTTATATATAAGTTATCTACGTATTCGGTATTGCGCTATAGTTGATTTTTAATGATCATTTTTATTTTAATAATTAAAATGATGAAATCATATAGTGTAACCTCTATTTAAAAATAACAGTAATTATACATTTACCGTTTCTCTACAGTAGATTTGGATTTACTAGATATGGATAACAGTTTTACTATTATATAAAATAAATACTATTTTATTATACACACTAAGATTATTGCATACAATGTATTGATCGCGTGTTTCTAGTGTCTTTTTAAGTTTTAGTTAATTGTACTTAATTGGGAAAAACTGATTATATATTATTAATACGTTAATTAAAATACGGTTAAATATAAAAATTATACATTTTCAATTAATATCTTAATTACCTTTCTTATTTTTATTTAATCTCAAAGCTGTTTTTATATTTTGAATTATGTGCTCTAATTATGAAAGAAATTATGTTGTTTCCTATGAAGAAACAATTTACCTCGGTTCATATCAAAATTTTATATAATACATAATTACCAAACGATTAATTAATTATAAAACAAAAAGAATATATTTCACTAAATTATTAATATTTTGTAATTAACAAACAAAGTTGAAGATTGTTATGTAATTTTAATGATGCAAAATAATAATATTATCTACATAAAAAAGTATTTGTCCCAATTTAATCTTAAATAAATTAAATATTTAAATAAAATTTATAATTTTCTTCGATTAAAAATATAAATTTATAAGTAAAGACATATAAATCTAATCTTTTAACAATTTGATTTGAGCGTTTTATAAATTAAAAAGTTTGAATTTTAGAAATAATACATTCATCTTTGTGTTAAATGCAGGTATCAAAGTTTAATATATAAAAATACATATTTTATATGGGCATTTGAACATATAAAATTTATACAAAATAGCTAAATATTTTTTTATAATAAATAATATAATCTAATTGAAAAATTCTGATCAAATAATAAATTAAAACAATCAGGTACAAGAACGATATAAGCAACAGCTAAAATTAGTATGTAAAGAAACTTCTTGGCAACGGACTAAACTTTAAAATAGGATATGCACTATTAACCATTTACGTGTTTGAAACTCTTCATAACTCTTCATGTTTCCGTGCCACAGCTATATGCTAAGTAGCTCTTCGGAATCTTAATTTCGCTAATAATCGTTTACAATTTCTTTAAGAGACGCATTCGCATACGTAACTCAATTAGTGATCTATAGTACGCAAAAATTAACCTAACTTTTTGGGAAGTAAAATCGATGTTTTACCTCTATAAAATATGCTCGATAAAAGATAAGAATGACGGAAGGCTGGGAAATTATTGCATGCATTTGTCATCATTAAATCGTCAAAAAATTTGGTTACTATTAAAAAAACAACAGATCTATGATCCATTTGATTTACTTCTACGTATCAAATATTTTGATTTTTATTAATAATTTTCTACATTGTTGGTTCTTAATGTCCTTAAACTATGCTATACTAAAAATATTTAGAGAAGAAGGTACAGGGAAAAACTATGACAAATGGTTATAAAATGTAAAAAAATTCGTAAATTTGCTAGGTGACTATTGAAATTGAAAAACACCAGAACAGAATTAACCAATAAAATAAGGAAATTTTTATGAAGCTTTGGATCTACTAAACCTATTACAAATTACTTTTATTTAATGTTTAAAGAGACTTCGACTCTTTAAGCGAGGCATCTATAAGCTATTATTTAATGTCACTGCAGGTTTCATAATTATATACAGCTTTAATTTATGTAGTTAATTTATTAAGTATACTTGTAAAGCTGTATCTTTTATATAAGAAATTATGTACAACTATTATAGTACATGTAATTACAGTGATTACGTTTCAAACATACATAAAAAAAACTTTTTTGAAATTTGTATTACTAAGTTGTAAATAAAACGTTACAATGAAACACGAAATATAATGAAAGTTTTATTTTATTCATTTATTTACCTCCCTTATTAAAATTGTGTTTGTATTTTGGATTATATATTGTAATATGTTATCTGCAGTCATGTCTACTTTTACAGTTTTCGGTATAACCTTCATTAAAAAATTTTACAATTCCGATCCAATATTAGTGCCAACCTAAAACGAAAGGGTTAACAATTTTAATCATTTTTCACAATTTATGATTCAAAACCGAACGGTAGTTATAATCTTTTTATTATTGATCTAAAATAGTAATATATTTAAAAATAAAATAATAAAAGCAAGAAGTTAATCTATTAATGATTTAAAATTCTTATTCTCTATAAAAATAACTGTAAATTAAAAAAGAATCTATTTTAAATCGAATTTGTCAAAATAAAACAAATTAGAAGAAGAACAATAATTACACGGATATTTTTTTTCTTGGTATAATTTCCTTCAGAAACACATCGTCTGAAAATGAAGATTAGAAAGTAGTGCGTTGGATGAATAATAATGTGTAAAAATAATGGTAGCAATTTTACCAATCGATCCTTTGACACTTAATAGAAACACAAACAGGCATTTTTTTTAATTTAAAGAACCTAATTTGAGAATTTCACAATAAATGAAAAATCATGTTTTTTGAGCAAATTTTCTTTCTGTGTGTAACAATAATTGTGATTTGAAGAATTTATGAATTGAAAGTACAAAACAATAAAATTTAATATTGATTGCTTTCTACTAAAGATAGAAAAATGGAAAAACTAATTCGAAAGTTACCTCGTTAAAAGGCAAAAAATTGCTATAATCTGTACAATCAATTTTAATATAGGCATGGGTGCATAAGTATTATCAATACTTCTGCATTTATAATAAAACCGTAGAATAAAAATACCGTTAATGAGTAGCAGTGAAATTTATCACAATGTAGCTTTAGCAGCAAGTGACGACTTCACCTGAAATTGTTTGGCGAGATTAAATAAGCGAGATGTAATGCCAACAAAAGACGGTCAACTTTAAACGTTATTCTATTTGGTTCAGCTTTATAAATTTGAACCCCTAAGAAAGTAAAAGAAAAACTCTAATTTCATCGTCGCAACGTGTGCGTATAAACGAAAACATAGGTATAATGTGCTATATCGACGAGCTATAACGTGCGAGAAAAAAACAACAAAATTACAAAGAAAGATATAATGCACCAATAATTTTTATTTTCTGATGGTTCAAAAAGTGAGTCACTGTGACAGTAATCGAAGTTATCTCGAAAGAACTCTGAGAGTTTCCAAGTATCAAAATCGACACGAAGATGTTGCAAATTTTGTTTCGCGACTGAAAGTGTGTGCAACATTTCATCAATACACCATACGAACGAGAAAAGTGTGGCACTTATTCTCAAAAGTCCTTATTTTTCCTACATCGTTATTTTTCCCAACCAAACACTCGACATACACGAAAGTGGTTATGGAAATTTTTAGTTTAGTTGTAATGATAGCACTATAATGAATATATTTTCAATCTAAATCAGTAGCAGTAATAAGTAGTATATATTATATGTAAAAGTGAAAAATCTTTCGAAAATAAATAAAAATTTACAATGTATTCTGAAATTTAATATGTAAGTAACTCTACCTCAGAATCTAGAAAGAATAAAGAAGAAGAAAAACATAAGGACTGGTCTGTATAACAAAAAATAACACTGTGCAGTTGTGAAAACCTTTTATGAAATATACCCCTTTAGTCCTGAGCGACAAAAAAATACTTGAAATAAATACTTTTGATTAAAAAGAAAAATATCGTATTGTATAAGTTTATTTAACAGTTTAAGATTAACAAACACTGAAAAAATTAAAAAAACTTCTCATGATTTTAAAGGATATTAAGCAAATAATCTTCATTCTCCATCTACGCAGGGCCATCAAAAATTTTTTTGTTGCAAATATTAAAATGATTGAATTAATATTAAATTTAAATTTACCGAAGCGCAAAGTAATATAGCCACTAATATTTTGTATTATAAAACTTTATAATTATGTATTTGTTGAATCACAATTTTTTAAGCCTAGATACTTAAAATAAAAATACTACACTATTCTTGATGTAATATGGCTAAAATACAGGTGAAGTATTTTAATAAATATGGTAACATTAAGCAATAATTTAAAACAATAACTAATCATCAATATTAGATTGTCATTTTTCAATCTATTAGTTCTTAATTTTTAATTTCAAGAAAACATAGAATACTATTAAGACTTATAATTAGAGTATTTGATAAATTGAGTAAATTTCATGTATGTTTATTTATACGTGAAAATTTCTAAAAAAACAGAGCTTTTTGATCGAAACGACGACGAGCTGCCCCATGGACACTTATAGTCGCGTTCTGCTTTCTATGTTTCTCGAGAAGACTTTCAGAAAGCCTCGAGGTGCGTTAGTCGACAGATTCGGAGAGCACGGATTTTCGTTAAGTTTTATCACTTACTTAACCTAGAAAATTGAAATGATAACTATGCTGAATGCATGACTGAGTATTTCACTTCCTTATACTATACCGAGTCTAGAATCTTTCAGCTGTTTCATAGAAGAATTGCATTATAGCGATAAAGAATTAATGTGTTAATTACAACTGTTATGATTGTGAATTACAAAGTTATAACGACAGCATTTACGTACTTATGCATGTAGTACAAAATATTACGATACTAACATGAATAACTCAAACACTTATACCGTTACTTTAATTATTAAGTAATTCGTCTGATAACATTTAAATGTTCTTATATAAATGCGATACAATATGAAGCTGTGTGCTCATGTTATATGGGTGCGCGCGTGCGTACGTAGTGTAGTATAAGTATAGTTTAATGTAGTGTCGCTAGAGAAATCTTTTATACACTGCAGGTTTTACAATTAAAATATCCAATAATCATTTTTTGCAACAGATTATTATTCCACTTAATGATTTTTTTATTACAAAAAATCTAAAATATCTATGACTCAAATATCAGTGATGAAAAAATATGACATATAATGTAAACATACATTCCCCTATCCTTGAAAACTACCATCTGTTTGTACAAAATTATGCCCTTATAAAAAAGATATTTATATACAAGCATTGGATTCAAATGAATTGTAGCAATTGCAAAAGATGCAAAGAAAATCTGAAAGGAAAACCTGTTGGTTAAAAGTACAACAATAAAACCCGATTAATACATAAAAAATAATCAACAACAAAAACAAAGCCCTATCTCTATAAATAGAACTACATCAATTTCTATTCTTGGCAGTCACATTGCTTTTTTAACCCACTTTCAGTGTGACTCGTCACCTCGGTCCAAACAGCGAGATGAGAGACTTTCATGACCAGCAAGTAACACTCGCTCGCTTCGCCTTTAAGCGCACGATAAAGGAGGTTTCTAGAACAGCACGACAACGACAGAAATTCATCCTCGAATATCTCCGGTCCCATATGTTCCCTTACCCTCTCTCGTCGTATTTTCTCCTGGCGGTCATTAAATTTGCGCCGAAGCCTAGCATTTGTATCGTACTCGTGAACGAAAATGAATTTGGACTTTCGGCCGTCAAGGAATTTCAATGTCCTCCGTATAAAAATCTCCTGATCAACATTTTAGCTTTTTTTACCTCTTGTTTAAAAAGCTGCTAACTAAGCTCGTTTAAATAACTACTACCTTTATAAGTCTGCCATGTAAGATGAGAAAACTTCCAGGTGTTAATACGGAGACAGAGCGCTGGTAATACTAGGAAGCTGACACCTAATTTTTTTATTTTGTAATTATTTTTACCGGTGTTACGATCACTTTTCTTGCAGGGATGATATATATTAAACAATTTTACGAGTAATTAATGGAGGGCCGATAACTAAATTGATCGAAAACAGAAGAATTTCACAACATAGAATAAACTAAAAAATAGTCCAATGAGACACGAATGAAGAAAATTTTACGTTTCAGTGACGTGCTACTAACCGTGAGAACATTCATGGTCTATGGGATTTCCAAATATGATAGAAAATGTGGAAAATCTGCTTAAAAAATCTTTTTAATCAAAACGCCTTGTGTATTACAAAACTATGCAATTTTAACTATGATTTCTTATATAGGAATAAATATCACTTTTAAATCGATCAAACAGCAAAACGTGACTCGATATAGAACAAAAAAAGCTTACAAAATGTGAGAAAATGTATTGTAACGCGCTTAAGGAATTTTTAGTAATAATACAATCTTCATAGAAAATAAACTTTTTACATTCAGAAGAATGTACAAATTATAGCAATATAAAGATGTGTACAATATTTTATACGTAATTCAATCAAATCATGTTCAATCCTCACATCAAATTGAATCAACATTTTACATCCGTTCGAATACTTCAGTATACAGGTAGATATAAACATAAATAAGTTGTGGTAAATATTGTAAGAAAATACTTCTTAAAATATTTTCTAAATGATTTTTTTGTATTGATTTTATTGTATTAATTTTTTAACTTTGACATATTAAATCTGTAAATATTTTTAAGAAAACTAATTTTTTGAAACATAGTTCGACAATATAACGAGTATAATAATTTTTTATCATTTAACTCATTTATAATTTACATTGGATAAATACAAATTAATAAACGCGCTGAAATTTAATAATGAAATATAATAGTAAACTATAGGTAGACTTTATTAACGTAAACCATTTAAATTTTATAAGAAATTAAAATCTATTTCAGGCTCAATCATAAATTACAATTTTTCTGTTAATTACAAATTTGTGTTCAACCAAATTTGATAACAAAAAAAAATTAAATACAAAATATTTATATTTAACCATTTTCGAGAAAAAAGGCGAATTAACGGATAAATAAATAAAAATTTCTTTGTTATTTATATTAAAACAATGATAATGTAATCATTTTCATTTTTATGCATGAAATGTTAAAACGTTACGAAATTAATAACTTATTATGATTCTAGACTACAGGTTACGCGTAATAATTTTATAAATTTTTTAAATAAACTAAAAACTTTCCTTAGGTCTAAACAAACATTGTAGATTGTACCGAAATCATCAATAGTAATGATAATATTCAGTGTCTGAATCGCAATTAAAGAAAAAAGGGATGTTGTTCGTATGTGTGCACTCTGAGAAAAGAATCGAGTTGATCAAAGGTGATTATCACGTATATCCACAATAGAATCATTTTTTTGCCAGGCGAATGATAGATAACACTGTGGTTGAAGATTAAGAGACCGTTACGCGTGTCTTCCCCGTTCCCACAACAAGCGCTAAACAAAACTCATCTAGCAATTAGGCTGAAGGGAAGCCGTTAGACGACTTTTCCTGAATTCACGCTGGCCTTGTTATACTTTCCTTATCGGATACTCATCGACAGCCAGTCACGGGTCTCATTCCATTTGCGTAGTAAATTATCTTTTGAGGTACAATACTTTTGTTATCGTTATTATTTTGTTTTTATTCTCAATTTATAGTTATCGAAGTTGATAATGTTTCTTAGCGATAAAGGACGAGGTAGTCATTAACTTGTTTTATATTTTTCTCAGTTTAACGCCATGCCTAAGAAGTTAGCTGTAAGAAATTGCCTATTTTTCAATATTATTATTATATTTTATACATGAACATCATCTTTTAACATAAATTGAAAATTGTAATAATTTAGAATAAACTCTATTCTACAACCATATCAAGATGTATTTATTTTCAAAATATAAGGCACTGTTCCTTAATCACGAGACTCTAAAAAATAATATCAGAAAAAGAGAAAAAAATGTTTGTACTACCTGTTAAATGGATCATAGTGAAGATATTTTGTATAACTATTTATGTGATAAAATATCCCAAATTGATAATTCATAGAACTGAATTAATTGCACTTAAAAACATCTCGAATAAAATTTCGAAAACATGTAAATATCTTAAGCAACTATTATCATTTATATGCATATAGTTTAATACAACTGTATTCACATCGTAATCACTAAATATGGACTAGAAAAATTTAAATAATAAGTAGTGCTACGGAAAAAAATAGTACTTTAGTTCCTTCATTTCTATTTAAAAATCTTTCTTTCTTAAAACACTGTATAACAATATACAAAGCAATTTCTTAATTATTATATATATATATGGGTCAAAATTACGTTAACTCTCCAAGCACGTCGCGCGCATGCTAAAAGATGCCATGTTCAAGTCGTTTTTGCGATACAAAAATTTAATTAGAAAAATCAAGCAAATAATCATTTTAATATAATTTTTCATAAGCTTTTTAATGAAATAGTTAAATTTCTCGAAATTTTTTATTTTCATCTTGAACAACTAAAAAACTTTTATAACTCGATAAGTGTGTTTTTAATATTTTCATAATGGACTAAATCTAAAGATCAGCTTTTTTTATGTCGATATAGGTAATTTTAAAATACAAGTTTTTGACTTTTTTCGATCAATAAAGCACAATTCAAAACATACCTTCTTGACAAGTGGCCATCTATGTTGTTTGAAATATTACTTAAGCTACATTTCATATGATTTAATAATTTATAACATGACTTGACAATTAAATTCAATGCAGTAAGTAAAACGCATATTTTATCTTATAATATTTTCATTAGCTGAGATTCTGTTTCCGAAGCATCAAAAAATTACTCGTTTCTTTGCGATTCGCAAATTTTAAAGATGAAATTGTTAACCGTAAAAATTGTCTGGTAAATGCCTTGCAAGAATTCCAAGATATCATAGCGCAACTTACCAGACCAGACCACGCATGGAAACCTGCTCGATAATTTTCGGACTCCTCTTCGAGGCATAACCGACCTAATTTCCACGCGCGCCATGTGGGCCTCAACGCCGGTGTCCTTGACCGAGGTGAAACCGTGCTACCAGTAGAGCCATCTACGGAAGGGGCAGGAAGAGGGAGTGTGAGTGCATGCGAGCAAGCAGTATGTTTACCGTTAAAAGGCACTTATGAACCAAGCTGGACCCCTCTCCACCTTCTTCATACCATCCATCACAAACAACGCCAAAGCTTCAGAATCACAAGTCTTCTTTCGCTTTGTTTATTATTTTACTATTAAGAACCGTTTATGGATATTTGAACCCTTATCGATAATTTTTTCGTTATTTGAATGTCTTTTGTATAGGGTGACATTTTGTAACTGTCTATATATGTGCAATGGACATTAACTTACGCACAACTAACAAACACAAGGTAGTCAAAGACTTATAGTATACATATGTATATATGTTACTTATACCTTTAAATACATAAAGATTTACTTTTTTTGTAAAACAAAGTTGTTTAGCTAAATGAAAGATTTAATAAGCAAACAAACTAATCAAATTTTATGTACATAAAGAGTTTTGTTTACATTCGTGCTGCAAGGAAAACTTAAATCAAAATCACACAAAATTTAATTCCTACTAAATTTTCAGAAATTCCGATCAGGTTACGTTCATTCTCTGTAAATATAACTACGTAGGTTTATAGGCTAGACACCGATATTAATAAAAACGATTCGACTTTTTGATTTTAAAATACACAAAAAATATTTTCGACGTTTTTCAAAATGCCGTAGGAATTTATTCAAATAGAATACCAATCATGCACCAAATTAATTGTTACAAACGTCGTTTCTACTGGCAATAACAAACATCAATTGATTACAATTCAAATTGTTACAAAACATCTTAATTACTATATACAACTAGTAAAAATAGTTATATATAAAAAAATATGTGAGTAGTAATAATAGGTTTTCATATACAAATCGGCATAGATCCGATATTGTAAACCTAATTTTTTCCTAATCAGCTAGATAATAATTGTTGGACACAAATGACTCATAATTAATTATACGCCAATAGTAATGTAGAAATAACGAAATTCTAATGAATACGATCTATCTACAAGTGTTGGGAATCGTAAATTTTTTTTTCTCTGAGATCTTGAATTTCTTTTGCTAATTGTTGATTTATGCTATGATGAATTGTTCGAAAAATATAAAAAAGTTGTTGGGAATAATGAATAGCATACTTCCGTAACTAATTTTTGTGAGATAATTTCATTATTATTATTCGTTTATCTTAAAAATACCAGACTTTACTACATTGATTTTTATTCACATTTTATCGAATCTTTAGAATTATAGATGACTATATCTTACTATTCAACATAAAATAAAATATTTTAATTAAAATCATGAAATAGGCTTTACAGTATTTATATATTAAAAAAGAAGTAATTTATTATATATTATATATATATATATATATATATCCATGAATAATAATTCAAAATTCTTAGTCAATGTTTCAGTACAAAAGATACAAATCACTAAAAAGACAATCAGATATTTTATAATAATCATGAATAGAAAAATTTATTTTATATACAACCTATCTCTATATTTATATTCAATTATTTAAAACAGTTTATTGAAGCATCTTTGTTGACATTATTACACGTAAAATATAAAAAATAAATAAATAATATTTTCTATAAATCATGCGTAGCATTTTTAATACAAACATATAGATACAAAGTTGAATTCAATTCACCAGAGAAAATGGAGCATTCCAATTTATTTCCGAATCTAAATTGTGATAATCTGGAGTATGTGTATTCTTAGCTTCAATAGATGTAAGGCCAAGAAACTGGTAGAAATCCCTACGGGTTACGGTAGTCTCAAGTTCTATAGAAATAATATGGATCAGAAAACTAATCCATATCATAGGTTTTGCGGAGAGGAGGAAAATACTTTCTTGCACCTCCTCTATAGCTGCTTATAGCTATCTGATAGGAGATTTGGACTAGTAGGGTGCACTCATCTTAGAGATGCTCCAACTAATTTTAAATTCTGGGAGGTGACCGGAGTCTATGGTACCTCAGACGACACAGGATTCTCTGTGTCTGGGGGTGCAGCTCGACAACCCCAACACCCCTTTTTATAATCACAATAAATTATGGTGAAAAAAAATCTATATAAACATAAACCTGTATAGACTTACACTTCAATAAATCGGTTTTAAGTGAATCGAAGATCTGGAAAAAAGCTAAAAGACGTCAATATAAACAGTGTGTGTCAATTAATTCATTTTTGGATAAATCATTGCCCAAGTGTTAGTAAAGAGTATATATACGAAGAAAAACCTACTTCATAATCTTCCAAGTTATTTAAAAATTAATTAAAGACTTGAAAAGATTGAAAACATTATTTTTCAACATATCTGAGTTTAACAAAAAAAATAAAAGTAAATAAATAATGAATTGAATAAATAAAAATTTGTCATGAAATTAATTTTAAACAAAATATTCATGATTTTAAACGCTTCTACTTTTTCATGAAATGGATGAAATAATTTAAATTCCTTTACATTTTACGTTTATATGAAACCTATTTATTTTTAAGTTCACGGGGTTTTCATGAATATTTATATTGAAAATATTAAATTAAAAATATTAATACTTTTTATTATATAAAGTAAACTATTATTTTACAATTTGAGAATAACAAATTAAAATACGATGTAATTAATTACATTCTTTTATTTAAATTTTTATTGATATTAATAAATTCATTGAAATCAGTATGCATATAACGAAGAATTAAATTATTAATAAACTATATAAAAAAATTCAGTCATAATTTTAACTATCAGTACAAATTCTTATTTAAATTATATAAATGTAAGATATAGGCCATGTAAATGCCCTTAAAAAATCGAGTAAAAAATTAGATAATTTCGATTAATTGATAATGATCTGAGGATCTGGTTTCGTTAATTATATTTCATCACAAATAATATCATTTAGTTCTATTGACATGTAGAAATACATTTAAATTCGAAAAAGTTTAATTCTCCTCTAAAACATTTATCAACGCCATAGTTTTATTATTAATCACCATCATATATATATTTATTAAATCTATAAAGAAATAGTACTAGAATAGTAGTAGAAATAACTACTAAACCCGTTAATGTCATTCATTAATTTTCTTATCTACACGCGTTTCATAGCATAAATTCAGGTCACTCCACAATTTGAATAATATGAATAATTAGCGATATATCAAAGCAATAGACAAATTTCTCCGTTAACTACATAATTCTTAAAATTATTACATTTTATGCTGTAGAAAAATTATTTAGATATCTTTAATATTTTTTTAAACAGAAACAAGCAATCATATTTGAAAATCTCACAGACGAATACCATTAAAAAAATGCAATGTTAAGCTTGATATAAATGATTTTAGTAATTTTTGGCAGAAAAACTTGTTTGCATAAATTATAAAGAGTACCAAATAAGTTCCTCATAAGTTCAAAAACTTCCGCGTAGTAGGCTACAATTATGAAAATCAGGCTGCTCAGACCAGAACCGGAAGAGAGAAAAAATGTCGTTTAGCGTTAAAGATAAATCTATTAAAACTAGAACTGACGAGGATTCATTGAAACAGCCGGAATTTACATCGTTGATTGCGGAAGCACAGAGTTAACGAGTCGTCAAGCATGAATTTGAAAATATCATTATTGTCAAAACGTAACGGCACTTTCACTCACCGCAGAAAGGTACACCTTCGGGGGCCCAGGTGCCGTCCTCTTGACATTGACGTCTTGCTGGGCCTAGCAGTTCAAAGCCCCGCTCGCAGGTGTAAGTAGCTACGATGCCAGTCTCAAAAGGGATCTTCAGAGCTCCAACAAGTCCCTCCTCCTCGTCTATCCCCTCTTCGATGCCGGTTCCGCCGAAACGTACACTACTGTGCGCGGGCGCACCTGGGTATCCGCAACCGCTATGGTTTACTCCCATACCTGTAATAACCACAAATACGAAAAACCTTAGTTTGAAACATCCAAAACATGTTTGATATCTCAAATTATAAGGGTGTGCTGTAGAATATGTAAAAGCGATAGATGCTACAGCAATTCCATTACTTGATGTTATGTTTACATTGAATGTTAAAAAACACACAGCTTAGTTTGCAGTCACGGAAGATAATTGCTGATTAAATGCATTTGTGGGCTCGTGATATACATAATGAGATTAAATAAATATTTATGTATAGGTGCATGTGCCTTTACCAATTCCACAGTCCATAATTACTTCTATTAGCCCCCCTACAGTTTGACATAGGTATCCAAGAGAATGCGATTTGTGAGCTTTAACTTTAAATTTATATATTCAAAAGCAATTAAAAAGTTCACAGTCTTGTGTTATAACACAAGTCATTCGAATTTTTTTAATGAAAACGCATGATATATTAAATTATTGTTATTCATTTCTATGGGTAAATCAATCATTACTTTGCCTATCTCTCTCCTTTTATTATTGAATTATTTACAAATTATAGTCTAAATGACAAAAACTCCGAAAGTATACATTAAATGTTTATTATGCTCTTTTCTTTGTGTGAAATTATAATAAACTTTCAACAAGAGAATTCATTCATGTTACCTCCTGTGTATTCATGGTGCTTGTTATGATATTATAATGATAAGTCTGCATGTTCAGAGGAATGTATGTATGGTGTAATTATTGTAAGTATGGATGAGAATTGTTATCCGAAAAGTAAAATTTTTTTTCCTTCATAACAGCGTAAAGGTATGCTTATTTTATACTAAAAAATTCTTTTTTCAGTAATGAATAGAAACAAGGTACATCAATTTGTAAACTACACAATTAAATTCATGATTAGAATAAAAGGGTAACTCTTGTAAAAAAATGTAATTTTTATTAAAATCTCCTATCCCTTTTAAATTTAAATACCTGTTCATACTTAATAATTATAACGTATGAAATATTGAGTATTATAAAATAATTTTTTTTTTAATCTGTGTTTATTTAATTGTACCAATCACTACAAAATTAAATTATAAAATTTCAATAATATTGGGAGCACATTTTTAATAAAATTAATAAATTTATATTTCAATAGTAAATAAAATAGGTAAATTACACTGTTTTTTATATTTATTCAATGTGTCATTGACACATACACAACCAGATACCTTTTATACAAAATAAACTATTTTTAAAGAAAGAAATAGAATTTATTTTTTAAGAACGGTTAAAAGCTTCTTAACTATGTATATGTTTAATTTAATATTTTTTTACATTGCGTTACATTGAAAAAGTTCATACTTTAAAATAAATAATATAGATATAATGAATTAGCTTTTTTGTTGTAAACGCACTTAAGAAATACCAATTAATTGTAATATCGATTAATTATATTTAAATAAAATGTATCTATATATTCTTTCTACTTTCATCTCTCGTCTTGCCCCCTCCTTTTTCCTCTCACTCTCCTTACCAGACCTTCCATGTATGTGCATTACATACTTCGTACAACTATATACAGCAAACATTCCAGTCGAGCGCAACGGTAATCGTTGGATGCACATAAAGAGCTTTTGACGTGTAGGAGTTGAAATAACTGAGTGATATATGTGTATCATATGTATCATGTGGTTTTGCAACACGCTTTTTTTAAGAATTCATCCTTAGGAATTCACGTTTTATTTCTTTTCAGTACCCGATGTTTCATATTCTTATTTCCGTTTAGAATATAAATATGACTAGTTTCACTGCTTTGTATCAGGTGTTCCAGAAATATAGAAAATCGAAGTTCATTCCCAGGTCGATCTCACCTAATCAAAATTAATCTTACTTCTTTTTTCTTCATTTCGAATTAAGAGTCCACAGATGTATTTGATGTTTACCTTGTGTTGTTATTGTTATTCCATTGATATTATTTCTATTCAAGTTAAGACTTAGAGAATAATACTACTTTTCTTTATGTTGAATATATAATTACTTTTACGCATTATTTTCGTGTAAATTTGGCACGAAAAAGTATGCTGTGTCCAAAAAAGTTCCAAAATCAAGAAATATTTTTAATAAATAAAGTTCAAGTAATTCAAACAATAAAAATATCATCTAAAAATAATTATTCATTTTAATTATTTTATAATTATGCTAATTTTTTCGAGTTTTTAAATTTCTAGTTAAAAGATAGTAAATATTTATTATAAGTACAATTAATACATTTTTAACTTTTTTCTTTTTATAATAATATAATAAGAAAAGGGATTAATATTTGTTTGTGGGTATACCTTTAAAATTGCGAAGGCATAATAAAAATAATGAAAGTAAATGTTTTAAAATAAAAATTTAAATAGAATATTATAAATTATTGATGGAAATTTGATAACTATTTGCAATTAAATTAATTTACGTATTTATGTACAAAATGGTTGTCTATATATTCTTATACTAAATATTGAAATATAAAAGTAAATTATGGTTTCTAGTAGTTCACATTCGTTTTTTTCACTATGCATTATAATTAACAGCATTGAAACTAACAACGCAACGAGGCTATTCCTAATGAAAAAAACAATACAATAAAAATTGATGTCAAATACGACCAGCTACATACTGTACATATAAAAATTTTTTTTTTAAATTAAACAGAAGAATTACATTTATCATTGTGTTCCTTCTGTTCTTATATACATATATAAATAATACGCAATACCTTTGATATATGAGAATGTATGCTAATCTATCTGACCAAAATGCGCTTATGTTACACTAATCGCAAAAGCAAAATATCAGTGAGTTGCACCGTACTCATGATTAGTGACGGCCCGTCGCTTCCGTTGAAATTCAGCATCCGGTGCTTCCTTCATTTCTTTTTTGTAGAATATGAAGTGCAATACACAAGGACTATGTATTCATTTATTTTCACTGTTTGCGTAGATTGACATCACGAATTGGATTTACCAATCCTCTCTCGTAAACTTGTATCCTTGAGAAAGTGGATTAAGATCTTCTAAAAATACTTTTGGTTTTTCCCTAGATATTTAATCAACAACTGATTAAATATTGCCTTATTATCAGTACATTGATTTTTCGTTTATAGATGGTAAAATTTCATATTGCATTAAAAATAAAATAGAAATTTCATAATGGTGCCCATAATTGTGCTTTTTAACATTAAAAAAAATTTATAAATAAGTCAGATAAAAATATTAGAAAAAGGCTGAAATTTATTCATAAAGGTAATTGATAAATATTCAATTTCACATAAATTTAACTTTTTCATATAGTAAATATATAAGAAATATAATATACAATTATTCAGTTTTTCATTAATCTTCTTTAAAAGTATTTATTTTTACATAAATCATTAAATGTAAAGGTTTTTTTCATTACAATTCACCGGATAACTCCATACTATTTTTTAGAAATTTCATATAATATTCATAACAAAATCGTGCTATTGATATATGCTTAAAAAATAGAGTACATAAACCGTCAACAAGTAAATGTTTTAATCATAGATTATATATCTATCATACTTATTTTGTAAATTAATTAACAAAAAATCAATTATGATGAGTAACATAAATAAAACAGTAAAAGAAAGTAAATTATTGTAATAATAGTACATGATGAGACAAAAATTAGAAAATACTTATTAGATTAAAAGTAGATATTATCTAACTACTTTATATAAAATCAATAATATAGATTTGAAAATAAATATTACTTAAAGATAACAACTATTATCATGTATTGAGGATAACTGCACGGTGATTTATTTATTTTTCCCAGCTACTTATTTTGGACCTATCTCTTTTTTGATCGATGTTATTAATTATTAAAAATCGACTAAATTATAAAAAATATTATTTGTGAGCTCGATAAGCGACAAGCGTAAAGAGAGAAAGAAGGAACGTGGTTGCGAAAGGAAGAAATCCGTTACCTTTTTGCCTTTACTTTGCAAACTTAAGTTATCTAATCCTTACGGCAAATCTCGTTGCCGGAGTCATCTATAATTTATATGCAGTTATGACTGCGATATTTTATTTTTCACGGGTGTAAATAATTACTCATATGGACACCACAAGGGTCGCGTCCTAAGGTATAAGGACGTACATAATATTTAGCGTTGGTTCACTCGACACATAGATACGTAGAACAAAAAGTCAAACTTTCTAAAGAAATTTTAATTTTTTTACTTTTACAAATTGTAATTGAAAGCACTTCCACTTCAGCTAAAAGCTTAAGCTCTAATATATGGCCATTTATAATTGACGAATTTGCTACTCTAGATTTAAAGTTGGACTGATAATAATGTGTATCAAACAAATATGTACAAACCGGCATACTCATAAAATAGTTTCAATTCATCGCGTTTTTCCTATGACTGGGAAAATCATCGGTCGTAGTGTTAAAATTAAGTAAATTACTGTAATAACATTTTTTATTTGCTTCCCTATATTGTACAATATAATGTATGCTTACACCTTAAACAACACGAGTTAGTGTTAGACAAAATAGTAAGATTTATTATATTAATAAATTTGAGAGAAAAAAAAAATTAAATTTAAGTTTCTACGTAATGTTATTACTGTATACTAAATTTACTTGACTGCTTATATAGAATTTTTTTAATTAATGCCATTTAGGAAATGAATAATGGAATCATTATTTAAAATTTATAATCCTCTAAATTGTTATATTTTTTCTTCATTTGTTGTGAGTTTAATCATAAACTTCGTCATACTTTATGTATGAATGTTGATTTAAAAGTTCATTGATATAATACAAGACTCCAAATTAAAAAATTTTTTACGGGTACAGAAATAATGGATTTACTATCAACAAAATTTTTCATCAATTGGAAAAAAAATACTTCAGTTTTTTTCAAAATTATATATATAAATATGTACTTCTATTTTACTACAATAGGATTACTATATTAAAATCTATCAATTACTGAAGTGTAAATAAATTCTGAAAAATTTACATTATATTACTTAGATTAGTTAAAATAAAAACAAATCCCTCATCCCTCGACCCTAATTCAATGCAACAATGGACAGCTTAAAAGGTGCCTAACTGTACCTACCCGTAGTCACAAGGAGTCTTCGATTAAGAAATTGCCCTCAAATTCTGTCCTATCAATAACGGGTTTGTTACTTGGTTAGTAGGACGTCACTTAACGAGAAAGTTGTCAGGTAAAGGCCAGGGTCAAACTTTCAAGTGTTACCAAAACCTGTTTGCCTTCACGATTCCGTAATCAGATCATTGTGCTGGACATATAACAATACAATGCTTAATTTGATTATTAATATTGTTTGGCAATTTCACTCAATATTTGTAAGTATAACACACTAGAATAGGATTTTTAACTTAATAAACTAAATAAATAAATAAATAAATATAGGTACTTAATAAACACTTTTATTCCTTTTTTCAAAAAAATTTTTAACTTATCTATGAACTTATAATGCGTTCCATATTTGCTAAAAAATTATTTACGACAGGTCATTATAAAATAAACCCACTTTCCCACTTTCCTTATAATTAATTTAAATTATAATATCAAATACAAATTTGACTATGCAGTATTATTATTATTAAAATTAAATTATATATATAGTTAAAATACAAACTTTGCTATCACTAGAGATTCTTTAAAAACTAAACTGAGTATTAAATTTTAGTAATTATTATAATTAAAGATATAGTACCAGATTTAAGTTACATAAAGAACTGCATAAGCAACATGCAACGTTATTAAAATTATTAGGATTTTTAAAGCTCTTTCTCCATATATGCCTAACTTATTAATTTGTTCGCATGTTGATAATACACATAAAAGAATTATTTTTTTACATGTGACAAGCATTCATACACAAATCTTTTTTGTCTTCTATAAATAGGATTGGAAAAAATGAGAACCAGAAAATAATGTTTAGAAGGTGATAAAATATTAATGATTGTATAACTTGTTATACTACCACAGCGATAAATGTCTCATGATTATTATTATTTTAAAATTGCAGAAAATCAACTGGTATCAACGAACTCATATCAAAAGTATAAATTTAAAAATCGATAGTTCCTGCCAAACAAATACTGCTTCACAATATATAAAATAAAAGTTTCGAGTGTATTTTTATTTAAATCATACATTTACTCTACGTAATACAATAAACATGAAATATAATCATAATAATTATAATTTAAAATAATATGTGCAAAAGATTACGTAATAGATATATTGTCATTGTATGCATATAAAGCATGAATACTTTAGACGAGCCTTCTTTACATCAATTTGACAATCTAAACCTGATATTATCATAATTAATAACAATGGCAGATTATATTAATTAAAAAATTAATATTTTCTTTACTATAAATTAATAAAAGATTCTAGAAATAACCTTAATCGCTACTAATTAAAAAAAACAAATCTATAACAGTTTCTCTATACGTATATCTAATTCATATATTTATAATTATTATAAATACAAACATTCGTATTTTATCTCATTTTTATAATTAGTTCATTACTTCTCTTTCTTTATTTTTTTAAGAATGTACTAATACGTATGTAAAATCGTACAAAGACAGGAATCGTATATTATTGGATTGTGTCTCAAATAATTTAATTATGATAACCACAAGATTTTACGACAATTATGAACTATTATGAACTTTTAAAAATATTTAACTATATTCCATTCAATATTAACTGAGAGTAATATACTACATTTGAGTATAAAAATTTTTATATGTTGTTTTCAATTCTACAAATTAATATTTTAAATTCTGATTATTTTTTTACAAAACTAAAGGCTTTTTAATAACTATAAAGATTATAATCCATTTGTGTAGAAAATACTTTTTCTACAATCCTCATGCATGTATCAACTTTCGCACACGAATAATATTTAAATAATAAATGTGGAAAAGTATTGACACAGATAAACTATATAATTAGATTCTAATACATTCCAAATCTGACAAATTTTATTCTATAACTATGCTTAACTATGAAATATATAAAATAACTAAATTAACTTACGTGAATCATATTTAGAAACAAAATTAAATTATGTACATCAATTTGATCAATGTCTTAATAATTAAATTATTTTCTAAAACAAAATCTAAGAAATCAACATACTTTTTTTATTAATTTTTTGATAAAATTTAAAAATTTGTGAATGAAAAATGATATCAGTTCTAATTTACATTAAGACAATTTTCGATAGATTAAATATGAATGATTCAAAAACTACCAAACTTTATAATTAAAATAGTTTTATGTACGGTAATAGTAGAATGTTACTTTATTTGAATGTAAATTTTATAAATAATGTAAAATATGTATTACTGCATTATTATGTCATTACATTGAAGATAAAACATTTCAATCATGTAATTACATAGATTCAGTATTATAATAACTCAGAATAATACAGATTTTACAAAATAAGTTTATCTAAAAAATTGAATAGTCAGGTAATTATAATGTGATACTTTAGGGACACATCTGAGATAATAGAAAGGTCGATACTTTTTGTTACATACATTGATAAATAAGTAGATACAAATGAGCTTTGTTTGGAAAATTGTATATTGGAATGAGCAATCATCCTATAATTGACTTGTTGCGATGTGTAGCGCTGTGTTATGACATGTACCACCTGTTCAATATGAAGACTGCATTCCGGACTCGACAGGAACTACTAATTGAAGGTTTAATTACATTACCAAGGTAGAAAAATCCTATCTTTTAGTGATTTTAATAGTTAGTTTCCTTGAGCCAATTGTCATATGCTAAATCGTCAAAAGGTAAAGAATTGCACGCGTTTGTTCCAAATGCAAGAGGTCTAAGGCGGGCATATGTGAATCAGTGCCGAACGTAACGGTCGGAGCTCTCCGTATAAAGAAATGAGTGCGCGCACTTGTAGCCCCGTTTTTGGGTCCTCGTCACTATTATCACTTCGGGGACACTACTCGACCCGTAGCACTAATTAGGAAACGCACCTTGGTCTACCAGGGCCGCCATCAGCAAGGCAAAGCTCCACGCGATCCTCGGCCGCATCCTCGTTCAATAATAGCCCTTTCTCGTTAAACGCCGTATGCTTGGGATTCCACACTCCTTATCCTCGTAGTCGGATTAATCACTCGGGATACGCGAAGCTCATAATCTACAGCAAGTGTTAGCTGTACGCGTGGCGTTCCTCGCTTGTGTTTTCCAAGACTAAGGCTGACGTGCCGACAGGAAATTGTTCAAGTGCCTGCCTCTCCCTCTCCAACAACGACGCCCCTCCACCTGCTGTTCACCCCCATTCACCGTTGCTAGTGAAACTTATCCATAGAAAGGAAGGGACCCGTACAAGAAATATTTCGGGAAAGTCCTTTCTGTGCGCTAACTGGTAACGCTCGTTGTATTTAATTATAAACAGCGATGACTTTATTTAGTCTGAATCATTAACAGAAGAACCAATATTTAAATTATTCGACCACAACCATGCCTCTTTGACCTTATTGAAATTATTAAGCTTGGAAAATGCTTTCTTTGAATTGGAGACATTGATTAACATAGAAAAATTTATACTCGACCTATCAAGCGCTAATTCTTTTAAGACTTCAAACTCATTGTTAGCTGAACTGACAATAGAGGTCCAATCTTATGCACACCCAAGATTCTACTGATTTCCTTTTCTTTTAGTATTGTAGCTAGTTCTTTTAGCTTTTTCATAATTTAAACGATTACAATATTTTACTAGGTTTTACCTAGATTTAAATTTCGAAAAAATTATGTATGCTAATTATAAAACACTTTAATTAAAGAAAGCGTCAGTCAATTTTATATGTTTTCTAACAGTGTCGACAATTTTTAAAAAATCTCAATAATTTTAAGACGATTGACAAGAACAAATCGATTTTTACTATATTAATCTTTCAAGAATTCAAAACATCAGAAATACTGTATTCACTAAACCAAAAGCTCTTCAAAAGAACAATTAATAAAAGCAAATAAATCTATTTTATTCCATTGCGTTTGATATACACGATAAAGATTTTATATATTTAGTAATTGAGGGAATAATGTAATACGGAAAAAAATCGTTAAATAGATATGTTATTGAAAGCCTCGACATTACGCAAGAAGCCTCCCTTTTTTGTTGAACATCATAGCCGACACGAGCCTTTCTGGCATCCCTTAATCGGATAGTCCGCATCTAAATATGCACTTTCATTTTGATTGATAGTGCTTGAATACTGATTTTGGACTTTTAACATTTGTATCCATATTAGTAATTGCAAGATTTATTCAAAGTTAATGACTTAATGAAGTCATACAATTGCATAAAATTTATAAATAATATCGAAGAAGAAGTCAAAAAAAATTGCATCATAAAACAATTTAAAAAAAAAACATTGATGAAATACATTTTAATCGCTTTAATCATTATAATCGTACTGACAAATTTTTGATAATAAGTAAGATAAGAAAGCAATATTCAAGGTATTATAAACATATTAATATAAATTTCTGTCTTAATTTTTGATGCAGCAGGTAAAAATACATTGTACGAAATAAAATAATAATTTTCTTGATCATTTTTACATTTCAAATCTTATTATTTATAAAAGCGATCAGTCATTAATCTTTCATTAGAATTAAGAAAGTAAAAAAAATTAATAAAAGAGACTTGATTGTAAAATATTAATGATAATGATTTCTACAAAATCCAATTGAATTTTCAACTTAATAAAATCCTTTTAAAATTCATTTAAAATTAATTCACAATTAAATATCAAAACGTATAGCATTAATTGAAAAAGGCTTATTAATACCTTGTTAAATAAAAAATGTATATGATTTACGGAAATTCGCCAAACTAATATTTATATTAATGGAGTAATGGAAAATGAAGTTATATTTGTATTATTTTTTTTATATATTCGATTTTAAGTAATAAGAAAGATAAAATGAAGATAAAGAAAATATAATATCGATAAGTATCTCTGCTCCAACAATTAACTTAAGACTGACTTGTTTAATTAAGTGAAGTAGTTAATTTTGCTATTTTTCACTGATGAGTAGCTCAAGCTTTTAAACAAATAATGCATTCTTTTCTCTACATGGAACTTCGTCATATATGCTTGCTATTGCAAAAAGGTGAATAAAAAAGGATAAGTGAAATGTTCTCTCTCTACATTAAACGAGTCCCTAAATCGTTAAAACCATTCGTAAAGGACGTTACAAAATCATGAAAGCACTGTGTGTGATTTTCCCACTTATACTCGGCTTACTTTCTCAATAAAGATGAGGAAGTACATAGCACAGTACAATATAAATCAATTGAGTACGACTTACACTTATATTTTATCGCTTCTTGACCTGAATCTTGCATAAAAGTGCACTAATATATGAATGGAGAGTTACAAAACAAATAAAGTTACAAACAAAAAAATTTAATATAAAAGATGAAATGCAGTTATACAGATAAATTTAAAATTTCATATAATATTTAACAAAATTCTAAATATCCCAACAAATATTCAGCAGTGCTACGATAAAATCGAGCCTTTTTTCGTAACCCACCAACTTATTTTATCCACATTACTTTGTGCTTAACATAAGTTCCAATATTTAATAAGCTTTGTTCATTCAACTTTATGCAATGATCAATTGAAGTCGATGATTAATGAAAAAAAGCTTATCAATTAGTAACCCGCTACTATTCATACACCTTGGTGCTTGACTCTCACCTTAAAATGTGGAACCTCCTTTTCGGTGACGCCCGAACGAAAATTGAGTACGTATCACGTACACAAGCGCATTCCTTACGGAATCCAGGGCACACACAAATGCGTAGCACAGTCATCACATGGATGGTAGCCTCGTTCTCCATTTCGCTTTTGCACCGTACTTCGAAAAAATCGGCATCGAACTGCTCGTTAAAAACGAACTGTGGACTCAAAGACCGTCATTAAAATCATAGTTATCACATCTATTATTAATGTGCTCTTCTAATAGCCGATGGACATTGATTGCAGTAGCGCGTCATCTATGAATTAATAAATAAAATTTCAAAGTCCCTCACATTGATAAAGTTTAATAGCATCAGTTACTCAAAATAACTCGTTTGTCTGGAGTCTATTTTAGTTTTTCAATTGCATTTTCAGCCGGAATCTTTATTGACTGCTTTCGTGTAGATTAATCCCCACTCCAATTAAAAATCTCTATATGAATAATCTAAGTTTCGTATCAAACAGCAGAGTTCGAACGAGCGTCACAAACCATCAAAAAAAATCTTCAGGAACAATTACACTAAGCATAGAAATATCAAAGTAGATTATATTATAATTTAAAATCGGTTTTTTAAGACAAAAGATTTTCGTTCTATCTTTATACTAGTCGCCAATCTTGCTTTTCTTGTTTGCAATAATGTTGTGTAGCACATGGTTCGATGTTTTTTTAAAAGCGTTAATCATGGATTAAAATTTTTTAATTTATTTTTACAGGCATGCTAAGCAAAGAAAATCACCGTCTTTCGTGACTAGTACAAAAACACAGCATCAAATTCGTAAACCATTTATAACTATTTATATGATGAAAATCTACAGAGCATTACAACATTTTTCTCAAAAATATTCTGCTCTAATTAAAACTCTTCTAAAACGATATATTCATCAGCGTAAGAGGAACTCAATATTTCTCTCGAAGTCGGAATCTCACCACCGCCACCTCGGTTTTTACTACTTGGACTCCTTTGCCCTTGTACAGCTCAAAATGTTGCGATAATATAACAATTCACGACATCTCATCACATTGCCCAGTTGAAAACATTACACCAAAGCTTAGCCAAGTGAGCAATTTTTTTATGTAACAAGTGTGTGCTAAATGTAGTTGACTTTTTAATTTAATTTTAATAGAAAACAAAGTCTTAAAATATCTCAAATATTTTCGTAGCTGTTGATACCGAGTTCAACGTTCCAGAAAAGGTGCACACGACTTCCTGACCCACATACCATCGCGTAAAATACCCGCGGTCGCAAAAGGAAATAAAGAAAGCCGAAAGAAACACACTGAAAATGACGAATGTGGGAATTTTTTACTTCATGTATTTGCGTCGTTACATCGTACGGATCCATAAAACATTGAGGGTTGCTTATCCCCGCGTAAATGTGTTTTGTTACATTGATTGATCTGAAGATTTCGTAGTATTATCTCTCGTAGTGATAAAGCACTTACGTGGAAAATTCAATTTTTTCCTTTTGCGTTAAATACTAAATTAAACCGATCCTAGCTAACTTCTACTAACATGCTTAAAGATACCCAAAGATATGGCATTAAAAAATTTATCGAAATTTACAAATGATAGCGTAATATCAGAAACGGAAATTTACGTTTCTTCAGAAATAAGATTTCATGTTCTTTCAGAAGCAATATTCTTCTAAAAATTGTAAAAAATTCACAACTGCAAATACTTAAAAAAAGCTTATATATTTTTAATGTAAATTTCTACAAGTTTTTATCTTTTAATTTAGTTAAATTAATTTTAACTTTTTTTTTATGTAATAATACTACTTAATAATCAATGTTTGATGTTAATATTATCTCATATTTTATCATAAATTTATTTATTAAAGCCCTTTATTAAAATAATTTTGATTTTTAAACAGTAAAACTGTGAAATCACTACTGGTAATTCTTTAACAGTCATAGCATACAATGTAACTAATAAAATGTATCGAAAATTAAAAATTATTTATAATATATATTTATGTTAACAGTTTTATGAAATCTTTAACTTTCAAAACATTTTATAAGAATATTTCATATTTTTATTATATTTGTTATATAATCGAATTAGAAATTCTTAAAAGATTTTTAAAAAGCCTTAACTATCCTAAAAATATTCATAAAAATTTAATCGAAAATCTAAGAAACTAAAATAAATCGAAATATAGATTGTTTGATAATTTAATAATATCAGAAAATTTTAATCAAGTTCATAATAATAATAATAATATGTAATAAATAAATTACATAATAAATAAAAACTACATGAAGTCTTTTTTCTTTAAATTCTTAATATTATTGCTAAGTATACAAGACAAAGAGACATCTAATTATACAATAAAAATTAAAAACAAAATAACAAGCATTTGATGTGTAGTCATATTATTATAATATACATTTTACCTAAGTCATTTAAATATTCCAATCTCGGAGAAGTTATTGTCTTCATATTCCGTATATTTATGTTTAGACGCAAACTGATATTATTTTAAAATAAAATTTTGTGATTCTTTTAGCAAAATTTTATTAAAAAAATCCTGATAATCGTTACTCATAGTTTAGAGTATTGTTACATCCGAATTAGAATTTTAATATCGTTTTATTCGGATGTAAATTATTATCTCTACTTTTTTTCCTACGCACTGAAGCGCAATATCAAAGAGGAAGACCTGTTTAAGAAAGGGAATTCAAAATCATCATTTTTATTGTTTATGTTCATACCTAACGTGTTGATTTGACGATATATTTAGCTTCAAGTTAGAGTTATGTGTATTATTTTTGATAGATTCTCTTTCTCTTCTTTTCTTTTTAGTAGGAATACAGTGTATCAATGACTTATTGTTATAAATATGTTTTAGAGGACGAGAGCCATGTTAAAGCAATTTTAATGTTTGCTAGATTACTAATGGTGCATAAAAAAATTCAGCAATTTACAATTAATAATAATAGAAGTTTGCTGTCTGTGACTTATGGCTTTAGATTTAATTATCCTATTGAGCGTCTTTATTTCAGAAGGCGCTACCTGATATGATACAATTTGATTAATCGCTTGACGTTACTTGATGAAAGTCATTGTTAAATTATTATATATTTTAAAATTGTAAAAGTTTCATCTTTACACGTAAAACCTCTCCTTTTAAAACACTAATTAACGAACAAAACGAGCGATTAGTGGTTAATAACCCTTAACTTAGAACATTGATTAATGAACGGCCTAATTGTATCTGTAAATTTACTTTTACATTTGTAATCCCTATCGGCCGCACCGCGCGAGCCGGAGAGGCCAGCGAGTAGCCGCAATAAACACTTGCGCTCCGTCGTAGTAAGCAATAGTTTTAATTAATTGTAATATTGTATAAAAGTATTTTTTTCCTCTTCAACGTATAAATTGTATACAAAAAAAAATATTTATAAAAGTATCTTTCTTTTTAGCATAAGAATTATCTGGAAAATAAAAATTTCGTTTGTATTATAATGTAGGTTACATGAAATAAAGAAGTGGCCACGACGGATCGGCAGAAATTAATTTTTATTGTTGTTTGTCAAATTATTCTCCTCCTATTTTCTCTCACGTTCCTCCTCTTTCCTCCCGCTTCCTCACTCTCACATCCCTCTGAACCCTGAAGCCAGCGAGCTCCTTCCAAGCATCAACCTCTTCTCTTGTACCGCAGGCAGACGCCCGCGTTACACATTTACTTTGAGTGCGTTTAGCATTGAAAATATTTGCTGCTTCATTTGAACTCATATTTTGCCGCATTCTTCTGTGTGTATTTCATTGTAACATTGTTGGTCCCTTTGAAATATTTCTTTCTTCAAGGATTTTTATCCTTGCTGATATATGACTACCCTTATTAGCCTGTTTTTTTTAAACTAAATTATAGAATTTGGCCTTTGAAATTTAAATAATAAAAAAAAGTAAATTCGATAAATAAATAATCAATATTAAAAGTTTTTTAATTTTTCTTACATTTCTAGGTTAGACAACCGCTAATTTAAATACTTGTTATTATTATTTTATACTTTTTTCTCTGGGTTTTTGAAGATTGTAACTTGTTCTGTCGAAGTAATTTTATCTGCTTCCTATTAATAATCGATCTAATATGTTTTTCATCTTCAAATACGATTTATTCTAATCCTTCTTGAGTTTTTTGGTCAACTTCTAAGCTTTATCGTTTACTATTTCGTATAAACATATTTGTAAGTAGCAATACTGCAACGAGTAGGTATGTCGAAAGTTCAATTCATCGCTACATTTATTAATATTTCTGAAATGTGTTTTTTTGATTGAAAAATAAAAAATATTGCTAATATACTTTCTAAGGTTTCAAGATCCTCTTCGATATTTAAACCTACAGTAGCAAGATTTACTAAATTTTAATAATACCGTGTACGATTAATTTTCAACGTAGTAATACGTCGCCATTTTGCAATTAATTTTGCAAGTTTGTCGAGCATTTTTCAAAGTTTGTCTTTCTAATTCAAAATTTTTGATAATGATGTCTTGATGTAATGTCTTGAATTAAGTTCTCATATATTTTTCTACATACACAAGTTTTTAGTTAATATAAATAAATATGTCTGGGTCTTATAATTTTAACCATAAAAGTTAACCAGAAAGCTATTCTTTGGAACTCCTTATAAATTCCTTTATATACTATAATGTTGAAATTTACAATCACTTTTGGGAAGTGTTTCCCAAAATTGTATCTACATTCATTATCATGCATTTTGTATCGGTTAAAGTACACACTATTCCGGAATTTAGATGTCACCTATTTGATTTGGGTTGGCTTTTGCGGTTTGTACAATTAGAGTAGCTTCAATTTTCCCTTGCGCGATTACAAAATCCCATGAGCCATTAAGGTCACTATAAGCGCTTTTTTTCTAATGAATGTATAAATTTGGCAAATACAACTTGATAGGAATTAGTTTTGTTTGCTTCAACTACATTGATTTTCCTATTTGAGTAGATCTATATATGTGCAGATACTCTTGATACTATATTTAAATATTCTACGGAGTATTTTATTACTGAAGTATGAGAAAACATACCGCAATAATGTACTAATTTTTAATTTAGTATTGTTTAAAAATAGTTTCCCAAATTTATTAATTTAAAAGAGTTCAGTTTATTTAGACTTGTATTTGCTTAATCAACCTGTATATCGCACTCATCGACATCGAGTAGTAATGTAGTAATATACCGTAGTTATGTTAGGTGATCGTACTGCATAATTATTATATGAAATAAGTCAATTTGAATAATGTATAATTCCCATGTATAAAATAGGAAGAATTTTGCCTTCTCTCTCTTTTATTCTCTTTTTTTTTCCTTTCTGTATCTGTTAGATAAAAAAGGCATATTTCACCTAAAATGACGGTTATGCGAACCTTAAATGTCCGCGTTCATTTTAACCGTCGGTTGTGTTTATTTTGCGACAAATTTAATAGAATAAAGGCGTGATTATGTTCGGAAAAATACCTTTTTTCTGAACATACGGGTTTATCGCGTCTGCAAAAATATAACGACGATGCTGATTTAAGAAAACCTTTTTCGCGATGATAAATTCATTAAGTTTAAACGCACATACTGTCTTCGATCGATTGGAGTTTAGTTGTTTCATCGAGCCTATGCGAGGAAAACAATAATAAGGTTCGGGAAAAGGACCCTTTTTATGGCATACGATTCGTGTGGGACCAACCTTTCGAAGGTAAGTAACTTGTCACATCGAGGTGACGCGAAAAATGAGTTATGGCATATTGGGGAAAAGATTGTTTTTCTCAATAAAAGGGTCGGTTTGTATTAACCGCGTTGGGTCAACCGACCCAACCAGATTTTGCCTCGCGCCTAGTTTACGCAAACAAGAGATAATTATGTTCGTCAAAAGTATCCTTTCTCCGAATATACGATTCACGCGAAATCGACCATTTTCAACTTCTGGGACTTTCAGGGGAATCGTAGACCCTAGTATTCATCCGGTCTGTATAAGAAGCCTTCCTAGGTATTCTAAAAGAGATGAACAAGGCAGCATCTTTTTTGTGCGACAATTCTACCCACCACTAGTTCCTCATCCATTAGGTTCAGTAGTAGGCGTTATGGTTATTATATCCAATTCCTAATTCCTTCTTGTTGAGAAAAATCGTGCTAAAGGAAGTGATAGTCCACAAGTTACCAATGGTCGTAAACAATACCTTGAAGAAACCAGTTAAAAATGTCCAAATATTTAGCCTTCCCACTATATGTGAGATCTGTGGTGGCAAACAAACTATTTTCTAGCTCTTCGTGAAACCAGAAATGAAAGTTACAATACTCAGATAGGAAGTAAGTGTGTAAGAGGATTTTGGAGCAGGGGGAGAATAGGAGAAGGTAGAGATAGTTGCTCCGTAGCTAGTTAGTCTTATCGTACCATAGGTTAAAAAGCGTGCACTGGGGTGATACAAGACAAGATTGTAGTGTGTATTAACCATCTCGCCATACATTAAAAAAGGTTACTTGGAGGAAGATAGCTTAGGAGTGACGAGCATTCAAAGCGTCCATTGTCTTCCCCATGCTTGTTGGTAAGTTGAAAAAACATAGGTGGAGTGAGTGTTGGGCTTTGGGCGATCCGATAAATACCGACCAAGTGCATAGCAGGATTATGCCGGATGTAGATAGAGCAATCTATTACCAGTAGTTCTGGTAATAGTATCCAAACTGTTCAAAAATTCTACAAATATTGCGTCGGAACAGGTATCGCAATTCAAAAGCATGTACTATCGAGACGAGATCATAATATTGCTGTTTATATCTGAGGTCGAAGGAGTAGATATTAAAATACGTGCTCCCTCTTAACTTGCTCTAGAAAGGAAGTTAAACTTTTCTTCTCTTCACTTTATGGTGTTCACGAGGATCTTTGATCTTACTAGAGATGTTCTTTCATTCCTGGACTGGAAATTTTCAATCCTTTAACTAAAAACAAGATCATGAAAGGCGATCAATACCTAAGTTGGTACAAAGAGGTAGAATGGTGATGGAGTTCGTAATCTCCTGGTGCGTTCCATCCCCGAGTAGTAAGCCGAGATTTTAGTTACCATCGAGGATAAGTCTTTCATCAGCTGTCATCTACATAAAAAAATGTTCCACCGAGAATTGTAGGAATTAAAGAATCATGAGGGAGACTAAAGGGGAGGCGATGGAGAACTAAGCATTACTCCATCGTCACTGCTAGTATCTCAAATTAATTAACAAAACAGCCAACATGACTGTGATTTTGAAAGGGACATGATAAGGGTGCGAATAGATGTCGAATTGAACACTTGTCCAAGAACCTTGAATAGTAAAGGTTACTATAAAAAGATTGGGTGGCTTAAACTTTCTTAAATATACTTAAAAACATAATCCAAGAGCGTGCGTTACGCTAATATGGGCTAATATGATGCCGCTGTTGAATCTCTGTAAAGAAAATCTGATAATAGTGTTGACAGCAATAGCTTCTATTTACTTTCCTTTTGATTGCAAGGAAAATTCTACTATGGATTTACGTAAGTTAGTGGAATTTTGTAAAAAAAAAAACAACTTAATACTGATTCCGTGATGAAACTCCAAATCACATCATAGATTTTCTGGAGTAGCATGAGTAATCTGACGGTACACTATAATTTATGGTTTATGATTAGATTTAGTTTTGTCTGGAACTGTTATCAAATACGAAACTAATTAATAAATTGACCCAAGGTTAAATTAATATGGATTATTGGATAGTGGTATTAAGGTAAACATAGTGGCGGATGATCTAGATAGTTTCAGACCGAAATCGACACTGCGGTTCTATCAAGGTAGTGATAAAGAGCAGCTATAATACTGGTTGAAGAACGAAATAAACCGGAGGTAGAACAAACCGGTTACATGTGATTACTGTAGATTAGAGACCCCTATTTTAGGTATTGCAATGAGAAGGAGGAAATTTCTGAGCATTACTCCTGTAACTGTCAAATATTTCCGAAAATAAGATGCACCTACTCGGTGAATTGCTTCTTGAAGCAGTGGAGTTACATATTAAGAATGCCCAAGTATAGTTAGTTTTAGAGAAGCGATAGAGGTATAGAGCAACTTACAGACAGGCGACTTCAATGGATTCACCATCCATTCAGAGGTCTCTTTTGATAACCCCCATCTTAAGGAATAATAATAGTAGAAGAAGTATGTATTTACGTTTTTAGAAAAAAAATATTTCAATTGTTATCAAAATGAAATATAAAAACTACAGATCAATTATAATGGTAAAGTAATTTACAAGCAGAGGATTCCTTATAGTCCATTACTTTTATTCATTATAGTTACACAGGTCATTCATTCATTCATTTAGGCTACAGGTAAAAAATATCTTTTTACTTGTTAATATAAATATAAGATATTCATCATTCTTTGAATAATTTGTTTACGAAATTAAGAATTCTTAATTATTTGAAATTTTTAATAAAAAATATTTTTACATTTGTAGATGACTTTATACACAACTATATTAAATAATATATATATTTTCTTTTATGAAATTCAGCTCAACATAATTTTTGTTGCTTATGTATTACACGTCACTGTAATATGCAATTATATTATTTATAATTTTTCAACTGACAACTTTGTAGCTTCTGGGCGCTACAGACACAATGGTGTAAGGATGCCGGCCTTCTGCGCCATGTTAATACTGAAATCGAAATAGCACGAGAACGCCGAAATCACTGCGTCAAGCATTCCCACCCATCTGACGATCTGTCAATAGAGAAAGTGGCCGGTTCCGCCGTGCGGAGCGAAATAAAGATCGGGCCAACGGCTCCGAGTTAATTTTCCTAGTTTACCTTCTTCTCCAAATCTTTTCCTCCTCCGCTCCTCTTTTCCAGGATTGCTCCATCTACTAGGTGGACCTAAAAACCACCATTTCCCAAGTCTACTAAAGGCAGAAGCTATGCGTTGCGCCTCGTTAAAAATACAAAATACCCAGATAAAACAACCTATCGACTCGTCACGACTAATCGACCTAAGTGACTGAAGTCCCCAACGACTGACCAACCCGACCGACTGGAGTTGGCGACGACGCCAAGTTGGTGCTCTCCAAAGATGCTAAATGCAGATGTTTTTTCAGATTGGGGGACATTGAGAACACCACTCCGATGACTAGCTATTAAGTCCATCGACATGACAGTGTCGCTCGCCTAAACCGAAAAGCGTTGCCCCGGATAATTCTTATCCGAAAAACACAACGTTACCCACACACACGAACATTGAGAAAAAATTTTATGTAGAAAGAATATAAAATAAATACATAAAACATATATACAGACTTGATCTCGGTTAAATCCTCCCGTTGACATACGTCCTTATCCGACTCCCAGAATTATTCTCGTCTCAACTTCTTATAAATATACTATTATTTATAATAACTCTTAATTGTCTACTGCATGTTTTTTAAAATAAATATATAAACAGTTGAAATATCGGTTTAATTTAACATTGAAAAAATCATTAAAAATCAAAATAGCTTTAATAATTTCAACGCTATAACATGATTTTTCTAATATTTTTTAGTTATAAAAAACTAATTTTAATTACTAAATTATTTATTTTGAAAAAACTAGATAGATCCTTCTTGCAAAGATTCCGAAATTAAAAAAAAAAACTATAGAAATAAAAAAATTGCAAATGATGTAAAAAATGCCACAAATACTTGCAATTACTTTTATTGTGTTTTTAAAAAAATAAAGAAATATTGCACTACATATTTTATAGTAAAATAGAGTGAATATGAAAATAATTTTATCTACTTGGTACTAACTGATTTGTTTAAGTCTATTATATTTTTATTATTATAAGCATTCAAAAAATTAGCTAAGGCAAGCATGAATTCGTCGGAAAAAGTTTCCGAGGAAACTTATGATTAAACTCTCTATATAAACATAAATCCATTTTGATATTATACTCGCATATTTTTCTTTTTCCATTCCGTAATATCAGAAATTTAAAAAGTCACAAAACAATTACTATTCCACGCTTCGTCGTGCGTATTACATGACAGCACGGTTGAACAAGAATTATTCCATAAGAAAATTTTTTCTTTATTATTAAATACATATCTATTTAAATATTTCCAAGCAAACTAAAATAATTTCTGAACTAAAAAATTAATATTTTTTCAAAAGTAATTTTTTTTAGTAAAAATATTTGTAAAAAATTTGGTTCTGTATTTAAGAAGTTCATTTTGGTAATAAGAAGATATAATATTTCTTAAACGACATTCTTGAAAAATTTTAATCATTTGTAATTTTTTTTAAATTTTTAAATAAATACACGCCTATTAATTACGCACATATTAAAAAAAATTTTCTTAGTTATGGACATAATTAAAAAATTTTTTTTAATATATAAACACAAGCAGCTTTTATTTCTTATAAGAAACGTATAAAACAAATTCTTTATAAATGCTAATAGACAAATGAGAATATTATTAATTAAATGTACTTTTAGTCAAAGTATATTTATTAATTGTCATCATATAATAATTATTTATAAATAATGTAGTAAATGATTAATTATTTTTGAAATTTTATATACATCAAATACTTTTAGTTTAATCATTTTCTAACTTTTTTTATTCTCTAACTCTTCATGATATTATAAATTTTTTGAAATGGTTTTATTATATTTCAGTTTAATTATATTATAGTCCAAATTAGTTTTTAACAGTTTTTAAGACAATAAACTACCAAAATCAAACAGAATAACTTGAAGATCTATTAAAATTATATGAAAAAAATTACTTGATACAATAAAAATAAACAATTTAAGTCTTTTGTTAAATAGTGAAACATCTTTATAATTACTTTTCTACAACATGTTCTCAACTGAATCTTACAAGTCAAGATAAATGTTTTTAAAAGTCTTTTTAAGTTAATATTTTAGTATTAAAAATAATAAGAAATTTTTAATTAAAAACAGTAAAATAGTAAATTCAAAGGCATACTTTATATACATTTTGAATATTAAGTATATTCATTTTTGGATAAGATTAATCAGAAATTAAAATTTAGATTGTTTCCATGACTAGCTATTGTTATTTTAAGAATAAATCATTATATTTAAAAAGTCTTAATGTTAATTTACAAATTTATTTCAATACCCAATCATAACTTCTTATTTTATTTTAATAAAGAAAGTAATATTATCATTTTAAATAAAACCTCATCAAATAATAGCATATTTTTCAAATCGATTGTTTCAATGCTAAATTAAATCGTATTAAATTGAAGTAAAAAAAATAAAACAAAATCTAAATTGTTTTTTTTTAAAGTATGAAGATCTATAAATTTATATGAACAACAACGAAATAAATATCATTTGGAGTTACATCAATGGGAAAATTCAATCACATGTGCTAAAAAATTAATGTACATTGTTATATTTCATGTGTGTAAGAACGATCGCGCTATGAATAATAGTGGATAGGGTCACGAATAGAAATATCAAGGTCATTGGAAGCTTCTTGGCGATTATAGTTGAAGTGTCAGAAGTGGGGAAGCATTATTGTGCTGTTCGATCGAGGAACAATTCGACGATCTTGTGCCACAACGAGGCTCCGCTTGCTTTCTCCTCGTCATCACCCTCCTACCATCTTCCAGTCATCTTCATATTTGTCAGTCTTCTTCTTTCATAACTTTTTTTATCTTGAAATTCGTTCATCGAGTGCGAATGGATTGGAAGCTAGGTAGAAAGTGAATTATCAAGTGAGATACGAAATCATAGCTCCAAGATTGGTTGCAATTGAATGAGTCGATGGATTCCCGTGAAGTATAGTTACCAAACCTAAAAACACAAGTTGATAATTAAATGAATGAAAAGAAACCATTGTTATGAACGAGAGTTACATTTTCTAAATTTTCACTATAAATTCGTACGCAACGAAGAATTAATTTAAACATCACGTAGACATTTATATCTATAACGAACTGCAGCTAAAAGATAATTAACCAAAAGGCCGATGATCGGAATTCAAACTAACCCACCACCTTTAACCTCAATCTTATGTATTATAGAAATGGCATTAAATTAAAACAAATTTTAAAAAATCGCGGAAAATTTAAGAAAAATATTCCTTCCAATATTTATATTTATCAACACGTAAAAAGCGTAGAACGTAAGCAATTGCTCCAACAGCTTAACTCCATATATATGAACACACATTAGACATTACCTCAGTATTTTTGCAACCAAAATACAAAGTACAAATGATATGTATAAATCCATTGTACAGGTAAAAACAATGAATAACTATAGAAATAATATTTTTGTTAGCATCCATTAATGGAAAATCATGTGGGGTTTAAAAAACAAAAATTGTTATCGGATATAGTTACATTTTCTCGAACGTATTTTAATGGCATCAATATATATATCAAATTTAATATTTTATATATATTACATAAAATAAATAATTTAAGCATTTCTAAATGCTTCAAAAATGTCTTTTCAATAGATTTCACTAAATTAATTTATTTAATATTAACTTAAAAAGTTAAAAAAATTATATAAGGTGTATGTTAATGCATTATGTATATGTATATCTACATTTACGTATATTTCATTGAAGTTTACGTATTTTTAGTAAGAATTAAATGGGATAAAATGTTGAAAAATCATATTTTTATCCCATCGATTAAATAAAATTTTAAAATTTCTCTGTAATTATTTTAATACATCAAATATTCATTATATTTTGTTGTTATTTCTTCTAAATCTCTATATGCACTACAAAAAAAGTTTATAACCCTAAAAAATTTTATGCGAAATTTATATACAAAAGCTGATGCAACGATGAAGAATTTTTTCAAATTGATAATAACGTATGAATAATAAAGTACTTGATATCTGCTTCATCAACTAATAGGTATTAACATGTATCGATAAAGCAGGTTGTAATTGGAAAAGGCCTGAGTGAGAAGCACCGAGTGGTTTTAGAAAAGTAAAGTTAGGGTTTTTGTGGTAGAAAGTGATTTTATTTGAGGGATAGTGTAAGTGAAGGAAGGAAAAAAGTCAGAAAGAATACTTATATTAAAATGGAAAGACAGGTTAAAGAACAAATAAATAATATAAAGCAGAGTGTGAGGAGGTGGTTAAGTTGAACGAGACCGAAAGAGGTGCTGGAACAGAGATATCAGAGCTATCTGGAGAAGAAAAGGAGAAGTAAAAAAATGACTAGCGGACCACGACAAAGGTAGGAAAGGAGGAGATCAACGTTGTACAGTTTCGGATAAAATTAAAAAAAGATAGTAAGGAAGTAATTTTCGGAAAAAAGATAGTGAGGTTTTGAAAAAGTATTTGGAAAATTTGATAAGAGAGCTATGTGAATATATGAGGAAAAAAATTATAAGAAGAAAAATAGAATGGAAGAAGGAAAAAGAGGTGTTAGAAAAAAGAATAAGTCTTAGAAGACAGGAACAAACGAGACGACAAGAATGAGAAGAAGTGTAACATTATTATTAATGGAGAAGAATGGATAAGTAATAGTAACGAATCATTCAAAAAAGTGAAGGATTATTTAAAAAGTGAATCAAAGAAAAGGAACCAGATCAAGTAGGCACTTATGGTGGTATCAGGCAAAAGAAAAGAACATATAGTAACACATCCAACACATAGTTAGAAGGTGAAGAGAAAGGTAAATAGTAACAAGAAAAATCTGTAAAAAGAAGATTTTATTGACAATGACTTTACACATAAGAAAAGAAAAATTATGTATTAGTAACTTGGCAGTCAGAGAATGCAAGAAAAACGATGAAGGAAAAATTATGACAGAATAAGAAAGGGAATAATAGAATACAAATATAAGAAATGGAGTAAACAGGTAATGTGCAGGATGGTTAATCTGAACTACACAAAATAGAAACCGATGGTGGTGTATAGTTCAGACGTAAATGAGATATTTAATGTAATTAAAAGTCTAACTGTAGAATATGATTGAGAGGAAGTGATTATTCTGGGAAGAGACTGAAAAGCAAGGACGACTGACAGAAGAGAAGTAGTTGGAAAAGAATGGAAATAAATAATATAAGGGAAACAAAGGAAAACTTATGAATAAAGAATGGGAAATTCAATCATGAATATAAAAAAGAGCATGGGATACTAAATGGGCAGTTGAATGATACTGAAGATGTTCTCTGTCACCTACAGGATCAAACGAGGACGTCCTATGAGTCCGCTATTGTTTAATGTATTTATCACGGAATTCGAAGGAGTTATGGAAAATGATAGATTAACAGAATCGTTTGTAGATAAAGAAAAATTTTGTTCGATAAGATATATAGATGAAAAGATTCTCCTGCAAACCAAAAATGAAGATTTTAAGGGTGTGATAAAAATATTGGAGACATACGCATGAATAAAGAATATAGCAGCAACCGTAGGAACCGCAGGGAAAAGCGACTTCCCTCTGCACCTTCTCCCCTCGTCGCGGCTTCTTTTGCTAAAACAACACATTTTTATGAACTCTTAACCTCCCAGACTTAACAAAGGTCCGAAGAACTATTTTTTAACACTTTAAAATTGAGCCCACTGATTGACAACCGTTGCGCAATTCACGCTCTGTATAAATTCAGTGGTATTTATTATAATCAGGCCTGCATACCAACTTAAGTCATTGGATAAGAAAACTTTCTTGTTTTTAAGAGCAACATACTTTATACCAAGAAAATTATACATGTCCATTACACTGTCTTTCTCTTTTAATCTGCTTACACGATCTTGCATCGTTACGCGAGAACGATCGATTCTTTGTGGATAGAAAAATTTAATTTAATCGCCAATGACTTGTAGGAACCGTTTTCTTACATAAAGTCTCACACATAAATCTGTGTATATTACAAATATCTATCTCAGAGCTTTTAAATTCAGGCAAATATTTTTACAAGTGGGTCTTCAACTTTGTTCTTCAATCTGTCTTTCAAATTTGTTCCCAATAAAATTTGCTAGACGCATTTAGTTTTATATATAGTGATGGAGCTTCCGCCAATTATATTTTAATACTCATTTTCAGCTGGTATTATTGCATGAATCTATATTGATATTTTTCAGAAATTAACAGTCTATAAAATTATCTACATAAGCCATATTATGTATTAGATATTATTATTATTGTTATTTTAACAATATTTTACATAAAATAATAGAAAATATTACCTTTGATAAGACTTTATTTAAAAAATAATTTCTTATTTTCCCTTTTCGGTGTTTAAACAAATTGGTTTTTTTAATATGAATTAACAACACTACTGCCTGGAATATAAATTAAAATTCTACTCTTACCTAGACTTTTTTAGTTTCGCTTGTAAATATTACATATACTTTTTTATTTAACTAATGAATTTCAATAAAAAAAAATTTTCGTCTGAACGACGCTTTGGTTAATCGATTTATAATCTATAATTACTTCTTTTAATTGAAAGAACTGCATTTTATAAAAAATATTTTAATTTTGTCTAAAAAAATATTAATTATTAATTGATTAATATTATTATTCATTGATCTAAAAAAAATAAAAAGGGTTTTTTCCATCATAGTTAATTTTCTGTACTCGATCATTTAATTTCCTAAAACGTAAAAAACTAAGTAATGAGATAAAAAATAAAATAAGTTACAATAAATTGCTGAATGTGGCGTTTAGACTCTTTTCCGAATAATTTTGCAATAAAGTAGCACCTTATGTTACTTAAGTATTCATGAACCAAAAAATTAAAAATTATTTACTTTATAAAGAACTATATTCGTCGCTCAGCTACCTTCTCCGATTTGCACAATCCATTCTACAAATTAATTTCTTTTTCTTAAATGTACCGTTATAATTAATTTTTCTTAAACACTTGAAGAAGCAGGAGGGGTTGAGGGAGGGTGTGAGAGTGAACCATAAAAACGGCTCTCGCTGTCGGGCTGGTGACGGGAATTTACGAACGCGACAATTTCGGCGTCCGTACAACCAGCTGCGCCAAAAAATCACGTTCTTGGCGCTATCAACGGAATCTTACCAATCGACCAATGATGTTTGCACGTTGGTCGTAACCGCTGCCGAAGGGGAAATTGTTTTACTAAACTAAAATAAAACTGCGTCTCGAAAGCGTACCGCGTCGCCGAGAAAATATCGCGAGCAGAGTAAAGAGAAGACAATTTTGAAAACTCTAAAACGACCTTCGACCTAAAGCTATAAGCGCAACCTGAGCGTCTACTAAGAAATCGGAAGCGGATAAGACATCGCGCTCCTCCACCTTCCATATGGGAATGAAAAAGCACTCCAACTAGGAGAGAGCAATGACGACCTGATGAGGCATGCGAGAGGCGAAGCTAGTAAAACGTTAAATTGAGAGACGGCTTTCCTTCTCGTCTCGAATGCGGTGAACACATGTTAGTATACCTCTCCTAACCTCCTTGGCCTACCGAAGGTTCGACGAGGTCTAACAATCAGATAAAATATCGAAGCCGATAACTTGCCCTAAGGATAATCATCCGGATTGTTCCGTTAATTATCTTATGAAGATTAGAAAAAAGTGTAACGAGAAGATATATTATTGTTTACATGCAATCCGAACTCTTATCGATACTATTTCTATGGTTGACTAAAATATACACCGAATTTGACGGAAATTTTTGTAATAAAATCCTTTGGTTTTTAGAATTAAAAGTTTTCTCCGTACTGTCTCGGATGTGGAGTGTACCTAAAAATTAATTTATAGTATATGCGTTATTGATTTAGAGTCAGATTCCCATGCCTTTAATTTACATTTTTTCTATCTCCTGTAATGGCCAAATTTACTCTCGAACCCTAGCATGGTTTAGTTAATTCTAGTACACTTACATTCTAAGTTATGATGATTGATATTCATATACAGTATTTAAATAAAGACATAATGCAGGTGTTATTTAAATTGCTATTATTGCTACACAACACTAATGATAACTTACCATTTAAAACATTGCTCATCATATAAGAAGATTCAAGACAATAGAATCTGTTTTATTCTTCAAGATGATTTATTAATTCAAAATAAGTAATTTAATTTTTACATTAATTGAATTTTAATACAAACGTTAGTTAAATTTAAAAAAAATATTAAAACAAGAAAATATATGAAAACCATTAATGAATTTTCTTTGTTCTTTTATTTTATTAAAAATAAATAGTTAGTTATATAAAATCACTTTTTTTGTGTCACAACCGATTACTCAAATTATAATGTAAAATTTGTAAATTTTTTTATTGTCGAAATTAAAATGTTTAAAAAATGAAACAAAGAAAATGTTTTTGAATATATTTGAAGCAAAATTCCTATTCTTTAATTAATATAAAGTTAACATAAAAAATAAAAAAAAAGTATTTTTCAATCCCTCATGCCTCCAATTAATTTCATTGGAACTTACATCAAAATTGGTTTAAACAACTTCCGTATTCACAATCGTTAAGACAAACGCCAAGGTTCCGTTGGTCGTTCGGGGCTCATCGCCTTCATTGCCAAAGACGCTCGATGTAATACGCTCAGATGAGAGAGCTATGGATGGAAACACATTGCTCAACACAAAATTTAAAATATATAATTAATTATTCATTTTTTTACAAAGTATTTTCTATTGAAATTTAAATTTAAAAAATAAGTTTGTAAAAAAAAATAAGCTGTTATTTTATTTGTTTGTAATATTGATATTATTTATATAAAAATTTACCTAATAAATTTTCAAAAATAATTTTAATAAAATCGATCAAATTTAAATTTTTGATCGGGAATCAAAAAATACTGAATAGAGTTGTATTATTCAAATTTTAAAATTTTACATTTATTAGACAATTAAGTTTAATCGCTTAGATGATAAGAAAACAAGTAGAAACTGGCTTTTTTATAAATTTAGAATATTTGAATATTGTAAAATTGCAGTTTTCGAAATTCACTTAAATAAAGTATCTACATAATATACTAACAATTATTGTTGTACATGAAATATAGAAAAACTCGTAACTGTAAAATTATTGCTGAGTAATTCACATTTTACGAACATTCTTCAATGCATAAGGTAAATTAGGTTTAGCATGTATTTACATATTATAATTTTTATATAGTGTTTTAATATTGTTAGTTCAAGTAAAAATAATTTGCTAAATATGAATTAAAATTACACTTGTATTTCTTTATATATATTAACAATAAAAAGAGATTTTATAGAGATTGATAAATAAACATAGGATACATTTGCTATATTAGTAAAACAATGTTGAGATTAAGAGTTTTATAAAATAAAATAAATAATAAATATATATTATAAATAAGAAAAAATATTCAATCTTGTTTATATTAAAAAATCGAGTTACACGTAAGTTACGTCGTGAAAGGGCAGTTTTGCACTGTAAAAACTGTTTTTTTTTCGTTAAATTCGCGAGGAGATATGAAACAAAATATACAGATGCTGTATATTTGCTATGAATTGATCTCGTTACTATAGGCAAAGAGATTCGTTTTTAAAGATAAATGAATGGAATCTAATAGTTGTGTTCGATAAGTGCTTCATACGGACTTCTCGAATCTTTTTAGATATATTTTATACATATATAATATATTTATTGTTTACAATAATATATTATTTTTAGAATTAGTTTTAAAAATCGTTAAAAAATAAAACCTAATACAACAATTTATTCTAATTTAAAAATTTTTTTTTAATTTTTCTTATATTTTTATCAAAAACAAATTTTTAAGGGCAATTAATAAATTTAAAATTATATTATATTATACATATAATAATAATAAATATTATTACTTAATAAATAATATAATATATAATATATATATAATATATAATAATAAATCCTGTTGCTATGAATACAATAGTAAATATATTTTTTTTATATTCTTAATATTATACAAATGAAAAAAAATTCATAATAAAATAGTAATAATTAATCCTAATAATCATTTTTTTAATTTTTCATGAATTCATGGATAATAACATCAAGTAATTAGAGCTCCTGAAAATAATAAAATAATTTTATTTATTGAAGGAATTTGATAAGGATTAAAAAATAAAATATTTTTTGGTGGTAAAAAACCATTTACAGCTTTGAAATCTATTATCGTGTACTATATAAATGTACACAATAATCCAATAAACCGTAGTGCCTAGAGTATTTTCAAAATTAATCAAGAGACATTCTAGGGTTTTTTTTCTCCTCACATCTTATCTATTGTATAGGTTTGAAACCAGACCTATTTTATACTTATGAGCTTTGATGCTGCTATAATTTGTTAGGATCTTCATTAGCTTCTTGGCTTTGAATCTGCAGAGCCCCCCAGTATTTCTTTGCCAGAGCCTCTTGCGTTTTGAGCAGTTACAAAAATCTTGCTGTGATCACCTGAGACTGCTCCATTCTAGATTAGGCCTACCTCTACTCTATCCACTGCCATATATCTTTTTTAATACGGTTTTAGCAAAGTCCTACTGTCGGTTTGGATAAAATAAAGCTACTTTTTTTGTCAAAGAGGATGGTTGAGGTTTCTTATTATCAGAGTGCATCTTAAATGTTACTCTTCTATCTAATTCATTTAGAACCTAGAAGGTTCCTCCAGAGCTTCCTCTCTCAAGGAATTGGTAAACCTTATCAGAGCCTGTGTTGCAGTGGACTCTAAAGTTACCCAGAACGGTTCAATGCCAAGGGCCATACCCAGCGCCACCGTCGGAGTCGAACTAGTCACATCCAAAATATTCCTCACCATGAGACTTCTAAGTCTTTTTAAGATTACTTGGAGATAGCGAAAGCCATTCTTTTCCAAACCAAAACAATGCAGATACACTTTCTAATTAAACTTACTGTCTAGAATAGCCCCTAAATATTTTACATGTTCCCTAAGGTGTAGATTCCGCCCAACCAAGGTCAGTTTACACTCTTATTTTTTTGTAGCTTCTGCTGAAAACAAGGACCTCAGTTTTCGCTAGATTTATAGAAAGCCCTTGTGTTCCTACACCATCTATCCACAAGTGTGATGGCTGTTTGCATAATTCCCATGAAAGGATCTTAAAATGGGTTGGGTATTATTAGGATATTATCAACTTATCGAGTAACCCGTTCTATTAAGTTGTACAAGTAGTTTATCTACCACTAGGCATCAGATAAGCAGAGATAGAACATTATTCTCCCCTTACTGACTACCACAATCCGGTTTATCAGCATTCAATCCTCCTTAACTATATCCCGTGGTATTTTTAACCTGTTCAAAGCCTGTCTTATCTCGTTAATTAAAGGTTCCTTGTATATCCAGAAGCGCCCCTATCATATACCTCTTTACTTTAAGTTGCTCCTCAATCAATGTGAATGCCCTATAAAGCACAGACTCCATCAATCTTCCACCCCTGTAGGCATGTTACTCCTTATGGAGACGCTTGTTTTTAAGGATACCGTTTCGATTATAATTATCGATCAACCTTTTCACGGTTTCGAGAACAAACAAGGTCATGCTAATCGAACGCAAGTCTTTCGCCGAAAATAATAGAATCAGAAAAACACCATCAGTTTTATCTATTCCGACTTATCGCTAACTTGCCAGTACCTGACAATTTGCACGATCCTAGTCGATGACTGTGTTAAGTTTATTGCCTCCTTACTAATTGCATTGCTGAAGATGAAGATGTCTTCCACATTTACAATATCTAGATCAGTGCCGAAAAGGTACTCCAAAACTTGTGTACCTTTTGCGTTTGTATAAATGCTCTCTCACACCTTGTTTTGTAAATTGGCATCGCACACCATTTCCTCCCTCAACACTTTTTTTCAATTATTTTTAGTAATAGAACTATCATTTAATGTTCTCACAAGTAGCTAGGAAAAAAATTGATACACTATCATAGATCCCCGCATGTAGTGATAAGGCTAAATGCTCGGACGTTTTTTCGAGTGTCCAACCAGTCCTTTATACAAGTTTTGTAGTTGTATTTATTAATCAGTATGGCTCCTCCTAAACGTAACGGTAAGGTGCTTCTTAGTTACGCATATAGAATACTGTCTTGGTCTCCTCTAAAGACTCCCAAAGGGATCCTCTCAAGATAACCTTATGAATGTCCCAAAATTGTAGTTCAATCGGCTTAAGTCGTAGACTCCTTCACCCTTCAACTATACCCCATTCGCACTCCCATTCATGGGAGAACCTCCACTTTAGGGGATTCTTTCATTCGTGGAAAACCCGTTTACAGGGCAATCTTACAGCCACTCCTCCATTCAAACGAACTATGCACCTTTAGATCCATATTCTTTCCAGTTTAGCCTTCTCATCATCTACATAGTTATGCCTTCCTTAGAGGAGCATTACATTTATAGCTTTTACTAAAACTCAAATATGACAATTTATAGGTAAAACTAAATAGCTATCTACATCTAATAAACGAAATATTTCTTTATCTGTAAAATCTTTAATAATATATGAATAAAATATTTAATTAATAAAATCTTTACATTCATATTTTCAATATCATTGACTACCAATAACTTTAATTAATAAATCAGAATTTTTTAAAAATCATCTGTTAAATCTTATAATCTTAATGGTAGAAAAGATATAAAGATTAAAAAAGTTTTTGGTAATAATGTTAAAATAATTTTAATTAAATCTCTATGAACTAATGAAAAATCTGGTTTATCTTGTATTATTACAATAAATACATAAATTAAAACAATATTTATTAAAAAAAATTAGTTTTACAGAATTACGAAAAAAAATTCTAATTGAAGATCTAGAATCTTGAAATGATATTTTTGACCTCATATTGAAATTACTAATAGTAATATATTACATTTATATAAAATAACTGAATTAACTAAATATAAAGGTAGTCCATTATTTATAAACTTTAATATTTTCGTTACCCTGAAATTACCGGTTTAGTATATAGAGGAATGGTGGTAAATAAAGACTTTGTGAAACGAGAAGTCCTAATGAGCAAAGTAAGCTCGTGATAATTAAAGGAACTAGACCAATAAATACGTAGCTCAAGGTTGATACTCTAATGGCAACCAAGGCCTCAAGTCTACTTAATATCTCGTACATCTTTACTCTGGGCTACGTTCCAACTGTTGATTAACCGATACCATCTACCTTTTATTATCCTCTACTTGCGGCTGGTATGTTAGCTTACGGAATATGTTCCGGCATTAGATTGGTGTCAAACATCTGCTATTTAGATACTAAGCTATAGAGAGTAGAAAATTGTTCTATTTCTAATTCCTTGTCGCAATTACGCCAACCGCCACACCGGGTAAGGGATGACTCGGCTTCTATCTACTGAGATTGTTTTCGTTCATCGTCTTGACAATGGCGGATTTTTCTTAATATTCGAATATCCGTTCGGATTTTTGTACCATAAAAAAAAACAGTAATTATGTTTGGCAATTATATTGGGATTGTGTTAAGAAGAATAAGACGAGAAGACGAAAAAAAATACGTTTTTCTTTTATTCTAGTGGTCAGTGAATGAGCGGTCCGTCATTTATGCTTTCAGAAACGAGATCTGTTGTTTGCGTCGTCGGCGAAGCAGAGTATTTCATCGAGAAAGAGAGGGAACGAGAGAGAGAGAGAGAGAGAGAGAGAGAGAGAGAGAGACAGAGAAAGTGGCTGTTTGGGTCCTTCCTTTTTCTCTGTGTGTCGGATTCTTCTTGGGCCCTTTCTTTTATTTTCATGCTGGTGCGACATCCTCTAAACAGACTACCTTCAAACACCGCTACGACCCGTTGCTTCCGCCGTGGCCTCTCAAGTCGCATGCGTCTCGAACTTGCACCTTTCAGATTTATCTTGGACCTGTTTGCACCGTCGAAGCTCTCTCTCTCTCTCTCTCTCTCTCTCTCTCTCTCTTCGGACAGACGCGTAAAGAGGTAAAAAAATTTGTCGCGCGAAAACAAAACATAGCGCCATATACAGAATGTAATGTTACTTAAAATAAATTGCTACAACAACAAATGATAATAATGATATTATTAGTTAAAAAGTTGTTGGTTTATAGTAGGATTTTTCAGCATAAATAATAAATAAAATATTAGCACGAAATTTACTGACCATTGTTAATTGAAAAAGAAATTGAAAAATCAAATGGTTATCGAAGATAATCTAGAGAAAAAATTGTATAACATTTACAATTAAATTAAATTATTATTACATTTATTTAGGGTGTGATCGAAGAAAGTAAAGAAAAAGCGATTTTAAAATACATTACCTTCAATCACCGAATTCGATTACAACGACCTTACATATTAGCTGCTACAAAATAACCTCCACGCGTAGACTCCTATACATTTACTATGATTACAAACGAACGCATTTGTCTTTAAATATAAAGCAATTACATAAATTCCAATTAACAGTATAATGAATCTATGCCCTTGATCAATATATCTCTTAATCCCATTCGGTTGTGTTTTTTGTCCTTTCATCCAGATATTAATAATAAATAATCACATTATATTACCACAAAAATTAAAAAAATTTTTCATTAGAATGTACCGAAGACTTTGGCTTAGAAGCAATCTATCTTAACTTATTTTGACAGAAATGATTGTACACATTCAAAAAGTAGATTTTAATACATTCAATTTCAAATCATATTTCAATTACTTTTCAAATCATGATCATTAAAAAAAATTATAGTTTTTGAATACTTAAATTTTAAATTTATATAATACAAAATTGTTTTTTTTTTAATAATTTAGTCCAAATGTGTTTTTAATTTATTTTGTCTTTTTTAAATGATCAGAGATCTAATAACTTCAAAAATGTAAAATATTTTCAACATCTATTATTATCTAATTATTTTATATAATTATTTTAAAATTAGAAAAGATTTTTTCTAAAAAATACAAGGCAAAAACTTTCAGTTTATTGTGCCGATTTGCCGACCTTGCGAGCTTAAAGCAATTAAAAAATCGAGAATATGCATAACATCTTACGTTAATAGTATATATATTATTTTTTTCTATTTTCCATAAAAAAAAACATTATTCTTATCGGAAGCGAATATTAAAAGGCTGTAAGTTTTCCTTAGATAAATGTTTTGAACCATTAATTTGGATTAGATTAATCTTGGACAACCAACTTGTACATAAATTGGTTCCATATTTGATATTACATATCTATTTTGCAAATATATATTATTCGATTTAACTTTTGTTACAAAAATAAGAATGGCTTTTCACAAATAATTCATTTGCATAAGATAACCTGAATTCAAATGTCATTAATTCAAAAATAATTTGATACAGTTATTCTTAATTAAAAAAAACTTTTCTAAGCTTTAAAATTAAAAATAGATTTTATATGAAGTAAAAAAACGTTGAGTTGATAACAACTTTGAATCTTGCATCTACAGTGCAAAACGCTCATTACATTAATGTAAGAATTAAAAATAATTGCCAAAAAAAGTATTGAAGTGGTAAAATGTTGCTGCAAAATAGACTTAATCATAATAATACAATATTTTTTACAAATTCGAATTGTTGAAAAAATAGTATTTTTGGAATGTAGAAGTAATCTAGGAAACGGATCAGTGTTTTAAATAATAAAAAAGGAAATGTCAACATTGATGAAATACAGAATTTGTTTGCAAGAATAAATAATAGAGAGGAAGGAGTATTGCTGGCCGTCTAAACATTCACAAACGCCTTTACGTGAGCTTTAAATGAGAATCCAAAAATAATCTGCTTAATGTGTTTTCTAAAAAGTAAGAAATGAAAATATCAGACGGCATCGTAAAGCTTATGGATGGTTCATGAATGATGGTAGATGGTACTATCGGACTCGCCCAAGGAAACCGACGTTAACATTTAAATCTGATGCTTGAGCTCGACGAGGGCCATGGACTGTAAGTTACGGATGATTCAGGTCACATACCATATTTAATGACGACTGCTGACATCAGCAGCCTATTGTTCTGGCCGAAAGGAGAAACCGACACGCCATGTAACTAGAGTCACGATCAGACGCACCTACCAGGAACCGGGACCATTCGGCGTGCGCTTCGCTGTGAGCTAAAGCTGCTTGAGCCTTAAGCATCCATGATCTGTGTAACTGACATATTCGCATTCTCTAGCGCTCTCACTATTAGTTCGTCGGTCCGTAAGAGACTATAAGAGTGGAAGTGAGACGGAAAGAGTGAGAGAAAAACAGAGAAAAAGAAAGAGAAAAAGAGAAGAAAACACAAGCGCGCGTTCCGTCCAATCCAACTCGGGAGTTGTGGCTCCCACAATTAGTGTAGAGAGACGTCGCGCGAGTGTGGAGTTTCGAAGAAAGCTGTGTTGAGAAGTTCGACCGAGAGAAAGAGACTTCTGGAGATTCTTAAACATCGCCCCACGAGAAAAGTACACTTACAGCAAGGAGTTGCGTCCTTGCTCTTCCAGTTGTTCGACGGATCGGTCGTCGTCCTCGTCATCCCCTTTCCCCGTATGGTGCGCGCGCACCTTAACGTCTAATTATTTGCTGCAGTTGCAGCACGCGCCGCGTTGAAAAAAAAACGTGACGCGCGCGCGTGCGTGTGTACTGTAGCGAACGTATTGCGCCAAAAGCGTAGAACGCGTCGACAAGAAGCTCGGCGACATCGAATAACACAGGCCAGCGAAAACTCATTAGTAGCCCACGAGGTGCACACTCCCAGGGAGCAAGAGCCAGAATTACGGGTGCCATAGAGCCGCCAAATTGACGTCTCCTGCTAGAGCCAATGGGTTGTCGCCGATCATACACGGGATGAAGAGGATCATCCGTGGTACAGCAGCAGCGCTTAATAGACCTTTATTCCGTCCCAGTCCTAGCCGTACGTGAGAAGTCTATAACTGAAGAGTCGACGTGGAGTGAGGTAGAGCGTCATCGTTCGTAACGATAGTACGTCAAGAAGTGTAAGGGGAAGGGGATTGTACCGTTGAATTGGAGACAACGAGAAAGATAGTAAAGAAAAAGAGGATAGATAGACCAAAAACAAAATATAGTGAATTTCGGAGTGGAGGAAAGACGAAGAGCGCGTGAGTGAGGCGAGGGAAAGTGCGAGTCTAGAGTTAATAACAATGGCTAAAGACAACAGCGATGGGAGCAATAGCAATAATCTTTCCACCCCGTCATCCACGGGAACGACCGGGACTAAAAGGTCCGCCTTCAGATTAAAACCTTATGAACCAAAAAATGTAAGTATTGTCAAATTCGGAGTCCTACACTATCTCCTTTCGTTCAACTCCCATGCTTTAAGTACGCCTGCTATTAAAGGTAGTCGCGTGGTTGCTGCTCCGCGTGCTTCCCACGTTTATTTTTTTTGCGACAATGTGGCCGTAAAGGATAGTTCTACTTTTCCCGCGTTGTTGCGTTAAACAGCGCTAGAATGAAACCAAGGGAATGAGAATATAAATATGAGAGGGACACGAGGAATACTTTTTAGCGTTATAACCTCAATTTTATCCCATGCTACGAAAACATATATGTATATATGTAAAAACAGAGAGAGAAAGCGAATGAGAAGGAAGTTAGGCCCTGTGTGAGCCCAATGTAGGGCAGGGATTCTGTTGAGTAAGAAAATGAAAAATACTCGCAATATTTAATCTCGACATGAATTATCTTGGGTCCTAGCATATCAATCAATACTTACCATTATATACATTAATATTTATGATGCTATTTTTACTGTAAAATTAAAGATGCGACTTATTTTTCACTTTAGATCATTGTCTTCATACATATAGTTGTATGCTATGCGAAAAAAATTACATTTATACCACGTATAACTAGGTACATTCACAGGAGTTTTGTGAATTCAAAGATGTACATACATTAAAGATGGCGTGTGTGTTACACGCGCACGCGAAAGAAAGAAACGTAATGGATCGTAGTGGAGGAATTATATGATGTACTTATACTGTATGAGTGCTGTATCATTGATTGTACTATCTAGGACAAAAAGAATTGGCTAATAAATAATCAAATGAGAGATTTTCATTAGTCAACTTTTAAAATATGTAATCACTCATGAATAAATTTAATTGATAGATATCAAGTGCTTTCTTACTCTTATATCTCTTACAAATAATTAATTTAATATTAAAGTTATTAGTTAAAATTATTATTAAATTAGAAATATTTGATTTACATAATAAATTAACATAATAATATTTTTTTATTTCTATCTAATCAGAATCGTTTAGTACTAAATTTATAATATAAAAAAATTGTGTTTTTCAAACAATAAAAAATAATTGATTATAACCTTTAAATTGCAGTCTCTTGTCAGAAAAGTTGCAACAAAAATGACCGATTTAATACCAAATTCTTCTTGGATTAGCAAATGGTTTAATAATTCAGGAGAAGAAACAATAGTACAAACTATAACACCAGAAAATCCACAATATAAAGAATACGATGATAATAATTTACATTCGCCTCCAATGAAACGACCTTGTATACGAATGGATGTAACACACCCACCTGGTACATTTATTATTAAACCTAGAAATCGAAATTTAGAAAATATACCTGAATCAGCTAAAGATCATTACTCAAAATATAGTGAATCTGTAAGTTTCTTTTTTATTGAAAATACCATTACCTAATTCTAAACATTTATACCTTTTTGTCTAGGCACAAGATTTTGTAGAACCTACAACTAGTCCAAGATTACAACGTTTTGTATCATCTACCCCAGCATTTTCAATAGATACAACAAAAGTATCTGACACACAATCAACTCTTACTATATTAATGTCAGAACAGGGTAATGGTATTGCTAATGGAATGGATGACAATTCAGAATCAAGTGAAAGCACAAGTGGTTGTAGTTCTCTAATTCCTCAAAATAATAGACAAGAAACACTGACAAATGCAAATTACAATTCAACTTTTGAACACAAAAGAAGATACATTGATGAAAAATTAAATTTCAGTAAATATTACTAAATTTATAATATTATACAGTCAAATTTAACATAATCAAATTTTGATAAACGATTTTGCATTTTAATGTATTATTTTTTTAATTAAATAACTTATTTCTATATAATGCTAAATGCTAAATATATAATTTTACAATTTTTATAAAATTTTAGCAAAGCATTTACAATCTCCAAAATCACTTTTCTTGGAAAATACTGCAAGAGAAACTTTAAGTAGTAGACGACCAAGCTTTAATGCTTTAATGATGAATAATTCATTAGACAGATCATCTTCATTATTATCACCGTTTTATGCTGGAAATACGATTTTTGGAGGTGCAAATGCAGCAAATTTATATAGAAACAATAGTGCCCTATCTGAATCTCTGCAGGTACATTACTTAAAATATAGTATTCAAATGATTATGTTAAAATTAAAAGCATATTAAATTTAAACTCCTTGCCTTGTTTCATAAGTTTTTAAGTAAAAAATATACTACATCAAAAAGAATATTTTTTAAGCTTTTCCATTTCTTCAGCAAGCAATTGTCTTTATTTGATTTTTAGTATAATCTAAAAGTGCCGAAGCGCACAAGTGTAGAAGTTAATCCTTCAATCAACTCGTCAACAAGTGATTTGTCAGGTATGAGCCATACAGCTCGTCGCATTCTCGAAGCCCTTGAACAGTTTTCTTCACCGCTAGCAGATGTTAAAAAAATGCCAATTAAAAACATTAGGAGTCATAGTCAAACTTCATCACCCACATCGACTCGCAAGAGGTTACGAAATGATAGTACGTCGTTACCAAGAGTAGGATTGAGGCATTTGACGCGAGAATTAGTTGTCCCTACTGTACCAGATATTTTACGAATACGTAGACGACAGAAATTACAGAACACAACCGTTAATGCCAGAAAAATAATGACCTCAAGAGTTACAACAACACAAGTTGCACAAGATTATTACATACGGTAAATACATGAAATCTTGTACTTTTGATACTTCTCTGTTTGCTTTACAATGTCCTTAGCTGTATATAATAATTAAATTTATTTTAATTTCACTTCCTTTGTTTTTATGTTTTCTGTATATGTGAATTAATTATAAAAATTAGATTTATAAACTTATACAATAAACATCTGTATAAAAAAATTTTAATTATTCATGCAGAACTGAAAATGATGTTGAACCAGTACGTAATACACAACTGAAGGCCAAGAAAAAAATGAATTTAGAGAAGGAAGAGACTATTGAGAGTATTAATTTGCCTACCATGCCCTTACCAATCTCTAGTCTACCTCGCTTCGACATATCCCTTCCGAAATGCACAAAATCAACAAAATTCACTAATCCAAATACGGCGGCAGTACAATCGTCCATGTTTGAAAAGAACGACTCCTATAAATTCGCTAGCCCGATCAAACTAGTTGACAGTATAAAGAATATTGAATCCATTAACAACTTCACTTTCAGCAAACCCATCACGCCCAGCAAAATGATATCCTCCTTAACTATGAACGAATCTTACGATCTCTCTAAAACCCTCAGTGTCGATTCTAACGACACGCTGAGTTGTTCGTCCTCATTTACGAATTTTATGTGGACTGGACCCTCACAGACGCTCAAAATAAAAGAAAAGGACAAAGACAAAATTAAAGAAGAATTAAAAGGCCCTAAAGTGGCTAGTGAATTGAAGACTGGAAGCGTTATGGATTATTTTGCAAAAAAATTATCATCGTCGAACTCGTCGTATACTTGGGAGTGCAATGAATGCTTGATTAAGAACAATGTATCTGACAAATACTGTATGGCTTGTAAAAGTTCAAAACCTACAAAGTCTAACGATATCAATATTTCAGAGTGTAACTCTAATAGACAAGGTGATTGAATATTAATAATTAATTATTAAATTTCTTACACATCAACATAATATTATAAAACAATGATATGATAAATTTTTTAAATATTTTTTACTTAATCGAATTCATATAATGTGAATTCATCAATGACAAGGAATTTTAATTATTCCAAATTTGTTTGGTATGTGGCATACTTCCTAAATGTTTAGTTAATACAACCTAACGTTATTTCAGAATCCAAAACCAGTTCAGGATCTAAAGGGGCCTATTCGGAAAAACGTATTATTAAAGATACAAATCAAGAAAACCTTCAGAAGAAAATTAAAGAAAGAAACACCTCTTCTTTTTCGACCGGTAATACAACGTCTTCTATCTTCTCTGACACGACTGCGACGAATCGATTGGCCAACACGAACAATGGCATTATAGCTTCATCAACGGAAACTATATCCCCCACGGCCGAACTGACTAAGACCTCTTGGGAATGTCCTTGTTGTATGGTACATAACATTCATAGCATAGTTACGTGTCCATGCTGCAACAGCGCTAAGCCCGGGACCACGAACCTCATGCCGAAGCCCGCACTCGAAAACGTGTCGAGCTCTGTAATTACCGAGGTGGGATTTGGGGACCAATTCAAAAAACCAGAAGGGTCTTGGTTATGTGACATATGCATGATTCAGAACAAATCCGAAAACGAGAAGTGCGCGGCATGTGAAACACCCCATACCGTGACTACACTCAAACCCTTAGGTTGCAGCGAAGTATTTAAGACGCCTGCAGGATCGTGGACTTGCGACAGCTGTATGGTCAAAAATAAGTCGGAAGTTGATAAGTGTGCAGCCTGTGGAAGCGGGAAACCTGATTTAGTGATGTCCTTAAAACCTAAGCTCCAATTCAATGTCGATATGCCTGCAAATGCCTCCTCCTTTGTCTTTGGCATTGATAAAGCTGGCGATACTGGCTGTAATACTGCGATCTCACCTAAAACTAACGGCTTCACCTTTGGCAATGAAATCGCTGTTACCCAATCTATTACAGGAGTTTTTAGTTTTGGTATACCGAGCAGCAACAAGACTGAATGTGCTGTGGAATCTAAGAACAAGAACGATTTCAACTTGAAAATTGGCGAAGCCGTGGCCACAACGGCAACCTTCCAATTCGGTTCAAAATTCGCTGAACTTAACGAGGATACGCCGAAAACACCTAACATTGGTAATTTCTCTTTTGGGATGCCCACGAAGAGCGAGTCAAAAATTAGCAGTGCTGAATTTATGTTCGGAACACTCACTGATAAGAAAACAGAAACAAAAGAAGCCGAGATTCCTATTACAGCGGGTTTCATTTTCACACCACCTTCAAACCAAAACAATGGTATAGCACGTGTATAATTTGCTGACACTTTGATTTATTTTTTTTTGAGCTAGAAATGTATTCCCAAACGTAGAATTAAATATAAAACCTTAAAAGTTAATTAGAAACTGCTGTTCAAATTCATCTAAGATTATAATTACCAAACTAATTCAATCATTTTTTTTATTAAGGAAATTTAGGACAGAAAAATCTTAAGTCGTACATTAACATTAGATCTAAAATAAATTTGTATTAATTACAGATTCTGTAAATAATAGAAATGTAACGAAGGTAAAAAATGAAGCTCTGGCTCCTGGTAAGTTCCTATTTGGCTCTAATGAGGCTACATTCACATCTCCAGCCAAAGAAGAAACATCCGGACTTGAAAAGCCTCAACCTACATTGATTGAAGTTCCTAAGCAATCCACAGCTGCTTTTCAACAGCGGCCAAATTTCTCATTCGGTTCAACTAGTGCGTCAACAATCAGTAGCACCTCAAGTCCCTTCTTCAATGACCAGTCGAAATCCGTGACTAGTGCGTCGTTATCGACTTTCGGCTCCATCTCCACTGTTAAACCCACTTTTACTTTTGGCAGTGCTGTGGAAACGAGTGTGTCGAATTCTGTACTACAACAACCAGCCACCAAGCTAAGCACCATGGCATTTGGTAGCCAATCATCAACATCAAGTTTTCCTCCACAAACGTATGTTCAATAGCTTCTTCTGTAATTTATCTGCATTATTGCAGCGTAGAATTTAAAAAGTGTGCTCTTGTCTAAAAGTTAATTAACGCAATATATGTGCTTGTCTTATAATTTGACGTTTAAAGAGTTTACTTATTATTATTTTGCCCTAACTTTAATATCATTGTGAATTATAATCAATAATTAAACAATACAATTCTAATTTTATAGATAAATACTTTTTATATACCATATTTATTGAAAACTTTTTTACATTGAACGTTTTAGTATACCATTATTTAGATTTACTATACTTTTTTTAAATTCAATTCCCAGATTTTAGAATCATAATAAAATTTCAGGAAAGCTGTTTAATAAATAATGAAATGATGGTTTCAAAATATCTGCAATAATTTTACATGAATTAAATATAATTCAATTAATACAAGTAATGCATATGTATAATTTAATTGTTTCAATTATAATCTGTATAGACTTGTTAAACAGTTAACTGAAATAAATTTTTAAACTTTATAAAATGCAATCTCAACAACCTTGATCGTTTAGAAATTACTAAATAATTTTATGAGAAAAGCTTGTAAATGTTAAAAATAAGAAGGAATGAAAATGTATAAAAGAAATTTTTTTTTGATAATAAAGAAAAGTAACCTTTACGATATAAAAGTGAAAATTGTTTATAAAATGAGCAAAGAAAAGGCTAGGTTAAAAAGTAGTTTCGCGTAATGCGTGGAATACTTGGATAATGAATGGTAGAAGTAAAAACAAAAAAAGATCAATTATTAAGGCATAGCTGAAATATGATTAAAATGTTCGTTGTACAAAAAGAAGTTTTACAAAAGAAACTGATTTTTAAAAATATAAAAAAACTAAATTATAATGAGTTTTATGAGGGAATTGGGAAAAAAAATAGAAAATAGTGTTAAGCAATATTTTATGGTGATTCAGCAAGAATTGAAAGAATACGAAGAAGAATGGGAAAAAACTGAAAATAAATGGAAAGCTGAAAAGAAAGAACTGTTGGAAATAATTATAAAATTAGTGGTAGAAAATAAGACAAAGCAAGATAAAGGGGAAATGGTCAAATGTAATTATTAAGAGTAAAGAATTTGAAAAAAAGAACCTACCGAAAATATTAAGAATCTATTAACATTTTAAATAAAAGCATATAAGATGTAATAAAAAAAATACGTTCGAAATTATATTCGAAAAATTATAATTCGAATGATCAATTAGAATTCTTTTAATTATTACTGTCACATTATACTATGTAATAATAATAAATGCTTAAAAAAAATTTCTTTTAAGTGATAATAAAACAAATATATTTTTATGCTTTTCGTAATAAAATATCATAATATCCAGACACTGTATAAACTTTTATCCTTATTAATCATGCTTTTATGCTGAATTATTATTTAATTTACACAATTAAATATATTTAAAAAACAAAGGAATAGGAAGGAAAGGAAGTACTAACGAATTATTTTACAGGAATCAATCAATATCATCATTATTTGGGAATATAAATTCAACCTCTCCAACGGCTTCAAGTGCCCTTGGCACAAATAGCAGTAAGCCCCTGTTCATCAATAACTCCGAAAACAAAGTATCGCCGACCTTTGGTGAATCCGAATCGAAGTTGCCAAGAGCCTTTTCAGTATCCAATGCGGGATTCGGATCACCGTCAAATGTATTCGGAAATGCCATTGCCACACCAAATTTTGGCACAAATACTTCGACAAGCATATTCGTGACAACGAAACCTTCTGAAACACCGTCCGTAAATCCAAGTAAAGATTGTCCCATTTTCAAATTTAATTTTACTAATTTGATTTGAACGTTTTTATGAATAATTTATAATCGAACTTTGGTATTGATTCTACATGTTTTTTTACACATACTGATGAATACAGTATATATATAATTATTTAATACAAAATTATACTGGCATAATATATATATATACAGATTTATAATTATTAAATAATTCAAATGCCTAATACATAAGGCAAATTATAAAATATTAACATTAAAATTCATCTTTACTACCAAAATGAAAACACCGATTACTCAACTCCTCTTGTTTCCTCAGTTATATTATATAAAGACTATGAGAAGACTTTTAGGAAGTGTATTTATTGAATGTTAACAACATGATAAAATCTACTAAGAACCGCATTTACTAGCCTATTATTTTATATTTTTTATTTTAGATCTGTTCAGCTTTGGTCAATCGTCACAGCCAACAGCCCCAGCTACGAGTGGTTTTAATTTTTCTACTGGTTCCAATATAAATAGTACCAGTGAACAAAAAAATATCTTCTCATTCGGCACACCATCGAGTCAAGTCGGAAATGGGTTTGGCAGCTCCAGTAACTTCAGTTCCACAACTTCGAGTTTTAACTTCAACGCACCGACAAAACCGGAGACAGTGTCGGTCAACAATGGTTTTGGACAAATGGCAAATGTCCAGATAATTACGGCACCACCTGCATACCCTGGCACAAGCAACTCAACCTCACCAAGTCATACCACATCCTTTAGTTTTGGTAGTACAAGTATGCCAACTAGATTTAGTTTTGGCACTGTGAGTATATCTCCTACGCAAATGTAAACAGCCATATAATATTTCCGCAGAAATTTCTACTGTACAATTGCAATCTCCTTTGAAGTGCTAAACACTATTTCATAAAGATTATTTTTCGAAAAAACAATTGCATATTACTATTTGTTTACATAATCAGTAATTGTAAGTTTAAATCAAAATAAAAATTTAAAAATTTATAATTCAGGAAGATTTTTACAGCTGTTTTACATTGTTATTCTTTAAAATATATTTTATGAAATTTATAAACAATACTTTATGAATAAGATACAAATTACTAGGAAAAAATAAATTTATAAAATTAACTCGTTTTATATAATTTTAAAAGATGTAACTACTTGATATAGTAAAATTTAGTTGTAAAATTTGATTTATAAATAAATGGCAAAAATCCTGTATCAGTACTTAATGTATAAGAGAATCTATTTTTTCAATTTGCAGTCATCTACACCAGTTACTGGTGGGTTCAATTTCAATGCACCAACCAATTCGATCTCTCCAGTTGCTTTTGATCCCAATGTTCAACCGACGTTTAATTTCACTGCAGGCAGTGCGCCTACTACATTCAAGTAAATATCATTATATAATAAGATACGCATCTTTAAAACATGCAAAATATATTCGTAAATAAAAAAAAAAATAAAAAACGTATTATGTCTTTAATAATTTTAAAATATATATTAACAAGAGTTATTTGCCTACGAAAATCGATAATATTAGCTGAAAGAGAAAAAGATGGTGTGTACAATGAATGTATCCATAATTAAATTTATACATATGATAGACAAAACAATTATGTTTAAAAGATCTATTATAACCATTGAAATTTTTTGTATAATATAGTACAAGGTAAATAAAATGTTATTACTAATCTCTACTCATGTATATAAATATACTATACAACCTATTTAAAATTCTACAGTAGAGGTAACATACATACATTTAATCGTTTTTTTTAATAATACAAGTAATTATAAAAAATTGCTACTTTCATTATTGTATTTGCATATTCAGAATAATCAATGCAAACTCTCTAATTGGATAAGGCATTAAATAAATTAGATTATTAAAATTTAATAATGTATTATTTTTCCTATAGCGCGCCACCAGCAAGAAAGATAAAAAAAGCTGTCAGAAGAATGCCCAGGCAGTAGTTTAAATTAGCAATATGGATCATTTACGTAAAAGTGAAAATTGATTGAAAGAAAACTTGTCAGTGACGTGAAATTTACATCAAATATATCGTTTTCTTTTTCTTGTGTTAATAATTTGGTTAATGTAAAAATTTTATGCTCGAGATAGAAGATACAGTGAATGTGTCTATTGCCAAGAGATGAATTTCCATGCAGAAGAGGAATTTATCTATTGTAAATTATTTCATTTAATTATTTGAATTATAACTAATATAAATAAGAGAGTAAACGAGAAGAGTGAACAAAAAATACACGAAAAAAGTAAAATGTTGTCAAATTATATTTAAAAAACGGGACTGGTTCAGAAAAAGATTCTGATCTCTGGTAAATATTTAAAGATTGTGACGAGTCTATTTACATTTCACAGAGTAAGCAAACATAAATGAATATGGAATATCAGTAAAAAAAAAAAGTTGCCTCTGTTTTTTGTCTCTTCTTGATTATAGTTGACTATGACTAATCTGTGATCGCAGTAATTTTCTGTGTTTTTGATCAAACATTTTCTAAATATGATTGGTAATGAAACTTAATAAAATACAAATCAGATATGAGAGAGTGAAGTAGAAGTATGAAAGTCTTGCATATATATTTGCAAGTTCGAGATTTTGCATTATAAATTGTTTTCATTTAACTTGCAACTCGCACATTGCAAATAATTAAATATCTTTTTTCGATAATTATTGCGAATCATGGCGTTTATTACAATTGCAATTATATATGCACTCATACATAAATACATACATACATATATAAGTGTATATAAACAAGAATTGATCACACACGCTTAGTCGTCTTTGAAATATATAAAATAAAAAAATCTAACATTATATTTTAGATAGGTATGAGTTCTATGAGCATCATTTATTATAGTATTTTCAATAAATAAAGATGTAATATAAAAAATAAAATAAAAAAAGAGGAAGTAATGTGAGAAAAAAATGGCATTTGGATGGTACAAAGTCACGATTACGAGAATATTTTCAATATGTAATCGAAATTGTATATTTTTTTTATACTAAACACCATAACGGAAATAAACTTATAATAAATAACTAAATGCCATTTTATCAAGTTAATATGTGCGTGTGTGTGTATATATACGCGCGTGTTTGGTATGTGTGTGCGGGCGCGCTTGTATATTCATTCATATATATTATAAGTATAAAAATGAAGGACATTGCTAATGTGAAGTGTTTTATTATCAGGAAACAGGCAATAGCTAAAGAAATGAAAGTGAAAGTGCGAAAGAATCATTTACAATTTACTATGTTAGTGGGACTTCTAAAAAATGTACAGTTATTATTGCTTTTGTTTGTTACTAAATAAACTTGTATACAATAGAGGATTACAATTTCCTTATTCTGTACTTCGTGCTAAAAGCAACTTAACCATTGAGTAAAATTAAAAATAAACAGAATTTATTTCTATTGATTGTTGTTAATGTTTCTATCATTATTATTATTATTATTATTATTATTATTATTATTATTATTATTATTATTATTATTATTATTATTATTGCATTAATGCAAAAACGCACAGGAGTTTTTAGAAGTCCCAAAAAGGACAAGTAGTTAACTCACGTGCAATGGCAGTTACAACAAACGGCTAATATCTAGCCGATAATTAATTGATTAACTCATACAAAGAATGAAATCTTTAATGAACCATCACTAATTATATATATATATATATATAATGTGTGTGAGTGTTTGTGTGTGAATGCTATGCTCTGTTTAAAATTTTATAAAAAATTTCTCCAAACAAGAGTCGTTGCTCAAAAAATTGTAATCATTCATGCAAAAAAATTAATTTGTTAAATTTCCTACAAAGCGTCGGAATTTTAAGTTGCATATTCATATTAAGATTTTGAAAAAGGAGCGAATATTGTATTTTAATATTTTATTTATTTATTATTATTATTTTATTAAATAAATAATAAACATTTTATAATATTACGTCTTCCCGGATAATTGAAACATGTTTTAGCTAAAAAAAAAAAAGTAGTTATTGATGTTCATAATTTTGAATGAACCAAGTTTTGTTAGTAACTTCATAACAAAAACTAATGTAATACAAAAGTAGATTCAAAAATTTTGTTTAGAATGACTACATAAATAATGAAAAATTACAAAAACGATCTGTTAATTATATTGTTACCATATATTTCTTAATACATGCTTACATATGTAAAGGAAAACATGCTCACATATAAAAATAATAGCATTCTATGCATCTTAATAGTATAATTTTCAACATAAAGTAGCGGAATGAGCAATAGCACAGAGTGAAATTCAATTTAGTACATATAAGGAAATAAAATTTACTCTATCACTATCTGTTTAAATGAATATTATACAAAAGACTAATTAAGAAAGAATTACTGTTCTTTTCTATTGATAGTTGTAATTTCAAAAAGCGTGCCATTGTACTCACAGCATAATTACTCTATGTAAGTGAATGAATGAGGAAAATAAAGAACAAACTCGAACGACGTAATTTATCGTTTAATTTGTAAAATTTTAAATATAAAAAGGAGTCGATTATCATAAACGTTATATGTTCGTTGAGAGCTTCTATGAACTATTATTCTTTAGTGCTTATTTAGCGATAAACTTTTACATGTATTTTATAACAAAGTAAATTTAATTCAGTAATATAGACACAAGCTTTTATTTTTTTATTTTAAAAGAATTTTCAAAATTTCAAAAGGTCTTAAGTTTTTGATAGCATTACAAATACATAAAAGTGTTTTAGAAATATTTAATTAGAATAGAAATAATTGCAAATTACCTTCTACAAATATTGAAATGGGTTAAAGAATTTCTATTTTTGATAATGAAATTTTTTATCTGATTATTTTTAAAATAAACATTTTTAAAAGTAACTTAGAAATAATATTCTTGCAATATAATAAATGTAGAAAAAAAAACAACTTTATTATTTTAAACTAAATGATCACTAAATAGAATACATTGAAATTATTTTTTAAAAGGCTTAATTTATTCAATTATAATTTTTTTATTTGTAAAAAATTGTAATAAAAAATAAAATTTTAACTACGTATTCCATTTATATTGGTAATTTCTTTAAGAAAAGAATAATTTAATAATCATATGGCTGTATTTTTACTGAGAAGTATACTTAGATGATATTCCACTCTTTTATATATTGAGCAAGTATTATTATCCTAAAAGAGAAATAATATTTATAGAAAATTCTTCTTTTATGATATTAGATATTTAGTATGAAAAAATTGATGCTAAATGTATTATTTTTATTATTTTATAGATAATTGCTTTTATAAAAAATGATAATTTTCAATCAAAGGATAGAATGTATAATAAAAATCAATTGATTTGCTATAGAAATTGCATTAAGTAAGCAGCAAATGTTAAAGAATTTAAAACAATATTTTTATTTATATAAAGTAAATAAGATTGGTAAGTTGGAAATGCAAAATCTTAAATCTAATAGAAATCAGAAACTAAATTTTGCATATCAATACTAACTTTTCTAAAGAAAATTAGTGAAAACACAATTTAATATATGTTATATATTATTAAAAATAACAATTATTTACTCAAATAATAATTAATATTAATTTTGAAAATATCAACAGAAATTGTTTTTTGTGTATGAAATAATAATGATGACAATAGAAATCAATCTAATAATATAAAATGTTAATAGTATTCTGTTTAATATGAATATTTGACAAATGTATTGATAAATAATGTGAAATTATATCTCTGCTGTTGTTTTATGTAGATATATGTGTATTCTAAATGTTTTAATTTTACTTTAATGTTTCATATCTTGTAATGCCGAGTTTTATAGTCTCATATTACTTATTAATCAGGAAATAACTGGTTCTAAAAAATCCGATTTAAAAACTTTCGTATAAGCTGTTCATTTTTATCAATCCAATGTTCATAATTATCCCGACCGTGATAATAAATTTTATTTTTCACTGATAAAACTAAACATTGGCATTAACATTCTTATACTCGACTTCAATTATATTTGCATAATCTCAATCATTCATTCCTTGATCCTCTTTACTTACATGTAATATATTTGAAAAATACTGCCAGTTATAGGTAAAAGAAAAATTTCTCTTATGTTTTCTACCAAAAATATTATTATTCATGAACTAATCTTAATAGGATATTTAAAAATAATGAGATCATTTTTTTAAATTGGTGGTTAGAAAAAGCAAAGAATAAATCAATATAAATGCAGAAGTCCAGGAAAACGTTAATTGGAGTTACTCGTGATTTCTCGATTCTGCGCAGTAACTTTCTTGCGCAGATGGGCTTTGACCGACAATAGTGAAGGTAGCCAAACATTAATATAGGGGAAATAACCAGAAGCAGCAGGAGCGTAAATGCTAAAAAATATTGCCTTGGAACCCCACTCGCGCATTTTTCTGTACAGTTAAAGCGCTCTTCGCATTACTTATTGTATTATATTGATTATTGATTAAAAAGTATATAAAAAATAAATTACGTATAGTTGGCGAAGAAATTATTTTTATATTTCAATACAGTACATGCATTATTATTAATAAAAAATAATTAATAAATATTTGTAAAATACAAATTTGTGCAATATAATTATTATAAAGAATAAATGCATCCTTACGAGCACAAAACATAATTAGTGTAATTTCTTAACGATTTCATATGTTCAAATATCCATATATTGAAAAAAATATTAATTCTATAAGGCTACATTGCTTAACGTAAAAAAGGTTCACGTCTCGCACTGTTTTATCTACAGATAATGACAGTGATGTTACGTTTTCATTCATCCTGGCATTGTGGTCATTCTTTCTCTCTCTCTCGTAATGCACATAAACTCTTATTCACCTCTCTTTCGCTCTCATACCGTACGCGCCTCTCTTATTCTTCCTCTCATTCTTGCGTGTACTACGTGTAAAAATCGAATTGTCAGGAGCCGATATTCAGATGTTATGAAAACAAACTATGTTGTCAAAATTTTAATTGCGAGAAGGACGTTGCCAGATATTTCGACTAGAGTCTATAAGTCAACGAAATCTAAATTTTCGTCTTTTGATGGCTCGGCAAGTCACATGGACATGTGCCCCGTCAAAGGTGTTACGTTAATCATGTACGCATCAATACAACATAAATCGGCGATCTTATTGCAGCCTCGGTAGCGGACTAGCGGCTAATGTTCTATTGCACTTTCATTTCTCTACAGGGCCATAGATTAGTTTTTAACAATTAACATGAAATATTATTATATTAAATGCAACATTTTGTTTAAGATAAATTAATACATAGATATACTTTAAATAAAGAAATAATGTGCATTAAAGTAATTTATATTCATATCCGTTTAATACAAGCGATTTGCTCATATATAACTAGATTTCTTAAAAAAAAATTATACCACAATTATATATATATATACATATATATATATATATATATATATATTAATAGAATTAATTTGAATATGCATTCGAAGTCCTTAAGCGAATAAAATTATTTAATGAAAAAAAAAATCTTTATTTATTAAATTAAAAAAATCATTATTAATAACATTTATTGACAGTCTCTATTTTGAAGGTTGTTTGATTTGATTGAAACAAATCCTTTCTGTAAAATATTTATTTACTATTACAATTTATTACAATTTAGTTGAGTAATTTAACATTTTATTATTGAAATTCATATATAATATGCGTATATTGGTTCAGTATCAATACGTACAATTCATTCTCATAATATTCTCTCTCTCTCTCTCTCTCTCTCTCTCTCTCTCTCTCATTCTGACTATAAAATAAAATATTTGTTTTCATTACCTTATATCATTACCTTATGATAACTATGAGAAAGTTTCCAAACCACCACCACTAGGTACTTTCTATGGTTCGTTAGGTTTTTATTTAAACAAAGCAATTTTTTTAAGAAAAATTGTTTTATTTTTAGTTAAGTGGTACCTTCGCCATTAGCCCTATAACCACTTTCTGTATTATAATCTATTATTAAAAAATGCATGCGTTCAATTAAAAAAAATTTAAATAAATAACGAAAAAAAATTTAAGTGAACTTGTGACAAAATTTAAAATGATCATGCAAAAAAAATTTTAAGAAAGCGGCGATTTATTTTTAAGAATTTTTAAAAGATTTTTTTTTAATTAAAAAGTAATATAGAAATTATTAAGAATTCATATTTTCAAGTAAAGAAAAATGTTCCTCCGTTGGATCAAACGAATTATAATCTATATTATATGCTTCTCCGATTGAGCGGAGAAAGCATCTCGCAAATAACAAATCTACATTCGTACGACTGCCTTTTTGTTTCTTAATATTATTAATATCACTGAACGTCCTTTCTGGTTCCGCATTCGAATGCGGAAGAGAAAAAACGGCCTCAATTAATAATTTTATGGACGGAAATTCATCGTCATCTAATTCATTTTTTTTTTTATAAACGCGACCCCAAAAACTGAGAATGTCTTTCCTTGAATCAATTAAATTTACCTCTTTAGTAAATGAATGAGGTAAATTTTGCCATTCATAGGCTAAAGATTCATTATCGATCCAAGGAAAAAATTTATTAATTTCGCGTAAATCTTGATAAATTTCTTTTTTATCTTGTAACGCTATTGCTGGATTTAAAAAACTAAGGTATTGCGTAATTTGATGTTTATCATTTAAAAATCTTTTTTTAATTTCTATGAACGCTGTTGTATAAAAATTTCTACAATTCAGACGGAATTGTAGAATATTTTCTTCCGATAAACCGTTCAAACATTCATCTGTATTTGGCCCCAAATAAATCTCTTCAAGCGGCTTGTAATTATTAGTAATGTTATAATTTACATTACTAATACTTACTATTGAAGAATCTACTAAAAATTCTCGTCCTAGCTGTTTTAAAATTTTTATTATTGAAAAATATAATTCATTAATTAGTAATTTTTTTTATTGAAAAAGGGCATTGAAGGAATTAAAAAAATTCAAACAATATTTAAAAAAAAACATATACCCTTTTGTTAAATTTGAATTTAAAGCATTAAAAATTTCTTTTTTTAATTGAAGTAGACTAGATTCCGTATTTAAGTCCACACTCATAGAAAAATATTTTTTGAACGCGCTATAATAAGTTAAGAATCGGCTATAACATTTATATGCTTCTAGCCATCTCGTTCCAGGAATGCTTAAAATTTTATTCCGGGGTAAATTTAAGTCTTCTAAAATGTCCTTAAGCTCCGAAAAGCGTTTAGGACTTTTATTTAAAAAATTTGTTATATTTTTTAATAAATTCTCAATTTCCGCAGGTAAAGTCGCTGCGCTCTTTTTGGCGACTAAAGCGATCGAGTGACATGCGCATTTTAAAAGAATCAGGTCAGGTACCAGTTCTTTTAAATAACGCTGAAAGCCTTTGTATTGCCCGATCATTGCACTTGCGTTATCACACGCAAGTGCAACAATATTTTTAATATCAATGTTATTTGAAATAAAAAAGTTTTTAAATTCAATAAATAAATTTCTATTGTAGTTACTATTTCTTGGGTCTAATTCAACTAGGTAAAGTAAATGTTGCATTACTTTGCCTAATTCAATATTAAAATACTGCACTGAAACACACAGAATTTTAGCTAAGCTATTATCTGTGGTTTCGTCCACTAAAACTGAAAAAAGCGTTTTATTTAAAATATTTACAATTCTACTTAATTCACTTTCAAATAAAACGCGTTTTATAATTAGTGAACATTTATCGCATTTCATTTTCATATTTTGAATGGACGCGGGATCTTTTGATATGTTTTTAATAAACTGAACGAATTTATCAACAAAAGCAATACTAACATTACCTTGCGCTACAAAGAGAGCCGTTTGTAATTCAGCTCTTTGCACTCGTCGCTGCATGCAATTTCTGGTTTCAGAGGCATCCAAATTAACTGTAGTTGTCATATTTTCAATATGCTTAACAGTTAAACTATGTTTAATTAGATCGTGTCTACCGCTTGGTTTCAAATTTATTTTGTAAAATTTACATACAACTACAGTTGCATTTGTGGGATGTTTTTGCAACCACTTCTGAAAAGATTTATTATAAACCCACTTAGATTCCCATAAATCGGGCTTTTTTTTATTAGGAATTTCACAATTGTCGACGCTTGCTTGTCTTTTACTTGCTATTTTTTAAAAAATGTAAATAATGATATTAAAATTTAACAATATATTAACAAGTAAAAGAAAATAAGCGACAACAAATCTAATGATAAATTACTAGCCTTGTAATCGATGTGGAAACCTTATTTCAAAAGACGCACTGCACTTCACTCGCGTAATTGTAAAACGACAGATTTATACTGCTACTCTAACGGTCATAAAAGTGCTTTAATATTGTTTTAAAACAATCGAATTTAAAAGGTTTACCTTTAAACAGCCTAGGAGTATATGATCAAGACGACGTTTGTAAACAAAGTCATGGTCACTTTAAATTTTGTCACAAGTTCACTTAAATTTTTTTTCGTTATTTATTTAAATTTTTTTTAATTGAACGCATGCATTTTTTAATAATAGATTATAATACAGAAAGTGGTTATAGGGCTAATGGCGAAGGTACCACTTAACTAAAAATAAAACAATTTTTCTTAAAAAAATTGCTTTGTTTAAATAAAAACCTAACGAACCATAGAAAGTACCTAGTGGTGGTGGTTTGGAAACTTTCTCATAGTTATCATAAGGTAATGATATAAGGTAATGAAAACAAATATTTTATTTTATAGTCAGAATGAGAGAGAGAGAGAGAGAGAGAGAGAGAGAGAGAATATTATGAGAATGAATTGTACGTATTGATACTGAACCAATATACGCATATTATATATGAATTTCAATAATAAAATGTTAAATTACTCAACTAAATTGTAATAAATTGTAATAGTAAATAAATATTTTACAGAAAGGATTTGTTTCAATCAAATCAAACAACCTTCAAAATAGAGACTGTCAATAAATGTTATTAATAATGATTTTTTTAATTTAATAAATAAAGATTTTTTTTTTCATTAAATAATTTTATTCGCTTAAGGACTTCGAATGCATATTCAAATTAATTCTATTAATATATATATATATATATATATATATGTATATATATATATAATTGTGGTATAATTTTTTTTTAAGAAATCTAGTTATATATGAGCAAATCGCTTGTATTAAACGGATATGAATATAAATTACTTTAATGCACATTATTTCTTTATTTAAAGTATATCTATGTATTAATTTATCTTAAACAAAATGTTGCATTTAATATAATAATATTTCATGTTAATTGTTAAAAACTAATCTATGGCCCTGTAGAGAAATGAAAGTGCAATAGAACATTAGCCGCTAGTCCGCTACCGAGGCTGCAATAAGATCGCCGATTTATGTTGTATTGATGCGTACATGATTAACGTAACACCTTTGACGGGGCACATGTCCATGTGACTTGCCGAGCCATCAAAAGACGAAAATTTAGATTTCGTTGACTTATAGACTCTAGTCGAAATATCTGGCAACGTCCTTCTCGCAATTAAAATTTTGACAACATAGTTTGTTTTCATAACATCTGAATATCGGCTCCTGACAATTCGATTTTTACACGTAGTACACGCAAGAATGAGAGGAAGAATAAGAGAGGCGCGTACGGTATGAGAGCGAAAGAGAGGTGAATAAGAGTTTATGTGCATTACGAGAGAGAGAGAAAGAATGACCACAATGCCAGGATGAATGAAAACGTAACATCACTGTCATTATCTGTAGATAAAACAGTGCGAGACGTGAACCTTTTTTACGTTAAGCAATGTAGCCTTATAGAATTAATATTTTTTTCAATATATGGATATTTGAACATATGAAATCGTTAAGAAATTACACTAATTATGTTTTGTGCTCGTAAGGATGCATTTATTCTTTATAATAATTATATTGCACAAATTTGTATTTTACAAATATTTATTAATTATTTTTTATTAATAATAATGCATGTACTGTATTGAAATATAAAAATAATTTCTTCGCCAACTATACGTAATTTATTTTTTATATACTTTTTAATCAATAATCAATATAATACAATAAGTAATGCGAAGAGCGCTTTAACTGTACAGAAAAATGCGCGAGTGGGGTTCCAAGGCAATATTTTTTAGCATTTACGCTCCTGCTGCTTCTGGTTATTTCCCCTATATTAATGTTTGGCTACCTTCACTATTGTCGGTCAAAGCCCATCTGCGCAAGAAAGTTACTGCGCAGAATCGAGAAATCACGATTTTCCGCAGCACTGCGTACCTAGTGGCTAGTTGAAACACTAACCTGAAATACACCTGATTGATCTGTCATTACGCACATTAATGCCAATGGTAAGTTTTAAAAGTGAATTAACTAGCCGATGATGTGTCATATTTTATAGATACATTTTAATCCAGTGCCTTATTTGAAAATTCTTATTAAAGTAAAGTTTTATTTTACTAGTCTCGTAATCTCAAGATTAAAAAAGTTATAACTAGAGTATTTGATATGTAACGACAAAATTGTGACTTGTGTATTAATAGGCTATTTTACTACCAGCTTTACTGATGCGACGTTTTTAGGAAATTATAGACATCCTTGTTCGCTAATCGGAATGATATTACTGCAGTACACGTTAAAAAAGTATAGTCGGATCTTTTCTTTATAGATGATTAAGTAATCAATCTTGGTAACTTTAGAGACTTGTGATCTTTCGAAGATAATTATCATTTAATGAAAAGCCGGTCGTATCTTTAACGGACATTATTTATATTTTATTACATTTGTATTATTTATTATGTAAAAATTTTAATTAATCCTATTTTTTAGAACCAAATATATCGTTTCATAATATGACTGATCATTTATCTTGTTCAACTATTACCGTGTCAACTGGTAGTGCTGGTACAGAATAAGGATCGAATACTGCGATTTTGAACCCTTAAAAAGATTGAGAAAATATGATTTGAAGGACCTTTGATATTTAATTGTTTAAAAAGAGATTACTAAAAAATCTATTTGTTAACAACTCACATTACCTTGCTAATAATTTCATAATTGTCATCATGACCGTATCATTGCATCCTTTTTAAAAGTATGTGTTTTCAAGAGTTACAAAAGTGATCAGTAAATAATACTGACAACATTTAATCCTTCATTTGAACCTGCCTTAACACAAGATGAACAATTTTGCATTAAATCTTTGAATAAATAAGTGAAGTGAAAAGTTTTGTCAATAACGTTTGAAATGTCGTTTACTTACATAGCTTGTTATTACACCTTCTTATACACATCTATGACTATATTTATTATCATGAAAGAAACATGCTAAACTCATTCATGAAAACCAGATATTCTTATTTGGCTTATAATTATTAAACTTAATAAGTCTACCTCACTTTTGCTCTCTAAAATAAGCTACTTTCTGTACCCAGGCAGACTTGCGAAACCTCAAGAAGCTTTTTCTTGAAATCTATACTACCCCACTTGTGCAACTCATAAAGAAAAAGTTGTCAAATTTATTATTGTTTTATTATAAAAACAAATCAAGTAATTGTAAATGCTTTATTTTCGCCTTTATATTAATTTAAGACCATTATATAAATATATGTTTAGAATATATGTGTATGCCTTAGAATGCATAGAATAAACAATGTGTAAATTATAGCTTCTTTTAATTGAATAGAAATCATTTGTACTGCAAGCCAATTCACGATATTCAATGCATAAATAAAATCGGTAATCATGTGTTTCTTATTGTAAAAGCTAATCAATTATTTTGAATTTGAAAATTATAAATTAGAAGAATTGCCTTAAAATTAAACTGTATTAAAAAATACACATGTAACGTATTAAACTTTGATTACAAAAACAATTTTAAATATATTTTTTAGAATGAAATCAAGATTGAAATGTTATTATTAATTTCAACTTTTAAATAGAAATTATCCAAATTTTTAAAATCGTTTATTTAAATTTTACTTATTTTTTAGAATTGAGATTCTATTGACAATATTAGTGGATAAATAAATAAAGCAAAAAACATAAATATAATTATTTGTATACTTGAAGGTGAGGAAACAACAGTAATAACAAATGCGCAATCATAATGATGAAAAATAAATGAACAAATCCAGAATGTTCACTGTATAATAGGTTCATTATTATATTCGAGAAACGAGTATGAATAATTTTTAATTAAACTAATTCTGTTAAAAATAATAATTTCTTATTTTTTGTAGCTTTTAGTAATTGAAAAAAAGGTTGCATACATGCATGTGGGTAAAATTTGATTAAACTTATGTACAGGTATCAATCATCATATAATGTATGGCACATAAGGTTGAATCAAAGATGGAAAATCAAAATTTTTATGACAGACACAAATTTTGATCAATACTTGTCGTTTTAAACAAATTATCTATGTATAAACAATGGACACTAATCCTTCCAATACAGCACTCAGCATATTTTCGTCGACAATTTTTTAAATTATACAACCGTTTTATTTTCATTAACTCACGAATATGTATTTTAGTTAATTATTAGAATATATTATATAAAATATTTACGAACCATCTTTTATTAAATCATGATTGATTTTAATGGTATAAATAAATTTAAATATAAGTATTATATTTTATATCATATATACATTTTTAATTATACTACTCAGTTTTTAATTACATATTATTTGTTAATTATATAAAAAAAAAGGCTATAGAAAGTAAAATGCTGAAAGTTCTTCAATAATTCAAAAACCATTAAATGTCCTTCATATTTTTCTTTAATCAGTAATAATAATAAATATTGTACTATTAGCATCTATATAATGATATACAACAAAAAAAACGATACAGCGTTATTTCATTAATTTTTTTTTATTGACTTTTGAAAATGTTAAACAATTTATACTAAGGTCTAAACCAAAGAATTTTGTGCTCGTCTGTGGTAAATCACTTAATACTTTTATTATATTATCTGATTATTCTATCTCTTATCGAAATTTTTATTGGTGACACAAAAAACTTTTTCCAATATTGTGTGACAATCAGTTTTTAATGAACATAGTATTGAAATTCTTTGGATCATACCTAAAGAATATACTAATATTTAATTAATAATGTAAAAAAAACTGTTTGTTGAAATAAAACAATGGCTAAGATGGCTGATTTTTTGGTAAGAAAATTTTTTTGTTCCATTCCAAACCCTTTATATACATCTTTTGCCAATGATACAATTAAATAATATCAATTGTCCTCATAAGTTCTAATAACAATCTATAATCAAATAATTTATGCAATATACATTTATTGTTTTAATATACAAAAAATGAAGCCCAGTTAAAGATGAAAAATATAAGCAAAAGAAAATCATGATCTTCCCTTGTAATGGTGTCTTAATTTTCACGAAATAAATTACATGCATACCCACACTTATGTATTTACAATAATGTATATTATAAATTACTTTTACAAAATCACTCATACTTATAAAAGTGTTATGCAAAAGTAAAAATTTTTAGAATTTTACCATAGATTCGTAGTGCTACATCTTGGCAAATTAAAAAAAAATTGAATTAACTTTAAAACATACACATAACATAAGGATTTCCTCATTAGTTCGGTACAAAGATAATATCAGTGTACACGAAGTAGCAATTTTTAGGGTGTGACTGTGGAGTAAAAACAAAAATTCTAGTAAAAGTATCGCATGTTTTAAAACTTGAGACATGAATTTTATTCCGAGATTTACAACAAAACCGTTTGAACTAGTTTAAAATGCCGCTTTATCGCATAGAGATATGAAACATTGACACATACAACATAAGTAATACAAGACAATTATAAGCATTTCAAATATACAATTCATCATTGAAATGTAATTCTAAATTAAACCGTTAAATTTAATTCATTTTTTAACTATTTTTATCTCTTTTTAGTCACTTAGTGCAATTGTTGCACGCGCAAATTATTTGCTAATGCGCACATTGGGGTGCTTTATGTAATGCGTGTTTTTATTAATATTTGTAGATTCAATGCTATTTTTGTGTTTCGTATGCGCGCGCGTGTATATTCGCGCGGATGTGCACGTGTATGTTAGAATATGCACGAATGTATTTATTGGTGTATGTGTACATTCACTTTATTTCATTTCATTTCTGTTTGCATTCATCACGAGGTTTTCAATTGAAATCGAATGCACGTAACCCAATAAGGTACATAACAGTCACTAATTATCAATAAGACTCGATTGGCCTATTCTCTGGATAGTGGCCCTAATAATCGTTCACTATGTATATCACTTGTATTCCATGATATTATAATTTAGGTACAATCTTAATTATTCAATATTAATTAGAATATTAATAAGTATGTTTTATTTTTTTCTGTTTGTATGAATTAATTATAGCTTGTAATTATATCATTATTATTATTTTTATAGTCTCTTACACTAAGAATCGTCAGACATAAAGGAATTTTGGGATTTCAGCTCCTCTAGCGTCTGAATTTGTTGACGAAGAAACAATATCCTGAAAATAATTAGAAAATCCCTTTTTAATCTTTAGTTTAATTTATATAATAAAATTTATTATTAATTGAAGTTATTAATATTTTCCGAAGAAAAAAGGGGAAAGTGAACCTTTGCTCCTGTAATGTCGCTTGAATTTCTGTCAGTCTCACTATCGACCGAGCAGTTTTTAATTCTGCAGATACTCGTGTACACTGTAAACTGCCCATGGTATGTGCTTCCTCGCTTAATTTCTGCGCCTTAAATAAAATAATAAGAAAACTTTCCAAAATACAGATACAGATTTTTTTACAAAATGTAATAGTATCGTAAGGTTACAACTGCAATATAAATAATTATTAAATATTTAAAATTTTTTCATGCATTAACAATTTTTGAGACACAATGATATAATATGCGGGAAAATAAAACATCGTTTAATGAAATGCGAATAAAAATTCTTTGTATTTTCAAGATGTACTTTGTAGTTTAACAACTTAAATTATTAGAATACACAAATAAAAATTATTTATATTTACTACTCCCTGTGAAAATACTATACGTTTACATGCACTATCAGATAATAAATAGAAGATATTTAAAATAAAAAATTGAATGATCAATTGTGTAATTAAGCATAAAATTTATCGCGTTTTTGTGTTTTATTATAAATCAAAATACGCTTTTAATTTTATTATATAGCATTTACTATTCAAATTTTTGCGTTATGAATATAAATTAATTCGAACATGCACACATTACATTCTTGGATACAGAATTAGTATATATTTTATAACAAACACTTTATTATAAATTATTTAAAATTAAAAATACGTGTTTATTTGAGTAACTAAAACTATATTTATTCTTTCTCTCGATTTCTTTCAAACAGCAAAGTAAGTCCTTTATTTTGAAGCTATACTCTGTAATTTTTAACAATCTAGGTATTTTAATTTTTTTCATTCTTGAAAAGGATGTACTTATAAAAATGTAAGTTATTTAAAATCTAAAGTGCAAATATAAAATAAAAATGCGTCAAAGAGTTTACAAAGATAAAATATTCATATAGCTGCAATATTTAAAATATTTTTTAATTTTACAGCTGAAACGATATTGGAGATTAGCAATAATTGCTTTTTCATTAGTTTGTTTAGTGAATATATTAATTCGTAGCCTTTCATACTTGTTGGAAAACTTACATTTATAAAAATTTATTGATTCAACTTGTTTATTTCTGAAACCACGAATTCAATGAACAATCATTAAACAACACAGAAATATGTTCCGAGCTATCCAACTTAATTAATACAAAGAATTTTTCGCGCTATGCAACAACGAAATGTTGTTGAACCATTTGCAGGAGCGAGTTCAATGATAAAATGCTTGTCAATCAGGACATTCATACCTGTTTCTCCAGTATGTCCGCAGGAAAAGCTCGTACATGCTGTGTGAGATCATCGCGATAATGGTTGGCGAGAGAAGGCGTGAGAGAAGGCGTGAGTGGCGGTTGTACTCGAGAGAGGGCCTGTAGACCTCCGCCATTGCCTAAGGTCCCCAAGGTACCCAAAGTGCTTATACTTTGTAGGGAATTTATACCTTGTACGCCGCTGCTTGCACTCCCAGGACTATTCACTGTAAAATATTGATCGTTAATTTGTTATTTAGTATATGTATTCATAGATTATTCTATCAAAATGTATTCACAACATTATTTTTCTAGGCGAAATATTATATGAATTGGCATTGGCATGTGGAAGAAATAAATAAAAAATTTTTTATTGTTACTATCAAAATTGTTCGTAATTCAAGAAAAATAATTTAATATTTAAGATTTTCAAATTTCTTAAAAACTTAATGTTATTAATCATTTTACGATCACTGTCTAGTACTGTATAACTATATTTTTATTAAGCACTGAGTTTAAGAAGCTTTGTAACATTATGGTGAAGTGCTCTGAATACTGTCTTTTATGAATTTATGAATTTGAATATAAAAAAATAATATAGTAAATATTTGTAATAAACCAAGAAATGGAACAATCCGTTTTATATCCTAATGTTTCCCATAATAAATTAGCTTGAAGCATATGGAAAATTAAACCTATTAAAACGTTACAGCCAATTACAAGCCTTATTACATGTTATTTATGTTTCACAATCTCTTAAATTATTGTTTTGTCTCTTAACAAATTTACTATTACGATATTTCTCTAGATAGTCTGTTTCTGTAACCATATCATCTCATTTTAATAAAATTCACCTTAGAAAGTAAAGCGATAGATGAACTAAAAAGAAACTTACTCTTTCTAGCATCTATACAATCCTGAGTTTCAGAGTGCGTCGGGGTTGGAGGTCCTTCACCAACAATATTGTTACTTGTATCAACTTTCAATGGAGCCATGAGGTCGCTTGAACAACTGTTTCTTTCTCCGCCTACTGACTGCTAAGGTTTCATGGAACAGAATTCGTCAATATCATACAAACACTAGTTTATCAAAAACATACCAAATTATTATTGTATATTAATTACTCAGTAAAGTTGAGAGCAGTTATGAACCAGTAAATGTAAGAAAAATGTTTATACAGACCATCGCAAACTTCAGTCTTGAAACCTAAAAATACATCTAGAAAAGTTTGTTCTTCAGTATTGTTTAAAAATGTTAAAACAAGAACAAATTATATTCTCCTTATTTCGAGTTGATCATATATATTAATGGATAGGGTGTTAAGTTTGTGCGATCCCTCATCTTATTTCCGAGATATGGCCATGAAAAAAACAAGTTGAAAGGATGTTCAAGAAGCGACTTATTACTAAGCTTTTAAAAAATCCGACCGATAAAACCCAGTTGTATTTTAAAAGTATAGAGCAAAAATTTGTTGCTTCAAATAAAATCGAAAAAATATAGTGCCATACTTGTCGTGAGAGAAGAATGGCTGTCTGAATGGTCTGGAGAGCTTTTTGGGTATCGGGTTGCTCTTTGCTGCCTGTGATTTGCGATAGCAGTCGTGGAAGGCTTGAGAGAGATACCGACGGTCCAGGTGAGTTACTGACCCCATGTTGGTGCGTCGGTGAGCCTAGTTTACCGGATACTTGAGACGTCATTGGGTGTGATGTCAGACGAGGTAACGCTGTTCAACAAACGATAACAATCAATTATTGTGACTGGCTTCATCTCTCGTTATATTATTGAGATAAAAAAGAAAAATGAAGGCTGAATAGAAAATTAATTACGAAGGAATAGAGAAAGACAGAAAAAGAGATGGAAAAAGAGAGAGACTAACCAGTAGCCAAGAGCATTGGTCCCTGTGGTAGAGGATCGTGAACACCGGAAGAACCAATGGGCTCAGATGTGGGCGTAGAATCACCCGGTGAAATATCCATGTCCTGCGCCTGTCGTTCTTGTGCCGTAATCTGTTGTACCTGAGCCATACTCTGAGCCACCACCGTCGCTGCCTCCTCTCTACAGGACTCCCTGTCCTTATCGCGCTCCCGTTCCCGTTGCTCCCTGTTATTGTTGCTACTGCTGCTCCCGACACCGCCGCCTCCCCCGTCCTTTTCGCTGCGATCCCTATCTCGAGAGGAGGAAATGTCTTCACGGTTGCTGCCACTGTTGCCCACAGCCCCCTGGCTCCAATAGTCACTACCTCCCCCACTGCGTTTATCGGATTGCCGAGACGAAGACTTGCTGCTGCTACTGGAGTCACGCGTATTACCGCTACCACTATTCGACCGCGAGTTGGAATGTTTGTCGTGACCTAATACACGTAATAATCAAGACAAACATTTAGACACCAAATACGATACGGCACTTCTTTTTCTTCCTCTTGCATTTTTTTTACTTAAAGAATCTATTGACGAGGTAAAACTAGGTAATGACTTTTCCAACTTTAAAAGAAGCTATAAATTTCTTTATCGTTAAATATAAATAAACTATTTAGTGACAATAATCTTCTTCTTACGAATTTTATCATCGCACAATTTATAAAATAATGAATAAATATTAGTTAATAATTTAATAAACGATTTGTATATTGCCTTTGTGCGTAGAAATATAAAATAATAAAATGCTGTTATTAAATCTTAAAATACTACAAAGTATATAAGAGAAAAATGATCATTAAATGAAAATTCAAATGTGATTTATAAATAGACTTATAATGCATTATCTTTCGGTTCATCAATTATATTGTTGCAAAATATACTCGTTATTCAATGTACAATAAATTCATTATATAAAATACGAATTTAGAGTTGACCTTTGAATTTCTCAATAATGAATTAGCAGCATCAAGGTAACAATATGTATTTATGTATTTTAGTGCTATTAAATATATTTAGGTAAAATATTTAGGAATAAATATATGAAAATATATTTCATCTCAGGTAAATGATAAACTTATGATCGTACAAAATTAGCCTATTAAAGTTTTTAAAAACTACAACTCATTAGAACATTTAATTTCAGCACAATAAGAATTTAATCAATTATAATGAAAAACTACTATACTTTCATTAAACAATGTTATACAAGCAATATTCAAAAATAAATTGATTCTAGTTTCTCATTTAAAATTTGATAAATAAATTTTACTTCAAATACATATAGTAACGATTTTTTTTATTTTAATTTATTGGGATTTATCTTACTAAGAAAAATTTTTAATATCCTATATAAATTTTTGTAATGAAAATCAAGAAGTTACTTGATCGAGAAGATGAATAATCATTGGATTGGCGTTGACGATTATCAATTCGTACAATCCATTCTCGTGGTTTTTCCCATTGGGAAACTTCGGTTTTGCAATTGTAGTAATACTTTTTACCAGAGGAGCTCATGTGTTCTGACCAATCTCCGAATCTCGCCGTACGCTCCATTACACCTCGTTCATCTCCACGTTTATCCTTTGTATTGAAATATTTTTAAATTAAAATGTGATAAAAAATTAGCATTTGGTATGAAAATCAAATATTTTCACATATATTTAATATTCTTTAAGAATAAATAATGGGATCAAATGATCATAAATGTTTCATTACATATTAATATACACCCTAAAAATACTAAAACTATTTTAATACTAACTTGACACGAATTATGTGTTGGTTTTCGTTGAGAAGAGTCTCTTGATGAGTTTGAAGACAATTTTATTGGATGTAAAATCTATTTAATAATAAAAAATGTTTAAACGTCGAAAATGTGAAAAATAATTTTTAAATCAATTTATAATTTATTACTGTTAAAAAATTAATAATCACATATTAAATAACACAATTCCTATAAAAAAATGATTATTAAATATAGACAAATACAATTTGAAGTTATTTTCTGTACCAACAAAAAGTATTTATTTTCACTAATTTACTACTAGTATCAATATCATAGAATTAATATTTAATAATACCATATTTAATATTAAATACTTTGACATTACAATAATTCAATTTCAGTAGAATGTATTTATATAATAAAATAATATCACCTCATTCAAAAAAGTTTTTGCTAATTTCTAATTATAAAAATTTAAAAAAAAAATTTGTTTTTTAAAAAATGTAATAATAGAAATAATACCAACTTAAAGAATATTGGATGCATGAATTATTATCCAATTTATATACAAATATTATTGTATAAATAATAATGTATTAATGTAAATTTGTTCAAAAACAATAGATATTTGTATATTAAGCACTACTTACTTCCCCACTACTCCTATCATGATTGGTCCTGTGTTCAGAGTCTCTGGACTCTCGACTTCTCTTATCTTTTGGAGATCGTGCACAATCTGCTCACATAATAATTTGTTTATGTTATATATTATAGATTTCAAAATAAGATTTTACACTATAAAAATATTGATCAGACTTGCATTTTTATTCTAAATACTAAAATGATAAAATTTATATGTAGCTTTAATTGAAATTATTATTTTACAACATTATTACATCATGTGTATAATGTAATATTTGTAAAATACTCTACTATCCACAAGTTTGCAATCAATAAGTAAAATGGCAAATTTCTAATAAAGATATTTTCAATCTATGTTTAAGGTAATGGAATTATAAACAGATTTTATGTACTGTTTTTTATCTTAACTTGAAAAACAGTTGCCAACGATGCAAAATAAAACAGTAACTTACCGGAATACTTATCCCTAGAAGAGGACAACTTATAGTCTCTATTTTCTCTCTCCTTTTTGTATATAGGCTTGGTGGAATAGCTACGAGGACTGTCTCTATCGGTTCCCATGCTAATCCCCAAGCCTCCAGCTGGGCTGTATGAGTTGCCATTTGGTGAATCTCGCATTCGCCCTTCATACCTGCCATCTGACGTTGTTGATGATGAGTAGCCACCCTTTGAACTGCTATACTTTGTATTCTGTGATAAGAAAAAATTCAAAAAAAAAATAAATGAAATCATCTTGAAACATAAGTTTGAGTTTTTTTTTTCTTCTAATTTGTGCTACTTAGAAATAGAATATATAAAACAAAATATTAATGACATTCTTGATTTTTATTATCAATGCAAACAGTTATATATTTATTCTTATAATCCTAACCTGAAAAAACAATAAATAATTTTGCATTGTTACATATTTATGTAACCGTCAAATACAAACAAATGTATTATGCAAGTAGTCTGATTATGATTTATGCATATCAAAATCTCAATTAATACACTAGATAACAAATTTTAACACAACATTATGTTATCCTAGCATGACATTTTCAATTAATTTTTTACTCTCATTATATATTGCTCTTCCAAAGTTTAAAAATTTTCTTTGAAAAAACTAATTATTTTATTTTGTCATTGACTGTAATAAAATAAAAAAACTTTCATCCCAGTAGTTTTCTTAGGAAAAAACCACTTATAAAATGTATGTATAAAAAAAATGAAACAAAACCGCGATTTTAAACGTCCGTACTTTTATGATGGGATAGTCATCATCGTTGGCACCGCGATTCTGACAATGCCTCCACGACATATTTTCTCTAGCAGCTTGTTGCAATCCCTGAGATAACTGGGTTATTGATTTCTCCTCTTTCAGAATCACGAGGAGGTTATGTTTACGCGAATTTCATCCCCGAGGCCGTGAAGGCGACGGCATCTGGCAATTCCTATGAGACACTATGGGAGAAAGAAAATGTCAAAATTTCACCCTCCAGGTGTTCTTTTAGCACATTCAGTGACCGAAATGTTGCTCGTAATTTTTTCTCCTGCAGCTTCTGCTACTATTTTCAATGTTTTCGTGGAGAAGCGTCGACCAAACTATATATATATATATATATATGTGTATGAATGCATATATTTATACACATATACACTTATACACAAAATTTACGAATACATATATATATTTTAATTTTCGACTTTTTTAAACTGTGCAATCATTAAGAGAACATACAGAATGTTGTAAAGGACATTTTAACCAAGTTTTCTACGCGAAACAATAAATGAGCTGTACCCTTGAAGGAAAGTGTGAGACTACGATTAGTTCTATGCAATTCTATATATGTATGCGAAATTCTCTTGGATAACCAACAAAAAAAAATTTGTCTAAATTTATAAATCTTGTCATTTATTATTTTATAACATTACTATTTTCTTTATTATAATAATAATTGATATTACTTTTTTTTTAATGTTATTGCTTCAGTGTTACTAAATGACTGCCTGAAAAAACATAATTTTGAATTATTTTAGAAATGTTTTTATTTAAACCATTTTTGTGCTTATGTTATTTGTAAGAATGTTAAACACTAAATTTCATTGTACAAAAGAAATCATCAATATTTTTTATAATAAATTATCATATTAAATAATCGATTGAAAGAAAGTGATGTAGATAAGCTTACAATATTCTTCTAAAATAAAAACAAAATTTAAAATTAAGGAACATTGATAATGTAATTAAATGAAAATCATTCCGTGTTTTGTCATTTATGGTAATACATAATAATAAAAATAGTATTAATAATAACATAGATGATGAAGATGATAACAATGATACCAAAAATAAAAATAAATTGATTATTATAGAACCAATTTAATAAATAACATCAATTGATGCTACTGGTAATATATTTAATCAAATAATTAACGAAGCATAAGTATTATATACAAAATTATATAATAGAAAAAAAAAAAAAATATGTCATGAAATATAAACAAACACTTGTAAATAATAATTTTTAAATCAATAAAATGAAAAAAAAATTACAAATCTTAGTAATATAAAATTTTTCAATCCTAAAAGAAATGGGTACTTAGGCTTATATATAAAAATTAATGTAGTTTATACAGTATTTATTAAAGTTGAATAATCAATCATTATTATAAGCATTAATGATTATATCAGTATTATAATCAAAATGATCAATATTTGAAAAATTAAAAAAAAAGTAAAAAAAAACTAATAGAAAAAAAAAGATTGTTTGAGATGATTAATATTTGTAAAAAAAAAAAAACAGATCTTTTAATAAAATATTTTGTCTGTACCAGAGAGTACAGATCATGCAAGTAAAATGAAACACACAAAAAAGCAAATAAAAAAAACTTTCTTCAGAGGTTGACACTATATTTACCTGATAGGGATGGGCCTGATGTTTTTCAAAGTACCTGAAACACAAAAATAAAATGTTTTATAAAACAGAAAGAAAATAATATGCTGGCGACTGTATGTATACACATATATATATAACGTCCATTAAAAGCGTATGCACTGTGACGAATGCGAAAAAGATGGTCAGAAAAGAAATTCTATTAGAAGGGAGAGAATCAGATGAATGATTGTTTTGAAAGAAAATGAAAAAGCACTGCGGGTATTTTAACATAATAAAGGAAAGAGATGAAAAGAATGGAGAATCAGAAAGGGAGCAAGGGATAAAGAAGCATAGAGTGGACGGAGTGAATGAGTGAAACGGAATGAGAACAAGGGCTAGAAGAACGAATAAAACAAAAGGTCGGTGCCCTACCCATCGTTTATCCTTTGTGGTTTCCTCGCATGCATTACCATCAATGCCGGTGTCTTGGGAAAATTCGCGGCTTCGGATGTGTTTACTCTTTGCAACGCGGCTACTCGTTTATAGGTCTGCTGTTGCTGATACTTAAAATCAGCGTCATAAAAACCGCATTAAGAAGGCCCCCGCTGATACAACCGCTGCTGTTCTGTTGCATGCACACAAATGTACTCACAAGGCATGCATGCACAGCCCGTACACTCGCTCAGGCGTACACAGTTACACACATAGGAGACGTTCGGACATTGGCTAGCTGAAACTCTTGGTTGTGTCATCGTCGTCGTAGTCACAGTTTCGCCTTTTCCAGCCTGCGCTGTGTGAGTATGTAATGGCGCAACGTCGCTACGATATGATACCAACAGGGGTCGCAAGGAACGGCGACAGCAAAGACGTCGAACATGCGACGTTGTAGAGGAAAAAGTGGAAAACGGAGTATGACCGAAGTGCGTTTGCTTGTGGGATTGGATGGGAGCACATATGCCGTATGGGCTTTTTGCGCAGCTAATATCCTAAATGCGCCTCTTATGGCGCTTACGCTTACTCCTAAGTTCTAAACTGGGTATATTATTTCAATGCATTTTACGAATGATACGATTCTCTTCCGATTATATATATATAAAAATGAACTCTACCATACTTTGCTCCCCAATCTACCGTTTTGCCGATCGCTAAACCTTATTGTTGTATACGTAAGTGAACTGGAAAAAATGACTGGAGCGAGAAAGAAAAAAGACGAAGATAAGACTTTTTTTGTAAAACAGAACATTATTAAAAATCTAGACCATTTCCAATATCTCTGTCTCTCTTCCCCTCACTCTGTATTTGTTCATAATACTTTTAGCTAACCGAAATGCCAAATTTCTCATAAATATGTTGTCTTGTACGATAGTATTTAATTTATGTCAAGTGCTATGTAAAATTCATGTTGCATTCGATTCGGATTAGCTATATAAAAATACCCATACGCATGCTTAAGTAATCACATTTTCCATAAAATTTTGCAATTGTGGACATATACTAATCAATTTTGCGATATAATAAATTAATAATAAAAATATTCATACATAGCTTATAATTTATAAAATCCAAATATCCTTAATTTTTATATTTTCATACAAACTTCCCTGAACAAAATATTTTAATATTATCATACGTAAAATGAATATTCTTTTCAATTATATAAATTCTATTGTACATTTCTTTAAAATAAACTTTTTTATACCATAATTAAAAATTAAAAATCATTAAAATTTTTTAGATTATTATAAACAAAAATTTAGTTCGATTTATTATGACCATGCGTAAAGTATTACGAATTATTAAATGAAAGTTTAAAAAATTTTCCCTTTCTGGACCTCTTTATTCAGTTCTAACATAAGCAACATTTTCTTAAATTTATTTGTTTTTATCACAATCGAAAGATCTACCTTCTTCGATGAACATAAATTAACAAATTATAAAGCTTAAAAAATTTTGCACGGATATTACATACTTTATATTTTTTACAATATTGTGTGAATACTGCGAATACAAGCGTTATTTTATTCAAAAAGTAATTTAAATAAATGTTCTTACAGAATCTGTTCATGAAGATGCAAAATAAAAATTGAAGCAGAGAAAGAAAATAAGAGAGAAAGTCTTAGAATATATATAACTATGATAACTATGATATTCTTAACAAAAATAATAACCAATAACATTATTTACATAAATTGGTACACGAACAACGTCATGCATATAGATTATAAATATTATTAATGCCCTACAAAAAGATGTTTAAAAAAATCTTTGAAAATTATCCCCATCCAAGCAATGAAGATTATAAATATTTAAATATTACTGATTTATGTACTATTCATTTTTAATTGAACTTTGAAAAGCAATCATAATAATTCAAGGAGCAACGTCGTTAGATAAATTCATGTATCTTTTGTAATAAAGAAACATATAATATGATTTATTTAAAAAATTATAGGCATTTGTTAAAACAGTAATATAGGTAATTTTAATTTTACATTTTAATTTTTTGAAAACTCACGTCGGCAATTTATTTAAAAAAATTTATCCAAATTATTATTAAAAATTAATTTCATTTTATTAAAAAAATTAAACAATAAAAACCTAAATACAAAAAGTTTCCTTTAAAAAACGTAATAAAAAAAATACACACAAAACATATAATTAGGGTTTTCATAAGCGGTAAATAAGTTTATTTGCAATGGCTTTCTGAATAATATAAAATTTATTATATTACATCGAAAGAGAAGAATTTAAAAATTTAGAAATTTATATTAAAAATAACTCATTATAACTGTAATATTCATTACTAATTTATAGAATTAATATAAAGTTAATGATTATCAACAAATCAACATAAATTTATGATACAAAAATACTGATTGTAATAAAATAAACGATTTATTAATTTTAGGAGTCATTTGTTAGTGTCACATTAAATAGCTCTTACAAAAATCATCCTTATTATCTATATGTGAAGATAGGATAGAAAACCTATAGAAAATGTATTAAAATTTATATTTTTGTTTCTCTTCAATTTTTACATTTTTTGACGAAAATATATTCAATTTCGAATACATAATACACATAGTAGTAAATTAATAAAAAAATGTTTCTATATTAGTTACACATTTAAAAAAAATGAATTTTAGAATCATATTTATTTTTACGTATTATAGGTATATCAGCAGAAATTACTTTTAATTTAATTAATTCATGTGGTTTAAAAAAAATAAAATATTTAGAATTATATCACATATAAAAATTTATATGATACAGATTAATATATAGATGGTAAGTTTTTGTTTCGACTGTACATCGTATACGAAGTATACTAGTTTTTTTTTAATATTTAATTACTTTAAAAACTATTTTATAAGAAAAGAGCGATTTTGGGTTGCATGAGTTTGTATCATTAAATAAATTTACGTTCCTTTATTTTTGCTTTAAAATGATCAACAATTAATAGATTATTTTAATTGTAGTTAAGAATTAGTCAGAATGTGGCGAAGCATGAAAATATAGTTAATTTATGCGTTTGAAAAATTTCACTTGATGTACGACAATGCACTTATTAAGTTTTTTAGACAGGTACAACAGTCTAAAAATTTACGTGTTGTTAAATCATTAAATTCGATTTACTAAAAATTTTAATATTTGAAGATTACATATAAAACTTCAATAGTTTAGAATAAATTACGTCATATTGCCCCTAATAATTTAATAATGATGATGAAAATAATGCGCTTATTCATTAACAAATCACCAGGATCAAGATGAAAATTAGCGTCTTAGTGAAAAATTAATTTTATAATGAATGAGTGACATAACAAGTATATAGAACAGGCATAATGTTTGTGTAAATTGTCTAGTAAAGAATGTATACTACTACTCTTACTTTTATGATTTTAATGTCTTAAAAAACATCTAATAATATTATATTATAAAGAATTAAAAATTACATTATGTAAATACATACATTTGTTTTTAATTTATCTTTTGAAGTCACTATCATTTTTGTATACAACAGTAACATATTAAAAAATATAGAGCAAGGTATTTACAACCGACCACCGTTTCTTTTTTTCCCATAGTTAACTTCAAAAAAGTACATCTCAAAAATATAGAAAACAAAAGTTTTAAGTCAATAAATATCGTGATTAATATAAATGACACATATTAAAAAATTTCATTTAAAGATTAAAATGGCAAATGTTATTTAATTTTTTTTACATTAATACAATATTAAGTCTATAAATTTTTAGTAAATATTTTGGCTTAAATTATTTAAAATTTTTATGACTAAGAACCAATTTTTATTAGCTTCATTCTTATCTTATATCTAAGGAATAATTTATATAAAAATTTAATAACATCAGAGATCACATGAACATGCATATATATATTATATATAAACAAAGATTGAATGACAATATGAATTTGGTTGAATTAAGAATGAAAATTGAAAAAGTAATATAAAATTTTAAATTAAATAAATTTTTTTACAAAAAATATAAGTATTAGAAAATTTTTAGGAACTTCAGTGTTTTAATTTCTCTTATAAATTTATAATGATATGATCTCAAAAGTTAAATATCAAAGAAAATTCTTAAACTTTGTATATTTTAGGATTTTCTATTTTTTTAACCATGCAAGGTCCAGCTGAATATGCAGTCTGGCTTTCATAAAAAAGAATCTATTTCTGTATGTTCAAGAAATGGAAGAATTTCTCTTAATTCTGATATAATGTACATGAACATAGTAGAAGTTGTCAATCTTACATGTATGTAACTTTATGTGAGACATAAAATATAATTAGTACTCAAAAGTAAATAAGTAAAGTTGTAAAGAAAAGTAGAAATTTTTTTATAGAAGTTTTAAAAACATGAAATTTGCAGTCTTAAAAAATAAGGATTTCTTAGGATCTATTGAGAAATGATATAACTTACAAGCAAAATTATATAAAATATATAAACACTGTTAAGATATAATCGATTATATAAAAATGTTCATTCTTTAAAATATTCATTTATACGTCAATGTTAAAAAGAAATTTTTCTTAATATAATTTTCATATTGGTATTTTTTATTCAAAAATCTTATCTTCTTTTCAGAATTTACTATATGCAAATAAACTCTGTACAGTATTAAATAATTGGAATACATTAACTTGAAATTAGTGATTTTAAATATTGATGTTTTTTATTTACATTATCCTTATGTAATAATAGAGCAAAAGAAAGCCTTACTGATTTTTATGTAATTTTAAGCACCAAAAGATAGATTTTATAAATCTTTCTGAGAAAAGGTAATTTTTTTTTTCTAATTTTCAAGTTTTAACAAAATTTTTCATATAACTTGTATATTTTAATATCATCTTAGGTATAGTAATAATTGTTCATCTGTTTGAAATTCATGCAAATGTCTTTTTTATAAAAATCATAGCAAAGCATACATACATCACCTTATTTATACAAAACAATTAATACACCAAATATTTGTAATGGTGTATTTATTGATTTTGTTTAATAGTTAAAACTTATCTATCACGCTTACAAATTTTGTAGTAAATTCAATTCCAGATGCAACATTCAACATCACATCAAATTATTCAGTTATCCAAACTTACATATAATAGGTATATTAATAAAATTTCGAAATAAAATTCAATCAGTATTCTATAAGCACGTAGAAATTCAAATTCCTTATAATGAAAACTTTGGTATAAAACTGCGTTATTTAATAAAAATTAAATAAAAATTGTATCTTATGAACCTTTTTTTGTATTGTTTTTACTACAAAAATTTACACCAGAAAACCTAAAATTAATAGAAAATAGATAAAAAAATTTTTCACATTCTGTAATAAGTATTAATTGTTCATTATATTAAGAAAATATTCTAGTTTTCAATCACAAATATTGTAATAAAATAAATACTTGTTTTAAGTTTTCAACAAAATTATAAAATATTATTACCTGAAAATATAAAAAATATGTCAACTGAAGCAATTACTGTAACTGATTTGATTTTAAAACTAATCATATTTAGCTGAATTTAAACTTTTTAAAGTTTTGAGTAATATACAATTTAGTAAAAATTTTAATATTTATAATTTGAATGCAATTATTGATTATAAATGGACTATCTTTGAAATTTTAAAATAAAATTTTATCTTATATCGAGACAAATTAAATTAAAATCTATAAAAAATTTGGTAATTCTAATTAATGAAATAATATTTCATTAATTATCATCTATATCAGCCACTGATTTCACATTTATAAAAACCATGAATTAAAAAACCTTTTTTTATTAACTCTTTTGCTTATTACCTAGTCAGGTAAGAAATTTGGATCTAAGTAATTGTATGAGGTAGTGCTGAAATTTTGTGGTAGATAATCAGTATCATGGCACATAGAATACTTTGGTGGTCGCACAGCTTTAAGCTTGTGAGTTGAGGGATGAAGAGGATCTTCAGCTTCAAGTTGAGCAATACCACAATCTGAACATAAGTTAACTTGATTTTGACATTCTTGACAATGCCATCTTATACCTTTTATAGGTTTTTCACCACAAATATAACACTTAAAAAATAAAAAAGCGTTTTTAATTTTAATTTAAAAAAAAACACTTGTTTACATAGTTTATTTCTTTTTTTTTTTAATTTTCATTGTTGAAAATTTATAAATGATCTGAGCTTTTAATAATGAACCGTTTTCAATTTACTAACAAACACATTTAATATTAAGATTTCACATTCAAGAATTTCATATAAAAATTTCATAGATAGATTTTTCTGTCTTAATATTTTCATTTCATTTTTAAAATAAAGTTAAGAAATATGCTTTTTATCATAATTAACTTTGTTTTTAATTTATAAAAGTATGAAATTATTACAAAATTTAAAAAACAAACCTTATATCCAAGATGAAGATAAGTTGATTCTTCGCTGTTTTTTTTTTTTTCAATTTTAACTTGTTGTAATAATTTTATTTGTTTCAATTCAAGATTACAAAAATTGCTAGAATTAGAGACCAAATCATCATCATCCTAATAAAAAAAAATTCTCTAGATGAAGGTATAGTAATAATATTTTACTTAGTTGAATAATTATTTTTATAGTATATCAAAGTATATGAAATTATTTTATAAACTATTTTTGTTTTAAATAGTTGTGCTAAAAAAGTTATGCTTTTTTAGAATGATAGCATTTATATAAATTATAAAAAAAAATATGCAGTTTCAATCAAAATTAAACTTACAGATTGCTCTTGAATAGGGTCTTTTTCAATTTCATCAAGAATATGCTCATGAGGAAAGAATGTTGATTTACGAAAAGATATATAGTTACTTTTGTGACGGCTAGTAGTTTTTCTTATTTCATTTTTCATTTTTGGTCCTCTACCAGGAATCGGCAATCCAGCCTTTGTAAGTTTAATAAAATATTTTTGAACCCTACTAGATACTTGTTTCGGTGTACGATTTCCTATAAATAATATATTTACAATTTAATCAATAATTCAATATTAACTTAAAACATTGAATATCATTTTGAATGTATTAAAATAAATATAGAGGAATTAAAAATCTCTCACCAAGGGCATTGGCAATTTTGGTCCATCGTCGCATTTCAATATCTTCAGGAGGATATTGAATTAACAATTTCTCCAAATGCCTTTGCTCATCTACTGTCCACAATTTATTGAAAGTCTCTGGTTTGGTTTCATCAAACGTTCTACCTCTAACTAGAAGCTTATAAGAATCGTCTTGAGGCTTGAAATCTTTTTGAGGTATGGCATTTTTAGCATAACGAGTCTGTGGCCTCAAATTATTATCAGGCTGAGCCACTTTATATTTACACCAATTAATGTTTGGGATCTCAGGAAGATCTTGTGACCCAGGATATTTTGGAAGACTCCCATTTTGAATTCTGGCAACATAGGCTATTGGGTCGTCAAGAGCCTCTTTCTTCGCCAGGAGCAACACATCCAAATCCTTTATTGCTTGGGTACGCTGTGCTTGAAGAGTTAAGATGACTTTAAGCAGTTCTCTGTAATCCTTATTACCTTTCAAGGCCAAGTGATCGGACTCGAAATAGAAATTGTCTTTCACATCAATGATCTCTTCCTCATGAAAGACGGAAGTTATTCTTTCGGTAAGCGGTATATTGAATGGCCGACTTTGAGGAAATATTGCCTGCTTGTAATAAGGTGTAAATACTTCGTCAAAGCTCCTGCTGGTCAACATTTCACTCGGCAGATCCGACAATACATCAGCTAGCGTCTCTATATTCGACATATCGATTCAAGTTCTTCACCAGACCCTCTTGAATTTCAAAACTCTCTCCATCGAATTCAATTTCTACTTTCCACATTACTTCATTACTCAAATTAGAACGGTTACCGTATCCATAATATTTTTTATGGATAATAATCGGACCATTCAAAATATCTGCATTACTAGCAAATCACATCATCGCATATCATGAAACATCACTTATATCAAGAAACAAGTCGCAAAAATACAAAAGTCGGAGTTTCGAATCTCTAGACAGTTTTTCTACTCACTAGTCTTTATACTCTACCTTCTCTAAACTGCGAGAGTTGTGATGCTAGGAGTCGGGTCCATAAACACCAGACCAGACTATTGTGAACAGCCACAAGAGACTGTGACGATTTAATTGTAAGAAAGGCTTATCGACAGTTGTGACTTGCGTAGTGCGTTTAATTGTTAATTAATGACCGATGAGACTGAATATGCTTGCGTCGGCTGATCCGAGGACGTCATGGAGTCTCGTCGGTTTTCGACAATATTTAATTACTCAATAACCGATTAAAGCCTATCGCTACAGGTGCTAAGTAATGATGGGTTATGCTTGTAAATGACAGAATCACAGAATAGAGGCGCCTTCGAAATATGTCGTGATTGCGGAATGACGTGTTTGTTCCTCCGCAGTGAAAGGTTAAAGCTATCTATTAAAGTGAAACCATTTTAGAAATATGTCGGATACCGAGACTAAAACTTTAATTTGAAAATTTTTTATTATTTTAAAGATGTGAAAGTCCTTCTTTTGATCTTCAACCCGACAGATCTCTATGCTTGTGTTTTCTTGACACTAGTATTTAATACCTATATTAAGGTATTATTGCAGTATCTAGTGCCTACTAAATACACGAGTACCTAATACCTATGACTAGGGATATTAATTGACTTCAATAATTATCGCCACTATAGCTCGTAGTTTAAAATTAATTTATAAAGGACACGTAATTACAAATGATTCAAGTAATGTAACACTATGTATTGAATAGATATAATAGATAAATACAATTTTGAAATAATCCACGAAATCTTACGATATATATCGAAAATAATATCAATACACATTTATGAACAATGCTATAAAAGCTTCATAATTGTGTTGGTCAAATTTTAACTAGCTATAGCTTTGTATTTAAAAAAAAACTCAATTTTGTTAAAAAACCTCAATTTGTATTTTCTATAAAACCATTTTGCAATTAATACCTTATTTTTTTGCCTTAAAAAATAAAACGTTGAGTTTTATTTTTAATTAGTAATTCTGTTAATTACTTTTATTTTTACTTATTTAAGTATTTATTTTCGGGCTAAACTCAATACCTTTTTATAGTTAGGCTCATTTATTACAATTATTAAATAAATACTTCTTGAAAGTAAAACATTAAGAAGAAATTTTTCATGTGAAAAAAGAACTTATCAAATTGCTTAATTTCTTGCCTGTCGTCACATTCTTTTAATAAAAATTAGTATATTGAGTTATTTACTCAAGGCTTACTTGCGATATATATTTTTTAAATTTATATCACAATGACTTTTGTTACTCCCTAAAATTGATGACGTTTAAAAGAATAAAGCCCGAACTTTATAGTTAGCACATTTCCTACTATTTTGTGCTATTCTCATACTATTAATTTTATTCTAGTGCATTTGAGATTTTCATTTTTGCTGTAAAATACTTGACTAAAAACGCATATTCTATAATAATTTCTTTTAATCTTCATTTTTAAGTACTTTCTGTAAAGACGTTATGAAAGACTAATTTCAATGAATATGAATAAGTTATAAAATGAAAAAAAGTTTCACATTTTTTAAATCTTAAAAAATACTTTTTAATAATGAAAAAAAAACCAATATTTTAGGTCCGTAAAATTAGTATATCAAAACTTCTGTTATAGATGGAATATGTAAATTAATAAGCATACATTTGTGTTTAAAAATATGCGTACACATTTATAAAATTAAAAACTATTAAAAAGACATAGGTTTAAAGTACAAACATTTCTTTTATTAATTTTATATATATATTAATAAAATTGAAAACTCTATATTTTTAAATAAATTTATTAAACAAAATAAATTTTAATCTAATGTCTAGATCTGTATAATATATTGTTTTGTATAAAAAAATTGTTTAATACCAACAGTTATTATACACAACATAAATTATTACTTCCCTAAATGTATGTTACAATATAAATAAAAAATATAAGTACATTCTTTGCTAATAATAAAATATTCAACTTATACATCTAATACAAAGTAGGGAATTTATATAGTATTATCAAAATTAAAAAAGTTCAATGAAGCGACTCAATATTATTATGTAAATAATTTTAATCTTTTTTATATAAGATAACTATTGTGCAAATATTTAAAATCTTATTTCATTTAAATTTATGATTATCATTTTTTTTTAACAATTATAATTTATTATATTTTTGTTACTTGTCTCTTGTTACATAGAAAATAAGATCATCGTCCATTTCATCTTTGGCTGTATAAATTAAAATTTTTTTTTATATCATTGTACAAAGTATCGTATATCATTTTTGTTAAAAAAAATTTCTTCGATATTTTTTACTATGTAAATAATTATAAAAAAAATTTAATGTCGTTACTCAACAGTTTACAGTCAAATAAGGAAATCAAAGATCAAACAATTGATTATTTATTTATTCAAATATAAAATCAATTATTGATATTCTGATAATATATAAAACAATAAATAAGAAAATAATTTTACCATAATAAATATTTTATTCATATATTTTTTGTTTTTTAGAAATAGTATCTTTAAACGCTTTAGCATTTTGTTTGGTAATATTAAAATAAATAGATTAAATAGTAGTCGATTTTTCATTATATTATTTTATTATACAAAGCTTAAGATTTCGCCAAAAATTAATTATAAAAACATAAAATCTATATAAATTTTTTTACTACTATTTTAATGATTTATATTATTCATTTAATTAGTATTATTAAAGAATTTTCAAAGAATTTAAAAAATCTTTTATTTTAAATTTTTTATGACTTAAACATAAAATGTTGTATACTTTCGGAGGATTAAAAGTAAAAGAATGCATAAAAATGAAAAAAAAGAATTTCTTAAACTTTTTATTAGTTTTAAATACTATCTTTTATTATTATTTTTATCACTAATCTGATTTTTTAAACTTTATTATATATATTTTATTTGAAATTAACAATAAAATATCATTAAGAATATATTCTATTACTAAATTGCACATAAAAATAAGTTTGTGGCATAACTTGGTATTAGGGTAATTAGATTAAAATACAACAATATTGGTATAATATTTGTAACAACCTATGTAAATTTATAATAATTAATAATTTTTTTAAAAAAACTTCAGGTCAAACGATTTTATTTTATAAATAAAGAAAATTTGTTGATTAGTCATTAGTCAAAAGAGATCATAGGTTTTCTTTTTAAGAAACATTCAATCAAGTAATTTTATTTCAACAGTTTATTTTTAAACTACTTGAAAGTGAATATTTAATAATACAATTTTTCTGAAGATTTATGATTAATTTATATAAAAATGTAATAATATAATATTTGAAAATAATTTTAAACAAAAATGTCTTTCTTTATTTTAATTTATAATACTCTATAGTTTATGCCATAATTTATATACATTTTTTAATAAAGTTAGTTACAAAGGCAGGTATAACGTATTTACTTAAGTTATAAATGGAGAAAAATACAAATTATGTTTGTAGATATATAAATTTACATATTCCTTAATATTAAATGGTAAAATAATATATAAATGATCCCAGAAAGTACCTAAAACACCAAACTTTCAAATAGTTATAGTAATTTGATGCACGAGTAATATTTCCATCAACCAAACAATTATTATATAATTCACCTACTATTGATTTCTTTGTACCGTACCTAATTTACAAAGTTATATTCAAAGTTGATTTAAAAACAATATAAAATTTATTTATGTTTTAAACAGAATTTTTTAATTATTTGATGATTTTTTAATTATCAGTATTATTTATTTAATCATTAAATTATTTTCAAAAAACTTGGAAGCTTATTAAATTGTTCTAGTGCATATATATACTTGACAAGATTCTATTTAACATTTGTAATGCTTATGTACAAATGTTTTACTGCGACAATAGACTTAATATCCCATTACATTTCAACCTGTTAATTAAAATATTTCAATGATTATTTTCATTGGTTTGATTTCAAACTTATTGCTTTAAAACCTAAATATTACTTTTATTTGTAACAACTCAAAGCATTCCGTTATAAAGACATATAACATTATTTAATTAAAATTATTTTATAAATTTAATTATTAACTAAAGATATTGATATCCTAGTTGAACCTTTAGCAATATCTTTATAATTTCACACATAACATTACAATTACCCAGGAATAGGATCGTTTAAAACAAAGATTTATTAATATTGTGGATATATCATGAGAATAGAAAATACACCTTTTCCAAAGATTTGGAAAGCGTCTGTAAAGCTTTCTCTTTCTCTCTATTTCTTTCTCTCTATTTCTTTCTCTCTTATCATAAAGATTGTACATTAAATAATCGCAAAACTTTGGACAATCGTATACACATGTGATGGAAGCACAAATACACAAACATGTACGATTCTTAAGTAATTTTAGCACTTGACCTTACACTTAATAACAATAGAGCTATAAATCCAGTTATTAGGTATTTACTTTATCGTAGTACATTTTTTAATGCTACAATAACTGTGTATTATAATTTATATACTCCAGTCAGGAAATATTCATATCAATAATGAAGACTAATTTATAAAATATTTAATTTGAAAATTACTGAGAACTAAGATCATTCCATTTTAGTATAGTATTTATGATTTACTGAATTATAAAAAAATTTTTAATTAACCTTATTCATTTAATTAATGCAAACATTATTTGATTGTATTATGATTATATAAGTGCATTTTTTATTATTTATGTTGTTTCATATTACAAGGGTTGCATTTTACTTAAATCGAAATTGTTTTCAGAATAAGCTTGTTTTTTTAATCGTTTAAAAAAACTTGCTAATGACAATTTAAAAATATTTTATTATAGAAAGAATGATGAAACATCAATGTTTAAAAAAATATAAAAGGGAATCGTTAAATTAATCGGAAACGGGCAAATAAATGCGTACGAAATAAGTCTTGAAAAAAAGAAAATTGAGTCTATTTCGCATTTATATATTGAATTAAAAGGAATCAGCTATTTTGCATTTATATATTATACTAAAAGGAATCGGATATTTCAAATTTATATATTTGACGATGAATGAAAGTAATCTACTATAATGATGACTGATACATGTGCTTCTAAACATTGAAAAAACATTGATTGTCTGTTCAACGGTACATTATCATTAGCCATTGGATTCGGATTGTTAATCGAAGATTGTAGAGAGTCTGATTGGCAGATCCAGGAGTTCGGAAAATAACCCCGCAGTTTTTAAACCTCCCGGGTATGGGAGTTGCCGATAAGGCTGGTATCAACATCACCAACTAATGAGGCGACAACAAATTAGCGGTTGCGTGCTATCGGCAAACAGGCATAAAATTGACTTGGGACTTTACCGCTTCTAGAAAAGGGTTGAAAAGTTGGCTATTTAAATCGATACGAGTGGGGTGGTGGAATCGTCTAGTATTGTCGATTTCAACGTGGTTTTGGTGCGGCTTTGACGGCGTCTGCGTCGGGTTCGGCGGCTGCTTCGGTCTTCGGCGGTTGCTTCGGCAGCTGTCGTTACGGTGGCTGCTAGTCGATGGCCCAGAGTAGAGTTGCCGTTAACGTCTTCTCGCACTCTAACGCCAGCTGAGACTGCTGAGAGGTGATAATAACAAGCGGATTAAGATGAAGAGGAGCGGCAATCTTAAGAGGTCATAATAAAATTATTTAATTATTTAACTCAGAAACTCGGATTTTCGGAAGTCGCCCCAAAGCTTCATCAGACCACTCTAAAAGCTACCCGGTCCCATTTTTTGGCTGGCTTTTTCACCAATCTCTGCAGCTGCGAAAATGACGGCAATCAAAGAGCATGAAGAACACGTGGGTTTGAAAAGAGAACTTGGACTCTTCAGCGCCGTTAGCGTCATTGTCGCCGTTATGATTGGTAAATAGGAGCTTTTCTGGCTCTCTTTCTTCCCACATTTTTTCCAAAATCCATTGCTATTATCGTCCAGAATTTGCGGTGTACCATTTCGTATTTAATTGTCGTCCGGACTTCTCTCACTCTATTTCTCTTTCCCTCTATTTCTCTCTCCCTCTTTTTATCGTCTCTATCTTTATCTGCGTCAATCCCTCTCTTTGTCCCTTGACTTCTTTCCCGCTGCTTTATATCACGCGCGCATGCTCGCCAAGTCTTATTTTTACTTGAGAAATAATTGCCTGTTTATCAGACTATAAAAATCGTGCCAATCGACAATTTTATTTGCTTGCTGCTCTTCCAAATATTCAATAGTTCGCCGTTCGTTTCCTTAACTTCTGTCAGGGAAACTAAGCTTTTGTCGACAATATATAACATTAATTTCCATTGTTGTATACATCTCTATAAGCTAATCTTAGGCATTAAAATACGAATTTTATAAAAACAACCACTACTACTTATCTAATAACTTTTAACCACTTATACAATAATATATATTTTAAATAAGACAACTAATGTCTCCACTAATATTTCGGTAAACTGTTCAAAATCATATAACTAAAACGAAAATCTACATGGCCCATGTAATTATAATTTCTCTGTACTGAATTTAATTAATTTCAATATTTTTTAATCACATATCAAATTAATAATAATTAATATGTATGAATCAAACAAAAGATGAGATTGCAAAATATCTTTCAGAAAAAAAAGTTAGACTCGAAAATAAAAATTAATCAAAAAATAATCTCAAAAAAACCGTTTCATTGTGGTTAAGAAAACTTTTGAATTGAAAAAAATCAATCAAATCAATTGAAAATAATTTACCTTACACGCATAATTCTTTGATTATCTTATTGTTTCGCGTAACCAATCTATACTCTAAGAATCATAAATTTAAAAAAACGATCGCTAGCAGTTTGTACTGCGTATTAATCTATTAAATACTTTTTATTTATTCATAATTTATAGTTAATAAATGAAAGATGTATTTATGAAAGGCTGTCTAATTTATTGTCTACTATGCTTTGATAACAAAGGAATAATTACATGATTATAAGAGATTAAAATGATTAATAGTTTGACCCCAACACACATGTTTACATGACCATGACGATGCATGAAATCTCTTTGCGAAATACAATTCGATATTATTAGCTAATTCAACATAAATTTATAAATTTAATTTTATTTAATAAACTTGATGAAATTATTACTCATATAAATTATATTCATGTTTGTATATTGATATCGATATTTAAAGCTTTAAATTTCTAAGCATTTTAAATTGTGATGATTCTAGTTTAATAAAATAATATTATTTGCATTTGCAGATTATTTCATGTCTTGGTTACTAAAAGCATTTAACCAAATTTCGACTGAAAATCTTAAAAGTTATTAAAGCGAAAAGAAAGTGATAATAATTATACTCACAGATCTACAGATTTGAATCTTAAATTAAATTATACTGTTGATTTTATGCATCTCATTAATTTATAAAAACTACTTGTCAATAGATTTGTTAATAATCATCTAATAAACGAAGTATTGAGATTTTAACTTCTTTTATATATTATCCATTAATTTTAATAACTATTAAAGATATAATAAAGATTAATTTATTAAAAAAATAAATTTTAATAGAAAATATTTATTAAATGTAACTAAGTTACATATATAGAAACATTCAAGTATATATGATCAAATTTTCTTATTACAAAGATATCATATTTATTTAATTTGTACAAATTCAATTTCACTTATAAACTTTAATCGATTATTACAATTTAAATGAATAAAGAAGTCAAAAATATTAAAACGACCTATTGAAAAATAAAATTTTTATTTTAAATCTTTTAATCTTTTTCAATATCAACTTTTGTTTAATTGAATTGAAATCAATGAACTTTTTAAATTAGCCATAATTGTAAGTCCTTTGTAAACAAAGATAATTTCATATCAAATATTTTTGAAAAATTTTAGTAAAAAAATTGTTAACTACCATTTACACACAAAGTTTTTGTGTTCTAAAAGTAAATGAGGTAAAACCAATTTTCTTCATATAATTTCGACTTGGCAAGATTCCCGTAGCATATAAATATGTATATATATATATATATTCTTGTAACACTTCTGAGTTCATGTTTAAATATTTGTCCACCATTTTTAAAATTTAAAAGAACATTTTTAATATTATACGACTTTTAAAAAAAAATTTGTCGTAAAAGATTAAAATATATAAAATACTTAGATTATGAGTTTTTTTTAATTGTGAAATTATATGAATTAAGCTTTTTTCATATTTAACTAAATTTACCTTGCTTAAAACTGAAATAAATAAAAGTTGTCCATTTAACAGTAACAATATACACATATTTAGTGTGATAAATGTGTACATAATTTAAAGCATTTTGTTTAAAGCTTTTTCATAAACATTACCATTTTGCAGAAAATAGCTCGTAATTTATTAATATATTAAAAAATATAGATCTCCGACATTGTTTTAAATGGCATATAGAGTAATAATATTATTATTTTAAATGATTGAAACATAAATATATGTAGGATATTTGAAGTAGTGATTTATGCGATTTAAGTGTTTACGAACTAAAACCAATTTGATTAAAAATAGTAAAAATAATATTGTCTAAATATTGATTTCGTTTACATAAGCTTTATGACTAAGTAACAAATTAAACTTTTAAAAAATAATTTTAAATACAAAATTCTTGAGTCAAAATAAGAACATCGCTCATAATTAAAAAAATTAAATATTCGTTTCTCATTTTTATATCAATCACAATCTTAATTTTACAAGATAAAAAGTTGGTAAAATTATATACATTCTATTCATGCATTCTAATTTATTAAAATTACAATTAATTGCGTAACACGTAATTAATAATTATTATAATATTATTTGGTACAAAAATTACAAAAAAATATGTTTAGAAATTTAGAACAACTAGATAATAAATATCGATAAAAGAAAATATTTTTATTTATAGATTAATTTTGTGCAAGATTTTTTTCATACATTATGGAACTAGTTGTTTTTTTTTGTTATATTTTCAATTTGAGTTAAAATTCTGAAATTTTTAAAAAATTATTATTACTAAATGTGGGTATAAAATCTCTTAGAAGTGAGTTTACTTTAAATTGTTTTTTTCTGATATTTAAGATTTTTATCCTTTTTATTAATAAATAGTTTTATTCAGATATTAAAAAACGCTTTAATTTTGTTTGGCTTCGTGTAACTTTTTTTATTTATGCTAATAAGAATTATCTATTTTATGACTAATATTCTAAAATATGAGGCGTAGATAAAGAAAAAAAATTCCATGTAATACATATAAATCGAATTTTGAATACATCTACTTGGTAGAACGACATTACACTTTAGTCCATCGAATTAAGAATTTTTTTTTTAATTTAATAGTGAAGCTATACTACTATAAAATGAATCTCTACTCAATATTAGAACTTTTTTGCTTAGTGTTACTGAAATTTAAAATCGAAAAAGATTGGATTGTGCATTTACATTTATCATTTTGTTGCAAAGTTGAACATTCATGCCGTATCTTAAAAAGCCTTCAAAGTCAAATTAATCAAAACAGAATGAACAAAATATGGTAGAGAGGGTTAAGCTTCAACGCGTAGTTGTAAGCAAATTAACTTATGTATATAATAGCAACGGTAGATTTTGTAATTCTTTTCTTTCAGGTTCGGGCATCTTTGTGTCACCCACCAGTGCTTTGGCCCGTTCTGGCTCAATCGGGCTGAGCCTCGTCATTTGGATCATCTCAGGGTTTTTATCTCTCCTCGGCGCCCTGGCCTTTGCGGAGTTGAGCGCTGTGGTACCGCGATCCGGTGCCGAATACGCCTACTTTCTCGAAGCTTTCATTCCTTTACACACCTATTTCGGCCAGTTACCAGCTTTTCTGTGCGCTTGGGTTTTCGTCTTTGTCCTGAGACCTGCCGAAGTTGCTGTCATTATACTAACCTTCGCTGAGTACTTTGTCCAGCCATTCGTTCCCTATTTTAATAATATTGATCCCGATAACTTATACTTGGTAAGTTACGACCCTGATATCTTCTGATTCTATTCTGTCATTTTGTACTAGAATTCAATATTTTATACAAATTTATCCACCGAATTTATGCGTGCGGAAAATGTTGGAAAACAAGATTACATAATATTATAGTTATGTATATTAAGGTTAAAATATTTTAAGCTAACCCTGCAATCACTATATTAATATAGTGGTAAATGAATTCTATTCAATTTTAAAAAACCAAAAGAACTTTCTTTTTCCGTTTATAGCCTTTCTGTATTTTATTATTTTAAAAAATTTTACAATAAAAGTATTTTTCAGAACCTTTTTGTTAAAATTTTCAATCTAAGCTTTTCAATAATTGCTTATTATAATCACGTAAAACAAAAATTTCAAAACAATTGAAAAAAATGAATTTTTTTACAACATTAATGGAAAATATTAAAATGTAGAATAAGAAAAAGAATAAAAAAAAAACTTTTCATTAATTAAAAATTCTCATTCTTACTTTATTAGAAAAAAGTAAGAATACAAATTTAGGTTCATTTAAGAGATAAGCTTAAGATCCTTAAAAATTTTTTTTCAGCTTTCGGTACCATGTTTATTTTTTAATGTGACTGATTATCTAATTAAATAATATGTTATTAGAATACTTACTTTATTTTAATACAACTTGTCTTTAAGATACAAAATAATACACTAAACTACACATTATAAGAAGCATTATATTACACCTTATATTACGCCAATTTAACTATTAAAAATAAATGGGGACTCCATACTTTTATATGCTTAAAGATGGGGATTCTCCTAATATGTAATCCTGATATTCATAAATCCCTAGTCATCCATCCTACCCTTCAGTCCTTGATAAATATAAAACCAAAAGATTATATTATACAATTTTTAAATTCTTGTTTACTTGTGTTCTTAGATTTAGAATCATGCAAAATTAATACGTAGTTTTATATTACCAAAGCATATACTCTATTGTATGTTCATTGATTGTTTTGAAATTAGTCTTTGTCCTCTAGTTCATAAAAGTCGTTACTTAGTAGTGTTTTAATTACAAAAGGTCCTTTTAAGTTTGGTATTTGAGTTTTTTATTTACACCTATCAATATGTCAATTGGTGTGCACTATTGTTGTATCCTTTGTTTCTTGCACTTTTACAATATTACCTTTATTTTGTTTCTCTTCTAAATTTCTATTTATTATACTTGAAGTTTCCAGTAAAACTTTTAAATTGTCATTTATTATACCTGCCTGACTAATACCGAATAGTAATCGTAAACGGGTATCCTTCGTTGCACGACAAACAATATTATTGAACCCGAATTTTAATTACTTCATCCCATTTCTTAAGTGATTCTCATAATTTTTCTATTTTTGATGTTACTATTCTGTTAAATCTTTCAATTTTACGGCCTACAGTATGCCGACATATTAAAATTTCTTTAATTTCTTCTTTATTTACGAATTCTTTAAAAATATACAAGGTGAATACTGTACCTTTATCTGTAATTATCTTTTTTTGGTTTTTTATAGGCCCTAAAATATTCTTTTGTGTAATTGCCGTATTCGGCATATAATAATTTTATAAATTTTATAAATCCGTCCATCATATAAAATATGTATTTAAAACAATTTTTTAATTTTTCTAATGGATCTAAATACCATATGTAAATTGTATCAAATGGTATGTCACTTTTCAGAATGTTATGAAAATATCTGGTATATTATTATTTGGCGAACCAGTCATTCTTAATAACCTTGTTTAAAACTATGTGCTATAATACCAATATCATCATAACAAGTCGAATTCACGTTTAGTTTCTTGTTCTCGATACGTAAAGTTACACTTTTTTTATTTTATCTTTTTTATAAACTAATACGTCGTGTAACTCATACAATTTCATTTCGATTTTTTCTAGCTGTTTTCAAATTTTCAATATTTTCCATCTTTATCTTGGCAACTAGCTAATATTTTTCTAGTAAACTTTCCTCTATCATTAGGATACTGTGGCATCTTTTTATCGATGATTCATTTTTTTCCTGAATGATATTTAATGTCGAATTCATAATCTCGAACATCATTGCTCGACTTAAAATCCCAAGATTAATATTTTACTAACATCAGCTTACATGGAATTTGAGGCTATTCGGTATAATTTTAAACTTTATTCCTATTAAAGAAATTCTGCATCATTTAATTGCTTATACAACAACCAAGTATTCTAATTCGAAACTATACTATATAGGTTTTGTTGTAGTCGTGAGCTAACTAAAATACGAAATCGCCTTAAAATATTCATCTGCTTGTTTTTGAAATATCATAGCACTGAATCTTGTCGTACTTACATTACAATGCAATTTTGCTTCTGTTGTAAGTAAAAATATGGCTAGCATTGGTTTGCTATACAATAAACTTAAGTTTCTAAAAAGTCGATTTATATAATATCTTTCATAAAAATATATACAGATCTTGCAAGAATTAAAATTCTCGATGTAAACCTTCAAAAATAACTATACAAACATAAAAATCATAATACTTCTTTCGCATTAATGGGGAATCAGAGAATTAATTATTGAACTCGCTTTATTATAGTTAGAATTTATTCCATAACTATTTATGATAACCAAAATAATTTATTTTACTTGTGCAAAAGTGCATTTAGCAGATTGACTCAAAAATGTTACAAATAGTGTATTCAGCATAGATTTATGTGCAATTTTTTACATAATATTATATCCATCTTCTAAGTTGATGGTTGTTTATTTTTTAATTTATCTATATCATCGTCGTTAAATTACGTTAGGAAATTGCTTTGTACTATTATTTTTTTAATTATATTATTCTGTAATTTATGCTAAAACTTATTCTGTTGCTTTTTTCCTTAATAAAAAAATCCGGCTGGTTTATGCTTAATCGCTAGAATGAATGATTTTCCTTGACATTGAATTATCTAAAATATTTTGTAAATTTCCAATTAAAAAATAATCCATAATTGATTCTTAAACTGTATTTCGCTTTCTAATTACAATTTTTCACCAAATGATATACAAATATTCGTTTTCAAAAGAAAATTTAGGTCTAACATAGTTACATAATTCATTGTATTTCCCAGTACAAAGTAAAAACAAAAGTTCCGTATAAATTTTAATATTATTATAAAAAATGCCTAATAGTTTTATTTTTTACACGTTCATTTCAGAAAATTTGTAAGATGCTTCAAAGATTAAAGATCACGCTTCTAATAGTACACAAATTTTATTAATAAAATAATTAATCGTTGATTTCGAACCAATCAACGCACAAATACTAAATTTACAATCTTAATTATTTTTTTGAATCTCATAATATAAAATTTATGATGTATAGATTTTTCAATATTTGTTCAATTGTATTCGTTGAAACAACTAGACTGAATATTATACTGTCATTGGCTTGATAATTTATTGATTTCCTTGGGAAAAAGTTTCGTCTGCGAGATGAACCAGAGCCGGGTCGTACTTAATTTTTGATTTTGTAACAAAAAATCTTAAAAAATTTAGCACTTGTCCCACTTGATCTTGATACTGATATTGTACAGAGATTGATTAACATTTTATAATATCTTATTAAGATAATTTCTTTATATCAGTACAATTTGGCAACACAACTCAAAATAAGACACTAAACTTTATATTGCAAGACGCATTCTTATATTACGCCAATATACCTTCTATGCTATGGAGACTGAGCTGCTATACACTTAATAATAGGGATTTTCTTAATCCGTAATATTGCTATTCATAAATGTTTTCAATATCGATTATTTTTTCTATATTTCTTTGAAATTATCTAATTCCCGATGCACGTGTGCGCAGGTAAAGAAGTTCATTGCCATTTTAACGCTAGGTGTAATGGTATATATTAATATGACAAGCGTGAAGCTGTATGTCAGGATGCAGAATATTTTTATGGTGTTCAAAATAGGCGCCTGTATCCTCGTCATTTTTGGTGGTATTTGGTGGTTGGCAACTGGACACACTGAACTCTTAAATGAACCATTTAAAGGGACTACAACCTCACCAGGTTTTGTATCTAGAATGTCATTTATATTTTCGTTTACTAGCTTTAACATATTAGTAAATACTTTTTTGTCAATAATTTTAAAAGTACTAATTTTATATTATTTTAAAAAAAACAGTTTATTTAATGTTTAAAATACAACAATAGTATTGTTTATTAAATGAGAATCTTAGACTTTTAATTTGTTACTTTCAATACAAAAAATTACATTGTAGCGATATTAGTACAATATAATGTAATCATGTTTATCAGCAATTGATATTGAATTGTTTGACACTTTCCTAAACTAAACGTACATTAAATTAAAAGTTAAATAATATTGACGTAGTCCTATGTTAGTTTTTACAATTAAATTAAACTAGTTGGTTTATTATATGTTATTCGATTGTAGTTTATATTCTCGAACCTATACAATTTCATTAAAATTTAAAAAGGTTTAAAATAAATGTACAATGATAGTTTAAAAACCATATATTAGTACATTCCTAAGGAAAAGCTGGGGTTACATAATTATTAAACAAATTTCAAATAACAGTCTTATAATAAATTTTAAATTATTAATAGCTCTTGCCAAGTAACAACGTCAAAATAAGACAACTTAATAAAAATAGGAGAAAATAGAGAAAGATTCCTCTTTTTTTTCTGAAAATAAAAAAAAAACTGCTAGTAGTTTCATTTTAGTATAGACCGTTTGATTTTTTTGCAGGTCAGATCGCTCTTGCCTTCTACAGTGGTTTGTGGGCATATGACGGGTGGACTGCTTCCGCAGTGGTTGCTGAGGAGGTTCAGCATCCCGAGATCAACATCCTGCGCAGCATCCTAATAGCGGTCCCCATCGTTACCGTCCTCTATGTCTCCATGAATCTGATGTACATGTCAGCACTCACAACAGCCGAAATGATCAGCGCCCCAGCTGTCGTTGTAGTCTGGGCTGAGAAGGTCTTACCAGCTTGGATGGGTTTTGCGATCCCCCTTGGAGTCGCTGTATCGACTTTCGGATGCGGCCTCAGTGTTCAATTTGGTGTTACAAGGTATCATGTGCATTTTTTTCACCATCTTTTTATTTCTATTGAATTCGGCGTTTTTACTTTAAAAACGAAAGTAAAATAATAAATGAAATTTCATATCTTGAAATATCAGTTGTATGATTAGTATTATAATAAATTTATATCTAATAGCTCCTACATCATACACACATACACACATAATATGGATAATTTATAAAAGATATTCATTAAATACCTGTTAATAAATTAAATAATAATTAAATGTTTATATTAACGGAAGTAAACAAACGTAATATTCAATGTTTATTGTTACTTAATAAAATATTTCCGTGACACTATTTTTTGTTTAATATTACATTTGTAAACCTAACATGTTTCTTAACGTTTGTAACTCATTTTTTATTTTATTTAAGTTTTATGAATTTTTACGATTTACATATTAAATAAAATTGGAAAATTAATCGTTAAATGGTGCTGAACGAATATTAACATCGTTTTGACATTTATTATTTTTCGATAGACTATATGTAGAAGTAAAAAATCTTTTTTTTTACTTTTCTTAAATTGTAAATAATTATTGTATATTAGGTTTGGATAAAAGTTACATTCTCAAATACAATTTAACAATTAATTAATAATGTTTAAAGATTATTAAAAATAGGCTTATAATTTTAACTAACATATAAAAAATAATTTTTTGTCCATACAACAAATATGTTAAATATAATAAATCAAATTTGATAAAATGTATTTATAATTGATTTATAATTATTAATAAAATTGATTGAAAAAAACTACATAATTGAGCTTAAAAAAAAATATATATATATATATATATATATATATATATATATTTAATGCGAAGCTATTTTTACTAAAATTAATTAATTAATGTTTAAATTTAATCTCATATTACATATATTATTCATTAAATAGTAAAATAAACTAACAGTATTTTACGTTATGTTCGTTATAATACGTATTAAATCAATATAGTATTCATACTACAATGTGATTCAATAATCTAAACGAAACATACATTTTCGAAATAATCTATCATGAATTGCCATGTTCAAATAATTTTTTATGAGACAAAAAAAAAGTGAGAGTTTATTAATAGGAAGTAAAGTTTCATAATTTCACAAAAAAAAACAATTTTTCGGATCAACCAATAAAAAAAAAAATTATTGTAGATTCGATTCTTAAAAACTTTTATTAAAATAACAAAAATATATTAATAATAAAAATAATATCAATATACTATTAATAATATCAATAATAATAATAAGTTTTTTAACTGCCTGGTCGGATTACTCAACACATATAACATCAGACATTTATAAATTATATTAAAATACAATTGATTATTAGGCTTTGCTACGTAGCGGGCAGAGAAGGACACGTACCGCGCTTCTTCGGCTGGGTACACTACAAGTGGATGACTCCGTCTGTGGCTGTAGCGTTGCAAGGTCTACTAACATTAACTTGCCTTTGCACTGGGAGTACAATAACCCTTATAGAATTCGCTAGTGTCATTATTTGGATTTTCTATGGACTTGCTATGGTTGCGCTCATTGTCCTTCGAAAGAGTAAGCCACTTTGCGTTCGTCCATACCGTGTTCCAATCATTGTTCCCTGGATCGTTCTTTTAATTTCCTTTCTCCTTGCTATCCTTCCCATTATCGGTGAGCCATCCTTCGTTTGGGCATTTTTCCTTGGATTCATTCTTATTGGATTCATCATTAATTACTTATATGTATACAAGAAGAGGAAAAGCAAATTTATGCGTGAGTATTATTTAATATTTTAAGTATAAGATGAATCTAATTCCAGAATCGCTTTCGATTTCAGAAAAAAGATTATTAATCAATTTAATCAATTTTTTCTTCGGATTTTTATTTCGACATTTCTTATATATGCACACACATAAAAAAGACACAACTAGACATTTCTTAATCTTTTTAAATCATATTCTTTTTATCCTTAGCATTGAAATTACTATTATTACCCTTACTATCATTATTTCCACCAATAACAAAAGCATTATCATTATCTTAATAATTTTTTTCCTTTTTAATTACTTCAGATTCCTAACATTTTTTTGAATCCTTTGATTCTTTTCTACTCTTGTATTTTCAATCATTGCTATTTATGTTATACTCCCTTCCAACCTTGTAGTCAAACTGCCTCACCAATTATTTGAATCTAAATAATTAAATATATTATAATTAGAATATTTTTTAGGTACATAGATGATTTTATCCTTTAACACTAATTCAAAAGCTCATATAGATATATTATACAGAATATTAATACGTGTTTTATAATTTTCTTTACTATTTTCCTTTAAAATACTGGGCAAAACGTTTTCCACAAATATAAACAAATTTTTATCAAACATAAATATTAAAATTTAGTTTTAATATAGACATGAAGAACATATATATAAATAACTTTTTAAATATTTTAAATAATATGTATAAAAATTAATAAATCGATCTAATAATATAAATATAACTTAATTTAAAATGTACTAAGACGAAAAATGAATCAATAGCAAATGCTTAAGTTAGAATAATTTCATTTTTGTAGTTTATTATAAATTTAAAAATAGAATTTATTTTTGATCTTTAATTATTTTATAAATATTTTTCATTATTTGTTAACTTTAAATATAAGTTTGAAACTAAAGTAGGTACACTTAATTGCTTGCATTCAATAAAATGTTGAATACACAATATATTATGTTTTTAATTGTATTACCTTTAGATTTATCAACACAACTTATGGTAAATAATTAAAAAAAAATAAATTTAAAAAGATTTTTAATAATTATCTTATAATTAATTTTTAAGAATATTCACTATAAACTGTTTCTAATTCAATAAAGTTTTAAACCTTTTATAACTGTTTTTTTGTTGTTATTTATATGTTAAAGGACATTTAACTTATGTAGTCCAAATGCTGTTCATGGTTGTTGCACCTGAAGAAGAGGAAAATCAAAGTATTAAAGTAGATGTACATAATAAATAATTACAAAAAGGTAAAATGAGCCCATTATACAGTTAATGTATAGCATCCCAATAGAGGCTGTGAAAAAACCTTAATAAGTATTCTATACTTTAACTTTTAAGGTTGGTGTTAACAAAAACACTAATAGATACATTAATAAAAGTATTTTTTTACTCGTATTTATAATGTATAATTAACTTTACATGGATAATAATGTATACAATCGTTGCAACATATAGTTTTACAATAAAATATCTCTTTAAAAAACATAATGTAATATTGTTTTACATTAAAATAAAAGAATGAATAGGTAAAAAACTAAATCGTAATGATAGTTTACATAAATGTACCTAATTCAATAATAAAGTATTTTGAATTATTTCTTAAGAAATTAGTATATAACATTATTATTTGTAATTTTCAAATATTTTATATAGAAGAAAATTAAACGATTTTTTGAGAAATTTATGTATGCAGTTTTGTTTCAGACCTTTTCATACATAAAACTACATCATTTTACAATAAAAACTTGCCTGTAATTTATTTAAATAAAAATATGCAATTATCAATCATTTAATTTCATTTTTTAATAATAACAACCACGTTATGGAATAATCAGTAACAAAATAGTAATCACTATTTGTATACGATTTCAAAATAAACTTAAAAAAGTTCATAAAAATAATTTCTTTATTTATATTATCACGTGTACAATTATTTTTACATACATAAGATAGATTGTTAAAGTATTAAATAAGCTTTAAAAAAATAGTCTTTTACTCATTGTACATTAATTATATTTAATTCTATCAACAATTCTAAGTAAATTATCTATTTGAGAATCATGTGCTATATATAAAAAAAAACATACTATTGTAAATTACAATATGGGACGCTAAGGGGAAAACCAATGCGCCTGGGGACCCAAAGGTCAACATGGGCCCGCTCACGACAAATAATAATAATAATAATACAAAAAAAAATTACAATATAAACTTTGATATTTAAGGTAATATTACATAAGGCCAGTATAAGCATTTTAATTATTTATAAAAAATTTTGTTAAGTTCCTTTAATTTTTTTATTTTTAGAATACATAATTCTATTTTCTTTAATAAGATTTCAAAATGTTTACAGTCTTGCTTTCCAGATCTTATGAAATTTAAATTTTACCTGCTTTATATAATGATTCCTTTAATCCACTGTTAGGTGCCAATATTAGAAAAATTATTTTTTGCACCACAATTTGGACACGTTTGCGATTCGCTAAAAAATTATTGTCATTTTATTAAAAATTTTCTTTATAAAAGTAGCTTAATATAGTTAAAAAAATTAAAAAAAATTTTTAAATTACTGTACCTTAAAATATGAATTTTTTTTTGTAATTTACTACAAAGATTTGTTTCAGCTGTAAGAGCATTGTCTCTTTCTGTCAGCTGTTGGCGTAAATGGTAAATGGTATCCTCTAAGGCCTCAAAAATAGCCTAAAGAAAAAAATATATAAAAGTATTACAAACCAGACTATTCTATTATTTTTTTTATAAATAATCAATTTTCAAAGATTTGTAAATAGATTTGATTCAAAATTGAAACAACTGCATTGAATTACATATGCATACCCATATTTAAACTTACCCTTGATTCATCTACAGTATCTGATAAGGCAGGAGGTTCATCGAGACAAAAGAATTCTCTAACACAACCTAAAGTAACTAAATCAGAACTATACAATAATCCATTAACAAATGCCTGAAGTCCTCTAATCCTTTCTTCGAGAAAACTTGGAGCAAAGTTATCACCAAGCCATTTCTTTCTAGGTAATGATAAATGAGATGTAGAAGCTTTTTGGCGCTTTAACTGTGTAAATAAGCGAACAAAATCTGTATATCGACGAAAAACAAACCAGCAGTCTCCACTTTTAAATTCTACTCTTAGTTTATATACCTATCCGAATAGAAAGATTATTATTATCAAAGCATTATTAATCTAACTTAAATTTTATGATACTATTAAAAAAATAACTTATTGATCTTAAATTAAAACAAAATAAACTTACAGTAAATCGAGCTCTTTCTTCCATTACTTCATAACCCACAATTGGTATTCTTAAATTATTTGCATTAGAAGAGTCTTGAAATTCTAAGTTTCCATTATGAGTTTCATCATCAGTATATTCAAAACGTTGAACTGTAAATGAATTTGAATTTCCAGAATATGTTGAATTTGGGCTATCAAGGGCTCTTAAATTGTTTATTTGATGTGATCCTTTTGTTTTACTAATTGCAAGTGTGACTTCACTTACACATCCAACACTTGCATCTGAGTTTGACATTTTCCTTTAGAAAAAGGTAAATTACTTTAAATTTAATATAGTGTTCACGAAAAAATAAGATAGTAATTCTTCATAACACATGTTTTCTTATTAAACTAATATCCAAACAGACAAAAAGATTAAAATCATTTCATTTTCAGTTTTAAATAAAAAAATTAAATACAGTAATTGCAAGCAAAAAAAATTTATATTGAATATGGATAAATTATTTTGAAAATAAAAATTAAATTCTTTAAACTTTACCTTTGTTAAAAATGTATATATAAAGAATAAATAAAAATTTTTAATTTAAATAGTTATTTTGTATAATATCCCATATTTTATTATGTATAAATAAAAATTATAAAGTAAAGAAATCATTCAAAATTAAAAATATAGCAGATGACGTTCACTTTAGGTTTAACCTTTTAATAAAACTACAATATTTATATACATAACATACTGATCGTTTAAATTTCTTCTTTATCGATTCACTCATTTATTATATGAATAACCACAGGCTATTACTGATTACAGATTAGTTGAATTAAAAATTAAAAGTAATGGAAGTATATTAAAAGCAATATAATAATTAAACAGAAATTTTTAAATATTTAATATATTGTTATAAATATTAATACGTTAAGTTGTGTTATAATCTTATAAAATTAAATTTTTTTGGTCAGAAGCCATTTTTTAAAATATTAAATATTTAATATGACTAATGAAATAATATACAAATCTAAAGCGAAATATTTCTTAGCTTCAATATAAAGTTTATTCATTAATTGTATTGAAAAATTTTAATTTTATAAGTATACAAAAGGCAATTAATTTAATTGAATTTAACTCATATAGTATATATTTTACATAATATATAAGTTGTCACAGGATGTACATAAATTAAATAAACACATTTGGAAAGTATATTATTTTCAATAATTCCTTAAGAAATAGAAATTAAAAATTATTATATACTTTGATACTTTGATATATGATTTTTTAATTTTTCTCGTTTTTACAACCTTTGTATAATAAAATATAAAACTAGGAAATATTAAAATTAAACTTTATTTATAATGTTAAAATAAGTACTTCTAATAAATATTTAATTTATAGATTTATATTCAATATTTATATTAATTGAGATTCATTAAAATAATTTTTAATCTAAGCGAATAATTTTTTTTACAACTTGAATAATTTATTGAAAATGGTAGAAAACAAATTACAACATGCTAATAAGCAACAGTGAAAACTATTAGATTATGAGGTTATAGTGATAATTGTTGTTCACGTACAGTTTGATATTTTAGTAGATTTTTGTTTTATGAATAATTTGTAATTCAATTCGTGCATATGCTTTATTGTATTGTTTATATTGTGTATTTCTCCATGTAGCTTTTTATTAGGGTACAATATTCGTTTTTTACTAATATACAAAATTAAAACTTTTAAAAAAATGCTTGTGTCGAAATTAGCTTATATATTGAATATTTATTACATATCAAAGTTAATTAGAATATAAAACAAAAATGAATAAAGAATTTTTAAGTTTTGATGGATCCGTTAAAAAAAATCAAAAAGAAAGTTTATCTCCTTACAAAATTGCAGTTGTATTGTTTATTAAAATATATTGTTCGGATACAATGAGTAGAGGTAAATTGCTTTCAATCAATCTATTACTAATTGTAATTCTAGAATTAAGAGATAATTGAATATATTTTAATTCACAGTTATTATTGAGAAACGAGATTTTTGTATTGCAGCATTAAAATTAATACAGGTATAATTATTTAAAAATTTATTTTATTGTTCATGTATAATTAATTATCAATAAATAAATTTTTTACTTAGTCACCAGATTTAGATAAAAGAAATTTATTTGGAGTCATCAACTCATCTGAATTTGTATTGACAAGATTTAGTCTTCAATTACAAAATGATTTAGATTTTATATGTTCTGGAGGTGTTAAAGAACTATTAGATCTATTTGACAGTCTTGGAAATTTAATGAAACCTATAATTGATAATCCACATGTAGCTTTATTAAACAAACATTCAGTTCTTGGTCTTTATGTGAGGCGAACTATTATTTTATTTGAAAAGCTAACATTTTGTAAAGTTGTTGGGCTTTTTGATGATTTGAAAATGTATGTAAGCAAAGAAATAGATGAATTGAATACTTGTCTGAATGATATAAAAATTGACCATATATTCTTACAACAGTAAGATCAATAAGTTACATTAATAATTTAATATTGTTAACAACAAATTATGCACAATAATTTTAAATTGAATTTTTATGTTTAGTGAAAATGTTTGGGGAGGAAGGCAAGCTGAATTACTTGTTGCACAACAGGCACATGCTCTTTTAACTGATGAGCATAAAGCATTACCAGCAGCAGAACTTCAAGCTCTTGTGAAAGATCTTTTAAGTAGCAGTCCATATTATGCAGAGGCTGTATGTTAATCCTGAATTATTACATTTTAAATAATATTATATAAGGGAAATTTTTTAATGAAATTCGTATTTATTGCAGCATTACTTAAGCTATCTCAATTGCTTAAGAGTTAATGAATACTGTGGAGCACTGGATAGCTTGTACCATTGCTTTGATAGATTAGCTCCTTTAGAAAGTCGCCCTACTCCAGACGACAAATTAAGAACATTTAGATATGCTGCTTTAAATTTGGCTGCACTTCATGCGCAATTCGGATATAAGTAATATTTTTAAATCACTTACATTAATACATTAAAATTTATCTTACAAATATTTAAAATATTTCTTTTCAGAGAATTAGCCCAATTAGCTTTGAAAGAAGCAATTATGTTAGCTCAAGAAGCAGGAGACAATGTTTGTTTGCAACTTGCTCATTCATGGGTTTATTATTTAACAGATAAAAACAAGTGAGACATTTTATCAATGCTATGGAAATTATATAATTTTTATACGATTTTTATTCATTACAACTTTTTATAGAGGTTTATTAATTGAAAGATCTATTGCCAAAGCAACTGCGCTAGGAATGACACATACTTCAAGCTTAGCTCTAATTGCTTCTGCTCATAATTCTGCAATGGAAGGTAAAAGTCCACAGGTCATTTTCGAGGTAATATTGATTTTATAAAAACAATTTAAATCTTTAATAGAGTATTTTAAAATTCATTGTAATAGAACTTATATAAAAATATAATTTATCAATATGTTTCAGTAATTTATTAATAGATTGTTAAAATTCATTCTTTATTAATTATTAATTGAAACTGCATTTCAATTAGTTGTGAAATAAGTGTAACTGCATGAACATGTACATATACAAAAATGATTATAAAAGTACTGATAATTAGTGCTCAACATATTTATAGTACTTTAGTATAAGTTATGTTGCACATTAAAATAGTCGTATAAAAATTCCCGATAGAAATAAGTCTACACGTCTGAGCAAATGAGTTATTTAGATGATGTTTTAGACTCTGACCAAGTCTGACGTTCTGAATAGTCAGCACTCAATGATAGACCTAATGTCCATGATCTATGCGGAGAAGACGGCACTATGGGCCTACTACGGGAAAACGGAGATGTCTTCGGTGTGTGCGCAGCTGCTCCTTCTTTTCAATTCTGGAGAAAAGAAACAGCTAATGTTTAACGGACCCTCAACCTGTCAGGCGGTCGTTACTCTCGCCAATATCCTCAATGAGATGGGCGAATACGCTCTGGCGAGTACCGTCCTGTTCCACGCCAAAGAACGCTTTCCGAACCAGCCGAGTAGGAGGATCTGGGCACTCAGTGAGCAGCTCCACGAATTCGCGAAGCTCATGAGGAAGGAAAAGTGGTCTGCTGCTGAGGAGATTGCCTTGCAAATTTCGAGTCTTGATTCTGTTGAGAGTAAATTCAGGTCGGTCGAAACTCACCTAGATTTTCAATATATCCTTTATAAAATCATTATTTGACCCTTCTACAAAATCTTATCTGTATTTTTCGGAATTTCGATTACATCTAGTTTCTTTTTATCTGTTGATCCAACAAATTTTTTGCAAATTTATACAGTTTATATAAATTTTTATTTGCTTTATTTTTAATAAATATAAAAACCGATTTTAAGTAAATTAATATAAAAAATTTCTTATGAAATATGCAATCATTGTTAACAATTTTTATGAATCAAAATAATGTTCGTGACAAAAATATAAGATGCTTTCATATATTCTTAATTCTAAGTTATAAGCTACTCTCAATCAATGTTTTATAATTTTTGGAAGAAAGTATTGAGAAGAACTTGATTTTTAATTTTTAATTTTGTTAAAATTACTGTATATAGCATTTTTTTCAAATTAAAATTATGTGAAATGTTTTATAATATATTTAATACATTTATTAATATGCATATATACATCAACAGATTGATAGAAGTCTTCTTTGCAAGACATGACTTTCTTGAAGCCCTAAAATTAGCCTATGAACTAGAAAAACTTGAGAATATTACACCACAGCAAAAGATTCGAGCAAAGCTTCAAATTAGTCAAATAAAATGTGGCTCAGTTTTTGCTGGGACTCCACAGTCAGCAACAAGTTCCATTCTCCTTTTAAATTCTGCTTTAAATATAGCAACAAGCAACCATTTATCATATTATGAAGCTTTGGTCAATATGTACATTGTCAATGTTCAGGTAAATATGAAAGCCCATAATATTGCTATCAGTATTATTTAAGTAAAACAAGTAATATTTTTATGAATATAACTAAAATTTTTTGCAATTTTATTATAATGTCAAAATTAATGCATGAGTCATTTCAACAACTTTTATATTTCCAGCTATTACTAAAAATGCCTTTTCAAGCTTTAAGAAATGTAAGAGAGCCCATTATTCAAATATTAGCTCATGGTGGGTTATATGATCAAGCAAGAGCTTATGTTACATACGCCAAGTGCTTATCAGCTAATGCTTCAAAAAAAACGAATGAAAATAAGAAATATATGATATTAGAAGCTATAAAATACCTGTATAAGGCTAAAGTCTTACTTGAAAAGCTCGAGGCAAATGACAGACTAAAAAGCACACTATATATGCTGAGTCTTTTCTATCATGAGATCGATATGCAAGATGAACGCAATCGTTGTGCTTTTGAATTTAAGCAATTAAATGAACAATTCCCAACAGAGAAAAATTATGTATTTTTATTTTAAATAAATTGATATATCTAAAAAATAAATTTGTATAATATGAAAAAAGAATATAGCATTTAGGTTTACTATATTTAATAGAATGATTTAACAGGTTGAATATTTTTAGTTTGGATTAGAAAATTAAACGTGAATAATTTTCTATAAAAGTAAAAATTAATAACAAATAATAATAATAAATAATAAAAATAATTATACTTAACGGGTCACCTATTGCATATATACTGACATTTTTATTCAGTATAAAATATGAAATTTACAAAATAATGTTTACAAAATAAAAAAAAAAATTTTTGTAAATGCTACAATATTTATAAGTTTAAATTTATATTTAAAATAAAATATATTGAAACTTTTATAGTTTACATTATAAGTATTCGTGTATTATGTAGCAAGTATTAATATTTGATCTACTGTTGGATATTGATTCGCCCATTAAACAATTTAAATCTGGAGGATCTTCGAGAACTTCTTCATTTGATTGGCCAATACTTATCTATAAGATGATTTTCATTTAATACTGGCGCCATCTCACCTTTGAAGAAGTCTAAAATGCCCAGCCGATTGTTCTGGTACCGAGATTGAGATGAGGAGCAAAAAGTGAGATAAATCGCATTATCTTGTTCACACACGTACGTACTACGTACTAATAAGCCTCTCCGCCTCCGCCATACATTTTATACTACGTTCATGTTTTCGATGGCGCAGAATTACGTGCGAACTACGGAGTGATTTATTAATTAATGTGATGTTTTCTGTGGGCAAAAACGAGGTAAGAGTATGAAATTTTATAATTAGTATTTCTCGGTATTAGAAAACATTTACTTGCGGTGGTAGGTGCATTATTTTCAAGAACTCGCGGTGAAATTTTTGCGAAATTACAAGCACGAAAAAATGTGGTGTATATACTATTCATACCTACACCACAGTTCGATAAAATGACGAATCGAGCATTAAGAAAGTCATACATATCCCAAATTCAGGACATCAAGTGTTATGAACAATGTTACATTTTTTTTTTAAACCTTCTATTCACTGAATTTTTTTTAATTTGGAATTATCTAATGGTTTTTTTAAGTTTGATGTATGTATTTTTTAAAGACTTCAGCATTGGAAGTATTTCAAAATATTTTCTACGTTTTTAAAAAATGAATATTGACAAAATGATGGAGTAATATTTTAAGGCTTCTTCCAATAGCATTAAAATTCATCTCTCGCGTACTTGGTATTATATGCTTATATGTCGATTTCGGAGGATCCAAAAAGCTTTATGTTTTTATGATAATTCGTCCTTTTTCTATCGATTCATCTCAACAATAAAGTTTATCTTAATATTTATTAATTTATTTTTCATGTTATATCTTTTATTTCATCACAATAAATATGACAAATTTAGTTATTTTAAGTTTTTTAAATTTATTTGCAGTTTTCATACAAAAGTTTTTTTTTAAGCTAGTTAATGGTGTATTGCATGGCTTTTTTCTCAAAACAATTTGAAACTCATTATTTTTATTATATTTCAAGAATACTTATTTTCATTGAATTATTATAATTTTAAAAATAAAAACATTTTTGGCTAAACAGTAATGAGGTTTTTACAGGCTTTTTGTTTAACAAATGATCACTTGTAATTATTTCACCTGAAAATTAATATTAAGAAGATTGTATATAAATGTAACTTTGCAATAGAAAAACATATTTTCACTAACTCATATTTAATATTTTTTAAGCAATTACCTTATTTACAATATTAGGATGCAATTGGAGCTATTATTAGTCATTAGTAGAACTTCGAAAAACATGAAATATAATACAATAATTTTAAATTCCTTAATAAACAGTAATGTTTTTTTTTAATACAGAATGCCAATACAGGCACCACAGTGGACTGAATTTCTTTCTTGTCCTATCTGTTATCATGACTTTGATGTGGCAGTGCGCGGGCCAATATCTTTAGGATGTGGACACACGATATGTCGTACTTGTTTAGCCAATCTTCATAGAAAGCAGTGTCCGTTTGACCAGGTGTGTTAAAATTACAATATCAATTAATGAACTTAAACTGAACTTAATTAACTTAAAAAATTAGTTATTAAAGGAATTTGTATTTAATTATATATAATGCAAATATTATTGTAAAAATTTTAATTTTTATTATTATTATATAAAAAAAAAATTATAAATTTAAAAAATTCCTTTCTTGGGTACCATTTTTTGTTTATTGAAATAATAAATTTGTAATTTTTGTAACATTTCAATTACAAAGAATTGCGAAAGTTTTTATACTGGACTCATTCCTTTTTTATAGAGCATAATTAACACAGAGATTGAGAAATTACCAGTAAATGAAGCTTTATTACAATTGGTAAGCAATTCTGTACCAAGTAACAATGCAGCAGCATTTCAAACACTTCTATCCCCTGAAGATTTTACTCATTATCTTGTGGCTAAGCGTTGTATTGAAGAACTTGCATTGTATCTCAAACCATGCCAACTTACACCAAATACTACCACTGGTTAGTAAAATTAAATTTTACTATGAAATTATTATTAAGAAAAAACAACAAATTTCATTATGTAATAAAAGTATATTTTTATATTAAAATTAATTTAAAATTATTTTTAATAAATAAATAAAATATAAATAAATAAATGACTTCAGAATATATCGAAAAAAATTTAAGTATTTGAAAATATTTAACTTTATAGGTATTGTATCTAGACCAATGCAAAGAAAACTTGTGACTCTAGTGGGATGCCAATTAGTAGAACCAGAGGGAAGAGCAAGAGCCATAAGAGCTGCAAGAAGTTTAGGAGAAAGGTCTGTTACAGAATTAATTTTACAACATCAAAATCCTCAGCAATTAAGTGCTAACCTGTGGGCTGCTGTTCGAGCTAGAGGATGTCAATTTCTTGGACCTGGTATAATAACCATCAACATTCGAAAAATTTAAACTCAAAATTTGTTTTAACCTTAGTAAATTTATAAAATTTAGACACATTAATAAGTAGTTTGTATATTTAATTAATTTATCTATGCCTACTATTAAAAATATATTGACAGTTCTAAGTATTTTTAAATGAAAGAAATAAAATTTATATAGCTAAAGTTCAAATTCGTTTTACATTTTTATTTTTTCTTGTAGTAGTTCTTCTTATTTTTTCTTGTAGTAGTTGTTATTGTTATTATTATTGGGAATTAGGTATGCAAGAAGAGGTACTGAAGCTTGTTCTTCTGGCCCTTGAAGATGGTTCAGCTCTATCTCGAAAAGTATTAGTTATGTTTGTTGTACAACGACTAGAACCGCATTTTCCTCAAGCTTCTAAAACAAGTATTGGGCATGTAGTCCAGCTTCTCTACAGAGCCAGTTGTTTTAAGGTATATAATATAAGTACAACTTAATGATAATATTCCTAAAAATAGTAATGAAAGTATTTGCTGATGATTTTTGAATTATTGTTTTAATAATCAATTTTTTCATTTGAAATGATATCAAAGAATATATAAAAAAATTCAAAGAAATAATGATAAAATACAAACGAATTGATAAGATTGTTAAATGTATAAAGTAAAACATAAATTTAAATTTTTAGCATTACATATTGATTTAATAATCAAAATTAATATGAAAGATTATTAACTTTTTTTAAAAAAATTTGAAATAACAAAAAATATTTATTTCAATTATCAGTGAAAATTTTTGCATCGATTGTAATAAGCAATATTTATTTGTCCGATGTAAAGTGCAATTTAGGTGTTAAGCTCGACTCTCATTTCTTTTTTCATTTGCCTGCAGGTCTCGAAGCGCGAAGGCGACTCATCGCTGATGCAGTTAAAGGAAGAGTTTCGGACGTACGAGGCATTGCGTCGCGAACATGATGCTCAAATCGTCCAGATCGCAACGGAGGCCGGTTTGCGTATCGCTCCTGACCAATGGTCGGCACTCCTCTACGGTGATACAAGTCGCAAATCACACATGCAGAGCATCATCGATAAGCTGCAAACGCCTCAGTCATTTGCCCAAAGCGTCCAGGAACTCGTGATCGCGTTGCAGCGTACACCGGATCCGGGACAGTTGAGCATTTTGAGACCCCAGCTAGAATTGTTGGCTGCTATTGATCCCAGTTCAGGTACATCGGCATTAATTCTCTGATATTCTACATGCAAGTTTCCAGTTTTATCATTGATGAATTTCTAAAATGTATTTGTCAGGTTCTGCTTGCTTATAAGCAATGAGATTCAATTAAGATTAAATTTTTTAAATATTATCTTCTCGTTGCATTATTTAAATTGGTTCGTGTTCACGATTTAATTTTAAAACGATCTCCAGCTTTCAATGTGGTCGTAATTTTATTAAACTTATTAATACAAAATAAGCTTGTATCCCAATGAAAAATACATCTAACGCACTTCCATAAGATTTTATATGCAAGTAAAAAAGCGAAAGTCCTATAATTATTTATAATATAATTTTAAAACTTTGTAATATTGTAAGCAATAATTATTGAAATTCGGTTAATTTTTTTTGTTTTACTTGACATAGTTTTTTTTAAAATATTTTATAAGCTCTTAGGTACATTTCACAAAACGAGATATTTTCCAAAGTAACTCGCTGTTCATTATAAAATAAAGTGATTATCTGAATCACCTTCAATTTCTATTACAAATTCCATTAGAATGAATAAAGAGAATTTGGCCCAGTTTGCAATCGCAAATTGTGGCTTACGTTGGTTTGTATTTGTCCTCGTGGAATACAGTTGGGTGTGAAAAGTACTTGGCGCCTCCGTTACCAGAATCGGAGCCACCTTCGTGGGTTGAGTGCCGAGCTGCTTTGGAAGCTATCGAGATAGTACTGACTGCCTTGGTAGAGTTCATTCAACAACACGGAAGCCGCAAGCCCCAGGAAGGTGGCCACAACAGCGGTCAATCCAAGTACAAGGTGAGCATGTGCCGTGACTTGGCGCTACGCGGCTCTTGCCCTCGGGCAACGAGTTGCACATTCGCCCACAGCGACGTGGAACTTGATAAGTACCGTTCGAAGAGTCGAAAACTCGCCTCTAGGCCGCCCAGTTTAACAATTAGCAGCAATGTTGATTCAAAACTCGAAAAAGCTCTTATCGTCTCGGCCAATCCCGTGACTGTCATCAAAAGCTTCAAACATTCTAAAGACGTAGCCAAAAATTTCAACAGTAGTTACGAAGGCGTTCCCAGGGAAAGTGAGTACATTAATCTTCATGTAATTCTTTTGGTTTTAGTAATGAATAGTTTTTTATATCTTAAATCCTTATTTACTAAGTAAAAAGCATTTTTATGAAAAGGATTAGTTATTCCTTATAATTTGATAAAATCTATATCTTAGTCTTATTGGGCCATATGCAAGTAATTAATTGAATGTACTCCTTAAATAAATTTTAATTGTTATTCTAAAAATAAAGATTTCATTTACTACGACTCATAATTATTTTTTAGTTCTTGGCAGGTTTTACTAGTATCATATATTTTTCGCTAGCAGAATTGAATTTAATAACCATTGCATCAAAATATTCTATTTAGATTTTAACCAACTGAACAAGAGTAATTCAATGCAGCATGAACAGCAGCAACCATTGGGTGTAAATAGTGACAGCAACTTTATCGGCTCGCTGGCGAGTTACATGCTACCGGGAGCGCAAAATATTTCACGGCTTATACCTCAAAAGGAAATTCAATGTAGCCACTACATTGTGCCAGCAGGTGCTGGACCTCTTGATTATACTGCAACGAATCTTCATCTCTGGGATCCATCGCAGGTAGGGGCTGCGATGCAGGGAGTCCTACCAAATAACAATAACATTAATAATAACAACAACAATAACAACAACAACAATAATAATAATAATGGAAGCACCAGCCACAAGAAACAAAGAAATGCCGCGAAGACACTCGCCGTATTACTCCAGCGCAGAATAGAAATAATTAATCAGTTAGAAAACATTGTTGGGAAGCAGAAGCCTACACAGGTAAAAACTAAATGTTCTTACTGTCTATCCAACTACTGAACAACGTGGTATATTTGTCAAATTAGTGTATAACTGCTAATAATTCAAATTTTTTTAAATAATCATGTTAAACTTGTTGAATAAATCTTAACTTTTGTTGATACTAAAGTTTGGAAATTCGTTCGTAAATTCTATGATGTTAATGTCATACAAGTGTTGATTTTATGTGTACCTAGAAGTATTTTTTAAATATTTATACATTTCAATATTAAAACCTTTAATATTTTGATTATATTGGTTAAGTTATATGAGCATAGTAAATTATACTACAATGTTTTTCATTATAGTATATTATAGTAGCATATTCAGTATCAGTATTCATTATAGTAGCCTTTTTAAATCCTTTTTACATTGAATATTGAATGTTTTAGAAATTAAAATAAAATTTATAAGGTAAGATTAATAATTTAATATTATGCTATTGTCAGAAATTTTACCATATTATTTAAAAGTTTGATAGTACAGAGGTTTTTACAAACTTCAGTTTATTCATATTTGTTTTCAGAACTACTATGATATTCAAAGTGACTCATTGTACCCTAACTTTTCTATATGGACAAATACACCATCAAATCAAACTAATGCAACTGGAAACATTAATTTTACCAACAATTTTATTTGTAATGATTCCATTCTTTATGATGATGAATTTATACCTTTTGATGTTTCATCAGCAAATAAATATGGTCCAATTTCTAGATTATCAAAAACAATTTTAAGGTAATCAATTCTCAATTTTTTTCATGTTTCCTATTAGAAGATTTAGAATTGTAAACACTTAACTGAAACAAAATGAATGTTTAAATCCCTTTTAAGTAGTCATTTTTTTGAATTTATTCATATAATCGAAATATCTGCTATATCCGCCATTTTTATTATTAATATTTTAAATGAAAATGAACTATGTAAATAATTATAAAATTTTATGATAACAGACCAGCAAATGGCGTACAACAAAATGGCTTATATAACGATGGTGTTGCAACATCAATTTCCTCTCTTCGACCTGTGCCGACATCTAGTCCTATAGCCACTCGATTTTATAATCAGCGTAAGTGGTTTATATTTTATATACAATAATATTTATTAAACTTATTCTGAAATTATACTACAATTTTCAAGTAGCCTGTTCTAAATTTACCAATTATGTGATATGTATTCAAATGTGTAAAAATATTTTTTACATTTTACAGTCCTTTATCTTGTTATTAAATCAAATATTTTATAAAATACATAAAATAAAAATAAATAAAAGTAATCAAAAATATTATTTTATAATATGGCTTTTGTGCATAGCATTTACTAATATCAGTACAAATGGTGGAATGCAACAAATCACTAGTTCCAGTCTTGGTGATGCATATATTACTCTTAATCGAAATTTATCAGATTCTGCTTCTCAAATGCAAATTCCTCGTCAAGATTATATGTCAAAAGAGTACGTATACTTAGTATTATAATTTGTATTTTACATCTGTATTTAAAATTAAATAATTTATATATTTCTATAGTATTAAAGTAATATTTAATAAGATATAGCAAAATAAAATGAAAATTTATTTTTAGTCTAATAATCGAGTCACAAAAGGTAAAGCAGCAATTAAAAAACTTGGAAAAAAAAATTAATGATCTAAAGGTAAATGATTAAATATTTCATTTGAAAAAAAAATCTATGTAGATAAAAATAGATATGTATGTATATATATTTATTTTTTAAGCTTGCAACGCAAGGTACAACATATACTGAAGGAGAAAGATTAGCACAAGAATTACAAATGATTGAGGCTGGAATTAGAGAAAAAGAAAAAGATGTGTGTAATTGGAGTCCATACAGCAACATGGCTTGGATTCAACCACCTGTTAATTTAATGACTAATCAAAATTCAATTAGGGATTTTAAGCTTGACGAAGTAAGTTTAAAAAATTGCATATAATTTTAATATGGAAACATTTTATAATTTTTAATTAGTTTTATTTTCTCAGCCTATGTAATAAAATTTAATATCTTTCATTTGTTAAAAAATTATATGAATGTTTTTAAAATTAAATTAAATACAGACTTATATCAAGAGTTTATTAGATGTTAATATTATTTATAATACTTTTCTTTTATAGTTATATTTTGAATAAAGTAAAGTTTCCATTGAAATACTATTAATTGATAAGAACTTGCATTTTATTACAATTTTTATTTATTGTAAGAATTCATTATGGACATTATATAATGTTTCCAAATTATTTAAAGAATTTTAAAAAATTTTAATTTACTATACATACTAAGTTAGGACTAAAATAAATTACTATAAAACTAAGATTTTATATTTTATTATTTTAGGATGATACGTATGAAGCTGATATTGCAAATGACATGCGAGAGTTTGAATTAAGATGGGAGTCAGAACTACAGGAACATGAGAAGATTTGGTCAAAAGAGAAGGACGTTAAGAAGTGATAAAAGTATGCAACAAAGCTTGTTTTCGCAAATCCTTTCTATATCAAACTTAATTAGTACACTTTTGTACTTTGTATTCAACTTTATTTCAACAAAATTTATATAATGAGGATAAAATTAGGAGCAAGTATGCGTTTTAGTTCGAATCCTTATCAATTTCGTTTGTACATAATTTTAAAATCTCAGAATTTATTTTATTACAATGATATATACACGTATAATTTATCATTTTCTTCTCGAAAATCCTGCTCTTAACCCTATCAGAGTATGAATTGGTGGTAACGTAACCTCAGTGAGGTTAAATACTATTATAAATTTAGGGGTTCGTACTTTAGCTGTGAAGTAGAAATCTATAGAAAATTAATGAAGGCAAAACAAAACAGCTGTGACAACTTAAAATGTTAATAATTATTTCATTCTCGTATTTGGCGAGACTACCCAGAAATGGGTTGTATATGTGGGAGTGTGTTTTCGTAGTCATTGAAAAATAGTATATATAAACAAAGAAAAGTGGAAAATATTGTTTTACAAAAACAAAATGTGTACGTGAATAGTGTAAAGGAGATTTGTTAAAATTTAACAGAAATTAATCGTCAATGTTTTATAAACATGACAGAGTGTAGTATATTTATTTATATATGTGTGCAGGTTGGGCGAAACTCATTGATAACATTACGATGTGTACTGAGGAACGATAAAAACCCATGTTAATTGACCTGAATTTAAAAGGTTAATGAAATATAGATACGTTTTAAATAGAACAAAAAACATATATATGTTGAAAATATTAGTGAACAAAGAATCGCACTCCAACGGAGATCTTGAAATTTCAAAAGAATTTTTTTGTTTAGTGTATTTTCTGTGATGGTTAATGTACATTCAGGTATATTTTTTAAACTATAAATTTGTTTTCAAACTTATGAATTACTTTATTCTTTATTTTTAGTTTTATTAAAAGGCAAATTTTTATTGTTTTTATACAAACAGGAAGTGTGTATAAATATACACACCCACACTCACACATATTTATGTATTTATGTAATCATGACTGAATCTAATTCTCAAATTTCAAGGCTTCGTAATTTCGATTCTATATAAATAAAAATAATAAAAAATTTAACTATCTTTATGATAAAAATCGCATATTATTATAAGTTTAATTAAAACAAATCATTATTTGTGCAAAATAATAATCATGCTCTTTTGAAATAATCGAAGATATGCTTGCTACGCTTTTGCTCACAAAAAGTCATGTTAATACATAAAAACAAGCGAAAAAAACACAAAATTAATCAAGGACCCGGAAAAAAAACTTGATAAGTCATATACGTGTAATTTTTGTCTACTTAATAATTAAAATTTCAGATGATTATGAATATTAATAATAAATCTACATTATATTATATGATATATTATAATATAATATGAATATAATATATGGTAATTACATCATCCAATATAAATATTTTTTAAGTAGACAAATTGAATATATATGAAATATATAATTACATAATTATATTTTTCCTATGGGGAAATATTTTTTTGTTATCAATGACCAAGAAAAACAATATTGATGCGAAAACGTTTTCGTCGTTTTTGTTGCATAAAATATAACATTCTTTATTTTGTCTAAAAAAGAGCGAAGCATTTCTTTTATTCTATTTAAATATATATCTGAATACTTATAAATATATATTTGAAGTCGATAAACGATAAAGACTGGTAACTACAATTGCAAAATAAAGTAATTACAATTGTCTGTAATTACGACATATAAGCCCAACGAAGTTTTTTTAAAAATTTTTTAACATTTTTTTCTTTGTTTTATTTAAATCAAGTTCGATTCTGCGGACTTTGCTTTCGAGCGAAATATAAATAAAGTCACATTGGCTTTCCAGCGTTTATGTAGAAAAAATTTGTTTTACTTTATTATCTGATTTTATAATTTTTCTTTGATGACACAAAAGATATTTTTGTGCTACACACTTATTTTATCCTTTTTGCTTTTCTGCTAATACATTATTTCGAATAATATAATTTTATCAGGCTTTCAAGTTTACGCAGTTTGTGAATTATTAAATTATTAAATCATTCATTCATTTTTTTTTCTTAAAGATGAATTACTGTTTTGCGAAAAAGAAAAAAGAAAAAACTATCAAATTGGAATTATATATTTATTAACATTAGTTTTTTATGATACATAATGTATAACCGATTGTATAATGAATTCCAGTTTTATTGGAAGTGTTGATAGACTTTTACGATATCAACATGTATTTGGAGATGGAAAATCGTCAATTGTAAAAACATAGGATTATTTTTATACCTTTTTAAAGAAGCTGAATATGTTCTGGCATGATATTTTAATTTTACCAAAATACCTTTGTGTAATATTATGGATTAATTAATTTTCCCGCTTTGTTTAATTGTATGACCTATGGAATTATTCTCTTTGTTACGATTGTATAATTTTTATATGCGCATACATAATACGTACGTAAATGCTGTCACATACGTATATGTGTACGGGCGACTCCCGCGCGTATTTTTGTGTATGTGCATATATAATAAAAAAATTGATTAAAGGCTAATAAAAGTTATTGTATAAAGAATGGGAATGTTTTGCTAGAACATACTTGATTTCTTAGAGCAAAGAGACAACAGTGCAATGACATAAAATTAATTATTCATAATAAACTTTTTCTTCTCTACAGCGTTTGTGGGTCGGAAGAAATTTAATGCATTTTGATATTCAAAAGATTGAATATGAATGAAGACTGTAGTATGAAGAGTAATGTTTTTTTTCTATTAATTATTTGATTGTAAAAAAACTCTGTATTTTGCAAGCTCGTTATTGTTCGATTTATATTTATGTATTAACTTCGTTATTATGTAAAAGTATGTTTTACATTTTTTTTCCTTTTAATGTAAATGCATTAAATACGTTGCATACTTTTACTCTGAATCTTTTAAAATAGCAACTACTAGGTTGTTTAACTCACACTTCTTTTTTACTTTTGGCATTTAGCCTGTATATAATTATGAATTTTATTGGCTCAAACGGATAATACAACGTTTTTATTTTCGTGATATTAAAGGAAATACGTGTGATTTGGAATGTGATTTTCATCAAACAAAAAAAAACATAAGTGGAAATATTGTTTGAAATTTAATAAATTTTTAAAAAATTTTGTATTGTTAAATCATTTGTGGTTATTAATGCGAAATTTCATATAAAATTAAGAAACAAAATTAATTAAATGTTTAACTAAACAATATATAAGAAAAGTGAAAAGTTGTCAAAGATAAATGTCTAGTATGAAATATATATATTATATAGAATGCATGTCGAGTAAGTACACTGAATGAGAGATAAAATATTGAGTTAAATAAATAATAATAAAAAAAAGTATGGTAGGGCTGTGCAAACAATGGGAAGTAAAAAGCGCAGCAATAATGTTTGTGCAAGCTTCAAATTAATTACATGTTAAACATGTCATTTTATATATGTATGACGATAAATGATACACGCGTATCTATGTTAATGATATACAATAAAATAAAAAAAGTTAAAACGAAAATGTACATGCATATGGAAATCATGTTAATGGAAAATATACATAAAAAAAGAAGTCACTTACTTAGACACAATAATTTACTGAAAGTATATTCTTAAATATGCATGTCCGTGCATAAATTTTTACAAACATAAGGGAATAGTTCAATCAACGAAAATAATAAAAACTAATTCGGCACTAATCATGAAGTAGTTCTATTTTTATCTGAAATATCGAATAATTCGCCCCACTTGTCTGCCGCAAATTAAATATAATTTTTCAATACTAATACAAATAATTTATTTCACTTCAAATATAATTATACTGCATTACACAATTATTTTATTATTTACAAAAGAATTTTTCGTATTGATGCAATTCATTATTTTATTATAAAGAATAAGCAAATAGAGGAGATTAACGAATATGACAGTCAAATAGTATTGTATGAATTTTCAATTAATATATTATTATTAACCTATTTGTGAATTGTTTGCTAGCTTGATAAATAATCAAAGGAAAATATTTTGATCTAAGCCAGTAAAAAAATATCTAAATCAATCTTAAGACTCATATTTGCTTGTTACATTATAATATTAGGGGTAGCTAGTTGTTATTCTTCATATTCTATTTATACCTTCGTATTTGTTTATTTTTATTATTTATTTATTTACATCTTTAAACATACAAAAGCAAAGTTCTGGTGAATCCTGTTTTAATGGAGTCGGTGTGCCCTTTTGAATGTTTGTGTACAAGAATAACAAGATTTATAAGCTTGATTTATTTATGCACTAATTTGATTTTTTATATTAACATAAATTAATTGAATTTTTGTATAAATTTTTTCTGTATAAAAAATGTAATAATATTTAAAAGCTTATATGCTGGTTTTAGAATTTTTTTTATGTTCTAGCAATAATGAAGAATTTAAAAAAAAAACTATTTTAAATTATAGTTTTCGTTTAGGAAAAGTAAGAAATAAGTCTAATTTTTTCGAGTATTTTTTATTAGTTGTGAGAAGCGTATTTAATATTTGAATAGAGGAAATTTGCTATAAGTGCATAAGTAAACATTGTTTTTGTAAAAACACACGTGTCTGAATTTAAAAAAGCACGTGCTTTTATAAATGTGGGAAAATAATAGATTTTTTTATCATGTGAATTTCGATCACTGTAATTAGTAATTGTGAAGCATGCTCAATTAACAAAATCCTTGGCAGGCTTTCAGAAAAGGCAAGTTTTTAAGGTGAAATGGCTCGTAATGTGGTAGGTTGCTCAAGTACAATGAGTCACATGCTCAAGAAGAAAAAAAGTGCTCGCGGCTCCTTGAGTCCTTGATGTTGTACTTGCCTCACGAATTATTCGACAACCTCACGACTCATAACTTGCACTCGCTATTTTGACATCCACGCATCCAAGAAACGTTGTGTCGTCTATGTCGATTGTCGTATCGTGTCTCTGTATTACATAGTACGCAGTCTCCGTAACATAGCGTAGTTAGTCTGTAGCTTGACTACTTAACTCAAGTTGCGCAGTGCTGGGGATGGACCGGGGGGGTCGACAGCTGTCAATTGACCTATCGAGCGTCTGCCTCTTCTCTTCTATCTCTTCGATGTTGAATTCGAAGTTAAACACGATCAACGGTGGTGACGTGGATAGATCGCAACCTACTTTATCCGCGCTGTGCATATCTACGTAAGATGTCGCCTTTGCGCGTTTCCCGGATCTCTAGGAAAGTAACGACACTGGATTTTGGTGATCTGGTCTAGTTTAGAGTTCGGTCTCTTGCAGTCTCACCCCACAGTACCGCAAGTGAACCTCGAACAAAACTCCCATTGCTCTCGATTCACCGCCCTCACTGCTGCTGTTTTGGTCACTACCGTCTATGTCTGTCGATCTGAACTACGATCGCTTCAGCAGCCCTCGAAGGTCTCCAGTGCTTTCACTCTCCATTGGCCAGTCTTTTGTGTTTCCAGCTGCGCAGTCATCGTCGGAGCTCAAGGCATACGGACACACAGTTAAGGGGACAGACGTCGTGAGACCCGACAACGTACCCGGACACCGTTCCAAACATCATTCGAGTTCGCACACTCCAGAAGCAGTCGTTTCCGGTAGGTGCTCCTCGCTCCCTTCGCTCATTTTTGTGACTCTTCTCTTTTGCGGCCTCTGTCGTTTTCCCGCCTATTCGACCCGGGAACCGAACCCACTGTTCTCTGGGCCTCGAGATGATCTCACGGACACCACCCTGACTGATAGTCTGCAGCAGCACTGATCGCATCCATCGACTCGATCCGCTCTAACGCCCGAATTATGAGACAACTGTTCTACTTATTAAACACTCGGAGAAGCGTGGCTGGCGAGGAGGAAGAGGTTGGCCGAAACGCCATTGCATTATTTTTTCAGCCTCTTCCTTCTCGAACCTCCGTAGTGAAAAGAAGGCGCTTTACTTCTGAAGAATCTACCGTTGCGAGGAAATCCCTGAAGAGAATCGATTCCTTGAGATTGTCCGAAAGTGCAAAACAAAGTGTACTGTACACAGGTTCTCGCAGTGTTCACCTCTATCATAGATTTCCTTACAAAGATAAGAAAACGAGGATTAAAATGATACTGTGCGATCAACAACCCCTAGTCATAATTATTGTAAGTATGAAGTGACTATCGCCATCTCCGGAGGGCGCGATTAATGTAATAATATAGATAGAGCAGATTATTATATTTAGTTCCTATAAAGTATAACGTAAAACTGCAAGGAGTGCAATTCAAAGCATATCTTGACTAATGGAAGCAACTTGGTTTTGAAACATGGACTTTTGAAGTGTTGAGTCAAACTCGACGAGGCTTGTTAAAAATAGAGAAAGTTATGGACGAAAGAGGAACTGAGGGGAGAATTAAGGATAGAATTTGCGGAATTATTTGATATGGTTTCAATATGATCCTAGTTGATCCTCGCGGCAGACATCACAAAACGATTATATGTTGCCTCGCTTAAAAATCGGTTGATCAATTATAAAGAATTTTATTCCACATTTTAGAACCTAACATCTCATAATTGCGCGATAACGTCTTTCATTTTTTCACTTTATTCATATTATTTTATTAATCGATATATCACGGATGAGATACACTTGGTATCTATTGAACATTTTAAGCTAATGAAGAATTATTCGATTCTTATAGCAAATTTTACTACTCCAATTATATTAATTTTTTATATCAATATATATTCCATTTTTTCAATTATGTTTTAATTTCTTTCTAAATTTAACATTTTTTATGAAAGTATGAAATGGAATATGCCGTAAACGTAAATATAAGGGTTTAATTGTTTTAGACTTTTTAATACAAAGTAAAAAAGTGTCGGTATTTGTACTACTTCCTCGTAAAACGAAGTGAAACATAATACTAACTAAGTTAAACATATACCAAATACGTATATGAATATTCACATAATTGTAAAGATGCTGATGTTAGAATTTATGTTAGAGGATGAACTTTTAAGAAATAGAGAATAATTATTATTGGTGTATTTGCGTGCTTCAGGGAAATGAATGCTTACCTTCTCTTGCGTGAAAATTAATTTTTCATTATCTGTTTTATTACAAATTTTTAATAACCGTTAGAATGCCTTTTCTTGAAAAATTTAATTCTGATTAAGAGATCTTTGTCATAGTAGAATAATCTTCGACGTAAGTTTTAGCTATCATTAATCGTTATATGTAAAATATATTTCAATATTTAATTAGGTCTCTAATTATATTCTAATGTAATGTATTCACTGTAAATCAATAATTGTTATATAAGATACGTTAATTTGATATTTAATATGAAAAACAAGTTATGTAGTCATTACACTAAACGTTCAATTAGTCGTTGTTTTAATAATTATATTTCGATTAAAATAATTTGTCCTTTTTTTTTATTATAAATTAAGTTATACGCAACATCAATTTTCTTAAAAAGTTTTTAATTAGTTTCCGTGCAACATTGATTTACAAATAATAACTGTGGTAATAAAAAGTACAATAAGTACACACTCATTTACGTTTTATTTTAGCTAACATTTAAAATAAAAATGTACTTAAAAATGTCATAATATTTGCAAGCAATAAAAAAAGTTAGTTACGTGTTTGTTAGCTGATCATGTAGACGTATTCATATGAAATTCTATTATGTTTTTTCATAAATACTATTTGAATTTATAATGAAAACATAGTATTTCTAAATAAAAGGAGCTTTTATTTTAAAAATATCAATTTATAGTTTAAATTTTTCGATCAAAATTAATTTATTTTGAAAAAAATTTTTGTCAGATGCGAATTCATCATTTTAATAATTAACACCTCTCATAAGATTAAAAAATATGATACCGTATTAAATTTTTAGTTAACTAACGTGACTATTGTCTTTTTTAGTAATATTAATTTAATTATATAAAATAAGATAAAATAAAATGTTTCTGACTAATTTAAGATTAATCATTTTTAAACTTTTTTTAAAATACTGCAAATTAGAAAGCAAACCTTATGCAAATGTTGTCTTTGAACGACTAAACTATTATTATTTAAATAGTTATATTCTGTGAATAATTTACATAATAAATAATTAATGTCAATACTTAAACAATATAAATAATAATTACATACTAATGACTAAAAAATTTTCAAATAATTATATTTACAATTAAACAATATATTTTTTCTTCGTATTATTTATAATTAAAGGTATAGTACAGACTTAGTTTTTTAATTTGAATATAAATTTTTTACAAAAATAATGAAATAATAAAATAAAGGGTGCTTTTTCATTTTTGAAACATTTTTTCTTATATGTTAAAATTATTAAAATTGTTTTTCTTTATTCGTGATAAAGTTTTAAAAAAAATTCTCAATATTAACATTAAGCCAAAGGTCAAACATTAAAATGATAATTTAGCGCGTAAAATGTTTAAAATGCTTTGCAGCACTTATATAGTTATATAACATATATATATATATGGAACAAATCATTTTGGTTTAAGATATCTCTCCATTATCCTTTTCTTAGATAAATGTAGAGCGATTTTTTTTAATTTCTACGTTTTTCAGTTAATTTTTGCTTTATAAATAATAGAAAAATTCTCTTTTTTTATATACATTATACATTATTTCTTGAAAAAAATCCAAAACATTAGAACATTGAATGTATTTTTCAAATTTGGATCAGCAAGGGCATTGAGTAAGAATAATTCATATTTAAAATATATTTTTAAAAAAGAAATTAAAAAATATGCACTCAGTTAATTAAAATTAATTTAAATTATTTAATACAAACGATTTGCTTATTAAATTTTAAGAAATTAAAAAAAATGCTTTTCACATTATATAATGCAATGAAATCATTAAATTTTTACGTAAAGAATAAATGCTGCCATTAAAAGTAGTTTTATACTTACTCAGATATAACCTTAGTTTTAAAATGGTATTTAATTTTTACAAATAGTTAAATCATTTGTATTTCAATAATTGGGTACAATCTGTAGAATAATCATTGTTATCACCGATACGAATAAGTTTGCATATAAAAAGACAAGACATGGCAGCGGTACGTATTCGCTCTTAATTCAAAAATGTACAAAAGCTATCTTTTAAAAAATAATCTCCTTCAAATATTTATATATCATGTAACCTTCTTTTAAATCCTGACAAATATTTATTTTAGAACACGGCAGAAAAGAAAAAAGTACAATAAACAGATATCGTAGATATCGTAAGAATCGGGACTATCGTAATAGATTCGGGTATATATTAGAAAATCATTAAATGCCTATAAGTAAGAATTGGGTAACACATGATTCATAACATAAATAGTACTTTTGGAGCTTTGCAGGATAAATTAGAAAAAAGAAGAGTGAGAAATATAAGAGAAAATATGAGAGCTTAGTAGTCAAGTTTTTAAGTCATAAAGGAACATAAAATGTTACCCGGTCCGGGTTCAGGGGGACATCGACGGTTTTGAGCCGAGGCCCGAGCTATGCCTGCAAACTGCTTATCACGTGGTGGTCAGGGTCTAGGGACGGTCGGCGTTGCCGCAGCCCTGCCCCCCGCGCATTACCTCCATGAGCTGCCAGCCCAGGACGAGGAGCGTTTGGGCAAGCTCTTCCAATCCCTCGATCTCGACGGCAACGGACGCATCGACATCCACGATTTATCCAAGGCCCTTCACGAGGCTGGTCTGCACGAGCACTACGCTCAGGTACGTTTACTTGTGACGATTGCAGCTGGTTATCAGAGAGTCTTGTATTTGCGACATGATCTTTGTTAGCTGATAGGACCAAAACGTCGCTGCGATAGCTGTTAGAATTAATGAGCACTTGGAAAATCGATGTATCACACTGTACGGTGGGGGTGATGCTTTGCGAACTCTGCTTTCAAGTCGTATAGTGACACAAAACACAATGATAAATATTTTATAAAATAAATTTCGAATCACATTAACTGGTAATATTGACACCATCTGGACACAAGTTAGCTTATAAATTTCATGCACTCGATTGTAATTGTAATTCATTGAGTCTAACCTTCAAAAGTCATAAATACTAGTTTTAAAATTGTATAATTTCAAATGAACAATCTAATAGACAATAGAATATTCTATTTAAAATTTGTTTTTATATGTTTTTGCGAGTTAATTTTTTTACCAATACTATATTGTATTATATCTATCGATATTTTATTATACTTTTTTCGTTTATAATTCGTTAAAAAAAATATTAACATCAAAAGTATGAATTTTAATGAAATTTAATGACACACCTGTTGTATTATAGCTATGTAAGATTTTTTTATTAGGCTCAATATTTCATATAAAATATTGGCCGTGTTTAATTTCATAATTTAAAAAATTACTATTTTAATATTTAGTAATATCTTATATCGTAGATAGGCTTCTTTAAATGAAGCTTAATTCTATTCCAATTGAAATTTTAGCGAAATATTGTAATATAATTATTTAAATGTTATAAAAATTAAACAAAAAAAAACATTATTTTTACCTTTTAATTCGAGACTAAAAATATTTACCCTATAAAATGCTATATGTAAATCGATTAATCTTTCTCTATAAACATATTGTATATTGAAATTAAATACTTCATTACTTATTTTAATGCATTGTTTAAGTAAATTCTAGTTAAGATTACTTGATTTTCAGTACTTAATCATATATTAATATTAAACTGAAAACATTTTATTTTACTTTTGTCAAGTTAAATAAAATTAATTATCATTTAGTTTTATGTTTTTTTCGATGAAAGTTCATTTGTTTTAACTACAATTAAATATTTATAAAATGATATTGTTGATCAAAACACATTGATTTTTAGAAATTTCTGGCTCGCTCTGATCAAACAAAAAGCGGTGACATCAGTTTAGCAGAATTCATCCATTATGTACGAGAGCACGAAAAAAATTTACGTTTACAATTCACCGACCTCGATAAGAATAAAGATGGCAAGTTATTTAACAATAATTATTTAACAGTATATAGATTGATTTTAAAATTTACTTATAAATTTATGCAAATTTAAAATGAATAAAATATTAAGTTTTATTGTTCGAAATAAACTTTCGTTTCTTTTATTATTTTAAGGTTACGTATGTAAGTAAGTACAAATTATGTTTACAAATAAAATTTTAATATGGGTTATATTTACTTTACAGGAAAAATCGACTTAGAGGAATTGATAAAAGCATTTAAAGATCTTGGAATTGAAATGGAGAGAGCAGAAGCAAAAAAATTGCTTCAGAGGTTTGTTTAATTGATTTTATTTTATTATTGCAGTACTGGCTATCATGTTGCATATTATTTTTTATTCAAATTAATTTTTTTTTATAAATTTAAAAACCTTCAAAGTATAAGCAAGTTGATTTTTTTACAGAATGGATAAAGATGGAAGCCTTAACATTAGCTTTAATGAATGGAGAGACTTTTTACTTTATGCTCCTACTACTGATATTCATGAACTTATACAATATTGGCGTCATTCCACGGTGAGTCTTATATGCCATAACAATTGAGTTTTTACTTTAAAAGTAAATATATTGAAAATATGATTTTAGTAAAAGGAAGCTTACATAATTTTTTTTTAAATACCTGGTTTTTAAACAATATATTTTAATTATAGTTCAATTTGACCTTGTAAATCAATTTATGTTATTAAAAAGGGTAGACATTAATAAAAAATTGAATTTATTTTATGTTAAAAGTTTATTATTGTAATAATAAACTTAAATTTTAATCCAAGTTATTTCATTTCTAAATTTGTAAAAACATTTTCAAAAATTCTAAATAATAAATAATAAACATATTTTACAATAATCACCTTTTTAAAAATTAGTTTTCCGTATAAACGTTTGATTATCTATCGTTTAATTGCTTTTTATTATAATTAAATACTCAAGCAAACTTTTTTTTAATTGATTTTGCAAAAAATATGAATCAAATTACTTTTCTTAATGAAATAAAAAAAATTCGACCTAACCGTATAAATGTTATAGGAATAATGATTTAATATTCATGTAATTTTTAATATAATATTACAGACAAACAAGTTATTTAAAATCGTAATTGTGAATTATTTTAACTCTAATTAAAATTTGATCTATACTCTTATCAGCTGGATTAGATTGCTAATTTTGGTATTGGGAAGCTGTTTTTTTAGTAATGATTTATTCAAATGTTTTAAAAATAAATAAAAAGTCAAGTGTTTCTATAACAAATTTACGTTTTAGGTATGAAAGCATCCCGAATGATTATTACAATAATTCAATACAACTAATCTTATTTTACTGCATTAGAATTATTTTTTTAACAAAATTTTAATTCTTTTAAATGCTTAAAGTTTTTGAAGACTATTATTTTTACATAAACTCGTTATATAGATTACTGTACACTCGATTGTTCTAAGATCTAATTTAATTCTGCAAAAAAATTTTATAAACTGTATTCGAAAATAAAAAAAAATTAAATTAACTTAAAAAACGTTTTGATTTAATAGAATTATACATTATTACATTTATTTCTTAATACATGTTATTGTAATTGAAGTGCTTTTAAGAATTCATAAAAATATACTCTAAAATAGTGTAGCAAATAGGTTAAATGAAATTTGGCCTGTGAATAAAAAAAAATTATAAATATAAGTAGCTGTTTATAGCTACAGTGTTATCATCAATTTTAATCAATAACAAATGTTGATAATAATAAATATAGGTTTAACGTTTTTTAGGAAATTACTTGAAAATTAAAAAGTTAAGACTATTATGTAAAAACTCTGTTGAACGAATAACTTTAGTATCCTGAAAAATTATGTTGCATAAGCTAAAGCAACAAATTTTTTAAAATTTACGTTAAAATTTGTTTTTTTTTCAACAGTTTTTTCCAAAATTTATTTTACAGATATAATAAATAAATACAGATATAAAAAAGATAAAATAAGTTCTCTTCATATTGCAAATTATTAAGTTTCTTATTAAAATTAAATTAAAATGATAAATCATTTTAATTCCATAAAAATATTGTAGAAAAACAAATAATTACATTCATATAAAAACATCTTTCAAAGAAATTATATGTATAATTAGCAATTCGTTTTCATTTACATATAATTTTTCTGATGCTATAGTTATTTTTGTTATTGAAATATAGAAATTTTTCATATATGAATTTTCCAGATCAGCTATTACATAAACAATATAACGAAAAGGTTTTACTTTAAAGTAGGAAAAAAGTTGTAAACATTTTTAATGGAAGTTTTTAAATTTTAAGGAAGTTATTAAACATTTTTAAGTTGGATGAATAAAAAAACATACACACTTATTATATAATGCATTATTTACATTTTTTATTGCTTCATTTACAATTTACTTACATTACATTTACAAAATTGAAAGAAAATTTTTTCTGCAATTACGCAAAAAAATTGTTTTTAAAAATTGCTCCAATATTTAATTTTCATCTATAAAACGTATATGATAAAAATATTTATAACTAACATATAGTATATTTTTTGAAAAGTTGTATTTTGTCTTAAAACAATGTAAAATTGCTAAATAGGCTTAATTTATATATAATTTTTTAAATATTAATACATAGTAAATGAAGAATAACACGTGTCATTGCGTATAAAGAAAAGCATCTCAAATTTTTTCAAAGAAATTGATTTACGGTCTTTTTTCTGAATATTGTGCAAAATATTTAACAACTTGCATAGTACGTTCACTCGATAAGATTGATAAAAAATTGCGCATTTAAACGTATATTTTTATCATCACAGCTTTTCTTTTAGTTTTTATTATAACAAAACATTTTACATTTGCTTTTAATGTATGGTATAGTAGATGGTGCGAGGAAGCACAAGTTTCAAATGCTTCTGTATTATCTCCAATCCTATTGTAAGGTTTAGTGTTATTATGTATAATATTATATCGGTTCGTATTCGTAAGCTTTATCACGATCTTATCTCATTTATCTAATATAACCATCAAATTATTTCTGGTATATATATTTACTTTGGTACAACATATTTACTTTAAAAGTATTATCTGCCGTTCATATAAAAGTGCAATAAATCGTACGTAGAATACAAATTTAATTTTTGTTTATTAGTAACTGCAATTTTATTAATTTTAACGAATTATTTTTATATTATCATATTTTATTTTAATTACAATAAACAAGATCATAAACTTTATTAATGCTTTATTGGTAATTCGTACCTCATGATATTGTTAGGAAATGTAAAATAGCAAGGAATGTTTCACTACAATATAATATACCATATAAAAGTGTAATACAAATGTTTAAATAATGGCTGGAAATTTTAAATTATTAGCATATGCGATGTTAAATATCAAATGGCTCCAAATGAATCCACAAATATTTCCTTATGTCAACCACTGATTCATACATTTCCTAGGCTCGCCCTTTCTCTCGCATTCACTCCTCTACATTTACACACACACACACACCCCCCCACCCCCACCCACCCACTTTCTTGCTCTGCTTTCTCTTTCATATCCTTACATTTCCTACTTACTCATTAGATAGTATTAATATTATTATATTATTATCTACAATGTTGAATGTATTCAATTTTTTTTAATTAAGACCAATTGTAAGTATTTCTTTGTATTGTGAAATAGTTTTCACTTTAACAGAAAAATTTAATTTTATTTTAATTCCTTTTTTTATTTCATAGTGGAATGTGACAAAATTCGTTATTACACTTGTAGAGTTCTAGTGTCTATTATATTTTTTCTTTTAAATCGTTCTTTATAATAATAGAATTTTCGATCGAATATTATTAGTTAGTAATTTGTAATATTATTAATTTCTTTGTTAATATTACTTTCATAAATTTTTTTATCACGTATATAGTAACTGAACAAAAAACTAAATTTATTCCTTTTTAATACTAAAAATTTTTTCTTAGGCATGTAATTATACATAATTTCACGTAATTAAAAAATCATATCTCTTATTTGAAATAAAAATAAAATTTCAACAATAACTTAATTTTTTTTTAATGTTTAATATATTGATATAAACTCAATTTTTATTTATATAGTTTTTAAAGGCTCCGAAAAAGTTAATTTATAACTTTATAAGGAAAAGTTTTTCCTTTAAATAAATCATGTTACAAAGTCACAAACATTTAAACGTCGTAAATAAAGACTATCACAAAGGCAACAATACGCCCATAAAATATTTATGACTTCATGTTATGCTATTCACATCACATGCAAAACGTTTTTGTATTCCTTCATTATTCTAAATTCAAATTTTTTTAAACATAATAAACAAGTTTTCAAAAAATAATGTATTTTTTTTATATTATTTATACATAATATTTTTTAAATTGTAGTCATATTTACAATAAATGTTTTTAAAAAATTACAAGATTTTCAAATTTCTTTTCCAAAAAAATCAAATTATTAACAATTTTTTCGTAAAATATAAGACAATTGCAAACAATTATATATCCTTATGTATTCTTAGGATTACAGAAGAAAAATACAGACTGTAAATAATGCTTAAATTACATAAATTTTATTATAAATGAATTAATTTAAAAAATTTTGTATTTAAAACTCATGTTATTGATTTCTAAATCAATAAGTATAGAACCAATATATAGGAAACAAAAAAAACAATGTTTTAATTTAATTTATCAATTCATTTATGTAAATATTTGACATACTAATTACTTTATTAATTTTTTTCCAGTTAGTCCATACATCTTTGCTGATTGCATTGAAAAGCATAGATAAATAATAAAAAAAATTTATATCAAATTCAGATTATTAACACAATTATAAACTCCAAAAATATATAATAAATTATAGTATAGATGACGCTTAAATATTACTACCAATAATTTTGATTTAGTATCTAACACAGATATATTAAAAAAAATTTTAATCCTTACCGTAAAATTTAATATGCTGATGTTACATTATGATTTTAGTATTTTTATTCACTTTTCTTAAATAAGTTTCTTAGAATAAATTTCATATAAAAATGAAGTGTTGTATATAATATATATATATATTAAGTTTTGTATATGAAGCATTATTATTAGTAATATATTTTGCTCAATTAAATAATATCATAAATTGTGTATATTTTTTTCGTGATTATTCTATTATCAATGTAAAACAAATGTAGTCAAAGCAAGTGATAAAAATAAAGCGATAACGGTAATTTAAAATCGTGACTGTTTTTAAAATGAAAATTTACTGTGCTCTTATCGATTTGAACTAGCTGTCCTGCCGAATCTTGTAATGCTAATTAACTTTTTAAATAGTATAGATATTGTTAATAATATAAGTTAACAATGCTCCCAACGATTTTTTCATTCAGTAATTTTAAATTTATTTTTTCTTACGAACATTATCATAATTGTTTTTTATTATTTTTTAATTACCATTATAATATGTAAAAATTACTTATTTTTTTTTTTAAATAAGACCCTACTAACCTATTGGCTTCTTTAATTAATAAGTAGAAGCAAATTTACCAATCATTTTAATGTCTAATATCAAAAGTCATTGTCATGAAATGATAAACAATTATAAGATAAATAAGATATATAATTAATTAAAAAAAAATAGTGACTATAATTCATTAGCTATAATTATGAATCATGCTATTACTATAAAGAAAGATTTCTTATTTGATTAAAAAAAAGTAACAATATGTTGTATGTTGTATATGGCTTATACAATTTAAGAATATGTATAGTTAAATTATGGACCAAATTGTCATTAATTTTTTTAAGTTAGAAATAAGTTATACCGTTAGCTTAGAAGTCGTAGTTTCCATAAAAGAAGTAATACTTTTTCAATAAATATTTTGAAATTGTTTCTTGTGATTGCAAATTTTAAAAATTTTTAATTTCAATACATTGTAGATAATTCACTCGATGAATATCCTGATTATATCGAATATGATTGTGCTTAATACTTTTTTTTAATAGATTAAAACGTGATAATTTTAATTAATTTAAAAAATCAAATTTTTTAATAGAAAGAAATTCAATATTTTAAAAATACGAGTGCTGTTTATTGTGAGTTGCTATTTATCAAATATTATTTTTTCTCTAAAATAATCAAAGCATTTTTTTGTAGTTAATCTTTGATACTTTACATTCTTAATTATATGTACGATAAATTGATCAATTTTTCTTTATCGTTTAAACAGGATGAAAATCCAGCTTTTTATCTATTATAAATAAGAATTTCAAGAATGCTCAAGAATCATATCTTCTAGGATTTAGAAAATATGATAAAAATATGCACCTTCATATTTCGGCGAGCAACTATTAAACAGCACTTTTTTCAAAAGTATTGCAATTATACATAATTCGTTGTTACGTAATACATGGTGGTGATGGCTTCAAAAGTTGAGCATCACAATCTCTTGATAAGTACATCTTCAATAAGACATGCATTAATCATACGTACTCATTTTATTTAATGTATAACAAATAATTCCCGAGGTTCCACGTAACGTTTCACCAGTGGATCCTTATAATATTTTGTACTCGTAGTTATGCAATATCAAGGTCTTGAATTTTATTATTTGGGAGTAGGGTCATGTGCAAGTGGTTTCGAAAATAAGTATAATTTAATGTGTCTTGTGACTTTTTATTTTAATTTATTGTCAGTTGAAATTATTATTTGTATACTAATAGAAAATTATTGTAAATTATTATATAAAATTTAAAGAAATTTAAAGCACTTGTGAAAATGAGTTAATTATTCTCGAAAACTCGAGGAAATATAATAAATTATTAAAAATTGATAAGTAAGTAAAAAACTATTAAAAAATACATTCATTTATTATATGTAATACATAATATTATAAACAATTAACAAGAGGAAGATCTTTGGTAATAGTTTCGTTTTAAATGACAAAAAAAATTTTGTTTCAATTTAATGGTTTATAAATTTCTCACTACTGAAAAAGAATATTGTTTTGATGTTATTTTTATGACGTAGTATGATTGATTTAATCACAATTCCTTAATGATATTACTTACCAGAAAATGAAGATTTTAATAGATTTTTTTTAATTAAAAGAAAACGTAACTTTTATAAACGGATTATAAAATTTCATTTTATATTGTTAATTTTGTTTATTAAAATGATTTGTTTGGAGTTATGTATATAATATGCGCATATGAAAACTTAATTTAAAAAAGTCACCAAATTTTTTTGATAATTTGATGCTTTGTCTATATTAATTAAAGGTTAATATTTATAGAAAATATAGAAAATTTTTATTTAATGTTTTCGAGACTACGTTTTTTTATACTTTTAGAAATGATATATTTGATTTTTATAGTTAGCATAATTAAAAACTTATAGATGTATATATATTATTAAGCCTAATTATGTAAATATACCTCGAACAAAATTATTTTTTAACGCGCTATAAAGTTAAATATATATAAAAGTATAAATACAATTTTATAGGTAAAAAAACTTTTTTCCAAAAAAACAATTTCAAAGGAAATATAAAATATAAAACAAAATTAATAACAAAGTTTAAATGAAAATCGTCGATTTTATGAATCAATAATTTTTAACTAAAATTATACTTTAATTTTACTACTTTTAAAATTATCATTTTTAATTCATAAATATGAAAACAACAAAATCGAAAAATTAATTATCCAATATTTTTTGGTTATTAGAGGGTAATATTTAATTTTTAAATCGTTTTGAACTACTGTCGCAAAATTTTCTCAAAAAATTTTTGTACTACGAATCACTAAAGGATTGATTAATTTTATTTTAATATAAGATCGTCTAATTATTACATGATCGAAGTAGTAAATGACAAAAAAAAATTTTTTCAATTTAAAATCATATCAACATTATTCACTTATTTATAAAATTAAAATTATTATATTTTTTGATTTGTTATCAGACTTTATAATACATTTATGAAAATGTTATGTTATATTTTAAAAGGCCGCTTAAAAATTCATTCAGTAATCTTGCAATGCAGTTGACTTGTCATAACTGAGATAATTAAGCTTTCTGCCTGTATTATTTATTAACAATCTTTTGAGTATAGTGACCAGCAGTTGATAACGCTAACTATTTTTTTGTAATTATAATTATATTTTTATTCTCAATTAACTTAAACATATTCTAGATTTCAAACGTATTTTAAATACTGTTTAGTAATACATGTTCTACTTTTATAGTTTATATTTTAATTTGTGCGTAGAATGTGTATAGATATACAGAAACGATACATCACTGTATACAAAACAAATTTTTAAAGAACATTTGTAAAATAAAAACGTTAAGAATTTTACGATTATCTGAAATTATTAAAGATAAAGCATCTGTTTATGTACGTAGTAAAATAATTGTTTTAATTTGTTTATTTAATTTGTTCACACATTCTAGATAAAAGTAATTTCTTGCAAGCACAAAATGTTTATATAGTACTATGATAAAATTATGTTTATCCTCGCTGATAGGAGAAAAAAATTATAAAAATATTAAATGATAAACAAGAAAATAGCTTGTATCGTGATGAAATAAAAGACACAAGCATTTATATAATTTTACTTACGAAACGTGAAATTCACTGTGACAAAATAAAGATTCCTTTTAAATGCTTAGATGCTGAATTAATTGGTAACTGCTAAAGAACAACATTCTAGATATACTGGAAGCCTGGCATTTTATACTGAATACATTTGTATTCCTTGAATACCTGAACGATTACTTTAATATACAAACATAATTATAGAATTTTTATGATGTATTTGAATTGATCGAACATAATCTACTTAAATTTATTCGTCGCTATTTTTAAATATTTATTTAGTTAATTCTAGAATATGGCTATTGCCTACGGGGCTTTATTGATTATAATTGTTATTAAATATATAAATAATAAATATCATTAGTAAAAAATTTATTATACTACTTTATGATGACTTATTTAACACGTAATATAATAAATTCGATTTTATCTATGTAAATTACTAAACAATGTATGTAAAGTATATTTTGAGTAAGTATAAGTGTTCTTTATTTTGTACAATTAGATTAAAGTTATTAACTAAGATAATGTTGTTTGAATAGTATGGCTTTCAAATTTTTAATAAAGATATGACTTTCAAATTGTTAATAAAGAAATGCTCAAATATTGTCAAAATCATTTCTGTTTTTATAATAATTGACTATTGATGTATAGTAATACATCCCGTAACTTATTTCATTGGTTTATATTTGTTTGTCTGCTCTTTATTAGACTACTTTGAAGGTTATAAAAAATCTACATCTTAAAATAATTTTTTTATAAGCTTATAAATAAACTAATAATAATAATATAATAGCAAAAACAAATATTTTTATTACATTAAATAACCATCCTTTGTGCCAAATCATCACTTTTGTCTTGAAATTTGAATAAATAAACGAAGACAGAGGAAAATAATAACTCTATTATAATAAAAATTCGATTGATTCGTATTGTATATTCGTAATAATACTAATATCTATTTTTCGTAACAAGTTTAATAAGCGAAAGGTACAATGGAGGTTTCAAGCGCATATTACACAATTGTCAAACTTTATCCGCATCTTAAATAACCGCAATTAGGCAAATTAATATTTTAACATTCGTTTTTATTCTTCTTTGATTGATTTTTTGTACAATTTAAATACAATAAATTACATTTTGACAAAAGCAGAGGTACCTAATACCTGGAATATTTATATTCCGATGATGAAAAGTAATATAAATATAAGGATTACTAGCCTGAAAATTCCTCCCTCGCAATAATGTTGACACGAAGTGTACAGATGCCCCACCTCCTTACAGTTGTAGCAAATCTTATTGCTTGATTTTGTGGGTATATCCTTAACATCTTCGAAGAACTTCATCTCGCTATATTGAGAAAATACAATCTTAAGTTCATCAATGGTTGAAATTTTACGAAGGCTGGTGCGCAGGAACTCGTCATCGGTGAAGCCGCGTATCAAGTACTCCATCACGTATTTTTCCTCAAGACCAATCTTTAGGCTCATCTCTTCTATGTGATTCATAAAAGTACACAGTTTCTCACCCTTGATCCACTTGCGCTGCGCAAGCGCGAGGTATATCCTTGTCGCAGATGTCTCCTCTTTTCCGTACCGGCTTTCGAAGGCCTGCTTGAACTCTTTCCACGTAGTGACCTCTCGGCGCTGAACTGTGAGCCACTGACGAGCCGGACCCTCTAGTGACACCCTCGCTGCGAGTAACGTTTCTGCCTCGGTCCAGCTGAAGATGCCCTGACACCTGAGAACGGCCTTCATCCAGATACGTGCGTACTCTGTAGGATCGATGCCGTTGAATTTGGGAAGCATAAAGGAGGCATAACGTAAGGAATGTTCGCTGCTCTCGTTGGGGGTGACCGGAGCGGAAATCATATTTGACTCGTCTCGGTCTCGCAACTGCAAGCGCAGTAGTTTGTTCTCACTTTCCAGGAGGTTATTGTCTTGACGTAGTCGCTGGACTTCCTTCTTGGCGACTCGCACTTGATGATTCAATTTCTGATTCTCCTCGTGATGACGGTCGCGTTGGTGTCTCATCTTGAATTCAGTAGTGTGTCTTCCAAGGTGATTGCGATATTCATTCTCCCATTGCAGACCTGGGGAGCATTCTATGCCGATATGTTCGATACCCGCAACCATGATGTATAGGCCCGAAACTAATATGTAACTTCGTTAGTTAATGCCTTTTTGGGTTAAAATGATAAAGCTTCATGACTAGTTACCCTTTTATATAAATTTCGATACCTGTTATTTATGTTAATTTCATACAAATTGTCCTTAGCCTTCTTACCTGCAAAAATATTTTTGAAACTGAAAAGCTGATGAGGCTCTTACCTGATATATTTTATTGTTTGTTAGTTTTACACGTTTTCTTTTTGTTGGGACTTGTATGTTCCTGTTAATGGTAATAATTCATTTCCAATTTACCAGCTGATTCACCTTACAAGAATTATCATTTATTCAAACATTTTGAAAATTCCCATTATTTCTAAGGCATACAGAATGTATTTTCAAAAGCTTCCGTAAGGTGATTTTATTTATTTTATGCATTCTTTTCAGTAAGTATACAATTATTTAGAATTGGGACTAAAATTTACGACTAATTACATCTTAATTAATTCTTGAAACCTTAGAAAGTAAACATTATAAACTAACATTTATTTTTATTGAGTCATTATAAGTCACTTTCCAGTAAAATTGTTTATTAGGATAATTATATTACATTGTTGTATTGAATATATTATCATAATTTATTGCTAACCTATGGAAAGTATTGTATTCTTCCATTAGTATAGTTACACATGCACAAAAACTATAGCAAATTAATAAACATATAAATATATTTTTATAAATTCTATAAATTTATGTAGATTAATCTTTAAATTATCAAGAAGTAACGAGCGACATCTTCTAATGACGTAGTTGAAAATTCATAGTTCCAATTGATAACGTATTTAAACGTCGTGGGACTTTTTTATTTTATTTTTATTTCTTTCGTCCAATAACGAAGGCGACAAGTTACGAGGTAGTTACCAAGATCAAAAGTGCACAAACAAACACAACTTTCTTTTTCGCGATAATCTGACATTTTGAATAAAGATTTAATCCTTGTTTCCATTATTATTTTATGTAATTACATCTTCTTGCGAAATTTCGATTATATCTAAAAGCCTAAATAATTTGCTAAATATCTTGGTTAAGCAAATGAAGTTTTTTAATGTATCAAACAATAATAAATGATTATTTAAATTATACTTTCAAGAGTTTTATAATTACTCTTTGACTTTATGAATTAGAATAATTGGCAGGCTTTCGTATTAATATTTGTTACTTAACTTTTAATAGTTAATACTAGTAATATATAAATAAAGATATTAAGTCATTATTTTTTTCTTAAATTAAAAAAAACATTTTATTGAAAATTTAGTTTTTATCAATGTTATAATATTTATTAGGTTTCAGAATAATTGATTAGATTATAATTGATTCTGAAGCATAAAAAATATATAATATTGCAAAGTTTTATGATTGAAATAAAATTTTTAATAATGACTTTTTGTTGTACAATTTTTAATTGCCATTGACACTTCGTTGTCTGATTTACTTGTTACTAAATTGAATACTAACTAATTGAATAATACTTAAAAGAACAGTTTTCCTCATTTTGTTCTCTTAAAATTTATTTAGACTAAATGAATTACTATAAAAGACAATAATGTCGTATTAACTATGCAAGCTATTCTAAAGAATTTAAAAAATGCTTGCAATGTAATATTTCACATTATATCAAAGTAAAAACTGATTATTGAAACAATATTCGGAAAACTCACTCAACTACATTTGGCTATTATATGTATAAAATCTCATCTATTTTAGAGTAAGCTAATTTTAAATCAGTGCACCTGACATACATTTGTAGAATACATATTTACCGTATAGTATCTATATATTGGAATACTTGCTACATGTTACATAACAAACTACAAAGCTCCCATACAGTGCCTAACCACTATTCATTGAATAAATTGCATTGTTTCGTAATGTAGGTAGTTGTACTTGCAAAATTGTATATGTGGAGCAAATTCGATTAATAGCTGCTCCTATCTTTTCTATTCCACCGCACTATTTCGGCTCATATTATCGAACATCTTTTACACGATTTACGCTATTACACGAGCGCAAAGCTGTGAAAGCTTTTTGATTATATGCATCATTATCATATAAGGAAAAATGCTATATTTCTATTTTATTTATTAACTTTATTCGATAACATATTAAAAGTAAGATATAGTTATTGGATAAAATTTTTTTTCAAGGTCATCTGACTGACTATCGTTCATGAGATGAATTGCCTATATTTACAAATAGTAATCGCAATTAGTAGACACAAAAAAGTGGACATTAGCGTCACTAGTATAAAAATTAAAAACGCAAGTAAAGCACCTCGGAATATTATTGCAAGGTCAGGTATCCATGCGTCTAGTAAAGGTCTACAAAATTAGTTTACGAGTCCCAAGCATACGATTATGCCCTTTGCGTATTACCGCGATTCTGTCTTAAATTTAACAGTTATTCCATCAACATGTGAAAAGTGAACTACTGATACAGTGAGAGTGAGAGGAATGAGTTAGGGGCGATCGGTGCGCCGCACGGGTCGAAGAAATTACTGCACAATATTCGCCTTCGATGGGACTGCTCGCTGTTTATCTCCGCTCGCCTTTAGAGTGCGTACTCTAGATCTCTAACAGCTATAGCAGACTGTAGTTGATCCGCAGACTTTGCATCTGCTTGCTTGCTTTGGCCTAACAAGTTGAAGTGTTTTGCGTTGACGGCAGTCGCCAGTTGTTCACTCACTGGATTGGTGAGTACCACCAATAAGCTGCGCGCGCATTTAGGGCAGACGATAACACACGGTAAAAGCCCGCGGAATAACCAGGACTTACCAGGATATACGGACGATGTTAAGGCACCAGCAAGATGTTTTCGCCTGCGGCTGCCAAATCTGCTCCGATTTTCTTGAACGACACCATGACCTCGTACAGAGGGTGGGTATATAATACGTTTATATAATTTCGATGGTTTTAGTGTTGCGGCCCTTGGCGTTGGCGCCGCTCGATTCGGGGGTGAGGGTACCGTTCAGAAATACCGATCTTCCCGACTATGACACAGTGTATCTAATTGTCTTAAATTTTAAAGCTTGACTTGGTCGTTGGAATTATACGATTGCGAATCGTATTAATGGTTGATACTCGTTAATACCTCGAGTCCGCCACTCGATGATCAAAATTATTAGCTCAATCTGAAAATAAACATACTCTTATAAGCGTTGCTGTGTTAACTGTTTATTGAAAAAGTGAGTTGAATCTGTTGAATAGTTTGGATAGATACGTCCTTTAAATTATATTCGTACTACACGGATTTTTAGCTCACCACATTGGTGAGTGAGACGAATCCGTTGCATATTCAACATACAGATGAACTAGTATATGAACAATAAATGAAAAAGAGAACGATTGTAGAACGTATTGACATAACCTAGCAAGTCCATAACCTCACTATCTTCGTTTCTTTTAATCGCTGAAATATGTGACTAAATTCCCATTACTCCGGCTCTTATAATATCACAAGCTGGTATCTCATTGATGAATAACCTTGTTCTCTGCGTCCTCGTAAATTTTTACATTACTTCTAACGTAAATGTATATATTAGCGCCCAAAGATATTGCAGAGAAACATCTGACAAAGATAATAGATTAAGTTAACAATCGATGCTTATCGAACGCCTTACATCAATCGAGAAAAGTCCTAAAAGACGCATTTTAATACGCAAATACTAGTATAGGATTTGTATACTTACACTCTTAAAAGAATTATTCAATAATGTATTTTGCTATAAAAAGTATAGTATATTATAATATTGCACAGTATTCAAAGTAAAAATTCAAATGCAAACAATTAATTACTTTAATACTAATTCTAAAAGTAAAAAATAAGTCTTGAATAATTGAATTGTGGGTATAAGATATTTGATAAATTTTTAATAATGATGAATATATTTAAAATTTATTTGTAGAAAAATCTGTTGTATTTTTAATTGCAGATTTTTTTTTAAAGGATTTGAAATTGTTATATAAAAACTAAAAAAATATTACTTGTGTTATTTAAGTCGAAATTACTTATACAGAATTTTTTTGTTTTATTAATGTTTCACATAGAGTAATTTATATGGTTTAATACAAAAACAATTCATTCCTATTAAAATGTACTGTGGGAAATTTCAAAAGTAGGTTTGCTGACAGCTTTATTATTAGCTTTATTATTAAATACCGTATTTCTTTTGAAATTGAGAATAAGAAAAGAAATTATCGAATCATAAACGTATCTCTAATTCATTAAAAAAATTTGTTTTGAAGGTTTTTTATTATTATTGTTTGATTCCGCAATCTGTTTTGTTGAACAAAAACTAATAAAAATAAGATTACATTTTTTGTCCAGTTTATTCAATGGATTTTTTTACTATGGATGTTTTTACTCGAAATGTTAAGGCAAAAATTGGTGTAAAATTATTGTATTATTTTACATATAAGAAACATTACAAACATTTTTAAATTTACTTAGTTAAACATTTAAATACATATGATGAAATTTTATTGAATTTGTGTGACAATACCATACATGTTCGTATTAAAATCAGATAAGAACTGGTTAATTATGCAAGGAGAATTAGGTTTTATAATTAATTTTTTTTTAATTGTTGTTTTTTCTTATGATTTTTTATTCGAATGTATACTTATAAGAATATAAAAATAAGTGTTAAAATATCGCAAAAGTGGAAATTATTATAAACGTTCGATGAAATATGACAATGTAATCACAGAGTATTTATAGATCATATGCATTATGAATCATTAGACTATTTATAAAAATTATAAGTATGTATCTGTAAAAAATGGTAGACTTACTGCATTTTATAAAAATCAATAAAATATTCCAAAACGAGAGCGTATAAATAAGCAGGAGGAATAGTAGCTAAAAATTTGTGCAATGGCTTTTAGACATTTTTGCAAATATAATTAAAAAAATTTACTTAAGAACCTAAAATACTAATTAATTTCATTTATGTCATTGCCATTGCGGCAAAAAAAGTAAGTTTTGGTGTAAACGCACTTTATAAAGTAAAAATATCACAATTTATCATGCTTGGTGTGAGGTAGAAGTAAACTGACAAGTTGAAGAAGGTGAGTATGTTCATAAGTCCAAACCGATTAGTACTATTTGACCAGTTTATGTTACATAACATTATGCGTGACGGGAACAACTTTCTTTTTTTTATTCAAAACAAAGCAAACGTAAGGTGACTGCTTTAGAGAATATAATTATGAGATCCTTATTCAAATGACTTAATATATTTTATTTATATCAAATCAACATTCTATCAACACAAAAACAAAGTGTATTACAAGTAATTCCTAGTATCTTAATTCCCTAACCACTTTTTATTTTATTCTGTTACCATTTGCAGCAGCATTGTATTTATTTTAATATATTTATACAGAGAATAACAGTGAATAACAGACAATTAATCATTTATATCGGGATTTAAAACTCTTCTATATAAAAAGGGTATTTTATAAATATAAATTTTAACGTTTATTTAAAATTATAAAAATAAATAAGAGGTTGTTTGTAAAAAGAAAACAAACTTAGTGTAATTCATAATATAAACATGTGATTTTTATAATTTGACCTTCAAATAGATAAGATATATTTAATAATATATTATATGCAGTATTTTATTTTATCAATCTATTTAACAATTATGTATATATTTTTAATTGCAATGTACTAATACATTCAATACGATTTTAATGAATATTTATAAAACTAATTTTTATAAGATACAATAATTTTTCACCATGTTAAATACTTATTTTAAACTTTTATTAAAACTATTTTAAAAAACTTCAGTAAATTAATAAATCATTGTTTTAGCAAAGTAATTTATAATAAATATCTTGCATTTAATGTATAAAAAAATTTTAAATATAAAAAATGAATTAAGTACAAATAAATAAATAATAATTTCATAAAATAAGCATATATTATTCTAAAAAAGATAACGTGTAATCAACGTTCGTAGTAATAAAATTTGCATTGCTTAGATTAGTTATATACATGACAGATATACCCGTGAGTATATTCAGTATAAATGATATAATTATATATAAATTAGTGTAAATTGTTACATTTTGGCGAAAAGCTTATTTTATTTTTACTGTCGAGTGGGAAGCTTAATATGTAGAAGAATGATATCGCTTTAGATATAAATTTATTAGTAGCTTTACGTATAAAAACAGGATAATTAGTACGATTTTATTATTACCGAATTTTTTTATCATTACATATTACATATCAATTCGGAATTATCGGCATTAAGTTTTAATTTAAGGCTTCATATAGGTATATATCTATTTTAATTTTGTTTTAATAAGAGATAGAAATTATTGTATTGTTAATGCGTTGAGAATTTTCCTTTATGGATTTATTATAGTTTGGTATAAGATCAAATAAATTATGATTGTTAATTGAACAGCAGAACAAGTTACGTCTTTTCCACACTGAACGTATTAACTTTCCAAAGGAAGTTAAATTAATTTTATATGGTTTTATAAGAATATTCATGAAAGCAAGGATAAAGTTAATAGTGCTTAAGTTTCTCATTCTGTTTTTTAAGAAAGCAGTGCAACATTCGCAAAATTCATTGTATTCTACAGAGGATACATCCATTTGTCCATATTTTTTTAATTTTTTAATTTCTTCGAAGTTTCGAGCCGATTGACTCCCTTCTTTGCAAGTATGACCAAGTTGGTCATACTAAATACTCTCCAACACGTAAATATATTAGAGGCTTATTTATGGTTGTGTAACACAAACTCTAGTTTTTCTTTTTTTCTTTCCATTAACTCAGAAATCAAACTATTGAAACTACGTGATATCGATTTTTGTCTTTTATTAAGTTGGCAGAAAACAAGCTCTGCCAATTGGCAATAATCATTTTTCTAGGAAATGTATTCAATATAATTTATGGTACTAGGTCAAGTGAAAATAATGAAATTTATGTTGAGGAAGAATGAAAAAAAATATTGCGATAAGCATTTGTTTAAATTTAGTTATATCAATATTTGAAATTCAGTTATTTAATGAAACAGGGCATTATTTAAGACATTGGTTGTTTTTTAATTGTTTTTTAACGAATAGTAATGTATTTCCTTTCTAGCCCTATATATACACTATTTCTATCTTAATTATTTATTTTCACTATCATTTCAGATTATTACCGGTTAATTTACGCAGTATTTAATTCAGGTTAATCACTTAAATCGACAATTTTGTTATTACATTAGGCCTATTCAGCCCACATGTTTATTGAATATTCTTTCCTATTTTAATGTAAAGAAAACTCGAGGCAAGGGGAATGTGTGTGTCTATAATTATGGAAATGTCTTTGTTATTGCGATAAATTGAAAAATAGCTTGTTCCATTCCCAATTTTGCATAAGGGCGTAAATATGTTAGAACAAACTCGAAGAAGCAGTTAAATGTGCCGTAAAAACCGCTTATCAAGTTAAATTAGAGATTAATATTTTTGCTTAAGCGAAACAGCCATATTTGTTAGATATATGTGCAAATAATTTAACAAAACCAGATTTATAATTGAAAGCAAAACATTAATACGTTATTAACATCTGGTCGTTTTCTTCGACACTTTATTTCAACTATACAAAAATTTGTAAATATTTTATTCATGTAACGTTAAAGTATAATTATTTATGTCGTTAGTACATATGACAGCATATATTATTCTGCAATTAAATTGAAAATTATTTTTTATACTAGTCTTTTCTGGCGTTAAGTTATTAAACTAAACAATCGATTTAATATTATTATTAATATCTAAACATTCGTTAAATTTAGATCAATATTTAATTTTAGCTTAATATTTAATAACTACTTTATAATACTGTTTTATGATAATATTTTATTGGACGGTTTATTTTAAAAAAGTTGTTAATAAGTAGGATTATCTTAAAAATATGATCTTTTTCTAAACGTAAAAGGGACGATAATTAGATATGAAAATATTCTCAATTGGCTCAGATGTTCTATTATTTTATAATTAGGCTTTCATTGTTATTAACAGAACTTAATTTAAGCTGAATTAATATTAAATTTTTTCGGTAAAGTTAATTTTTCGGGAAAAATTGCTAACGCTCTTCAAAAAGTAAGACCGTACTACTTCTATGTAACTTTAACTCCTTTTTTATTCAAATAAGACAGAAATTAATGGAAGATGGGTTGTATAAAGAAATAAGATTGAAAGAGGAGAGAGGTATCGAGGCTAATGTGGCTTGAATTGAAAAGTGATTGTAATCTTTGTATGCAGTAAGATCGATGTACTTGGATAAAAAATTCGGACCGGTGCCTTTCGATCGCAGCATCCGTTGAGGGTTGCTTAATGTCGGACGTCACAATCGTCGAAACGTCCCGTTATAATAACACGCGATTACCAGTAGCATTCGCGCGATCGGCTTAGAATTTCACAAATTATATGTTTGCTCGCTTCGACTCCCCCTTCGATCACTTGGGATAGGTCGCGCTTACGCGGTAAGGGCTCCTGCATCCGAGGCTAGCATTAGACATAGTTGATTTTACGCGCTTTATCTGCGTGGTCATGGATACCCTCGACAATATCGAAAGCGATCTATGGCTCGAAATCTACATAAAGTATTAAAGGAATAGCTGCTTATTAATGGACCAGGGAGAAGATCCAGAAAGCGGCTAGATGCAGACTACATCGTTGACCTAATAAAGCGTGGAAGTTGGATTTATTTTTCCTTGTACTTTTTGCGCGTATTTGTTCCCCGGTGTATAAATACTGATATAGATACTTGTTAATGTTTCGATTTGCTAGTGATCCCTCATTACCTATGCAGGTGATGCCGTCGCTTCTTCGTGGGTTTCGCATGGTCCTTCAGCAACACGCGACTTTACTGCTAACCCCCACCAAATGTCGACAATGCCAGGGGGATGTTTGCGTTACCCCCTTGTTACTGAACCTTTAAATAGAATATTAAAGCGTTCAGAGTTAGTCGGACATTTCTACGTGCACGTGAGATATCTATAGTAAACAGTTGCTACTTACTCCAAAGAAATCAATAATGGATATGCCTTGTAATGTTGTCATGCTGATTGCCACAGAAAACTTTGATGCCAAATCACGCTTCGAAAATATACGAACGACAAGAAGCTTAAACAGACAAAACACGTTGGCATCTTTCTGACTTTTCTATTGCATATAAGTCATATGTTCAGATGATGCGATATGTATGAAGTCATAAATACGGGTGCTTGTACAAGCGCTACGAACCCAGGCTTGTATATACTTAAGTGTGCAAGGCGAAGCTTTTTTTCGAAGATGTATTGCGTGTCCAAACTTACGACACGTCTACTAAATTACACTTATCGGAGGCTTTATTATTATAAAAGCTTGTCCGCTCTGATTCATGTAACTCAAAGAGCAAGAAAGTTTTTTTTTTGATTTAATCACTTATTTATGTAGTCGTCGTCACCTATGATTTTCACTCAGTCGAATACGTTAAATGAAAGAAAAATGTTTTGCACCATGATCTGTTTGAAAGAAAAACATAATAATAGTTTACCAAAGCACAAACATCTTTCCAGTGCAATCAGTAATCGGATAAGAAAATTTATCTTTGTTCTTAAGTTATTCTTTCTGTTTTTTTTTTTTTTTTTTTTTTTTTTTTATATGACGAACCGAGCATTTCGGCATTCAAAAGTTTACAAAAAGAATAATTAAAAGTTTAATTGATAAGGTTAATATTTTGTTGCTTGTGTTTTCGCATGTGATTGCTCTCGTTAAAAAACAAAGCCTCCGAGCGCATATAATTGCGTGGCTTCTCTCATCTGCGATCCAAGCATTTACTAGTACATCTGTCACAAATGGTAAAGTTGTTTTTCTTCGTTTGTTTCATTTTTCTTAGGTCCAATTCAACAAATGAAAATTTTAAAATTTAATTTTTTTCGAGGACAAACACCTATTTATATGATGCGATATTATATGCAACTATACTAAGCAGCTGTCTATCTAAAAACCACTGTGCCGACGTAGTAACTATTCCGAAATCATTCCGACGTTTTAACTCCAAATTATGCATTTTAAATATTAGTTAATTTATTATACAAAATAAATTAATGATTAAATTATATATTCAGTAAAAGTAATTTCAAATTAATGTATTCATAAAAATGTAATTTTTAATATAACCGTAACAGTAAGAAAACATAGAATCATTCCTTAAACCGTTTTATCTAATTATAACAAAAATGATGCATTTCTAATTAAATATGTATAAAGCAAGAAAAGAAACCCCATTTCAAATTTTTTCTTATAAAAATAATTGATTAAAGAAGATCTAAATTTTACGAAAAAAATGTATATAAATGAGTCACCAAAAAAAAAGGCTACTATTTTGATAGATTTAACATACTATGTTAAATATTAAAACAGAAAATGAATTCGTCAATAATTCTAAACGTTAGATATTCAAAAAAAAATTTTTACAGTAAAATTTTTTAAAAAATACCTCTCCATGCCAAATAATTTGTAGGTCATAATTCTCTTTTAAGGGTGATGTAAACAGCATTGCCCATTAACAGCACAATTAAAACACTACTTAATCAAGTACCCTCCTACGTTTCAATAAATATTTAAGAAAAAGACCAGTACTTTTTTCAAATAAAATGATTGAAGAAACAACAAGTGCAACCAAGCCAATAAGAAATTGGTAAAAATCTATCGATGCGTGAATATTATCACAAGGCCGTAATAATTATACTAAAATAGTCCCCTTGGACGCGTTTTTTTTTCTGAATATTTTTTAGAAGGTGTTTTCTTTTATTTTATAAAAAAATTGGGTAGGGATAATTATCTTTGTACTTTGTTTGCGCTCATTAAACCCTTATTTTTACACGTAAGTGAGTATTTACAACATGAAATAAATGATTCATTAGTTTATAATTACCCTTTCTTTTAATATGTCATTGATATACTTATTTTTAAGCTGTACACATTAATCAATCGATGAGCCACGATTTTCTTCAAAGCAAAATGAATAAGGATTAATACTTAGAGATTGGATATTTAATATTTAAGCTTGTATTGATTAATAACATTTTTTTAATTTCAAATTTCTTATAAATATATTATACAAATTTTTGTTTGCTAATGCGGTTTAAGTTGCACGAGAACATTTTTTTTTAATGTACGTGTAAGTTTATTGACTCCTCATTTATTTTTATTGTTTCTACTATAGTTTAGAATTAACCCTTAAACACAACATTGAAAAGCTAAAAATTATATTATTTTAAATCATTTCTTGATTTTTAACCTTTTGTCGCAATGTTTAATTAAAATACTTTTTCAAAAATAAACTAAAAAAATCTTACAGTATATATCTTTAATTCAATGAACACTATTGCCCACACTAGTTACAAGTTTGTGGTCCTTTTCCAAACTTTCCTTCATTAGAATATGGATTCAATTGTAGCCTTTTCAGGTATTGGCTTTGATTGTGTTTATCTTCATATGGTCGTTGCGCAATTTAAGACAGACACATTTTTCCGAAATTTCTTACCTTTGTCATAAAGCTTTTATGCTTCTTTCTCAAAAAATGCATTGAGAAAAAGAAAATTTCGTTACGGCCATGCATCGCATTAACAAATTTTAGCTGGACCATTCAATCAAAAATCTGTATAACAAATTTTTACCATTCCTTTTATACTTATTATTATATAAATCTCTATTACATTAATGAGAGTTTAATATACTTTTACATTAATAAGAGCAAGAGTATTGATTTAAAAGTGTTTTTTACATAAATTTTATTGATATTAAATTTACGAAGACTATAGAAATTCAGTACAAATTTATTTGAAATTATTTCTGGTAAAGTTCTTATTTGCATGAATTTTTTTTCAAAAAGAAAATAATGAAATTCTCAAGTACATAATAGAAAAAGAAATTAATTTGAAAGCTTTAAAATTGATCTGTGTGAATTTATAAAAAGTAAACAAATCTGTTAAAACAGTTTAACTCCGAATGAGTACGGGCTATTTTGTAATATAAAAACCAATCTTATCGCCTAACAATATTATTAATAATTAAGTGAAATGAGTCTCTTCGGTAAAAAATCCCTGTTTAAAAGAAAAGGCAAAACTTGTAAAAACTATGTGACTCTTTTGCTAACAGTATATGGACATTGGAGAGGACATAGTTGTACCAGATGACTTCACAAACAGCGAGATGGTCTCGGGTATGTGGTGGCGTCATCTCCTCGCTGGAGGTATTGCCGGGGCCGTGTCGCGTACTTGCACCGCACCACTCGATCGCATCAAGGTGTACTTACAGGTAAAAGAATGGCGCTATCGATTTGATAGAGTAGATCGCGATCTTTTTATGGTACAATTATTGAAAAATAACGGCTAAGTTTGACGACAGCGTCAAATCGCTTTCTTTTTAAAAAAATGAAAATTTACTTAATAAAACGACACCGTAAGTAAAAACATGTTTAATAAATTAGGTTCTTATAGGCATACCTAATTTTATCTGATTTTCTATGATAACAGACTTTTATCTTTAACAATTGTCAATTATTATCTAACAAAATATAATTATAAGTATAAGTATTCAAAAGTAAGCGTAAGTGTGATTAAGTTTATAATTAATATAATTAAAAAATTTCGTAGTAAATGTAGATTTATTATACGTATAAAATAATTTCACAGGTCAGGAAACTTTGAATTTAATCATTTTTAAAATATTACGCAATCAAGAATTATAGATTATAATGAAGCAATTTTTATACCGATCGATCGACTATGTGTTTATTCAATATTTCCAGAAAATAACATTAATGTGTGAAAGAACACTTGATAAAAAAAATAAAATTTATTTATTTGGATGAGTGCAATTTAAATGTCTAGTACTGAAGAATTTTTAATTTTTAAAATGACGCATTTTATTCAAATTATAAATTATAAAGACTAAAGTTTATTAAAAACAATTTTTCTTCAGAAACTTCTCTGTAACGTAATCGAACAATTTTAAGATTTTTTTATAAGTACACGAGCTCAATTGTAGGATCAAAAATAAAGAAATTTCTATGGATCAGCTAAAATTCTAATATTTAAGCATCAGTCAGTATAATAGAAAATCAGTATAATAAAAATCGATAAGACAAAACAAGTGTGACGCGTGTTTTTTTGCGCAGGTGCATGGCTCACGGCAGTGTAATATCTTCAGTTGTGGCAAATACATGCTTCGCGAAGGTGGCGTAAAAAGCTACTGGCGTGGCAATGGTATCAATGTACTTAAAATTGGTCCGGAGACGGCTCTCAAGTTTATGGCTTATGAGCAGGTAAAGAGGATGATTAAGGGCGTCGATAATCGAGACCTCAGTATCTACGAAAGATTTGTTGCCGGATCAGTTGCTGGTGGCATTAGCCAGACTGCTATTTACCCTTTAGAGGTAAATATTTAAAAAGCTTTTCAGTATCTGACGGCTTAATCATGAAATTTTTATCGCGGTCTCGTGATTCAGATTTCGATTAAATGAAAATCTTAAGATCTACATATCTAATTTTAATATATATACAAATATGACGAATAACTTGCTCTATTACTAGCAAGTTCACCTTTGCAAGTATAAAAATGTCTATATTACGTAAGAGACATTGATGTAAGAATATTATTTTATGAAAACTGCTGAATTGAAAGGATTTTTTCTATCAATTCTTTTTTTATCAAATCATAATATTTACTTATATCACACACACGATTGTAATACAAGAGTGAAATTTTATAATATCAAAAGTTTTAATTATTTATTCTTCAATACTCTTTCATACTCATTCTACAAATATCATAGAATACAAAATAAAGCTAAATAAATAAAAAAAAATAAACTAAATAAATATAAGCTAAATTTTGCTTGCATTAAAGGGAATAATATGTATAACACGGTGGTCCGGCAAGGGTAAGGAAAGGTTTTAGGATTTTCTAAAATCTTAAATAAATATATTAACATCCCATTAACATGGAATCTTAAATATTATTTCTCTTCGGAGTCGTATTGGAGGCGTTTATTAAAAAAAGTAAATCATAGATAATTAATAGTAAATAATTAATGAATAATAATAAAAGTATATAAAAAAAATAATCAAAAGAGATTAATCAAAGTCATTAATTTTATTAAGTATACTTCAGTATAATTAAAAAAAATAAAGACAAAAATTATTCGTAATTAAATCGCTAACTACGTAATTAAAAAATTTAGAATGAAAATAAAAGCAATAAAATTCATTACGTTTAAAGATTTAAAGCTATTCCTACCAAAATGGAGTGGGACAGCCTCTTACGTAAAAAAATCGTCCGCATCAAGACACAATGTATGATACGATTCAAGGTCGCTATAGTCAGTGACTAGCATCTCGACTCTCGTACTCCTTCCCGGACAGTATCCTCCTCAATTCCTGACCTGCTCCTCACCGTCTACTTCGTTGTAGCCACGCCTCGGTTCTAGACCTCTCGCCCTTCTTTCGTACTTTCACGAAACGCAGGAAGAATTGGTTCCTTACAAAGTTTTCATAAAAATGCTATGATAGATCATTTTAACAATAATACCATTCAATTATAACGTTAGTTTTACTTTTTTAGTTTTATATTATCCATGTTATAATTGTAATTACTAATGCAAGGTATGTACAGGCGCACACCCTCGTACTGTAATTTTTTTTCTATCACAGCAAAATACGAATAGAGCAAACATACACCCACACTCAAACTTAAACCCAACGCATCGCACGCACGCAAGCACACGAAACTAAAAAATATATATTAATATTTTTATAACTACATTATACATTTGAGCATTTTCAATGTTTCTTTTAATACTGAATACTCATGTACAAAAAATATTTGTAATACAATAAAAAATCAAGCCACATTTTATTATGTAAATTTTTTATGAAATTTTTACAAATAATAACTGAATTTTACACCATAACTGTTAAGAATTACATATGTCTAACCGTTTTACCGTAAAAAATGAATAAACAATACATATTTAACCATAAATTACTTGCAGGTACTGAAAACACGATTAGCGCTTCGTAAAACAGGAGAGTTTAAGGGTATTGTTGATGCAGCCCAAAAAATATATAGTCAAGCGGGTTTGAAAACATTTTACAGGGGCTATATTCCCAATCTCATTGGAATCTTACCCTACGCAGGTATCGATTTAGCTGTATACGAGGTTAGTACCAGTAGTAACGTTTACTTTATCATTAAAAGTGTAAAGCTGTATATTCGCAATTTCTAAAATATAAATACTATTAAATTTATCAATGAGACTAAAGTACAGTTTTTTTAATTTGATGAGATCACAAATATGCGTAATTAATGCTAACGTTTTTATAAATGTATTATAATCATTTAATGATTCGTATTTTTTATATTCTTAAGTATTGTATTTTTATAAAAGGATAATAATTATAAACATATTTTTCATCTTACCCATACATGATATTTAATAAGAATGCACCTATCTTTAAAAATAAAATTGCACGTTCGAAATTTCGTCGATGTTCGGTAATATAAATTTCTCACGATTAGATTCTTCTATTCAGCTTTTTTATAAAATCATGATTTTTGATAAGAAATCCTTTTTCAAATGTATAATGCAAATGGAGCTTTGTATTTTCGAAGACAATTGAAAGCTCGTCCCCAAATGAAATGGAGTAGCTTATATAAAAGTTAAGAAAACCAACTAAAAACTGATGTCTTATTTTAGACACTAAAAAATAACTACATACGCACGCATGGAAAAGATGAACATCCGGCCATCTGGTTATTGATACTGTGTGGCACTGTTTCGAGCACCGCTGGTCAGGTCTGCTCGTATCCGCTGGCACTTGTCAGGACTCGACTGCAAGCTCAGGTTGGGCCCGTTAACGGACAGAATAACATGATTGGCATATTTAAGGATATATTTAAGCGGGAGGGCTTGCGTGGCCTTTACCGGGGCCTGACGCCTAATTTCCTCAAGGTAAGAAATTTCTCAACCGACCCTCCGTTGGTTCTATCTACGTATGAATGTTGCATAACACCGTAGAAAGAAGTACTTACTGTACCACAGAAAGTATATCAGTAACACTAAAGTTCTTGTTTCAAAATAACATTGATCATTTGACAAAAAACAAAGTTTAAATATATAAAGCAAGCAAATAATACTTATAGTTCATTTACTGTAGGAAAAGTTTCGTTTGTCAAACTAACATTTTGTACGTAAAATTAAATTTTCATACAGATATTAATTATTATTATTATGCATATAAAGTTTGCTTCATTTTTAAATTTAACTTTTAAATTTAAAGTATTAAACGTAAATTATTGATGGGGCACTTATTTATGTAATATTTACTAATTGTTTTGAATGTAATATATACATTTTGTTTAAGTTTCATAATTTCTTTATTTGAAATACAAAATTAGCATGTTTCTAAATACACATATTTTTATAAAAATTTTAACTTCATAAAAAAATTAAATCTAAATTTAGCATTAGATGGTTTTGAATATAAATATTTTAACTTATTTTATTACCTATTAAAAATTTATAAATTAACAAATAGATAATTTTAGAATAAAATTATATTTTACATACGTTTAAATAATATTTTAATTTACTAGACAATATAATTATTAACTGTAAATTGGTTATTCGTTTTTTAATAAATTCTCATTGGTAGGTCGCACCAGCAGTATCAACAAGTTACGTCGTGTACGAATATGTTAGATCGGCACTAGGAGTAAACATGACGTGATGCAGAGATTATTTAATGTTGATTCATTTTTATTAAATTATTCTGTAATTTTATAATAGAAATTTACAGTAATAATTTAACAGAATATAAATATTTGTAAAAAAATAGTAACGATTCGGACAAGCAACGCACAGTCGTGTGCCTACTTATTATGAATCATGAATGCGAAAGAACAACATTTGTGGTGTTCATTTACTTCCCAAATAATCGTAATGAACAAAATCTATTTATTGTTATACGACATCTCAACTTTCTTGAGACTTTTCTATTACTTATATTCTGTGTAGGTACTGTATATTTTTTGAGAGTATGTAATAAATATTCTATCAATGGTGGATGATTATCAAGAACGTGAGAAAGTGTAAGAGTGAATTAATTTAAATGCGCGTATCTGTGTGTCTGGGCGTAGATAAACCTGTGTGAAAATTATGAATTATGTATGATCAGAAAGTAGGAAAAATTAAATGTTTGTCTATCTCTTGGGATAACTGAGAAATGTTTTCCTATTTCATTTTATTGTATAGTTCTTTATTTGCTTATGTAGTTATGTGCAAGTGTTTATTTTAATAAATTCGATCCAATAACGAATATTTCAAATGGAAAATTATTTTAACAATTTTATTCTTGGCTATTCCATAAAAGCAATATAATATAGAGTTGTTTGAAAAACTAGACAAGAGCAGTTTAAAGTAAATCCCGTACAGCAGGTTTTGAAAGGATGGACTTTTTTAAAGGTCGATAACGTGATAAGTAGTACGGTCGAGTTATACTTATACTGTGATAAGTATGATTATAAAATTAATGAAAAGTAAATCGAAGGAATGTTAGTATATACTTCAACGACTGATATTTCTCGCGCCCATCGACAAAATCTTTATCTATTATTGAATATCTGTATACGGATTTATTTAATTAAAGTTCTTTAATCTCGTTTAAGTCCAAAGTAAGAATGTTAAAATTTTATTAATAATTTTATGCCATTAGGCAAAATCAAATAAGAATCACTTCAATAAGCTCATAAATACAATACCATTAATTAATTGTTAAAGAAAAAATAAAAACAAGGAAAACTAAAAATTAGCAAATATTGTAAATCATGTTCTTATACAATTGTAGTTAGAAAGATATTTATATAAATACAAGTGTTTTCGAATCTCTATCGCTTAGTCTTTTTAAAAATGAAAAAATATCTAACGTGAGCTTTGTAACAAAAGTTCCTATTTTCAATATTATATCTTAAAATGTCTGAAAATCCATTGAGAATTGAATTTATTTGTTTACTATAAAAAAGACAAAGAAATAGAGACTCATTATTTATAAATTAGTTGTGTGTAAAAAGAAACTTAGATTGCAAAAATATTTGAAATCAAAAGAGCAAAGATAACGTTTCAGTTCATATATTTCGAAAACAGAATTTAGCTTTACAGAACTGAAAAGTTATTGAACATGACTAACTGAATAGGTTAAACGAGTCTATAACTGCCTAATTTTTTATGGCTCGTGTATAAATGTATATTAATAGTTTTTTCTATGAATAAATGTAATTTATTGACTTATACATAAAAATGGGCTATCATTATTTTTTTGTGCTTTAAATTGGAAAATGAATTGTATTACATATTGCTTTCCTTATTTTAATATGGTTTCTACATTAATACTTTTTAAAATGTTTATAATTTTATTAAGTAAGTTACTGGCAATTAATTTCATCTTTTATTTTCATCTAACGTTTTAATGTTTTGTATTTAAATTGCATGGTAAATATTAAAAACAGAAAATTCCCATAATCAAAGATTTCTTGGCAAGAAAAGTGAAAATTAAATGAAAGCATTCAAATAGAAATTTTTAAAACCTAATGAAGGTATAAGCAAGAAACTAATTTTATCTTATAAATCGCTTTTCGGTTGTATATTTACAAACGATTATAAATTGCGATACAGAATTTCAATGATCTTAATAACAGCTCTAAATAAATTTTGACGTGATAATTAGTAAATATTATGCAACATTGGATTACAATTAAGATTTAAGCTTGTTTTTGCTATCAAGTACGGAGTTTTCATATCATATAAGAGAATGATGAATTATCATTTACAATTTTAAAATAGCCTATGATTTGTTAAGTACGTTTCTTTCAAAAACAACAATTAGACCATAAGCAGGTGATATACGCACAGGTGAAAACACCGTGTTTACCTTTATCAGTACATATGTATTTAACATTTTACAATATATTAATTGTCTACCTATCTCTTTTTTTACCTATATTATACAAAAAAATTTTTTTACATAAATGTATTAAAACAGCAGCACAATAAATTATAAAATGGAATGTAGTATTATGTAGTGTAATTTTATAAATAAACTATAAGTCTCCTGCAGCATCTTTGTCCAGAATCCAGTACAAAGTTCCATTTGTAGGTTGCACTCTAGCTGCAGGTAAGTTTTCTTTGCCTTTTAGTATGCGCTTTAAAAAAAAAATTTCACAAATTTGTTTTAAAACAAATCATAATTTGATCATGAAAAATTAAAGATGAATTTTTATTTTAAGAAACATGAATTGAAAATACTAATAGATATTACATTGACTAAGTATCTAAAATTATTTTCAAATTACAAATGCATAATGAAATTGATTAATATAACAATAAATTAGAAAAATTGTTAATTTGATGCTTACTTTGACCATTTCTTTTTTACTTGCACCAGTGGCCGCAAATATGCATGCCCTTGCATTATTGATGACTGGAAAAGTCAGTGTAATCCTTGATGATGGTGGCTTAGGTGAGTCATTTATTGGGCACACCCATAAACTAGTTTCCTCAATTAGCCGATGATTAGGAAACAGTGAGCAGGTATGGCCATCTGGCCCCATTCCAAGAAGTAAAACATCGAACCGTGGTACACTATCCGGAGGAAAATATACAGACATTTTTTTTATGTAATCTTTCGAGGCATCTTCAGCTAAAAATTGTTTTTAATAATTAATTTAAATCTATCAATAGTTATTTGAGGATTTTGTTTCTCAACAATTTGAAAATGGTACATAACTATTATTACCTGAAAGATTTGGATCAATTTTTATAAATTGATCTTCAGTGACAGGAACTTTTCCAATTAAGCTTGCTTTATATAACCCATATGTTGATTCGCCATTTTCAAAGGATACAATTCTTTCATCACAAAAGAAAAATCTCCATTTGCTCCAATCAGTGGATATTGCTGGAAGGCCTTCGGACAGAAACTTTACCATTGATCCACCTTTGTATCAAACAAATTCATAAGCAATGCTTATAAGGCAAATTTAAATGAATGTTAAATAATATAAAAGCATAATTGGAGTAGATAAAAATATCAATCTAAGAATTATGTTCTATTACATTATTTAAATTTAGCTTAGCTATTGCAGTAACTTAACCTTAAATAAAAAAGTCGAGTTGACCAGGTGTAATTTTTAAAATTAAGTGTAAATAAATGTAAAGTAATATCATACTATAAGAAAATAATCCAGCTACTTATATTATTCAAGAATGGGTGATTGACAATGACGAGTTATACGATTATTCAATTATTGCTTACCGGACAGGCCAATTTTGAATATATCCTCGGTGTCAATAGCTTCATTAGCACATTTCTCGATTATTAAGGAGAGTCGTTGCACGACACCAGGTACATTCGGTTCAATTAATGTTTCCGACATAATTTTGCTAATTAATAAAAGAAAAAGATGTACCGAATTCTTTTCAATAATCTTGCAAAAGCCACTTTTTTGCTCGCGCATACGCACGCGATTATGAGTTAGTGGAATAAGATGACGGGCCGGGTAATGGTGTGACGGGGGGCATAAGGAAAAGGCATTTTATATCGGAAAAAATCATTTTCTAATATTAAAGTTCCTAAATGCGGGATTTTGTGCTGGGAGGATGAGGGAATTCAAAAAGATTGATGGTCAATGATAATTTTGTTTTATTATCATTGTTTTAATTATTGATAATTGGTGATTAAAACGTTTCTATGAGATACCTGCAGAGGGCTTATAGAACTAAATGCTTTTTCATTTGCCACTATGCTACTTAAAAATATTATTCTATTAGTCATTTAACATAACAGCAACCACAATGATGACGATAACGAGAACGACGTTGCGAGCAAAAGCTTAAAAAATCTCATTAATTTACATATTTTGCTATGTTAACAATAAATTATTTATTTATTTTTTTAAAACGAATATTAGCTTGCATTTTCTCGATTTTTGATGAAGTTTAAAATTGTTACATTAATTTGTAAGAACACTTGTACAAAATTTGTAAAAAAAGCATCAAAGGCTTTTTCAGGGATTTCTCTTGTTGGCAGAAAATGATAAGAATTAATTTACTGACTATGAAGCAAATAATATGTAATTTGTATAACCTATATTGACTCTGAGTCTTGTAGCTGTCGCTCGTCATTTTTTAAAATTGCGTTTCAAATGAAAAGCCTGTGCTGCACGGCTGCACTCAGATTTTTCACAAGCCATCTCACAAACCACACAAGTAAGTGTGGAACTGTGGGCTTGCGGGCACCACGGGTATAGGCATAGTAGACCTATAGGCTTGGCAGTAACAATATCGGCGCCATCGTTCAATGGCTTTTTTAATTACTAGAGAGGCGATCGCCGGATCGCGCCATCGTGGTTTAAAGAGTAGCCGAGTTTACCGTTTTCGCGATTAATAGCGTATCTCGGCACCATTAACTCAGCTTAACAGTTGTATAGACAAAATCTTTGAAATCTGAATCTAAATTTTGTGCACTATTGCACGCGTAAAACCACTGTAAATTAGTTAAACTGGTGCAGCGACGCAGCGCTGTCTTGTCAAAATACCTGAAAACTCAGTTTAATGTTACTATCAGATATTTGTTTGCGCAGCCAAATAATGTTTTAGAATACGCGCGCACGTACAAGCATATAGCTAAACAGTCGCACACGCATATCTAAACGTTGACATTTGCATTATCGAGCGACGAAGGTCAAGATAAAATTTTTTACAATGATTGTCAATAATAATGATTCTGACTGCTACAAATCCGAAGAGGAGTTAAATCTGATCGTAGATATTGAAAAGATCAAGTACCTTATACAGGAGTTACGTGTTCCAATATCAACTAGAATCCTAGAGAAAAATCATGACAGTTTTTGCTTCATTTTGAAAAAGTATCAAGATCTCCCGCAGCTGTTGGATCCTTATCTTGAAATGTTTTTGATTCCACTCATTCAACTCATTAAAGAAAAGACTGACTTTGATGAATTAAAGCACTATGTATTCAAGTATATCTATATAATAATGAGCGTTAAGACTTATAAAAAAATTGCCATACATTTGCCACACGAGGTCATGGATTTTAACACAGTACTAGAAATGCTGGAGAAACAAGATATTCATAATAAAGACATTTGGCAAACTCGTTACGTACTTTTGGTATGGCTATCTATCATTTGTAAAATACCATTTGCTCTGTCACGATTAGAGACAATAGATACTGTCGAAGAAAATTCACAACAAACTATTACAATAAGAGTAATTGACATATGCAAAAAGTATTGTTCTTCTAAAGACTCCTGTTCCATTGCAGGGATTTATTTAGTAGCAAATTTCTTGACTAGAGCTGATATTAAAGACCATCATTTAGAAGAAATGATATTGTGGGCATTAAGCAATTTTGAAAACGATCATTTAAATTATCGACCATTAGCTGTGATTGCATCCATTATTAAGCATAGTTGTAGAGATGATATTGTGCTTTACACTCAATTAATTCTTGATAAAATATTAGAAAGTAAGTTAAATAACATTTCTGCAGATCTTGTTAGAAAGTTTCTAATAAAAATTATTCAGCGTATAGGTACAACCTTATTAAAACCAAACATTCCACCTTGGCATTATAAGAAGGTTTCGAAAACTATAAATTTGTGTCCTAATTTGTCTGAAACTAGCAACATTGAATCTGTAAATACTGATGAGTTTTTTGCTGCAGCAAATGAAGATGTCGAAATCCCACCTTGTATGGAAGACATATTGGAATATCTTATAACTGGTTTACAAGATAAATCGTTAATAATTCGATGGTCTGCTGCAAAGGGTATTGGAAGAATAACAGCTAGACTACCCATTGATTTGGCAGATGATGTACTTGGTTTTGTTCTTAACTTGTTTTCATCTCGTGAACATGAAATTGCTTGGCATGGAGGTTTTTTAGCGCTAGCAGAATTGGGAAGGAGAGGCTTACTCTTACCCTATCGCTTAAAAAGGATTATTCCTTTGGTTATTCAAGGCTTACAATTTGATGAACCTAGAGCACATGGACCTATTGGTTCTATCATAAGAGATGCTGCATGTTTTGTTTGCTGGTCTTTTGCCAGAGCTTTTGAGCCCCATATTTTTGAACCTTATATTGAAAAAATTACAACAGCTCTTTTAATTGTTACTTGTTTTGATCGCCAAATCAATTGCCGTAGAGCAGCATCTGCAGCATTTCAAGAAATTGTTGGCAGGCAAGGAAATTTTCCTCATGGAATCGATATAGTTTCTGCGTCTGACTACCTGGCAGTAGGAGTTCGTAGTAATGCATATCTTAAGATCAGTCTACAAATTGCAAATTATGAAGGCTATTTATATCCATTCTGTAATCATCTTACAGACTATAAGATTTCACATTGGGATATAGCCATAAGAGAACTCTCAGCTAAAGCCTTACATAATTTGTCAAGACTTTCGCCAGAGTACACAAGTAATGTAATTTTACCGAAATTGTTGGCTTTTATTACCACGACAGATTTATGCTCTTGTCATGGTGGTATTCTAGCCATTGCTGAAATATTACTTGCACTACATAATATAGATAATAATGATTTTACTAATTTTATAAAACAATATTCTTTGGATATTGAAAATATTATAGCTATATATCATAATCGTGGACAATTTAGAGGAGTAGGTGGTGAAATATTAAAACAAGCTTGCATAACTCTTATAAAAAATCTTTCGCTCTTACATTTTCCTATAAATTCTGAAAATACTATAAATGATTGGCAAAATTTATTAGAAGAATGTTTAAGTAATGAAGTATCAACTGTCAGAATAATATCGGCCGAAGCTCAAACAGCATTTCTAACCGAATATTATTATTCTTGGAGTCCAGATGATCGAAATAAGGTTATTAATAGATATCTTAATAATCTTCTCTCATTAAATGAAATTAATAGAATTGGTTTTGCCCAAGCTATTGGATACTTTCCAGTATCTATTTTACAAGAAAAAGGAGCAGATATATTTAAACAACTTATGGAATGTTGTAAAATAACAAAAGATTCAATATTATGGGCTGAAAGTAGAAAAGAAGCTATAAATTCTTTAAAAAAATTATGTGAAACTCTAGGTGTTTCAAAAGCAGAACAGTGGAAATCCTTTATATATGATTTGTTTAACTGTTTTTTTGTAGGACTTACAGATTATGTAAATGATAATCGTGGTGACATCGGTTCTTGGGTGAGAGAGGCTGCTATTTCTGCAATCTTTACGTTAACAAATTTAATTTATGAAGCTGGATTTTCTTCTGTTTTAACTAAAGATTTAATGACAAAAATTGTTGGAGGCATCTCTCAACAGGCTGTTGAACGCATAGACAGAACTAGAGCTAAAGCAGGAGCTACGGTTTATTCTTTGATTCAAAGTGAATTAGTTAATATTCCATACCACAAAGAACTTAAAACCTTGTTTGCAAGATTTATAAATAATGATGATAAAAAGTACATAGATTGGAAATCGGAAAGTGAAACAATTCCAATTTTCATATCAATGCTCTCATTTCCACCATATGTTTCACACATTTTGAAAGGTATCATTTTTAGTATTGGTGGTTTATCAGAATCTTTAGTAAAGTATACTAGTATGTCATTATTTGCATATCTTCAAGAACTTGATGCAAATGAAATGAAAACGCTTTGTCAAGAAATTTGCAATATTTTTGAAGATTGTCATGAAAATGATCGTATGGTTTTTGCAAGTTTGGCTTTTCTCGATCGTTTATTAAATTTAGGAAATATTCAAATGATTCTCAATGATTCTGAAAATAAAATTGCTAAACGAATTTTAGCTTTTGTCAAAAAAGAAAACAAGAATCTCAAAGTCACGCAGTCTCAACTTAACAGTGTAAAAATCTTTTGTCATTTATTGCAAGTTGGTGGCCCTATAAGCAGAAGTGCATTTTCACAAATAAGTATTTATCTTTGTCATAAATTTAAATACATAAGAAAAGCTACGGCCTACCGTTTGTATGAATGTCTTATATTGTATGGGCATGAAATGGAAATAAGTGAAAAGGATTTAGCCATACTTCTAAATCAGTTAAATATAGTTGATTGGGAAAAATCTGTTGCAGAGTTACGACCAATCAGAAATCAATTGTGTGAAATTATGAAATGTCATATACCAGTAATACAACAAAATGCTAAATAAAACAATGAACTGATGTTAGTTAATTTAGAACGTGCTTCTTTTGCGTAATTGATGAGCGCAGTAACAAATTTAATATTAAACATTAGATAGTAAGTTTATTGGACTCGTACAAATCTATTCGTGTATACCTGCAAACCTAATGTATATTTGGAAAAAAGATATAGTGGCAACTAACAGTAAACATTGGTAGATCTTATAATTAAGTTTATTTAACTATGATTATCGTTGTTTCGAAATCGTTTTTATGCTATTGATTGTAAAAAATTGGTTATGTTTATTAAAGAAAAAAAAGAAATTAAAGAATTGCGTTTTTAAGCATTATAAATATTTTTTAAACACATTAATAATTTAAGAATAATAATTACTTATAACTTATTAATTTTTAAACTACAAAAAATTACATTCATATTGAGATGTATAAATAAGTACGTTTAGGCATTAAATTTCAATTTGTACGAAATATATTTTTTATATTTGTATTTTTATCACATTATATCTAGTTTCAACGATTCGCGTAAAATTTTAGTTATTTTTAACTTTCGAATATCATGCAGCTTCCGCATTTCATCATTTTCTTTATTAAAATTAGCTAGAAATATTATTTTTACTTGTGTATCACTTATATACGATAAAATTTGTTTAGTATGAAAAACCTATTCAATATTTAAAAATTTTAATATTAATAATACCTAAAAACAGTAACTTGTAATTTTTAATTTAGTTTATTTTTATAGAAAAGTAAAATAGTATGTCATTTTTAAATCATGTAAATAATGATTACTGTATTTGTAAGATTTGCATAGATATATGTACATATCATGATAATGGCTTTGGGTACTTTGTAAAACAAAATATGTGTGTAGCATTTCTTAAAGAAATGTATATAAAGCTTTATAAAAAACAAAAAATAAAATTTTCTTTTTTATGTAGTCTTAAAGTAAAAATCGATAATTATCAAAAATATATTTAACTAGCATAGTGTCTACATTTAAAGTATAATATTGCTCTATATGTTCATCTTGTAATTGAATATATTAAAATTTATTTAATATTTTTAAATGTATTTGATTCTCGTTATTTAACTTTGCCGATTTGTGTCATTTTACTTTACGTAATTCTTGAATTACAAATGCTGTTTTTATTAAGTATAAAATTGATCGGTATAAAAGCAATCCATTCTGATAAATAATGATATTTCCTTTTGTTAAAATAGATTATTGTTTTTTTACAAGATTGTTGCATTGAATTTTGTATTCAAATTGTGCGACTATTACAATTTCACTTAACATTTGTTAATTGTTTTATTGAACAAAATAAAAAAAAAATGAAAGTATTATTTTATTTTTAATTATTTTTATAATAAATTTAAGAACTTTAGTATAAATTCGATCATATCATGCGAAATTTACATACATTTTTTTTGCAGTTCACTGTACAATATAAATAATCACTAAAGCCAGCTAAATTGATTGTTAAATCTATCATTTTTTTTAAATATGATGATAGACCGTCTAATTTAACCTAATACCAACAAAACCTGTTAGAATTATAATGGAAAATACTGCATTTGATAATAGTGATGTATGTAATATTTTTAATGTAATTATTTGTAACAATTTTTTTTATTTTAAATTTCCTTCAGTGATCTATCAAATTTTACTACTCTTTTTTTTATTAAAATTTCTTACTAAAATTGATTTTGAATAAAAATACTGTAATAAATTTTTACAAGTTTAGATTCACCCTAACTATCTAAATATTTAATATTAATTGGAAGCCTATGTGGATGTTATAAGCACAGGTATTTATTGATATGTATTAAAAAGCGATATTTACAATAAAAAAATTCGAGATTTTAGAACTAATTATTTGTATTCATAAATATGGAAGTAGTCTTTATTAATTAGTTTATAAAAAATTTATATCGGTTATGAAAATTTTACCTCAATCTTATTAGTATTATGAAATGATAATTGACAAAAAATATATTCTTAAAGTATTAAAACTGAATCTATTAATATTATTGTTTTATTATTATTAATAATTTTCTCCTTACCTTCCGGATTTGGAGATCAATTACATATATGTCACATTGCATTGTACTTCCTTACATTACATTACATTACATAACAGTTTTATTTAACAAGCCTCACTTTAACTTACATGTACTACTTTTTGCACTTTTATTTCACTTATCACTTAACCTAGTTCTACACACTGGCCACTTATCACACCTCAGACACTGCACCACCTTTCCTGCGTTCCTCCTTCTCTTAACTCGTTTTAACATCTTATTCTTCTAAGAATGCCTTTCTTTTCTTTCCTCCACGTTTTCTCTCTCATCCTCAATTATCTTCAATATCTCCACCCCTGAGTTTTTCCTTTTAGACACCTTCTGATTTCCACTATGTTCTTCAAAACTCCGTACCCCAGCATGACGGCTCCGTTGACTTCTGTACGTATCGCAAATTCTGCACCTTCTGAACCTCTCCTTCCAACACTTCTTATCTTTCATCTCATTCTCGCATCTACACCTTGCTACCAAGGTTTTTCTTTCCTTTCATTCTCTCCTCAAAGTACTTTGACTGCCCTTCTGACCAAATCTTCTAATACAGTACCTACTCTATATTATCCTGTCTCTCTTCACCTTTGTTCTCTCTCCTTTACCCTTATTTTCTCTCCTTCATCGTTTCCTTCTTTCTTGCTCTTTTTATTTCTTTTGAAATTTTTCATTCAATCTAGCCTTTCTTGCCTCTTCCCATCGCCCCATTTGACCTCTACTTCCAATTTTCTCCATTTCATCTGTCACTTCTTGAACTAGATTCTTGTGTAACTTCCAAAGATCTTATTCTTAAAATCTAGCACCCCCTCCAGGGCTCTTTCATACAGTTCTATTCTTTTTAATTTTTCCGCAACAATATAATTCGATGCCCATCTCTCCCGCCCTACACACTATTTTACACATTTTCTATATAGACCGTTTATCTGTTTTTCTCTTCTCTACCCTCAAATCTACGCTCCAAACATGTCTACAATTTACGAGCGTCTTAAATAAAACCTTCCTTCTCAATTAACTATCCTTGAAGCTTCCTATGCTCCAGGCACTTTTCAGAGCAATTATTGTTTTTTCATTCTGTGTTGTACGCTTTCTACCTTTCAACTACTTAGTAGTACGTAGCCTAGATGAATTCCTTTACTTTTTCAACTTTCTTTCCTCGCCATTCCCATTTTCTTCCTTTTCTATTGCGCGTTCTCTCCTCGAAAACTATTATCTTCGTTTTATTCGTACACACTCTTGCTCTTTATAGCCTTTATATATTTTTAATATACCCTTTAGTTCTGTCTCGATTCCTGCCATCAGCACTATTTCGTCTGTATAGAAGATTATCCATATTCTCTCCCCTTCCTATCGCCACTCCTACTGACTGCCCCTTTTTCATCTCATCAACCAAGTCCTCCAAGTAGATGTTAAACAGAATCGGGCTCATTGGGCATCGCACTTGAACCCCTTTTCTGTAAGAAACGTTATGCCATCCCTATCTCCGCCCTTCACCACATACACTCATCTTCGTCTGTGACCATCACTGCCCTCTTTAGGCCTGGACTAACTCTTTTTTTTCCTAGTACCTCTTCTATTTTACTCATGCCTACTCTGACGTAGGTTCCATCTAAGTTTATGGAGCAGGCGAATATCTTGCGTTCATAATTCCTTTACATTTCCTAAAATCAAATTAACTGCACCCAAGCTGGTACTCCGCTTCTTTTTTCATAGTTACTACACTCTATTTCTCTCTTTACTATAACCATTGTGTTCACTACTTTTTTGCCTTACTCTTCAAACCTCACTTTTTGCAAACCATTCTTAATACTTGTACGAAGCCTCCTTTTGTTCTCTTTTTCTTGTGCTGTCTTATCGCGCAGTTGCCCTTCCAATCGAATTCCTTTGAAAGATGCTTTTTTAATCTCTTAAACTACTTCTCTTTCAGACATATTTCTCGATCACGGTGAATTCTTCCATGCACTTCCAGAACTTCTTATACTTTTTTACTATTTCTGCCACATAAAAAACAGCACGATTTACCTTTTCCTTCCAGTTTTTCGCTCCATTTTATGCTGCGCCTTCTTAACCTTTTCGATTATGTTTCACAAATCCTTCCTCTCCCTCCCTCCAACATAGCCTGAACTAACCTTCCAAATTATTTTTTTCTCTTTTGTCGTCAGATCATTGTCGATAAATATATTCTTCTTTAACTTTCTGTTGTTTGCCATTTTTTATTTTTTCATCTGAATCTTTCAATTTAGTTATTATCACCTCTTTTCCCTCTACAACTTCACCATGTATGTTACCACCTCTGTCTCCATCTCTCATTTCAGAAACTCTTTCCGGTCACATCTTTGTCCCTGTAATCATTCCAATTTCGCTTTTTATCACTATGTTGTGCCTCTTTTTTGCTTTATCTTTCCGTTCTTTCCTATCTTCCAAGGCCTGTATTTTATTTGTAAGTTTACCCTTTTCTTTCTTCTGAGTTTTTTGTCTTCTTTCTCTCTCCTTCCTCTTTAGCCTTCTGTCCATTTCAGTCAACTTCCTATCTTCTCTAATCTTACTACCTTCTTCTCTCAGCAGCCTTATTTCTTCCCTTAGTGTTTAATTTTCTCCAAATATGCTCGTTGAATTCTTCCTTCTGTTGCGGACTCCTTGCTTTTGCTCCTCCAAATTTTCTACTTTGTTCTTGGTAATAATAAACCTGAATCCCTTTAAAAATTTCCTTTTCTCTACTTGCTTCCCCGTCATACCTCCTTTGCTATACCTTCCATTTCTTGCGATCACTTGTTCTATCTTCTAATTGTGTAAGCACCCACGTCTCTGGCGGCTCTTTTGAAAACCTCGCTAAGGACGCTTTCTCCGACCTCCTATCCCAGTATTTTCTATCCTCATTTTCCACTTCTTTTTTTCCAATTTCTTGTTGTTTACTACTTCCTTCACTATTTTACGACCCTCCTTGCTTTTACCAACTCTTCATGCCTTCCACATCTCGTATATCTTCTCTAAATCTCTATTTTATCTTACTTCGTGGCACTATTCACCTTCATTGTTCGAGCTCTCGACCAAAAGTTTTAATTTTTTAACATTAAGATATCTTTCAGTTGTGATAGAGTAAAAAATAAAGCATTAGCGTATACATTAAAAAAATTATAAGTCGAATTTTAAAAATAATTCATTTAAAATTTTATATTTTTTAAGTAAACAAAGCTCAAATAATATTTGGCTTTATGCTAGGATTTTATTTATACGTAGATTATTAATAAAAATTATAAATAGAAAAATATCATAAAAATTGTTATGACATTGGTACTACAAAACTAGAATTTAAAAATGTTGTTAGCTTCACGAAGGTGCTTTCCGCACTTCTAAAGAGTCTCTCTTTCTTCGCGGTTTGAGCAAGAATATACACAGACTGTATACCTGCTACGTATTGATCTCGTTACTGTAGATAAAGAGATACAAATTTAGGGAAAAATGAGTGGACTTCGGGAATGTGCGTTTTAAAGAGGTTTATTTGGCGATTTCGATGGAACTGTCTGAGTCTTACAAAATTTCGCTATTTAAGGACTCGCAGTTTGTTAACGTATTTTTTTCTTTATACAGAGTGGAAGGCCTACGCATAAGCGAAACTCCTGAGAGATGGGTTAAACAATGAGAGAAACTATAAGTAATTACATTTGGTATTCGTCGTGATCCTGAAAGACGCAGTCTTAATTGACCGATGAACAAAAATAGCTTTGTAGTTTCCTTTAATAATAACTTCATTGTTGCGAAAAATCGACGAAAATCCCGAAGTTGAAAATAGTTGATTTTTGCGTAAATCATATGTTCGGAAAAAGTATTCTTTTCCGAACATAATTATCGCTTATTCGAATAAGCTAGGCGCAAGGCAGACAATCCTTTTGGGTCTGTCAACCCAACACGGTCAATACAATCCGACCCTTTCATCGAGGAAAACGGTCTTTTCCTCGAAAGGTCATAAACTCATTTTTGCGTGGTCCCGATTTTACCAATTCCCTTTGCACGGTCAGCCCTACGCAAACCGTATGCAATAAAAAAGGTCCCTTTCCCGAACCTTGTTATCGTTTTCCTTGCTTAGGCTCGATCAAATAACTTAACGGCAATCGATCGAAGACAGTGTGTGCATTTAAAATAATAATGAATTAATTCATCGCGAAAACGTATTTCCCTAAAATAAACATCGTAGTCATATTTTTACAAATGCGATAACTTTATTCTTTTTAAAAACGGATACTTTGTTGCGACCCGTATGTTCGGAAAAAGGATATTTTCCGAACATACCCACGCGTTTTTGCTATTTAATTTGACGCAAATAAAACACGTTCGACGGTTAAAATGAACGCGCGCATTCAAAATCTAGCGTAACCATCTGTTTATGCAAAACATGCTTTTTTACCTAACAAATGCGAAGACAAAGTATTTGCTAAATATTGTTAGGAATATGGTAAAATACTTGAAGAATATTTGGAATTTAACTGATATATATATAAATATAGATAAAATATTTTTCATTTAATAAAATTTGTAACATAGTCATCGTAAGAGTTATATACAATATATGATATGTGCTGAAGCGTAATCTTATGTATGTTTATATTATTTGAAATAATTAAGTAAGCAATAAAATAAATTAAAAAGAAGATCAGAATATTATTAAGTTACTTTAGTTACTTAGTAGTTTTATGCAATCAAATAATTATTCCTTTTCATGTCTTTAATAATAAGATTATTATAATATTTTTAATTTTTCTAGTATTAATTCTATTTTTTAGACCCTTAATTAATAGACAATTACTATTAAGATAAAAAGTTGAAAAAAATTATATCATAAATGGTACTCGAACCTTTACTTATTAGACTGTAACGAATATTGATGATAACGCGGAACCCTCCCCCCCTTTTCCTTTTCCTTTTGTACGTCTGAATAATCGATAGTCCGCGTCACAAGACTTTTTCAGAATCTTGTTTTTGTAGTGTTACGGCCGAAGCAACGGTCTAGAATTTTTTTTCCTATTTCTTTCTTTCTCTCTCTTTTTCTCTTAAAGATTCTTACGATTAACATATGTTGCTACTTCAAGAATGCTAGATGCTGCCGCGGGGTGATAGAGGGGAAAGGTCCGGGACTGCGCGCACGTGGGTGTACAAAGGTTAAGCCCGACCGAATTTTCGAGTCAGAATCCAGCACGTGAGGGTCTCGCAATTTATGACCCCTAATAGATTGACCGTATGTGATTTGCAAGCTCCCTTTCCTTTCCTCGTGGAAATTTATCATGAATATATGCTGAACCCCCTTTTCTCTGTTTCTTACAAATATGAATTTTCTCCCGTTATTAAACACTAAAACCCTCTTAAAAAATCACTATCACAAGTACACGCAGGGCCTTTTCGCCACGAACGAAATGTGTTCTCTCATTTAAGCGATACTCAAGGAGAAAGAAATCGAAGCAGGGTTATAAAAATGCGAATCCATACATAAATTTCTCCCACTACGCGTGTAAGAGTTTTTTCTTTTTTTCTGGAAGTAGGGATGATTTTTTCGAGAAGATTTTGTTTATAAAAGGGCTGGAAAATCCGCAGAGATAGGCTCTTTGTGTCGCACAGTTTTTAAGTGAAGTGTAGAATTTGTGATATTACGTATTATTGTATATTATTATTGTATATTACTCTGATAAACATTTGCACAAAGAAAGAAATAATCCAAGTAGATAAAATTATCTTAGGGAAATATAGATTACGGTAAACCTCAGAATAACATATCCAAATTCAATAAATCGTTTGTTTCACCACAAACAGGTATATATTTTTTAAGTATTATCAATTTCGCGCTAAAGCTGACTTAATTTCTCTTTCTCTTTATATTATATTTTTATATTGTACTTTAGAATAAGTAACTTGTATTTCTTGTAAAAGACCAGCATGTAAAGGTATTTATAAGTTTAAATCTGTAAAAGTATTTGTTAAATAAAAAGAATAATTTAATAATAAATATTAATAAATTATTTAAAAGAGAAATTTTTCTTTATTTATATTTAAGTAAACAAATAAATAAATATACATATATATATATATACATATATGTTCTCATTAAAGAACGTTAGTTTTTCCAAAGTAAACTTCATTAAAAAAAAAAATGTTAAACAATTTTTTATTTTTGTAGGATTTTATTAAACTTCACTTAAGACAAAATAAAATATATACAGCGCGATAATTATTTTTGGCCCTCATGCGAGTATTTCGTGTAAGTTGCGTAAATTCCGTTGATATTCTAACCCAATTTTTTTCCTTTTAATTCCTTTAAACAAAAGCTCCATCCCATGTTATTGCACTTAATCGTGCAGGCATAAAAAAGAAGAATATTATACAGAACACTCGCCAGTATAGTGAGCATTCAATAGGTAGGTTACATTTTTTTCAGGGATAGATCTACAGTGGGTTGCAGAACCCAGCTCCTCTGGACGTAACAGTAGTTATAATTTAGATTGCATGAAAAACAAGGTAGCATAATAATTCTTGCTAAATAAATAAAGTTTTTAAATTTTCATCATAATTTTTTAAACATTTTAAATATGGCTTTTTGGTTGATGATACAAGTTAATGTAGTTTAATTCATACAAGATAAAAAATTATTTTTAATACAAATTAATTAACAGAATATTTAATACTTATATAATCGGTTTTTATATTTGATCATTCAAAAAAAATTTGTAAATTACGATATGAAAACATGAGAAAAAAATGGGTAAATTAATATTGATTAAGTAGGATTTTAATTATTGTTTTTGCGCATTAGTCGGCCTTCTTTGGCCGCAAGTTCGCGATAGGTGAAGGAGCGGGAATTCGGGGATGAAATAATACACATGGCGTTGGGCTTACTTATATCGTTTATTCGCCCATTCGCGTCACATTTGGCATAAAAAACCCCCTCGGTTAGGGGGAAAAAGCCTTCGCTTAGTTCGCTACTCGCAGTACATTCATCCTTCCATGCGCTCATTCTCACCCCCTACACCCCCCCCCGCCTCGCGCCCATCTTCTTACCCCCTACCTCTTATCCCCTACCTGATGATGGTTGGCCAACCTGCAGTTGTAGGAATTGTGAGGAGGATGGCTTGTCGTGACTCGATCCCTGGGGATCCTCACGCACCAAGCCTCGCTGGCCGTGACCCGACCTCTGCGGATCCCGCGCGCACCAAGCTCTGCTGGTTGCGACCCGACCGCCGCGGATTGTCACGCATCCAGCCGCGTTGGATAGCCTGGTCGCGGCTACCTACCGATGTCTTCCCCGTTGGGTCGTCTGGTCGCAACGACCTACAGCTGTCTTCCCCGTTGGGCTCTTCGGCCTTCTTAAATACTCACTCGTCTCCTGCGATCACACACTTCGAACCAGAAAATCGTCGCGATTCGGGAAAACCTTATGTCTTCTATTTTACGCCGTTTTTCCAACTGCTCTCGCAACTGCACTTGTGACCTCTCTGACCCTTTTGTCCTTTGTTCGGTTCCCCTCCCTTCGCTTCTCGGGTCCACAACGGCGCCCTCCTTCGCGCCCCTCCTTATGCAGTACGAGCGCTTATCAGGCCCATTGTTGGACCGACAAGCCGCCCGCCGTTCAGACGCAATTCGGGCCTAAAATGGCCCGAACAATTATATAGTCGTTACCTTTAGAAATTACATTACATTTATTAATTAATTGTAATTGCAGAATTGAAGTTAAAATGGTATTTAGTACGCAACTCAATATCACCTTTTCTGTAAGATAAGTTTCATTTGGAAGTGGGGGTGTTTGTAAATTATTATTATTATACGCGAGTGGGCCCTACGATGACCATCAAGGCCCCGAGACGCATGAGTTCTCCCCTTGGCGTCCCCCACTCTTTGCATTATCTACCACACCTCACTCAGTTCAAGGATCTGGGACCCCAAAGAAGCGTCTCCTTTCTCTAGATAATGCCGGACAGTTGAACAACAGGTATCTGGGAGTTTCCTCCACCTCACAGCCATTTCTACAGAATGGGTTTGTCCCCAATCCCATCCTGAATTTGTGTGCTTTGAGGCTGCCATGACCCGTGAGGATTTCTACCAGCCTTTTTTGCCTTGCTCCTGCTGAGTCTCAGGATAACCCTGGCTCAGACTGGTGCATTTAATGACATCACAAAGACCTTGGAGTGGTCACCCGTAATTGCTTCCTCCTAGGTTCGGCTCAAGTCGACCGCCGGTTCCGGCCCCATAAAACTGCACTTGGCAGCTTGTTTTGCTAGGGTATCCGTCATGGAGTTCCCTTCGACGCCACTGTGGGCAGGGACCCACATCAACCCCACCCTAGCTTTGGTTGCGAGTCTGTTTAGGGCTTGGTAACAGTCCCAGACCGACCTCGATTTTGTTACGTAATTTTCCAGCGCCATCAAAACGCTTTTGCAATCCGAGCAGATGAGCAATCGTGGGCAGTGTGACCTCTCACTCGCAGCGCCCATCGTATCGTCATCAGCTCGGTCTGGAACATGGTTGCATATGAGCTAAGCGGTATCACTAGGTGTGTCCCGCTTTTTTTACAATACACCCCCGCACCCGCACCGTCTCTACTTCTGGCTCCGTCCGTGTACCATACCAATCCAGGAGAGGTTTCTGGCCCGTGTTAACATCCCATGCCTCCCGGGAGGGAATGCTTACACAGTAGTTTTTGTCGAAGAGGAACGCCCTGGCACCGATGTCTGAGTGCATCATCAGTGTGCCTCTTCTCTTTAGTGCATAGGGGCACCTAAGACGCCCCCAGTCTTTCCCTCCTCCGAGGACATAGTAACCCTTATCAGGGCCTGCGCTGCAGCGTCCTCCCGCGTTACCTTGAAAGGCTCGATGCCGAGGATCATCCCCAGCGCCACCGTTGGAGTTGATCTGATGGTACCAGAGATGCCCTTAACTACTAGGCTTCTAAGCCTCGCAAAGGTTATTTATGAAGTGGCAAAGACCGCTATCATCTACCATATTATGAACCCATAGGTCAGTCTGGGTTTGAGAACGGCCTCGTACATCCACTTCATTGTATCCGGGCTGAGACCCCAGTTTCGCTTTATGACCCTTTTCAGTTGCCATAGGTTGGCCGTGATCCTTCCGCCAATGTAATGTAGGTGTCGTTTCCAGTTTAGTTTGCTATCCAGAATGACCCCTACATATTTTATCTGATCCTTGAGTTGCAATTACTGTCCGCCAAGTGTCAGCCTATATCCTTAAACCTATTTATATCGTCTGATGAATACTAGGACATTTGTCTTGACCGGGTAGACCTACAGTACCACATTCTTACACCATCTATCTACCTGGTTGAGGGATCTTTGGATTATCCTCAGAAGGGGGTCAAGGAACGGGCCACTGGTCAGTATGAGAATATCATCCACATACCTGATAGTCCTGCAGCCCGCTTTGTCCAACTAGGTAAGTAGTTCATCCACCACTAGACACCATATGAGCGGGGAAAGGACGCCACCCTGGTGACAACCCGATCCTACGGAGTCCCTCAGAATTGCGTAGCCCTTCCTCACCACTATACGCCGGTTACCCAGCATGCAGTCAACCCACTCAGCTATGGCCTACAGTATCCGAAACCTGCTCAGAGCCCTTTGTATTACCTCTCTCGAGGTGTGGTTAAAGGCTCCTTCTATATCTAGAAGTGCCCCAACTACATATCCCTTCGCCCTTAATTGCCCCTTGATCGTCGTGACTGCTCTGCGAAGGGCATTCTTCGTCAAAATATAGACTATATAGGCGTGTTAAACCGCGTGGAGGCACTCTTTGACAAGCACTTCCCCGCGTATGTAATTGTAAATCAGTCTTCCAACCGTTTTTAGAATAAACGATAACAGAATGATTGGACGAAAATCACCCGGGGAAGTGTATACACACTTTCCTGATTTTGGGATGAAGACAAAACTTGTGCTTCGTCACGCCTTAGGGATATATCCAAACGTAATAGTAGCCTGAGTGATCCGTATCAAAGATCCCAGGAAAGCCCCTTCCGTCCTTTTCAAGAGTATCGGAAGTATGCCATCCGTTCCCGGTGACTTTGTGACGAATGTTATTAGTCACGCGGTACGGCCCCCCTGCACCCCCGATTATTCCAGAACGACAACTTAGGCAAGATGACTGCCTCAGGTGTCCAAACAATAACATTAGCTCGTTCGCGGAAGTGACCGCGGGTGAGAGTGTGGGCCGAGGGGTCGAGGGTGACCCTGATGCGCCGAAACTCGGATCGAGAGCGATCGTGCCCAATAGGAGGGCAGGTGGATCCTGGCGAGAGCCACCGGCGGTGGAAAAAGTAGCGCGAGAAACACAGGAGGACCGTGAACATTTTGGGAGAAGAAAACAGGGAGCGAAGTAGTGAGGACGTGAGACAAGCGCGAGTGAAGCGAGAGAAGAGCGAGATCCCGAACCTAGGACCTCCACGAAAAGAGAGTACCCGGTTCTCGTAGGACAAGAGGAGAAGGACAGGAGGAATCGGCGAGAAGCGGATTCGCTACCGGACGACCTGTCGAGGATGAACACCAGGAGCAGCGAGCCAACCCCACCAGCGCGGCCTACCGAAGGCCAAGGCGGACAAGGTGGGCCAAGCACTCTTCGTATTCGCATACCTGCCTTTTGGCAGTTTGAAGTTGCCATGGATGGCATCAGGGTTCTTTGCAAGAATCCTGTTCATCCTGTCCGCCTCTCTGTTTTTCTGGGTGCCTTCGCAGAACCTTTACGAGCTCTCGCCTTTGGCCAACCTGATGTTCTTACCGTACAGGCCCCTTGCGGTCCTATAGCGGTTCCACTGCGAGTCCGTACTATGATTCCTAGCACTTTTGAGCAGGGACAGAGTATCCTGTCTGAACCCGTCCAGTCTTTCGGTGCACCAACATACTTCGCCCTTTCTTTGAGCTTGTTTGGGGTTGCAGCTCTTCTCATAAACTCGGACGATGCTGTCAGTGAACCTTTCAGCTGTTAAATCAAGGGATCATATATCCCTTATCCTCTTTGGGAAGTCCTGTAAGAGACTCCCCACGTCCCGCGCATATCCCTTCCAGTCAGTTTGCCGAGGATTCCTCACCATAATTAATGGGTCTCTCCCCGGCGTCCCAAACAAGAAGGTTATCAGGAAATGATTAGACCACGATGATTCATCACTGACTTACCACTCCCGGAGCATGCAAGGTCAGGTCTATCACCTCTTCTTTGACCACATTTCTGAACGTGGGCGTGTTTCCCACGTTCATAATGTCGAGGTCAGTGTCAACGAGGTACTTTAGTGGCTGGATTCTCCTCGCGTTAGTGTCCGTACTTCCCCGCACTCTATGGTATGAGTTAGCATCGCACGTCAGAAAAGGTGTAATATTCCTATCTTGGCAGGATTCCACCAGATAACGGAATTCCGATATAGGGTTGTCCTTGCTGTCAAAGGGAAGGTAGGCCGAAGTTAGAATTAGCTTCCCTATTCCTTCCACTTTGGTCATCACCGCCACCAGATCCTCAGAACAGTGGTGCAACAGTGGCAAAGCATTAACCCCTTTGAGCGCTATACAGGCCCTGGTTCATGTGTTCCTGGTGTCCCTGAAACAAATTAGTTCACCAAGTCCCCGGATAGAGACTTTAACCAACCAAGGTTCTTGGATAAGTGCTACCCTTGTATGCATCTTAGCCAAACCTTTTCTATATTATCTTAGAGGCGCCTTTGCTATGATACAAGTTAATCTGAGAAATCGAGAGTGTCGACGGGGCCATATTAGCTATCCGCCGACTCCTCTCTCTTCTCATTTAAGGCCCTCTAGCCTCCTTTAGGCTTTGCTGATCACCTTCAGGTGTATCCTCAAGTAACCAAAGTAGGGCTTATTCCCGAGAGCCTTCAGGGCCCCGACGTCCGGCTCAGGAATTATCAGCACATAGAAACCTTTCTCTCCCCTACCAGCGATCCCCTCCTCACCCTCCCGATCCCCTATAACCCTCCATGCACCTGTCTTATCCTTAAGCTCAAGGTTCATAAACTTAAAACCCCTGAGGAAGGTTGCCAGGCCTGCCTTGTAGCAGGCGACCCTGGCGATTACCTTGAACTTGGCCTGGAGTAGTTCCATCCCTCCAATCCTTACTCCGATGATCCATTCCCTTGCTCTCTGGTTGGAGGACATGTTTATTATGGCTCCCTCCTTCCCGTATGTCGTTTCGAAACATGGTGGTTGATCCACCTTAGCATCCAGAGCCAGTATTGTCTTTGTCTGCTATTCTCGGAAATGATCCAGCATTTCCGGAGTGACGGCCTCCTTAGGGTAATTTTCCCTTATGATGATCATAGTCAAGAAATTCACCCTGTCTGGCCCAACAAAGTGCCTTCTCTGGCCTGTCCCGTCCTGTTAGGGAGAGGCCTGCTCGGGGCTGACTTCACTTCGACTGGGCCTTTCAGCCTTTTCGACATATGCGGGTCAACCGGAGGAGTCCTTTCTGCTCCAGCCCTCCTCTTTTGACCCTTTCTTGTTGGCGTTGCTGGGGCGCCCGAGTTGCTGGTTTGCAGAGCTTTACGCTATTTAGCCAGCCTTCTCCGGGCAGCCCCGCTTTTACGCTGAGCTATCCACTCCCCCTCGGTCAGTGTGGTCCACTCAGCTGACGCTGGGGTCACGACTTTCAGCCCTTCGGGGGCAGCTATTATCTCCTTCCTCGGCTCCATGTGGTCCTGGGTCTTTGGGACTTTCGCTCCCTCCGCACCCAGTACCCCACATGTGCTCGCTCCTTCCACTTCTATTGTTTTTATATTTTTGGTATCCATTTTTGGTTCCACGAGTAGCTAGGAAAATAAAAGTCCGCCACCACACCGTGTTCTGCCCGGTCTTTTCGGGGCACCGTTTGCGACCACTGGTACTCCGTGGCCAACCAGTCCCATGGGCACGATTACACACACTTCGGGATTAAGTGTTGGATGAATTAATCATTGCGCCTCCTCGTTAACGCAATGGTAGATTGCTTCTTGGTTGCGAAAACAAGAAGCTGCCTTTGTTTCTCCGATGGCACAAGCATGAATAGGCCGGGGTACTAGCCCACCTGGTTTGTCAGGGTTCCATCGCCCTTCACTTATACTGCATTCATTCACTCATTCGTGTGAGAGCACCCATGAAAGGGGAATCACAACATTCATGGAGGAACCCATTTATATGGTGTTCTCCTATGCACTATCATGCAGACGGCAAATTCATCGCATGGCCCATTCTCACTTACACGTACCATCACCTCCCCCCACCATCGTCATGGTCATGCAACCCACAGGAAGGGATGTTTGTAAATTAAAAGGTATTAAAAAAAATTTGAAATCAAACTATACCTTCATTGTAACTATAGAATAATATATGGAAGTAGGTTGGAAATTTATTTAAACGGTTTTAACAACAATTATGTCTGTATTGAAAAAAATTTTTATTTACAAAAATTAATTCAACATTAGAGAATAATATTGAGGGAAAAAACCGCCTTTATTTAACTAACAATTAAACTCGAATTCTCTTATTCATGTAATAGATAATAATCATTCTTCACAGAAACTTTATATATCTATATAATTACCGATACAAATTTGTATGCAAAGACATATATACATACAGTATTAATGTATTATACGTTTTTAACCAAGTTTATGTAATATGATAAATGTATATAATTTATCACAGTTTGAATTAAGGTTAAATGAGATGATTTTTGATAAACGCACGATGAATTTAAAATCTTGATCAGTTAAGTTGTTTAATTCTATTTTCACACGCTGTAAAAGTCAATATTTTAAAGTTGATAGCTTTAATATTCTAGGAATTAAGCTAGAACTTTTACTACCCTAACTAATAAATACAATATATAATCCTTACATTACATGATCAGGATCTCTTGATACAACCGGAATTTTTCTTGTTTCGGGTACACTCTGATTTAATAACAGGAATCAATTTATATGGAATTTATTTAAAGTTAAAGTTTAAATGATTTGTCTACCTTTACTATGGCTATAAAATTATTGAAAAGTTCATCTCTAAATTTTTTTGATGGAGCCATTCATCGTATGTTATCCACCAAAAGGGGTAATATTTATCCCTGATCATTATATCTATTAATCCAGCGAGTATATAAACTTCATTTGTCTCCACCTCCATTTAACAGTGAACAGCTGTTAAAACGTCCTGTCTTGTGATAAGTGATTTTGTACATATGTATTTACTTATCAAACTTCTTCTTTAATTTACGAAGTTCATTATCGAAACGACAAAGTTGTATTTGTTTTCTCCTATAGTCCAAACGTTTTCGTCTTCCATAACTCTTGTTACAAAGCCACGTTGGAACCTGTTACGGACGAGGTGACGGCCAGCGCGAAATTTTTTTTTATCTCGCTTTACTTTTCTCTTATCATTTCTTACCTTCTTTTATCGTGATTTAAATTTCTGTTTCAAATCATCTTATGTGAACAAATTAATGCTAATAACCGAGCTCAATATCCGACGAATGCTAGGCGCATTTGCAGCCAAGCTAGATAGCCACAGTGATGATTAAAAAGGGGAAGTACATATTGAAGTAATAAATCCAAAGCTAGGAGTCATTCAGGGATCCGATACCCATATTTTTGTTACCTCGTATATCAACCACAGGTAATCGGTAGACCTCAAAAGTTAAGACTAACTAAAGACAAGAATTTTTCAGTTGTGTCTTTTTTTGCCCATACCGGTGCAATAACGGGTATTATTATAGCATTTACATTATAAGAAGTCCTAACTGATGCAATAATTGATTTTGAAACATCGAAGTCCCAGCCGATGGGACGAAATTTTACAGACATTAATAGGAACTGTTCGAGCCATTTTGGCCCGAGATGCGCCCGAACGGCGGGCGGCAGCGGCGCTAGAGAAAGCGACGCGGAGTGATGCGGAAATAAGAGGGAGTGACGCGGAAATAAGAGGGAGTGACGCGGAAGTAAGAGGGAGTGAACGGAAGGAAGAGGGAGAAAGTCGGAAGAAGGAAGGGCCCGCGAAAATGCGGGGGAGTTAGTCTTGTACTACCGGGCCGTCGCGAGAGATATACTTTCGAGGGGAACGGTTGTGTGTGGGACAAGGGTGGCAGTGCAGAGCATCAAGCCCAGTTTCGGAGCGAGCCGAGCGAGTGGGTGGCGGTGAGACCCCACATTCATAGCGAGTGATAGCGTGAGAAAGTGTCAAGTGGCGAGGCGGGTTGCGAAGAACCCGTTGTTAACGCGCTCGTGGTACCACTAGGGTACCGTGTAGACGAGCGCGAGGTGGCTGGGACTGGAAGGTTCAGCCACACCGGGGCGCGTGTGATACCGCCAAAGCCCGGCAACGACAACTCGGTGCGTGGCGATCCCTGCGATCGGACCACGACGAGCAACGGCGTAAGGAGGCCTCGGCCGGTGGCGATCCCCTGCGATCTTCCACGGCGACCGACTAACGCATAGGGAGCGCGGTTGGCCAACCACAGGTATGCGGCGACGAAATTATAATTAAGGATGTGAATGTGTATGAATGGTAGCGGAGTGATTTCGCGAGGCTTTTTCCCCCTACGTCGAGGGGGTTTTTTATGCCAATATGTACGCGCGTGGGTGAATAAATTGTTCGATATAACACCCAAATGAACGATTGTTTTATTTCGCCCCCGATATCCCGCTCCTTCACCAAAACGAAATCACGGCCGAATGAGGCCGATAACGCGCGAACAGGAACCCTTTTTTATAGAAAATCTTTTATTAAACACTACACACATCTGGTATTGAACCTTGAAACCTTTATCGCAAATAACAAGTAAGGTAGGAATGAGATTTTCCGAGGCGATCATTTTATAAAAAGGCTGGAAAAATATTTGAAATGACTCTAAGTGATACTTCTACCGTGTCGTTCAGAATAGATTTAAAATTAATTTTTAAGTGTTGCGTGAATTTAGTTATTAGAAAAGTAAATGTTTATCAAGAAGAATAGACTTGATTAAATCAAATGAAGGATATAATTCATAAAAGATTTCAACGCAATTTTAATAAATTAATCAAAGAAACAATTGCGTTACAAAACTTTTTGAGGTCCAAATCTGAATAGAGTTATACTTAGAGAATCTTCTTATCTAGAGAACCATCTTGTTTTATTTCTTCAAACCCAATACCATTACGCAAGTATTTATTTATTATACATTTTAGAATTCACACAGTAATCGACTCGTTTACCTCTCTCTCACTGTCTCTCTATTTTTTGTATTATTTTGTATCTCCTTCTTCGAGTTATTGCATGCACCGTAAAATATTTGGACTAAAGTTTGTAAGTTCGTAATTATTTAATTAATATTATTGATATTTGGCTATTTGTCAATGGATCAGTTCCATTAGGTTAATAAATTTTTGTGTTCTTTTATATATATATATACATATAAAAAATTATGGTGATTTTTTTTCCCTTTAACTTGATAAGAGTGAAATAATATTAATAAATTTTCAAATGTTGTCTCCTCATATTTTGAGCTAGTTAACATCAAATTTAATAAGTTAACAACAATAAAAAGGAGACAATTTTAGTGAGTACTAGATGGTAAAGGTGCGTACTCACAAAGTCAATTATATTCAGGGGTAACATAGTGGTGGTATATCTTTGTTTTAGCTATAGACCTTATCTCTTGGACATAATATAATTATAATTTTTGGGGGAATCAAATACTTGTTTTTGAAAGCGTGTAATAAAAAATTGTGTTGAATTTAACTATAAAGTTATCTAGTGTTATTATATTATATTAAAAATTTTTTTTAAAAAAACTTTACATAGTTTTTTATTTAATACCCAATCAAATTTATATTTAGGAAATTAAATTATTTATTTGTTTGGTTAGTAAATTATGTTCAATTAATAAATTGAAATATATAATTATAAACGGTTATGTATTATTAATAATTAGCTTAACTAATGTAATTTTTAGGGTGACCGATTAACTAATTAAACAAATTTTTTGTCAAGATTCTTTCTTTATTTCAATACATCAGGTCTATATAACGCAAATTAATACTCTGACGATTACATTACAAAACGCACCTTTACGTATTATACCGATATAACTACAACACTACAGGGACTTCGTAACTTTTATACGGATATTGATAGAGATTCTCCTAATTTCTAATCCTGTTGTTGAAAAATATGTATAAATTAAGGGCATTTGAATTGTTACGTCCAGAGGTGAAAATCTATCGCTAACTTACAAAATTACCCTCGCCAACTACTTCTTAGTGAGTACGCAGTGCGTACTATGCACCTTCACCAAACTATAACCTTAATTCTCATAAGAGATGTCTCCTTTTTTGTGTTACAGTGTCTACACACTTAAGTGCAATAATGCTTGTTTAAAAAGGCATTACAAAATTACTCTTTTGCATGAATGCTTGGTTGGTAACAGAATACAAATGTCCTACTATTAAAAATATAATTATGCTAAATAACAATTCGTTAATTTATTCATTGGATGTTTACAACAAATTGTGAGTTCACGTTGAAATAAAAATAATCATTATTATATTTAATTTGTTAATAAATTTATTAACAACCAATCATGAAAATTTATTGTTAACTCCTTTGAAATAAGAGAAAACAAAATATTTAAATTAGGCAGAACTTTTTGTTAATAAATTTGTAAAATTCTGAAAAATGATTAACTTATTTTTTAAAATGAAGAAAACGTTAATAATTAAAAATTTGAGATTTTTTATGATTTGATTATAAATTTTGTAGTTGGGTTTAAAATTAAGAAAAATCCTTAAAAATTTAAATGTGAATATTTTATAAAAATTTTTAATAATATATTTTAACAACAAATTGTGAAAATTTTTTTCTAACTATTTCAAAATTAAAAAAAATTGTTGAGATGGGGAAAAAAAATATTTGAAATTATTTATTAATTATTGTTAACAATAAATTTAAAAAATTTTTTGTATCTGGATTAAAATTAAGAGTCTTTGAGATTTGTATTGAATGCAAATTAATGTTGAACTGTACGATAGAATTGTTCGACACAGACTGATTTTGGAAATGATTTTTCATACAAGGGTTACCACGGAAAATCTATGATTCCTCCTCGCCATTTTAATTAATTAAGATAGAAAATTTGAAGATCACTTTTGATTACATGCATAAAGAAAGCTTTTTTTGATACAAGATATGTGCCGTGGATAATTGATTGATACAGAACGTGTAGATAATGATTGAGAAATGTATTTTTTAATTTCAAAGTAAAGGGTTCCTATGAATATCTGTAAAGTTTTATCGCATTGGCTCTGATTCGTAAATTCTAAGACTAATGATAAAGAAAATGTTCTGATAGTTTCGGTAGCGTATTAGTAAAAGCGAGAAAAATATTTTTTCTCAGTATTCGTTATTACTCCAAAGCAGGTTACGCGTGATCAATTTACTAGATATCATAAGTGGGTCTTTGATGCGTACAGATTGGACTAAGGAATTTTTCCGAATTGACTTTTCGGTTCGGATTTTATTACTATCAAGATTCGCTTATGTGTTGTACTCATAGTCAAGGCTTTTTGACTCGTCTGCAACTGTGCCTACCTTTTATCAGTGTTAAACCTTGTACGCACACGATGTATCGGAATGGACATTTAACACATGGTAGAAAAATATGAAGTAAAAAAAAAAAGATAAGAGAAAAAATTTTGTACAGGACATCGCTTCGGTCGTAACAGAATGTTATTTTAAATGTGGATAATTTATTAAAAAAAATTAAATAACATTTTTAGATAATGATTTAGCACTTTTGAATTTTGTTTAGATGAATTCATTATTAAATAAAAAACCAAATGTTTTTGAATAAATAAAATTGCGTATTTTATTGGTATCGTGCAAATACTATATTATTCATAAAATTTCATTTTGACTACTTTATTCTTAAAAATTTATTTCTAGTCTATTACCTCATAAACAAATTCTGTCACTGGAATATCGATATTTTAAGTTTTTTTCGCATTATTTCAATGCTCGCTGATTCCATTGACTTATTTTATGAAATATTTACCTGCTAATTCAGTAAAAATATCTTTTTTTAATAATACTTCTATAAGAAAAGGAGGCTCTTAGGAAATTCAAAATGAAAATCCAATAAAGTAGAACGAAAGTTTATTTTCTACTCTAACGCAATACCGTAAAAAATCTGCTCCTATTAGAAGAGCAAAGAAACCGTGAGTAATATTTTTGATAATTGGCAATCCTTCCTCCTTCCGCTTTCTGCCCCTACTTCCTTCCTTGCGGCGCTGTCTCTTGCGCCGCTGCCGCCCGCCGTTCAGGCGTATCTCGGTCCATTTTGGCCCGAACACCCACTAAAAACATCATATTTTCTACTACATCTAAAATTAAGCTCAATGATCATGATTTGTATAAACTTAACAATTTCTAATATATCAAATACATAACCTATGTTGACATATGCAAAAAGTTAGAAGATTTTTCATTCTTAATAAAAAACATTACTATATGTTTTTGCGCATTAGTCGGCTTCCTCTGGCCGCAAGTTCGCGATAGGTGAAGGAGCGGGAACTCGGGGATGAAAGAATACACATTGATGTTGGGCTTACTTATATCTTTTATTTACCCATCCGCGTCACATTTGGCATAAAAAACCCCCTCGTTTAGGGGGAAAAAGCCTTCGCTATTCGCTACTCGCAGTTCATTCACCCTTCCATGCGCCCATTCACACCCCTTACACCCCCCCGCCCAACGCCCATATTCCCTTATCCCCTTATACTTCCTACCTGGTGGTAGGAACCAGAACACGCCAACCCGTTAGCGTGGACCCTACGAGAAGGACGGCTTGCCGTGTCCGACCTCTACGGCGCCTGCACGCACCAAGCCTCGTCCTTCGAACCGGATGGCTTGCCGTGTCCGACCTATGCGGCACCTGCACGCACCAAGCCTGCTGGCCGTGATCGACCGCTGCTTATCCCGCACTAGGCCCGACCACAGCGGATCCCCACGCACCCAGCCCCTCTTTAGCCTATCCCTTGCTCACTCTCTGGAGCTACGTTGGATCGCCTAGTCGCGGCGACCTACAGATGTCTTCCCCGTTGGGTCGCTTGGTCGCGACGACCTACAGATGTCTTCCCCGTTGGGCTCTTCGACTTTCTTGAGCACTCACTGGTCTCCTGCGATCACACACTTCGTACGAGAAAATTGTCGCGCTTCGGGAAAACCTTGTGTGTCTTTTCCTTCACGCCGTTTTTCCAACTGCCCTCGTAACTGCGCTCGTGACCTCTCTGACCCTTTGTCTTTTGTTCGGCTCCCCTCCCATCGCTTCTCGAGTCCACAACGGCGCCCTCCTTCGCGCCCCTCCTTACGCGGTACGAGCGCTTATCAGCCCCATTGTTGGACCGACAAGCCGCCCGCCGTTCAGACGCAATTCGGGCCAAAATAGCCCGACCACACTATATTTGAAGAAACATTTTAGAATCAACAAAAAGTAAAGTTACTATACAGTAACGTTTTAAGTATAAATGCGTTTTCTTTATGATAGTTAATGATAGTTAAATAACGAATAGTATCTTTTGTCTATGTTTTAATTACTATATGTAGTTCAAAATTTTTTACCTTTTAGCATTAATTAGACTGATATTAAAATATTCATCAGTCAATACAAGATTTTCGTTTCACATCAATGCATTAAATATTTTTGAGAATAATATTCTCTTTTTTTTTTTTTTTTTAAAAACTCAATAATATAATGAATTATCTTTATAATATTTCTGAAATTTATTGACTAGTATTTGGTCTTTAACTGATTTATATGTTATAAAATATGTGCAGTTCTTTATTGCAAAAAGAAGGAATTGTATCAAAATTGATAGAAAAAATGTTTTATTACAAAATATGATTTTTGCAAAAAAAAAAAAGAATTTAATGTAGTAAATTAGAATAATAATAATATTATAATAATAATATTAATAATATTAGAATAATAATAATAATATTAATAATATTAGAATAGTAATAATAATGTTAATAATGTTTAATTTGTAATTTAAGGAATTTAAAATGTATTACCGTTTGCTGATATTGTAAGAATATTTAAAATATTGATTAAGATGATTGTATTCATTTTTAATGATGTTAAATACATTTTTGGTTCGATTGTATTTTACATAAATACATTAAAAATATATATGTAAGGAGAACTGTAAAACATACAATTTTAAATTGAATTTTTTAAAATAGTAATTTCAAAGGAATTTTTTTCAGCTTATATATAATTTAAAAAATTTTTTTTCGATTACTTCGTAATGTAATGAATTTTTAAGAATATTATAATAACATTTTTGCTACAGACTTAAAGTTTGGCGAATAATCAGGGGAGTGGACAATGTGATGCGAATTTCATCTGGCCCAAAATAATGTAAATATAAGGCTTCTTCATAAAAAGCATCTGGAAAGATGAGTTAGGGTTTTAGGGACCTGGAACCCCCGGGGATGAAGTCTATAGGGAACGACATTATGAAGGCACTGCAATCTGCAGATACATGAATTCATAATTAACAGGAGATAATTTTATGAAGGTTCTGTGCCTACAAGCAAGCAAAAACAATGCGTGGAGAGAGCAAATATTTAAAAAAAAATTGTGAATAAATCAAAGGTCTTGATAAAATGAAATACTGAATTAAGTGGAAGAAAGTATATAAATGATACTAATAAATTAAAAAAAAATGTAATCCGCGGTCCTTTTAAAATCATTGTCAAAGAGGAAAGAAGGAAGAAAAGATAGGGGTCATTCGGCAAAGAGAAAAAGGTTGAAAAAAGAGTGTGATACCAGCGGCAGGTGATAATGCCAAGGTAGATGATCTGGTGATCTACCCCTAGGGAAGTGTGTGATACCGCTTCCGGAAACCTGGTCCTGGGATAAGTAGTGAGCGAGGACGCTACCACGGTGGTCTCCTATGATTGAGCCACTGAGGTCCTATATCAAGGCGAAACCTGCGTCTACGTGCTGATCAGGTAAGGGAGCTCCTGATTGCGATCCGGTGCAGCGTGCGTTTGCGAAATGAATGTCGGGCTGCGTATGTAATTGCGAACGGCCTTTTTTCCCTTTGCGGTGAAGAGGGATTTTTATTTTTTATGCCTTTAGGGAATAACATGCACGACGTATTAATAATTGTTCGATTGAACCCACGCAAAATTATGCAGTTCTTATTAAAGAACCCGTGTAGTTTCCGTTTCCGACCTCTATCCTTCTCCTTCACATTAAAATTTTCTTAACATGTACTTTTAAAGTTACTTGTTAATTTTTAGTTATTATTTTACTTTAATTTGAAAAACTAATGAGAGATTGTTAGCATGCAAGGTTATCATTGCGTAGATTTGAAAAAATCCATATACTATTATTATTATTAATAGTTACGTTTTTGTGTATAAGCTAAAGTTTATTTTTAAAAAAATTAAATTCTTATTACATTTACCTTTAATGACAGCAACATATTATGCGTATGATTAATTTACGCAATACTAAAAACAACCATGAAATATTGTATTCAAAGAGAGGCAATAAAATAATTTTATAGTCTTCTTTGATTCTTGTGCATAAAAAAAAAATTTTTTTTTATTAAATTTATTAAGAATATTGGTTTTAAGTTTTGTTTAATTATGCATGTTTAAGAAAAGTTATCTCACAATTTCTAAATAATAGATAATTTTATATCTTAAGTTTTAGAACATTATTACTAAACTACAGGTTTTTCTAGCATGATATTAATTTTCACGAAGATGCCATTAGTATCATATAATTAATCTATAATAAAATTGAAATGTGATCGCATCTGTAATGTTCAGATTAAATTGTCAAAAGTATTTACAGTTCTAAAATGTGTAAAGACGTGGATGTAACTTTTTAGGATTAGTATTGGGTAAACTTTACTATGGACAATTGGGATTTCAATATCGTGCTGTCGTTTATTTGTCAATTTCATAATACTTGTAAACTATTATCTGCGAATCGGCATTCACTTTTCTTCTAAAATTGTTTTGTTTCAATTAACAGAAGTTTTCGTATAGAAAGAATGAGAATATTTTTTATAGGGGAATTGAGTTTAATATGTGTTCTCAAATTTGATCTTCTAGATCCGATTTGTTCTCATATCTGTTTTCAAATATATATTTTAATAGATTGTGGTACAGATAGAAAACATTTTTTTGTTTTTAACAACGCATTTTATTTTGTTAGATTGTTTTTATTAAGATTTAAAATTGGAATTCTACAGTTCATTTAAATAAGAATCATGTTTATCTTTGAACAATATTTGTTAGATCATTTCAAAATAAATAAAAAGTTTACTATTCACAAAATGTTCTTAACTTAATTTTGGATAAGCTTCTAACAATTAAAACTTGTTTTTATCACGTTTTAAAATATTTTAAAATATTTTTTATTAGTATATTTTTCATATCAATACCTCTTTTTTCTTTAGTTATCTTTTTTATTTTTACAAGCTCTGTATAAAACATGTTGCACATTCTTTCCAGTTTCTCTACAAAATGAGCATTGTATCTTTGTAATAATTTGTCTAATGCACTAAACCATTTGTTTCATGTTTGCATTTAAATTTTGGCATTGAATTTTTTATTATTGAATAATTTATTAAAAAAATTGTTTTTTATCCAGCCTGTTGATTTTCCATTACTTTTCAACTATACTTTTAAGTTTTTTTTCTGAAGCACACGTTCTTTTTCGTATTTTACTAATTTTTTGGCAATTGTTTCCAAGTTTCTTCATTTTAATTAGTTTCTCTAAGGGTTTATGTTGAAATCTTGTAACGTTTTCTCAAAGAGTAAAGAAATGAAATGGAATTGATCAGATTTATAGACCAGAATTTATTTATCATACTTTCTCAAAGAAATATTGATCTCTCTCTTTTTCTCCCTTTGATCTCAAAATTGAATAAAATTTTAATTTTTAAACAAAATTTTATTCATAACTATCCTCTAAAATATTTGCATTTATGTTTAAAGTGTTTTAGGCCATGGTTAACATCGTCCTTTGATTCTTTTTCTGATGAGTACATCATTCTTATACAATTCATAACCAAAAAAAAATCATTTATTGATATCTTTTAAAGTTTCATTCTTTTACTTCTATTCACAACTTTTTTTACCTTGTCCTTTTTTAATATTAAAACTTTTTTTTAATGTAATTTCAATTTTGTCTTTTTTAGGTATCTTTGTAGGTCAGTAGCAATATTATTCTTATAGTAATGAGTACAGATTCTCTACATTACTAATATGGTTATGTTCCGTTTTTGTAATCTTCATTTTTTTATTCGGTAATGCTGGATATGCAAACAATTTTCTTTTCTTTATTTCTTACTCTTTATACAGTTCTCCTTATGTACCACATCTTTTATTCTTCTTAAATTATTTTTTATTTTTAGTTCGCCTTATGATAAATTTATCTGTCAACTATTAAATTTTCCTTAAATTTCTATGAAATAAAACTTTCCACCTTTTACCAAATTTTTTGTTTGTATTGATTTTAAATATATATTAATTCAGTTAATAACAACTTTTTTTCTTAAGTCTGATTATTCTACTTTTAAATTTGCATTTCATATTTTTACAAGGATATCATTATATTGTAAATGTATACGATCTTTATGTGGTATTCAATAGTACAAAGTGTCTATTGTTTTCGATCGATTAATATCAAATTGATATCCCTCATTGATCATATTTTCATCTATTCTATATTTTTATATTTTTTCATCTAATTGACAATATATTATATGTATTTATTTAAATAAATAAATAGCTTAAAAATATTTTTTTTATAAATATATATATTTATTTAAACTCGAAGTTTTATCTTTATTTATAAATATTACGCTATTAGTATATTAAAATTATAAGAAATGTAAGTATCATTTATTGGGCTATATATATCCAATTTTGAAAAAAGCTTCTTTTTAATTTATACCACGTCCGAACACTCATTTCTTTCAAAAACCATTTTTTTCTAGCGACCCCTAAAACTTTTTGTAAAAAAACCTTTCTCATTGGTGGATGCTGATATAGACTGGTCATTAGGAAATTTAATATATCTAAAAAAATTTTCTGCTTTTTTCTATTTAGACAATTCTAAGGCCTTTTTTTATTTAAATTTTGTATATTTTTATCATGACTTCAGTTTCTATTGTTTTATATCACATTATTTTATCCTTTTTTTTATGATAATTTAAACGCTTAAAGTTCCTGTTACTGTTAATCACTTATTATTCTTGGTCGATATTGATGTAAAGCATTCCAGTATTCTAGAGGATATCAAAAAAATTGCCCCTTCGGTGGAAAAACACTGGAAACACGGAGGAAACACGGAGGAAACACGGAAAGTCTGAAGAAGGCATAGAATAAGGAAAGAGAAAAGAAGGTTAAAAGGTCAAGGGGCGTGAGGGAATATTTGTAGTTTAGCCGGAAATGAGTGGAGGCTTCAGTGCTGCGAATAGAAAGAAAAGTCATATCGATAGCGATGCGATGACGCGAGTGAAAGTCCGCGATTGTTGAATACGGTGATACAGGTACAATCCCTTACAATCTGGAGTTATGCAGGGCCACTCTTCTGACCAACTTGGTGGTAGCCAAGGTAAGGAAGATTCCACAATGTGAAGCAGCGCTACTGTTTATGTGTTCAGATAGCTGAGTGGTGTTAGCCTAACTTGAGAAACACTTTAGTTATTGGCAAACCTTCGTGGCAAACCGGGTATCGGCCATATAAACACAGCTGCCGGTCACTTGGAGGCACTTCCCGACAAAGGGAAACCCGACGGACATAGCCACACGGAAGGCTTCTACGAGCCACATCAAGATCCTGGACCTGTGGTGACAGGTGTCCTCATGGTTGTCGGGTTCCCGTGAACTCTGGCCAACCAGAGCCAGAGGAGGACGAAATTACCACGCGATTATCGAGTTTCATAAAATTCGTATGTGTGGTGGATTACTGCTTGCGGTAGTGGTGGACCCCGCAGGTAAACTTCGGGGTGGGGTAGGGTAGTTTAACGTCGTGCGAGATGACCGATACCCTCCAGCAAAGTGGCCGGTGGGTCGGGTGATCGAGATCCATCCAGGCCTATATGGCATAGTCTTAGTGGTGACGATTTGGACTTTCAGTAGTGAATTAAAACGGTACGTGCCTCGTTTGAAGCCCTCTACACACCAAGTCCTTATGGTACCTCCGACCATGAGAGTACGAGGCCAATTAATACCACCAGAAGTTCATCCAATGGACGAAGGCTGGCAGAATGTTCGGGAAAATGGGCCCTACGTCTAGGGCGGTGATGACGACTGGCGGCATAGAGAAAGTGGGAAGAACAGGGAGAAAAAGGAAAGAGGATGGAAGCCGGAGAATGGTGAAGGGGCGTAAGGGAGTAGTTTCAATTTCGCCGGAAGCGAGTGGAGGTTTCAGCGCGGATTGATAACGATGCGACGACGCGAGTGAAAGTGCGTGATTGTTGAATACGGTGTGATACCCGTACAGGTAGACCGGATCAGGACGATCCTATGGCTATCACTCATGGGCGTGTGATACCAGAACCAAAACCTGGGCGCACGATACGCGTGGATCAGTCGGTGGCAATCTTCTATGATCAAGCCACGGCGATTGGCCAATAAATTAAGGTAGGGTGTAATGAAATAAGCTATTGTAAATAGGTAAACCATCGTATATATAGTGGTTTTTATACCATCGAGCGCTTACGTGTTCAGGAAAAAAATTGTTATTCTTGTTCCCGAATTGTCTTGCTTGATTGAATTTATCCTCGACCGTCCGATTCATCTTAAATGAGCAAAGTGCGTAATAAGTAGTTTATACTTTTTTACGTATTTACTCAAGTAATAATATTTCGCTTTCCTTAACTCTCTTTTTATATTAAAGTATATCTTTTTGCTTTGCCGCTTTTTCTATTTTTTTTGAAAAAGAAGTATTTCTAATTGTATTCTTCCGGTTGGACTTTAACTATTTTATTGTATGATTTTTTGTAATTAAATTACCTATTTTAATATTTCCAATAATTTTTATCTTTTTGAATCAATCTTGCTATATTTCGTGTTATATACTAGTTTGTATCACTTCCTGCTCTCTAGTTTCTCATTAGTATCCTTTAAATCCTCAGTTCTACATTTTTCTACTCGAATTTCCCTATTATATCATCGCATTAAAATGTGAAAGTGTTTTAATTGAAAAATGATCGCATTTTACTGAATTCCTCGTTCATGTCTTCTCAACAATTCTTTTTATGACTTCATATTAAAGATCTCTTTTAAAAGGTTTAAATTTTTTTTACTTTTTATCAGTTTTTTTGTCATAATTTTTTCTCTTAGAGTTTTGATTGCTCGATATCTTTACTGAATATCTTTAAAATTATCAATAGCTGCAATCTTATTCTCCAGGTTTGCTGTAGTATTTTTTCACGCGCTACCATTTTAATGATATAATTTTTTTCGTCACGCTTTCTATTATTTTATTTTTTGTAATAATCTTAATCATCGTATTTACTTATTATATGATATATTAACAACTATTTGATGACTTGTGTTTTCTTTATTTTCTTATTCTATAAGAATTATTGCTATTTCTTCTTTTAAATTTTTATTAATAATTATTGAAGTTCATGTCACATTGCTTAGTTTTTTTAATTATTTTACTTAAATTCTTTTATACTTTCTGTTTTATTTATTTTATACAGCTCATTTACATTTTATTATAGTTGAAATTGTAAGAATTTGTAAATATATATCCTCTATAAGATCCTGCTATAAAAGCATTTCACTTATGTTATTGAATATTGGCACTATATTTTGATTTTTAGGAACCACAAGAACATATCTAAATCAAGACCCTGTTAACCTACTTAGAATAATATACTTGACATTTATAGTTTTAAAAAAATAACAATAAAATAATTTATAATTTTTAAATGAATATTTTATTATATTTCACAAAATGTGTACAAATACTGAAAATGTAAATTTATTAATATTTATCTAGTATTGTACAAAACGGGAAATATTTTTTTCTATATGTTTTTAATGGATCCTTTTACTATTTTTACATCATCAATTGGTCTATCATTTTTATCTGTCTCTACAAGTCCAATTCTTTTAATTATTGCCATACCAGTATGAATTCTTCCTGTAAATAAATTACAAGCTTAAAATTTTTTTTTAAACTGTAAAAATATCATACAGACCGAAAACTGCATGCTTTCCATCCAACCATTGTGTTGGAGCTAAGGTAATAAAAAATTGTGATCCATTTGTGTTTGGTCCAGAATTGGCCATTGATACAATACCAGCACCTGCATAATATTTCAATTTTATCCAAGATATAGTATTTTTAAAATAAGTTTTTATTTAAATGATTAAAATTTAAATTTAAATTTAACCTTTTATTTTTTTTATTAAAAAAAAGTTTGGTTTTATTGTTTTAACTGCGTAAAAAGAGGTTTACCTGTGTGTTTTAAATCATCATGAATTTCATCATCAAAACATTCTCCGTAAATAGAAGTTCCTCCTTTTCCTGTGGTTGTAGGATCTCCACCTTGAATCATGAAATCTCTTATTATTCGATGAAATTTGGTTCCATTATAGTAACCTCTTCTCACAAGCTCTGCAAAGTTTCTACAAGTTATTGGTGCATGTTTCCAATAGAGTTCTATAACTACCTCTCCCATTCTGTTAAAGAAATTAATTAGTTTCATTATATAATTACTTTTCTAATTGTAAAAAAAAGTATGCTTACGTTGTTTCGACAGATACAAATGGAGGTTGCCAGTGCTTATCTGGAATCCCAGATGTTGTTGAAGATGTTACTGCCATTACATTAAATTTTGATATATCTAATAAAAAAATTTAAGACAATTTTAATTTTTTATATTTGCTGGATATTTTGTTAATTTTAATATTGGTATCCTATTTATTACTTGTGATTTAAGTAACTTATTTAAAAAAAAAACAATTTTATAAATTTTTATTAAAAAATATTTGTATTACCATTATTACAAAAATATTTTCAAATATTAAATGGATAATAAAAGAAAGTAATAAATTAACCTATTATTTAAAGGATTTGTTTTTAGAAATTAAAATAATTAAAGCTAATAAACGGTTAAAAATATTGAAGCAATTAAGCTTATTAATACTTTTTTATAACTAATCTATAAATTATTTAAGATTAAAGTATCATACATGCGTATGTTAAACAAATAAAGGCAAAGCCGACAAAAAATTAATTTTTTTAAATTTATAACACTATTTAAGCTCTAGCTCATATAAAGGAGATGCTATATTGTACTCAAGCATTTTATTAAGGTCCAATTGATCTAACCGTAATTCGTAAATGTCATCGTTGACGGGACAGTAATTTATTCAAATTTGGCTTAAATGTTTCAAAAAACAAAATGTTATTTCAGACGATGTAAAAACTTTAAAATATTGAGTTTTTACATTTTTATCTCAAATATTTAAAAAGGAATGCAATATTTTTATTCAAGTATTTGAATGTCTCGTATAAGCAATAAGCATTACAAAATTACACATTGTAACTTGTGGGTTTTATTCTAGTCAAAATTTTTTGGCGGCATGGTCAGATTAAAGGTCAAACCTAAATGAAATAGTAGTATAAAGTATAAATTGACGCGTCTGCTAGTCTGTTTTATTTTTTTTTTACATTTTTAAATGTATAAAAAAGAAGGATTTGCATTTCCATTACTTTAATTTTTTTATTGTACGTATGCTCAGGCTATATATTTATTTACATACTTAAATTTGTAAGTATCCAAAATTATAAAATACAAATGGATAATTTTATTGAAAACACGGAAAAAAGTATTTTTAATATTAAATATCACGCATTTAGGGGTGAAATGAATAATGAGTTAAATTTCTATAATTGTTTTTGGGTAAAGAAAGATTGTAAGAGAGATTTTAAGATTAAAAATGAAAATTTTGATAACCTTATTTTCAAAAGTTGTAGAAAATTGAAGTTCTGGTATTTAACATATGGTGTTTCTCTTCTAAAAACAAACTTTAATCAAACAACAATAAAAAAATGCTACTGCCTATCCTAAAAAATAAATAAAATAAAAAATTTCGGCTCATTTTTTTCAGTAAGCCATGTGATTGATTTTATTATTAGGCTTTAATAAATTTACCCACGGATATTTTTTTATTAAATTGTAGAAGTTTTTTAAATTTTAAATAAATATTGACTTTTAGATGAGGAACATATAACTAATTCAATAAATTATAAACTAAAAGTAACCAAATCTCTACTTTTGAAGAGTGATAATAGTGGTTATTCTAGTATGTCAAGAAGTACACCAATAGTTTATTCAACTTTAATCCAGGAGTTAGAGTAAGCTTCTTTACCCATCAACTTTTATTATTTATGTTTTTTTTTTTTTTTTTTTATGAAAGTGAAACTTTAAAAGATAATCCATACATGTACACATTTTTTGACAATTCTTTTAACTACAAATAAATAATATTTTCACTTTATATAAAACAATATGTTCCAATAAAATATTATTTAATTTCATTCAATTTCATAGAGCTCCTGAAAAAGCAGTTGTACCAAAAACACCAATTGGTCTTTTACCTTTCATATCAAAAACAAATATACTATGGAATAGTGAAATGGAAACACCTAAAAATAAATTGGAACAAAACTATCAAAATTATAATAAAATTATAAAATCAGTTAATGTAAGTTTAAAATATAGTAAGAAAATTTGCAATACTTAATTTGCTGGTTTTATAAAATATATGGTAACTTTTTTTAATAAATGACTATTACTGCAACTAACTTCACTATTGTTTACATTAAATTGAAACGTAAATATACTGTGATACTAGTTTAGTAATTTGTAATTGAAATTTCTGATTACTTCTATTTTTGTTTATAAAATTTTTCCAAATGCTGCTGTATTTATAATAGGAATTAAAAATATTGTTATTAATAGTAAGTACTTAAGTAGTTGACTTTACATTTTTAAGATTAATTGATTTCAATTAAAAGATATTTGACAAATAAATAACATTTAAGTAAGTAGTGATGAGCAAATAATAAAATTTTAATACATCTTTAGTGTAATAACCCAATTATGTTTTAGAATGATTGAAAGATTATATTAATATTTTTCATGTATCTCTATTACTTGTATTCCTAATTAATAAATACAAAATTAAGAAAAATTTTTTTATATCCTAGAATGAAGAAACATCACATTTACACCAGCAGTATACACCAAAAAAAAATAAAGATAATACAAAGTCAAGCAAAATGGATAATACTTCTCCAGTTCTTGGAGGACAAAAGCGACGTAAAGGTCGAATGAAACATAAAATATTGAATCAGATTATTTTAGATTTCGATAATAATAATGATCAACAAAATACCTTTAGTACTAATAGCAAAAAAATATCTTCTAAAACAACCAAAATATCAAGCAATGAACTTACTTTAGATATTACAGCAGAGGTTAAATCTACTTTGAAAAAATACAATAATTTAAATAGTATGCAATATAAAGAAATTATAAATGTAGAGGTAAGTTACTATGTTAAATATCAATCATAATTTTGATGTTTAATTTCAAATTCTACTATAAACCATTAATAATTGCTGTAATAATTTTATATTTAGGAATTTAATAGTTCTAATAAGAATAGTGAGATTTCAACTCAGGATTTTTTTTCAAATGCTACATTTAGTTGCATCGATCAATTATGTTCTAATGTTATTAAGGAAGGAAAAGTGAATTTAGCAAGTGAAACAAATGAAGTGAATACAAATATAAATGATAAAAGTATAAAAGAAGAATTCTTTAATAAAAATACAAATAAAACAATGAATATGAGTAATAATATAACTGAAAGAGTTGCTGCAATTAGACGTAATCAAAAACTTTGGAAACAACCGATAAATACAGACACAGTTATATTGAAAGATGTGTTTTCAAAATTAGACAGAGAACTTGAGCTTGCTGATGTAGAATTTACTGTAGGAAAAAGGAAAGTTTTAAATACTGAAAATAATTCCTTGGAGCACTCGTTTGAAAAATTATTATTTGTAGAGGATGAAGCTATAATTACAAATAATAAAATAATTGCTCAAAAAAATAAAATAGGTAACTCATCTCAATTTGTGCCAATTGAAATCATGGATGACTGGGATGCTGACAATGTTTTGGATAATCAAAAAGAGAACATGAATGTACGAAATATACCTGATTCTTCAATTACAACAGCTCAGATACTTGAAAATGGTAATTTTCATACTGCTAATGGAAAAGGAATTATTGTTAATGAGGAATATATTAAAAAGAGTTTGAAAATGTATAACGAAATTGAAGACGATATAAAGAACAGTAAAAGTTCTTTAAATTTAAAAAAATCATATGCAAAATTGAATTTATCAAAACGATCTTTTGATTCATTCAAGAACAATAAGGATTTGATAAGTTATAAAGCGAATTTATTTGATAATAATAATTATGATAGTAACTCTCTAAGCTTAGATGGTAATTTTAATAACATTACAGTTAAATTGTCATCAGTGAATAGTAAACACACACATATAAGCAAAAATTCGTTACTAAATCATACAAAAGAAAACCAAAATTTAAATAAAAATGAGTGTAATGAATTAAGATTAAATAAATGGAGTGAACAAACGAAACAAAGTGATGTATCATTTCATAAACAGATATGTGATCAAGAAAAAAAATCTGTAACAATTATTTGTAATAAAAAATCACTTTTGGACAGCCTTATAGGACAAAAATGTACAAATGAAATTGCAATAGAAGCGTTGGATAATAACGGTTTTATAACAGCTGGTGGTAAAGTTGTACAAATTAATAAAGAAAAAGAAAATTTTTATTTGGGTATTTTTAATAATTTGGGTGAAGATTGTCATGATGAAATCAATTTTCTTAATATAAAGAAAAATTCAAGAGGAAATCTTAAAATTAAATCATCGGATAAGGCTACAATAATATTTAATAAAAAACGAGAAAATGTTGCAGTAGAGTCAAAATGTGATAAACATAATAAAAAGGTAATTTACTCTAATAAAATAGATTTAAAAAAAATGAATAATTTTTCAAATAAAAAAAAAGGATTAGAAAATGAAAATATTAATGCAGAAAATCATTTCATCATTCCAAATTCAATACATACCTTGAAAAAAATAAATGAAACTTCAACTGCAATTTTAAATACACAAAAAAACATTAACAAAAAAAATGTATGCATTAATGCAAAAGAACATATGTTAAAACACAATCAAACTATTTTTAAAAAGAAATTGAAAGAAGAAACTCGAAGAACAAAGAATGAGAAAATATTGAAAAGTAAACAAAATTTTAGACATATGAACAAATTAATACATAAGTTAGACAATTATGAAGTAAAGAAATCAGAAAGATGTCGTTCCTTTAATGGATTTACTGTGAACAATGGAAACACAACATCGAAATTGAACAAATCAAATCCTCTAGAAGAATCTTTTATGAATCAACCATTAAAAAATGGGTTATCAATCAGTCAATGCTTTGATCCACACTCTGATTCTTGGTTATCGAAACTTGAAATTAGTCATTTTAATTACAGTAAAGAGAAGTCACCAGATTTAGATGTAAAAATTGAAGACAAATTACATGTATGTGTATTACAACATAAAAGTTTTGTAACTGAACAGTCTAATGAATTTTTTGGATTCTCGTATAAAGAATGTACAGAAAATATTCGACAATATATAAATTTTAAAAGATTTTTGGAGAAACAAAATGTAAATAATAGTATTATAAAATTGAAAATTGATAGTGATCAAACTATCTCTTTTTGTAATAAAACAACATCAACACAGCATCTGGTTATACAATGTAAAAATAACGTATATTTAAAAAAAAACTATAATGAATCAACTTATGCTATAACTGAAATTAAATCTAATATATTTATAAATGAGAAAAATTACTTTAACGAATTGAAAATTAACCAAGAATATTATGAGAAAAAGGAAAATATTATTGAAAAACGAAAATATGCTGATACTGATAGTGATACACCTCTATCAACCCTGAAGAAACCTAGAATTGGAAATAAATTGCAAGGTCGAAAATTATTTAATGATGAAATTAGTGGAGAAGATTATCTTTTAAATTATATAAAAAATCAGAAATCTCCTACATCATTAAATGTTCTAACATTTACAGATCATCAAAATAAAGATTTGCTTAAGAATCGTCTGCAAGCAATTTTGTGTCAGGTTTGTATGAGGCTGTTTTCCAACTTTCACATTTTATAATATAATGAGTTTTTGTTAAAGATAAAGAACAATGAATAAACGAATCTACTTTGTAGGAGGAAATTATTAAAAATAAAAAAAATATCAAAATTAAACCCAAAATTGGTAGTCTATTGCAGCAACGAATTTTAAATAATAAAAATCGAATATCATGGGATGAATTGGTTGGCAACTCAGTACCTTTTCCATGTAGTATTCAAGAAGTATGATTTTTTAAGATTTTAAAGTTTTTATAAAATTTTGTATAATTAAAAAACAATCATTTTGATATATAAACAAATTATTCTTTGTATGTTACTGTTATAGATACGAAAAAATCATCCGGATGAAAGGATACTCGATGTGACGGCATCAAATGCTATGCGTTATAAATTCTCATTGTCTAATAAAATTGGGTTAGTAATTTATATTGAATAAATTTATTTAAAAAAACATTTTTAATGATATTTAAATTTATATTTTTAGACATAAAAGAGTTATTAGTTTAAATGTCGGTGATAGTGGTAGTTTGATTTTTGATGAAAATGGTCATGCTGGTGTATCCGAATTCACGAAAAGTTTTTTAGCCATACCAAGTGTCGATCTGAAAATTCTTCCCATTGGTTGGATCGATAATCACTACAAGTGGATAATTTGGAAACTTGCTTCTATTGATCGAATACGTTTTAATACCATTAAACTACCAAAGTAATTTTTGTTCTATTATTTTACTGGTTATCGATACGTCATGACTTTTAATTTACATTGAAAGTCATGCTATATTATGTTTATTTATTATTAAGATTGATTAAATCATTCATATCATTTAATCGTTGGTAATTAAGGATGTTAACCCCCGAACGTGTTTTCAAAGAACTAAAATATCGGTACGATCGAGAAATTGATAAAGCTGAAAGACCAGTTTTGAGAAAAATTTTAGAAAAAGATGATGTGTCCACAAGACGAGTGATTTTGTGTATTTCTTTGATCAAGCAGGTAATTTATTTTATCTATTTTTAAAATTATAAAATTTTCTATGTTATAAAAAAATGAAATGAAAACAGTTAAATTTAAAGTGCTTTATTAGATTAGTAATAAGGCATCTTTATATGAAAATTTATAATCTTCAAAATTCAATCTTATTAACAAATTAGAACCCAAATAAGCAGTACACAGCAAAAGGCTTTATGGACTTACCTCAAATAGAAGCTACTGATGGATGGTATAGTATTCCTCTTATGATTGATAATGCAATGGCAAATTTTATTGCTATTGGCAAAATTAAAGAAGGTACAAAAATTGTAACGTATGGCGCTGAATTACTAGAGTGTTCAAAGGGCTACTTTCCTCTCGAGGTAAACTAAATAATTAATCTTTCAACTTTTTTACTTATAATATTTATAAATACATTTTTGAAAATTTTTTACGAGATCATAGTTTTTTTTTTTAATAGATTCGTGTATATTAGTAAAAAGAACATTTTTTTTTTATTTTAATGTATATTATTTACATAAACACATATATAAAGTAATTTGAATAGCAGTATTACGTATAGTATTAAAGTAAAACATATTTTTTAAATTTAGCACCTTTATATTAACATAACTGGCATGATCCTGTACGATTCCGCAAGCACGTAATTCTAAATATTTATGATAAATCTGTATTATTTCAAAATATTTGTGAAATACATATTTTATTTTATTTAAACTCCAATTAATATTAATAAAAGAATTTTACTTTCATATGAAATAATGGTATGAATTAAAAAATGTTTTCGATTTGTGTTTTATACTTACATATTTTATAAATTATACGCACATTTAATAAGTACTGAATTATCGACTTCTTATCTAGTATGTGTAAAAAAATTAAATTTACAAAAATAAATTGAGCTTTTCACAAAATTAATTGATTTATTGTAGAAACCGGCGAATGTAAGGTTGAAAATACACACGAACTGTACAAGGAGGGCAAGATGGAATGCTAAACTTGGCAACCAAAAAAATTCTGGACCAATACCCGTAAAATTAAAAGATATTATACCAAGCGGAGGAATGATCGGCGCTACGACAGCAGTGGTTGCAAGAATTTATCCGCTTCTGTACAGAGAAACGACTATCAATGGGCAAATAAGTATAAAAAGAAAATTATTCACAAAATTAGATTTTTATTGTATCTTAAGTTACATATTTCGAGAGATTATTAACTTATGTTTAAAAAAAAATACAGTTTGAAGCAAATTGAATTACGATAACTTAATTATACTCTTAAAACTCTTAAAACCCTCCTTCTTTAAATTGAAACAAGTATTAGTGAATCACCTTTTATTTTTTCTAAAATGCAATATTTTACATACGTGTGCACACATATTCGATGAATTTTAATTTTCTTTTAGTTTATCGAAATTCCCTATCTGAAGAAAAAGCTACAAGCGATTATGAACGGAACCGTGAGGGGAAAGTAAATACTTTACACCCTGAGGCTGAAAAAAACTTCATTTTTAAGAAAACGTTGAAATTTGATGAAAGTGTTGAAAATTTTCAGGTTAATATAAAAATATATATGCACATATAAACACACACCAACATACATACACACACATCAAATGTTTTTTTTATTCGAATATATAAATTTTTCAATAGTTTCCAAAATAATGATCTTATACTTTAGTGTACTTTTCTTTGCAACTATCATAAAAAACATTATTCTTATTGCAATTAAAATATTTACGACTATTTTCTAAATAATTCCTTTAAAAATTGAATTTTTTCCTTTTTATGAATCGGATGCATACAAATTTAAAATATTTTAAAATTTACCCTTAGTTAAGCATTAAAAAAGTATCATTGCACAAAAAACATTGATATATAAGTTGCGAAATAATTGGAGAATTGTTTCAATTGTGTATTTAAAATTTTTGATACAATAAATATTTCAATATTCAATGACTGAAAAATGATGAATTTGTATATAAACTCGGTTGTAAACGAAACTAATTACATGTAATCAATATGTATGGTATTGTAATCAGCAGGCTTTAAAGACAAGAATAGAATCGGGAGTGTTCCAAGATTTATCACCTCCACGACAAGACTCGGCTATCTTGAAGGTTCGCCTTTTCCATGATCAAACAACAGCGACTTTATCAATTTGTGGAAGCAATGAAGATGTAGGATATGGAATTAAAGAAGGCGATACAATCACCATACACAATTCATTTGCGTTAGGAACAAGGTGAAAATCTCACATGTAAAGAGTATATATAACGTATCCTACGAAAGAATCGATCCGAATATATTATTTATGTGCTAATTACTTCATTTTTAATAGTTAGTACATCATAAAAAAAAACAATTTTTTTCAAAGAACAGTTATTTTTCCTAAATAGAAAAATTATATTTTTCTATTTGAAAATATCTTATTTTAAGAAATATTGCATAAGTAATTTAATTGGGTAACGATAGTTTTTTTTAATTTCTATCAATTTATCAAAGTTTTAATTCTTTTAGATTTTGTTTTAAATCATGTGTTTTATTCTATGTAAATGGGATGAATTTCAAAAACCTTCCATCATTCAATTTATAATAATTTAGCAATAATATGTGGAGTAACATGAGTAATAACAACGCATAAATTACTTGTGATGCTCAAATTATTGACTAATTTATTTGTTTAATATAAAGTCAAAAAGTTTTCTGAAAATTGCGTGACTCCAGTGAACAACTCGATTGAGTCTGTAAAATAAAGTATAATAAACAAATTAACAAATCCATACAACAAACCGCAATTTTGCAAATACTTTGATTTTACAGGGGCGGTGAGCTCAATCTTATGGCCAACCGAATTACAGAAATAAAAAAGGAAAAACTGCTTAAACTATCCTACCCAGGTCGCACCTGTATCTCGATACTAGAGATTTGTACGATGGGATTTGAGCCTGTTTTCAATGAAATCGACACTGTAGGCGTAGTCGTATCGTCCAGAGATATTCCACATGTATATTACATTTTATCTTCCGTTTCTTTTTATTAGTATTGTTATATAGTTGTTGATAAATGTGAAAATTAGGAGGATTGATACTTAAGATTATTTTTAAAAGTAATTATAAGTAACGTTATATGAATGTTTTATGCTTTGTTAAAATGCAGAGATAAAAACAAATTAAGTTTGAAGCTATGATGACTAAAAGAAATTATCTTAGATCCGTAATTTACTTATTTTTATTCTTCGTAAAAGCTGCCTTTAATAGTAATAGCGCCCTAGTTGTCAGATAATTCAATGTATAGGAAATCATGAATAAAACTTGAATAGGGAATGAAGAACTTCGAAATGGTGAATCTAGCGCATCCAAAGCCGACCGGTGGAGGTTCCGCGTTTCTTTCAATACTTTTCTGGGGAGGGCTGTCGTCATTCGGCTACGAGAGGATGCTAGCAGTTGGTTCGTTTGTCGCTTGCAGTAATCTCGAATGGCGTCGCGGAGCTTGCTGGAGCGTAGCCGTGGCTTACTGCTCAGAAAGGAGCATCTTTACTTGTCATCCGCGACAGCCCCATCTCATAACTGAATTGAGAAATCTTAAGGCCCTCGTACAGGTAATCAAACGCGTAAAAATAACGTTTCGAAGTCGATTAAAAACCTTTCAATTTTTTTTATATTTTTTAAAGTTCTATAGTTGATTTATTAAAAATTTGATAATGTAGCACAGGTGTTGTGAGTGCAAATGCGTAATGCTACGCTCATTATTTCTAGGATCCAGTGATGTATGTTAAGAACTGCACCGAGGAAGTACTGCGGAATGTATCCAAGAGGCTGCAGCCTCGAACACATCAAGTTGATATGGTCAGTCCCCGGGCCGCCAATCTGCAACTGCGGAGTCCATGCAGATCTTCAATACGGCGTCGATTGGAGAAACTTTCACACTATGGATGCCCGACTGATAGCTCGGCGAGCGTTGACCTCAATGACAGCTCCGATCGGGTTAAGAGAGATTTCACGCCATTAATGCGGAAGATGTGAGGCCATTGAGAGCTTCATTAGAGTAGCGGACTTTACCGTTGTGATTGATGTTTTTTTTCATTTTCTTTTTGCTTAAGGAATAATTACGCTAAGTGTTAGAACTTAAGAAATTTGCAGCTTTTGTTCAAATTCATACAGTTGTAGTAACTCTATTTTTCTGCTTAAAATTTGTATAAGAGCTGTATTTTTGATGTTGATGATGACAATAATAATGATATTAATAATAGACACCTACAAAAAACGCTCCATTACAATAGCAAGTAAAAAATAGAAAAGCATATATTCAATTCGATTTAGTAAATACAATAAAAATGTTAAATTTATAAATAAAATTTACGACAATAATACAAATATTAGTTATTTGATGAATTTTGATCAATGTATTACCATATTTTTTATTTTTATGCTGATAGTATCAATTGTTCGATACAATTAATCACCAATAAAGTTAATTATATTATGTTATATTTCTAATTACTCCAAATTATTTTCTTGTTTATAATTCTATCTAAAAAATGTTTTAAAATTATTTTTAATTATAAATAAATGGGTTTTAATCATCATTAATTTCAAATATGATTATAAAAAAACAGCATTATATTGAGTTAAATTAAGTTAAGAATAAATGTATTTATTATATAATGAAGCTGCGAGTTATGAAGATCTTATTGTGCAATATAAATAACTCTGTTTACAATGTACGCATAATTAAAATAAGAAGTTCACTTTTATAACTGATATTTTACAGATACGAATAAAACAAGATTGATAAAAAATACATTTGTGAAGTATGTTTTATGAACGTTATTTTTTGTTGTCATAAATTTGAAATAAAATTTTTTACTTTGTTAGCTTTAATTCAGGTTTTAATAATAAATTTAACGTATGCTTAGAAATTAAAAAATTGATGTTTAAACAATTTTATATAACTAAATTTATAGGCAATGGTCTTAAAAAATAATTTTTGAAAGGAAAACAAATACTGTTATTCATAATAAAGTTATACTTTATAATTTCTATATTGTGTATATTTTGTATTTCTATGTTTTATAATTACAAGGTAAATATATTGTTATTGTTAAGGGTAATTTTAATAATATATGAATGAAATAGACATTTGAATTATAATTATATATTTTCATATTTACAAACACTATTTATTTTTTTTTAATTTGCAAGGTACTTATTTTGTCGATTTGCACGCTCATACTAATTATATTAATTATTGAGCTTAGTGTTATCAATAAAATTATATATATGCTGAACTGTAATTGTAATTAAATAAAAAGTTGTATTATAAATGCAGTGTAGATTATTTTTTGTGCAAACATTTAGAATTTTATACCATAATTGTTTGTAATATTATTAAGATGCATGAATATGTTTCGTATATGAATAATCGTCATTGCTATGAAAATCACAAAATAAACAGAATAATAACGCCACAATAGTTACAAAGTCAACAATAGGTTAGCAGTTTTGTGATATAGTTGCATAGAAAAAAACAAATGCAGATTGATTCGTAAAAACGATAACATAAATATTTAGTTAATAACTATTGTTTTATTTTTCTTAAGTAATTGTATTGTTGTATTAAATCATTTATCGTAATAAGCAAAAAGCTCTTGTATATATTTACGAGTGTGAAAAGAAAATATGCTTATTCATCGGTCGTTACATGAACAAAAATGTATTTATATTAAATTTGTAAATGTAACGAATATGTGAAAAATTATTACGATAAAACTAGACGTAAAAATGTTATTAATATGTATTTGAATAAAATTTATATTATTATGACTCTGCATAATGGGAATCGTAATTATTATTAACAAATATTAATTACAAATTATATAAATTTTCATATTTGATTCAGTTAGTAATCTAGATCAGTGAAATTGTATATTTATTTTGGCTCAAAATATAGAGCTATATATAACTCGGAGGGCACACTTACACATACATCCATACACATGTATATTAAAATAGATTGGAGAAATGTATCTGCGGAGCATAGAATGCAATTAATTTCAAATTTGAAGAAAAATTGCAGATAAAAGTTTAAAAGGCGTTATAGGAGTTAGTTACAGTCATAAAAGAAATGCAGATTCCTTATATGCATAAGTAGGTATGTTGTATTGTCGGAGAATCTTGTTTTTGCGGGTATAAGACTACGGTTACACTCGTGTTCGTGTAATACACTTGTATAAAATAATGAATGGAGAAGGAGATTAATGATTAAAAAAAGGGGAGGGGTATGATAAACTGTTGAGACAGGAGTTTGTTATTTAATCTCCATCTGGGCCTCGTTCGCTCAATAAAACTAGGCCTATTAGATACAAGTAGCATGAACACCAGTAGCTACGAAAAGTCCGAAATTTTACGGACGATATTTCGTTTGAGTTTTTCGGTCAATCAATTACATAAAATTAGTAGTTAAAAAATATGACGAAGACAAAAGATACTGATCTTGGCGAGTCAAGCGATTTTAAGTCTCTTAAGTCGATGGGACGTTGGAGTAAAGCTCTGACTGCAATTGCTGAGTGTTTACTGTTTATTATAACTAGTCGCATATGAAGGGGATGAATCGGCAGTCCGGGCGACAGGATGTAATATTAGTAGGTAATGACTTATTGTCCTTGTAGGTGTAAGGTGCTTTGGTCAAATATGTATTGTTATTGATTTAATTTTACTTATTAAGAAGGAGTAATAAAATAACTATTGGACTCTAATTAAGGCTTAACTCTAGAATGCGAAGTTGGGGCTCCTGTGCAAGGCTTCTTAATTTTGTCAAATGAGCGCAAGCGTGCCCTTTTTTATTGAATCGTGCAATTCTTGTTTTTAATGTATATTAATGATTATTTTAATTTATTAGTTGATTTGGTTCGAAACTTCACAATTGGAGGCAATAAAAAAATTTTTTTCTTTTTCCATTTTACTTTTTCTTCTTTTTAAGGAGTCTATCTACACGAAATTTATTTTTAAATAAATGACCAAAAATTCTTCCTATCACTCTTAAAGTACATCAATATTGTATTAGGGTAGAATAATTGAGAATTTACGTTTAACTATGCTATTTTGAAATCGCACTCGTATACAAAAAGTTGAAGCCAATACATGTAGATAGTGTAGCCATAAATGTGCACAGAAATTATAAGTTAATGCAAATTTATAAATCTGAAATTTTATAAAGACTATGAAGTTGTACTTTACTTTATACCTGGTTTCGACAATGTACAGTGACAGGTATTAAATTGAGAAATAAAAAAAACAAATAACTAAGCAACGATTGTAAAAAAGACTAATAAAATGGAATGGTTTAAGTAAATGCTTCCAATGTTTGGGGTGCCAAGAAATATTCTTAAGCCGCATGCATAACTAATTATTTACAAGTAATCATCAGTCAAATATTAAAACTACGCTGACAGACTTAGATGTGCGCGATTGATAGGTTATACAAGGTTTGTTTTTTTTTTAATTACAGTATAAGTATGATAGTTGAATATGATAAATGACTATTGATAATTGAGAGGTTAAAAGAAAGGAAGTAGTCAGGTTTGAGTAATATATTGTTAATTGTCCCCAGTAAAGGGGTGGGACTGGTTCTCCAATACTCGTGTATCGGCATTTGCCGAGCTGCAAACGCATTCGTGGTTTTTACTACTGTCTCAGTTGTGTCCGTTGCCGGTCCTGCCATCTGGAGCCGGCGTTTGACTTCCTCTGGGTGATTGGCACGGACGCGAGTCCTCGAAGTCTTCGGGTCGACTCGGCGCTCAGTTCGACGCGCACCGGCACACGTATTTGCTTACATTGTTCAATCGTCCGGGAGTCGTGGTGTGTACACTCTCGATATCCCTATCCCGGTCAACTCGATAGGAGTATGAGATAAGGGTAGAAGAGCGTGAGGCACTACTATTTCCGGGTGTCGGGGATGCGGTGACTGCAGGGCCCTCCGATAGTGGCTCACACGCGAATCGGAGCGAGTCCTCATTGTCAGTGGTTGTGTGCAAGCTGAGGGGAGGAGAATGGCCACAGAGTCGCCGAGAGTCGAGTTCGCCATAGGGAGCAAAGTTTTGCCGGGACACTTCTTCAAGAGCAGTTTCGCCCGCTCCTTCGCAAACGCGAGCTGTTGCGACTCCAGTAAGTCCCTCGACTATGAGTTTTGCGAAAATAGCACGATCGCTGAGGGGACCCTAGATGTCTTCGTGCGCTCTAACAACATAAGCCGTGGTGAATGCGTATCTACTACCGCAGACAACAGCAGCAACTGCAGCGGCGAATGCGGCAATCATCCGAAAAACTTTTATTCCTTGGTAAATTTGACCCAGGAGTTTGCTAAGCCCAGCCACTCTATCTGGAGAGAACAAAGACAGGTGGGTCTATTCCCCCGTTTTCCCTCCTCCGTGCGCCATTATTCGTAAATCTTTTATATACTTTATGAGCTTTGCGAGAAATTCAAAGATTTTGAGGCGCATTAATTTAAACGAAAATTAAAATTCTATTTCGAAAAACCTTTTTACTCTTCTTTGAAAAAGACTACTCGAACAGTAGTTACAGTAGTAGTTACAGTAGTAGTGGGAGTAGTAGTTACAGTTTTTACCTCCTCACCCCACCAATAATCATATCGATTTGCATGTTGTAAGTGTTATTTTATTTATATGAGCTCAGATGCATTCCTTGTCATTATCTCCCTTTCGCAAATAATAAAAAAGAGCTTTATTTTTTCGATCTACGATTGTATATTGGCTGCTTATAGTATATCACGCCTGTTACGATGCCGAAAATCTTGATGCCTTAGGCCGATCGATAAACCAATCTACTGATTTCATAAAAGCATGTGCTTCTTGAAAATAAGCTAAATTATTGTTTTGTAAAAATATTTGATGAGATTTTGTGGGATCTCTCTTTCGCCTGCTTTTAACCTTTGCTAATTTTCGATTTTGATGTGAAAATTGAAAATATTTACAACTTAACGTTTGAAAAAATATTTTGCACATATGGAAAACTTAAATCTTTTTTTTTAAATACAAAACTTTATGTGTGTGTAGTGATATATACACAGAAATACAAATGTCCCTTTCATTACCTTAATGTATTTTTAATTTGACAAGCTTAATATTTACTAACTTTTACTAAATATTAAATCATTTCACTAAATATAATTAATTTATATTAGGATAATTATGTTGCTGAATTGCTTGCAGTTATATTATTTATTTAATATCGTTTCTTTAAAAATTATTCATTTATTTATTAATAATTTTAATTCAGTATTATCATCACTTGAGTTTATATATGTCTATATTATATAATTATTTCAAATTAAAAAAAAATAAGGGTTAATATTAACATTATATAAAATTTAATTTAATAAAATAAATTAAACACAACAATATTCCTTTAAAAACAAACTATCAAATACCCTTATTTGTTTGAATTTATATCAGAATTGATGATTATAATTTTAGATACATGGAGTTTCACATATTATTAAAAAAAATATAATTTTAAACATTATTTAACAATATCAGTTTAAAAGGTATCATCACACGCATATTAATCTTGCAATGCATTAATAAACAGGAACAAATTAAACTTAAGGACGGTTTTATAATGTTATTAAAATTAATATACAATGATTTCACTACGCGAACCCAATATAAATGTTTGTTCAATTACTAGTAAAGTTATAGATATAAACTATGATAATTTTCTAGTTCGATACTTAATGAAATAAAAACCATTTAATCTCTATGAAAAACTGCACTGCTTCAGATGATTTAGTGATACATGCACTCTAAACGTCTACGTGTTACTTTTTTCTCGTTTATTTTTCATAAATTGATTATATTGATTTTGAATGAACATTAAAATAGTGGTTGTATAACTTATATCAAATGCACTCCATCTTCACTTTGTTTTTATATAACTAATGTTTTATATTAAAGTTTGTAATTAATAAATTATTATTATTTATTGTTTTAATATATCTTACATGCATTGATATAAGTATGAATAAGTTAAAAATACGATATGTAAATTTATATTGGCTTAAATTTTAGTTTACTTTTACTGTTTTAAACAAATTTTATAAATAAAAAAATTACAAATTTTATCTACAAATTATTACTTTGATAGAGTTTATATTTATTTAATAAATATTCTTATTATAATTTTATCAATTTTATATAAAAATCGATGTTAGATTCATAATCTGACACCAGAAGTTTTTACAATTTTATAATGAAATAATAATAGAATTTCATTTTCCTTTCAAGTAAATCAAATTATATTTATAAAAAATTATAGATAAATTTATTTAAGCATTTAATGAGTTTAAAGAAAATCTAGATCTAGAATTGTTTTGTTTTTTTTTTATGCAAAAAATATATAATAGCCAATTTACACTTATAAATATATATGAAATATGAATATACACTTTCGTACAACATGATTTAACATAAAAAAATTACTTATTCTTGCAATATAATTAAAATGTTGAAGCTTTTAGTTTCAAACACATGAGAAACCGTTTCAAATAATTCATTTTCAATACTAAATAGTGCATGGAATATTAATTATAATAAAAAGAGTCTAGTATATTCTGCTTGTATACTGCTTCTGTGCATATGTGAAGAATTTTTCGTCTTTCAATGAAATGTGCCTATCAATCAACTTTCAGGTGGGAACTATAAAAAAGTTGTATAGTTGTTTTCTTTTTTTATAAAAGAAAATTTATTAGTGCTGATGTCTTCATGTATTAGTTACGAGTGCATCTGACTCACATAATTATTAGTTGGTGCGTTTTGCAACAATGATTCATATACAATTACATTAGCGAACGCAGTTGTAAACGGCGTTGTACGTAAGCGGTTAAGCCTCCTGTTATTATTTTACTACACCTATGATTTATGAGGCCTTCGTCACTCCGAGAATAGGTGTTCAAGTTCAATTAAAGTAAAATACGTTTACGTAAAGGAAGGTTGTTAGTTAACAGTCGCCAATATTTTTTTTATGTTTTCTAAACTATATTCAACTTTGTCGGTTTTTTTGACCTAGAAGTGCAATTCAATTTTCTTTTAGGTTACTTGACTATTATTATCGGCTTCACTGTTGTTTATAGAATCATAAAAAAAAATTTTTAGTAAAATATTTATTTTTAATTTTTTGCAATTCTTGATATAATATTAAGATAGTTTAAATTAAAATATTTGCATTGATTTTTTATTTTATATCTTATATTAACTCCTTCATTGCTATAAAAGTCTTATTTGTAGTTTTTAAATACTATGTTATTATGTTTTTAAATTATATTATTATTATTATCATCCATATACTTAATGATACAATGACACTATATTTATCAAGACTTGTAAAAAGAGCATATGTGAATGATTCTTTATTAAATGCAATTTTGTTAAACAAATAGCTTATGAAAATTATTGGCAAATAAAATAAAAAAATTAATGTTAATAAAATAAATAAATGGTTTAATTTAATTTTATCACAATTTAATATGTATTGTAAAGTTGCATTAGCAATTTATATCTAAAAAATTTTTTCAAATAAGAGTTTTTATATTTTTCAACGTGTACTTTTTAAATGTGTATGTAGAATTGAAACATCTTTTTGATATATTTCGATTCAATGTCATAAAAAAAACTATATAAAAACATAAAATTGTAATACACATTTTTAATTAAAATTAATAGTACGTAATGTTAGAAAACAAAGTTATACTTTCTTACGAATACAAAATTAATATTCTATGTAGCTCCTCCGGAAATACAGAAGTTCTAAAACTAGTTGTAACATTTCTCGTAACATCAATATTGAGATGATGTAGAAAAAATGATACATGCATAGATATCTCAACCTCAACAGCAGGACTTAAAAAATAGTAAAAAGAAAATAAGAATAGATTTCTTTAGGATTCACAATTGATACATGCTTTTCAGGTGAAAACTAAAACCTTTTACTCGTAAATTACATTGCTCGCACTTATACTGTGCATATTTTGTGCTTCTTAACAGTTTTCCTTTTTTTATTTTTCAGTCAAGAATCGCAAACTATGAGGTGCCCGCGAAGGATTTCAGCGAGATGGAAGAACTCCAAAAGGTAGACAATACAAAAACATACTCATTGCGATAATACATGTAACTGCACTGTTTAAAATATGAGATTGAGACTGTTAACTTAAACTTATCTGCAAACCTTTTAAGAACGCTGATTAGCGATAGGCCTCCCAGATAATCATTTTAAGACTCGTACGCATATAAATCGTTTTTTTTTAAATAACTGCAAAATTTTGTCATTTACTTTTAAATTGTAAGCCCTCGTCCAAGTTTTTGGAGTTATATTGATGATACATATTAAGAATATGAAAATATTATCTCTATTTTCAAGTGCTACTTAAAAGCCAGTTTTTGTTTTTTACCTTGACCTACAAAAAAATTTATGATGGACAACTTTTTTTAACAATGCACAGTAATTTTATTCATTTTTAATGGTAATATTTAATTGAGCGTTCATTACGTATTGAAGGCACGTGCTGGCTTTATTTCCTTTTTGAAAGTTAGTTATTTTACTTCTAAATTACGATTGATTGCAAATTTGATAAATACAATATCTTATACAATTTTATTTTAATTATATTAAGGCTGTTTTTTATTCAGAAAATACTTATTGTGTCTATAACTCAATTTTAGTTGAAGCATTTGAAATCAAATAAAGCTCAACATATACATACATTCATACAGTTGAAATCCAATTCAATAGAATAACTCGCGTCGTAGTATACATAACTAAATCTGGATACTCGCGATATCTATTTGTAAAAATACATATTCAATGCTTATCTGTCACTTTTACAGAAATTTTCATCAGCGCCTTATTTTCATAACTCAAACCTTCGTTTTTTCTCTCAAGTATCGGTTTAAATAGAAAGTAAAGTAAATTAACGACTATGAACTTACCAGTATATATATCGACTTCTTACCCCCACCCAAAAAAGCAATTTTTCTTAGATTAGAACTTCAGAGTTCATGATGCGTCACTCTTGTAATCATAAAACATGTACTTCACTTCCATATTTAGAGCCTCTTTTAATCTTTGCACTCTATAAAATCTTATTATCCCGGTTTATAATTTATTCTAGGTTTTAAAGATTATTAATTAATACTTTTATTTACTTTATGTATTTGATCATCTACAATAGATATGCAGATTTTTAAGTATTTCGTTAGAAAAGAATATTGATGGATTTTTTTTTATGAACATTGTATTTTAATATTTATATATACATTAAAGGTATACACAAATTTGATCAAACTCTCTTGCGTTAAATTGTATTTAATTCGAGAATGTATTTCGTTTATTTTTTCTTTTAAATGATTTTACGTTTTCATTACATCAAATCGCGAAATATGTTTAAAAAATAAGGAATGTAAAATTATATAAATAATACTATTTTTTATATTCTTATTGCAGTGTTAATAGTATGATTAAAAAATACATTAATATAAATTCTAATATTTTTTATTAAAATATAAGAATTAAAAAAAAACTTTTAAATGCTAATTTTTAAATATTATTTGCCAGTATAGTAAAGATAAGTGAGTTCCCCCTTTCTGAAGAAAGGAATCCATTCTTATGGAACATGTTATTCAAAAGTTTGCATCCGCTCCTTTGATGGGTGAAAACGTAACATCCTGTTGACTACTGAATTCTGTTCGAACCTGCTTCATGAAATTTATAGCTTTAGGATAAAATTTCATGTCTTACACTCTCGTAAAATAATAGTGTATTTTAGATTAGACCACATTTCCGTCTCTTGTGTAGATTACGAAAGCAACATTTTACGTTCTCGTGCATCTTCATTGTCTAGTACGTGTTCTTTCTTTGGTTATCTTTATTTTTTCAATATTTTCGTCCAGACTTTTTGTTTAAAAAATTTTTTTAACCTATATTTAGTTTACAAATTAGAAAACGCGATAACTCTTTTTTTAATCAATCAATTTGGTACTCCAAAATTTCTATTATTCAATGGAAAAATTCCTGTTTGTTTTGTGTCTATTCTTAATTTTCGTATTTAAATCATAATTAAAAAATTTGAATATTTCTATTATAAATACAAAAATTATATAAGCGATTTATAATGAACAAAAGTTCTAAACATATTCTTTATGAAGTGAATAAAACAGATATACTCTTTCAGAATAAAGAAAGAGACATTTAATGGTTTTATTGAATTTATTGTACTTTAATAAGATTTTAATATATTAATATTATTGTGATTAATCGGTTATTTATTGTTATTGAAAAATTAATACTAGGTTAGATAATATTAGGTTAGAATTTAAAAATATTCCTGCGTTCATTTATATTTAAAAGAGAATTTAATATAGTCTCATAATTAAAGTAATCATTTTTCTCCATTTATTTAACTTTTATTCATAAAACTATTTTAGTTATATAGGAAAATAATTACAAAGAAAAATATGTTTACGCCCTACTAGTACTAAATGATTTAATACTTAATAATTTAATACAGCGCTGCTGAATAATCAGTACCGTAATATAATAATTATTATTTATAATAATGTTTTATTCACATCTTTGTAAATTTTTCCAATTTATTGAATAAAGTAATTAGTGGTAACTTCATTCTGCTAATTTTAACTTAATTATTAAATTTTTCAATATTAAAGAAGAATAATTAAATTCTTAAAAGTTGCAATCATTTAAGATCTGTATAATTTATCATAAACTGTTCTAGAAAAAAAATTTTTAAATCAATATTTAAAGACATGAGAAGTTGAATTTTCTAAAAATAGTTTGATGGTACTTTTTCGACAATGACACAAAAAATTGTACTTATACGAGTAATTGGTCCAAATAGTTGAGTAGTTAGTTATGTATTTGATAAACTTAAAATGAAGTTCGTATTTGCAGTGCAGGGGAAACTTTCAAAGTCTCAAATATCATAGTCATAACAACAATGATTTCTAAATTAAATTTCTATGAGGCGAGTATACCATGAAAGGTAAAAATTCTTTACATACAAATAATTAAGAAGATAATTAACAATCAAGGCAAATTACCAGCTTATTGGAAATTAATATGAATTGTGATATTTAAAGTACGCGTTCACTATCAGGAGTTCGATTTATACACATCAACGTTTTTCAAAACCAGAGTAGAAAATCGTAATAGAATTAATCGGGCATTACAAAGTAAGTCACTGTGGCTTCAAGTAGACAATGGCCTGAACTATGGTTCGAATGAAAAAGCCCAGCAGAAATGGCTGTAGTACCAAGTGGACACGCACTGACTGCGATTTTACCGCTCAAGGTCTTCACACGCCCGGGTAATTGCATATCCGTTGAACTAGAGGCGACCGGAAGTCGGCTTCGAACACTCCCATAATTATTGAAACACATTCGTACTCAATCCTAAGTTTCATTTTATGCAACTGCGCATATCTAAATTTATCTCTCTTAGACCTCTCATTATCCCTCATTTTTTTGTTGTTTCCTTTCTTTACTCCCTTAATTTTTTTTTACTTACAGAATAATCAATCAACTACGTTATACCTTTACATATAACTTTCATTTTCTTTAAGCAGCCGAAATATTTTTCACTATTTTCTTTAAAAGAAATTTGGTTTTATAACAATAAAATATTGTGTAATTACTTTGAATTAAGTTTAATTCAATATCATGTAATCATTTCCATGAACTAAGAGTCATAATAAGTTGTTAATGTTTGAGTTAAGGTTAATTAGAATGAATTGTAATATTGTTTCTATCATTACGAATTGTTGAGAACATGTTACTAAGAACTGTTATTAAGAAAATTAGATTTAGTGATTCCTTTATATTTTCCATATTGATCGATTCAAAGCTGTTTATAAAAACTATAATGAACTCATACATAAACAGCAATATACGCATTATACATTTTTAGTAGACTCAATCTATTTTATTCGATAAAATATTATTACTTAATAATTATACAATAAATTAGTACATTTAATATTAATAGTGAGTCAGCAGTTAAGAATTCCGTTCAACATAATTTTATAATCATAACATAATTTTAAAATTAATTTCACAACTATTTCGAACTAAAGTTCATTTTAAACATTTTTTTCAACTCGTAGTTGTAAGTGATTGTTTATTAAGTATTCAATTTATGAAGATACATATTAATTACAGCACGTCTGTATTGTGTTATTGTATCTGTCTGTGTTATTTTATATAAATGTACAAATATAAAAATCAAAGGCTTTTAGAAAATTGTTGCTGACGAATTCAATTTACTATTAAAATATTATTTTTTGGGAAGTGTTATGAGAGGGATAGGTAAATGATCCGACCACAATCCTTGTAACTTTTTTGTTTTTTTCACTAATTGATTCGCGCGTTTACAAAAGGGGGCGCGGAAGCGGCGGAGGTTGAGGTTATCCATGAAGGTGGTTCGAATCATGCCTTTTTGTCGAGATGTTATGAAATCAGCAACCGCATCATTATTTAAGGAGGCCCCGATAAGTTTTCCCTCAGCGCAGGCGTATTGTCGCGGAAAGACGGGCTTAAACCATAAAACATTTATAGACCGCTTACATAGAATGTCTGTTTAAATAAAAAATCAATTAATAAATATTTCATCTTAAGGAGACTTTCAAGTTTCAAAATAAAAGTCTAAAATTTTAAATGTTAAATTCTATTGAAAATAATAGTTTAAGCATTGAAAAATTTTTTTTCAAGCCATTAAACTACAAACAAGGATTAAATCAAATATGTTAAAAAAAATATATTCATTAAAAAGCACAGTTTCTTAGAAATTTAATTTTACATGAAGGTGATTTTTACATTTTTCTATGGGTAATAAGTAGTATGTATATACTTACTATTATGAGTAGTAGTATTATCATATTCATATCAAATTATTGTTGACTCTAATGAAAATAAGTCCAGTACTATTTGAACTTATAACCTCAATGATCTATAAAACAAAAAAAATTTAATTAATAATCACATAATGTAATGTCCAAATTCTTTATATATCTAATAAAAAAACTTTTGAATGCACGGTAAAATACGCTCCTCATTTTAAAATATACAGGATTGTTGAAACATTTTTTAAATCAAATCAGGTGTATAAATGGGAAAATATAAACATTTTTATCTTTGTTTAAGAAAATATTTTAAAGTTGACTATTATTAGAAATTTTTTATACAGCTGTTAAATAATATTTTTTGGATAAGAACGTGTTTGAATCTTATATTTTTTGTTTTAATTATAACGTTAGAAACGTTGTAGACTCGATCATGTTTTATACAGTATAAATATGAAAATGTATACTTAATATTATCGTTTCTTTATGTCAATTTTATAAATGAAGTTTAAAAACAATTGATAAGTCATAGAATGCTTTAATGTTTGATATACACATCTTTAATTCCTAAAATAACATATATAACTTTTACTTTACTGAGTAATAAAATGAATATTTTAAAAATGTCAACAATTAACTTTTCAAGGAAAATTGAAAATCTTTCGAAATCAAAGAAAAATAAAAAGCAAATAATAAGTAAATAAATCATATACTCATAGAAAAATTTTAATCCTATTACTCTCATCTTCGGTTTTTTTTAAAGCTACCTCGATAGCTTGATGTGCGTTTTAGCGTATATTGTTTTTGCAAATGATTTCTCCACGCACCTACTCTTTATAATTATTTTTTGCTTTTTTGTGTAGGCATTTGAATTTTCTTTTTCTTTTGAAACGTGTTACGACAATGGTGCTGTGGGTTTTCATTGTGTATTTTTTTCTCATCAAAAGAAATTCGATTCGTACGTTTAAATAATAATCTAATAACATTATATATTAAAAAATTATTATACACTAAAATATGACCTTTTTGAAGTTAAAGCAAAGGAGTTAGTTTGATATTCAAGGGCAATAAAAAAACGTTATTGATGGACTACAGTAGAAATTATAATCTTGTACATCATATTTGAACATTGCTTTACCTTTGTAGACTATACATGACTTTGTAAAAGTAAGAGTTAATAAAGAGTATTCCCTAACTGCAAACAAAACAGAATATAAAAAAAATCTTTAATTATACGAATATTATTTTAGCTATAATATATTAGGAGATATAGTTGTATTTATATATATATATATATATATATATATATACAATTGAATTAACCGATTCATATTTCTGTCAAAAAAGTGATAATTCTTAAATTTAATAACGGTTACGTGTTCAACTTCTAACTGACGCCGAATAAAGAATATATTATACAAAGGCACAGTTAGGTATACCTTTCACCGTTGTCTTGTAATACGTTTTCATGTAATTATACAAATTGTTAATCCAGATAGCGATCACAAGTTGCTTCTTTTTTTCACGCAGAGCTCAACTGTAAGTAAAAAAAGGCCTTCTACTACTTTTTTCTGTTCTTTTCTTTTACTTTTTTGCATTCTTTACTTTTTTATTGTATGAAAGTAGGAAGCAAATTGATTCTTATCAGTATCATTACTAATTGATGATTTGTTTCCAAATTTCAATTTTGCATTGTATCACGTCGTAACGTCACTTCAAAAATCGTAGACACCAGCTGTGACTGTTTTTAAATTTTTAATTTATTGCATCAAATGTTCAAGCTTTTATGATTGGAATTAATGAAAAATAATTTTTATTTCTTAAAATTAAACTACATTTATTTTTTTGTACTTTATAAGAATGGTACAAAAAGAGTTTTTGGTTTAAATTTTGAGAATTGACGATTTATTACGAAAATTTAAATATATATATGTATATAATACATATATAATCAAAAGATAGAATGTTAGGTATAAATCGTTTTCAAAAGTTATATTCGTTACGACTTTTCAATGAATCACATAAATTGCTTAAAATATTACTTACTTGCATTATATTATATGAAAGAGTATGATAGGTTTTCAGAAATATATATTTTTTATGTATTTGAATAGTAGAAAAGTCTAATTTAATCATATTTCAATTACGAAAAAAAATGTTTTCAAAAAATTTATTGAAAGTGGTAACCTTAATTTGGGTAAGAAAGAACAATCTTTGACCACATTTGTACTTACTCAAATATACTACTTTGTTTTTACAATCATGTTTTGATTAATTAGAATTACTTTATTGTTGTGTCCGAATGTCTTTCGTCATATATTCAACGCGAGTAAAATGAAGCATAATGAAACTTGATCATTACAAAATATTACTTTTGATTTGTATAAATTTCTATAACAAGTTTCGTTCTCTTACTATAATATAGTATTTAAAAAAAAATTTTCGTCAAGTAAAAAATACGTATGGTTTAAAAAATTCTTCGTGATACAGTTCCGTGGAATAAAATCGAATACATCGTAATTATTGTATGTTACATCGCAACAAATAAACAACATCGTTCATTTTACAAATCAATTTTAATCGACTCTCTCGCTTATCTACTGAATTTACTAGATCGTGCCTTTTATGGAATTCTACGTCGAGAGGTGAGTCCGTGATTTTCTACTATGCTGATTTTTTGTTTATCGAAGTATACATATTTGGTTCTCGTCAACGATTAGGTCCTCATTCCTTAATAATTTGATATTTATTTCGTAGTTTTTTACATTCCTACTGGAAGATGGATATTCTATGGGGGCATAGAACAAACTTTCTTGATATATAAATGGAAAATAAAATTGAGACTGTATGTAAAAATAATATACTCTATTCATTATTCTACAAAAAATTTAGTTTCTCTCTCTCTCTTTATCTTTGTATCTCTTTATATATTTTTCTACCCACTGTCTTTTTCATAATTTCTGAATAACTTTGTATGGTTTACTGTTCTATTAATGTAAGTACTCTGTGTAAAATATGTATTAAAAGTAAAATGTATAGTTAAAAGAGAAATATAAAATGTTTTTAAATTGATGATAAGTTTATGAAATTTACACTTTATATTATTCTACAAATATAATTTTATTACGAATGCATATTATATGTATACCCAATGATTTTAATAAATATTTATGTATACGTCACATACATTATTACCTCAATAATTATTAGCTTTTTAGAAAGCAGTATAATAAATAAATTTGCGAAATAAATTTATAAAATTTGGTGTCAATTATCTAATTAAATTTTTCATCTACTAATAAATTATAAAATATTTCTGAATAATTATAGCTTTAAAGAAACAACTACAAAAGCATTTTAAGAAGGATAACAACTTATCCGGTCTAATTCGTTTATCAGGTTGCGTGTCCAAACATAACGTGTAACATAAAATATATTAAACATTTCACAAAATATAATTTCGATACCTATTGTAATATTATCAAGCAACTTTTGCTATCAGAAGCAAGAGGATGGTGAGTGGTTAAAAAAAATTACACACGTCGTAGGTTTACAAGTGTAAAGCAGATGTTCCCAGCGTTCGCACATCCTGTTGCCATTGCCTATACTTTGTGTCTCCGATGGAAGCTGATTTAATGTTATAAAAGTACAGCATGTGAAACGCACGAGTGCGCACACCTTCCCTTTTCACTGGATTATTATTCAAAAGATACAAAGAATAATAAAAGAAAAAATAATGTAATTGCGATAATCGGCACGCTACAAATGAATGCCGAAACACTCGTTATCTGCGCCCCATAAAGGCTTTTACATCACCACTTTTTTAAAAGTACGCAGCTGTGGAATTATAAAATAAACTTCATTGGCGGTGATGCTTTATTTCTATACGGGTTCATCAGGCAGATGTTGTGATATAAAAATACTATGTTAATAAAAATAAGAATGTTATAATCAATAATATGTGAAATAAATAATAATTACAAAGATAATTGAAAAAGCTTCATCCAAAGCGAAGTATAAATCGTCGTTAAATGATATACATTTTAAAAAGTGTCAAATTATTCCATTTGTATGTAATATAAAAAGAAAGATCTTTTTATATTTCAAAAGTGGGAAGTGCAAATATACATGCTATCCCTTGCATATATTTTTTCGTATTTTACTTTGGAATAAATATTCGAATTTACATTTTATATCTCATGTGCCCAATTGTTCTATTAAAATACACAGTTAAAATACTTTAAAAGGTGCTGTTTGCGTTTCTGGGTCTCGCCCAAGCCGCAAATTTGCGAGTAGGTGAAGGAGCAGAGGATCGGGTACGGAATAATTTAAGACACAATTTGGGCTCATTAACAATCTTTTATTGGCTCACGCGATGTACAAATTGGCATAAAAACCCCCTCGAGGTAGAGGGAAAACGCCTCGCTATTGTATATACGCACGGCGCCGCCACCCTTACAATATCATACACATTCACACACATACATATCCTATCTCGCACCCATCCCACCTTCCTGTCGGTTGGCCAACCGGTCCTCTTCGCGTCCGCCATTCGCCGTGGACAGAGACCGCTAGGGATTGCCACCGACCGAACTTCGTCCACCGTTGCTCGTCGTGGGCCGATCGCAGAGATCGCCACGTACCGAGTTTTCCGTTGCCAGGCCTCTTTGCGGTATTAAACGCACCAGGTTGTGGGTGGATCGTCTCAATCCAGCCACTCTTCTCCCTTTCTCTTCTCACTTTTTATCCTCGAGATATTCCACTCGTAGCACTTTGCACTCTTACCCTTCTCGTTACTCTTCCCTTTGCACTCTCCCCTTTCCGTTCGCGGCGTTGAAAATCCAGGCTCTTTCACTGGCCCGGTGGTGGCATACTAACTCCCACGCTTCCTTTCGGGCCCTTCTTCCTTCCGTTTTCTACTCCTCCTACTTCCTCGTCTACTCCACGGCCTACGCGGCCGTGCCGCGTTTACTCTTGCGCCGCCACTGCCCGCCGTTCAGGCGTATCTCGGGCCATTTTGGCCCAAAAAGGTGCTTTTTAAAATTTTGAACCCATCGCAGAACGTTGCTAAAATTACGAAAAAGATTTGTCATAATTTCACAATATTATGATTCATTTTTTATCAATATATCAAAAAGAAGCAAACATATTAACATTGAATTACACTACATAAGAATTATTTTGTTATATTTTATCACTATGTGTTTTTATAATTGAAAAAAATTTTAATATTAAAGCATCAAATGTTAATATATTGAGTATAAAAATTTTTTAAATTACATCTGTTCATTCTCATTTCTTTAAAAATTATAGGATAAAGTTATACAAAAATATTTACGTTATATAAAATTAAAATATAGATTTTTTAGTTATCCTAATTATAAAAAAAAATTTGTTTACAAAATTCGTAATGTCAAAATCTTGAAATTGTATCCAAATTAGCATTTTGTAGTATTAACAGCCCTTAAATTGTGATGGGTAGAAGGGTTGCTGGATTTGTTCTGATAGGGCCGATACGGTGGGTGTTGCGTAATAGCTCTAGTACCGTTTTTCCTCTGTGGTTGTTGACCGTTATTTATCCGTAGTTGTTAGCCAACAATCTGCGACAGAATCTCATGGAAACTCCATGCTAGCGAGTCTCTCGCCCTGATTTGGCTTGCCAGTTTCCCATTTCCTGTGTACTTGCCATACGGTCCCAATTTTTGTACAGCCCCACACTACGTCCTGCATAGTAACACCTCCATGCCTACACATAAGTGTAATGAGGTATATGGCATAGGACCTCACAGGTTCGCAATCTCGTTAGATTTAAAAGAAACCTGAAGCTTAAAGCTGCTCCACTCTTTTTCCGTGAAGAAATAGCTCTTTAATTGCTACTCAAAACTATCAAACATGGAAATAGGATACTGGTTTCAAAGCCGGAGCAATACTTCTCTCGTCAATATCTTTGGTAATCCCTGGGCCATTTCGTGTTGTTCAATGTCGTGGCCTTGACGGAGCTAGTCAATGCGTTTGAGGAATGTAAATAAATTGTGCTCGTTAAAACGGATTTTCCATCGTCGCATTATACATAGGTCGCATAGGCCAGACCTCCGCCTCGGTACGGTAACTGCGGGGAGTTGATGTAGCCTGGTTTTTCACGATTTCAGTTTTTAGACCAGCTATTTTTTCGTGTATCTTGTCATAACTTTCGGGGTCTGGGGCTTTTTACGCCGTTACCAATTAGCGCGATGGTTTAGTTGACTGTATCCGAAATTTGCCGGTCACGCTAAGGACGCTCTCCCTTTACACTTGGGAACGCGGGTCATGCATTTTGTGCGTTCATTAAATATTGCGTTTCACCCTCATTTCCCCGAGCCTCCCTAATCCAAATTATATATGTGGCTTTACTAATTTTATAATTTATTAAAAACATTAATCAACCAATTATAAGAACTAGAACTTTTGAAGAACTAGGATCGGCTATTTCATTGATGCTGTGTCTACAGTGAATAATTTTGCCTGATCCATTTTTAAAAAAACGTTTTTTAAATATATTTCGATTAACGCCATCAGTATCTACTTCCTTAATTACGGTTCATTTGAATGATAATTCACCAGTAATTGCATGGATATCTTATCTAATTATTTGTTAGTTGTGAGTGGTAAGGAGAGGCTGACATATTGATTGCTATTATTTACCGAGTGCCATCGATGGACTCCTAAGTGTCATGTCTAATAATGATGTTTCGAGATGCATGATGCTTTTTGTAAACAGGTCGGAAACGCGTTAATTTAGCTAAGTGATTGCCACGTACGATGAGTTTAGAACTAGAGTTTATAAGGACCTCTCACGTGCTTTAAAGGAGTCGTTTCATACCGTAATTATCTTAGGCACATATAATGGTATTGTTTCTTCGTTGTATCTTATACTGTAGTATAGTCGTCTTGTGATAAAAAGCTGACAGTATCGGCATGCTTCTTCGTTTAAAGAAACACTAAGTGGCAGCGTATTATAGGTGCAATGAATATTTTTCCATTTTTAATGTCGAACTAGCCATATTGGTTGTTCGCGCGATTTCTGGCGGAGTTCGGGTTTGAAATGAATTACTCAGATAATTTGGGCTGGGTAACAATTATTTATTCGTCCACGCAATGTATAAAATGACATAAAAACCCCCTCGAGGTAGGGGGAAAAAGCCTTGCCAATGTATATACGCACGGCGCCGCCACCCATACAGTATCATACACATTCACACACACACACATACCCTTTCTCACTGCCCTCTGTACCCTTCGTACCTATCCTATCTATCTATCAGTTGGCCAACCGGTGCCTACGGAGGAGTTTGTGTCTTGCCGTGGCCCGATCACTGAGGATCGTCACGCACCAAGCCCTTGGCGCAGGCCTTACTCGCTCTCTTTCCAGCGTGCCTGAGCTTGCGTTGGTCGTGAGGACTCAACGACTTTGACTATACCTTACTCGATCTCTTTCAAGCGCGCTTGAGTTATTGTTGGGTCGTGGTGATCCAACGACCTTTCCTTCTCTGCTAAACTCGAGCCTTACGCCCACACACTATTGCACCCACAATCTGCCGCCCGCCGCGGCCTTGGGTTTTGCAAGTTCTCACTCTTTTGAAGGCTCGGCCACGCGGAACTTCTTCCCGGAACTCTCCTTGCGAAACTGTCCCTCACGCCAGCCGGGCCGTTCCAACCTTCCCATTTTCCTCTTTTCCTCCCACTACTTACTCTTTGCTGCGACGCTTTCCTTCGCGCTCCCCCCCGCCGTTCGAGGGCGTATATCGGGCCATTTTGGCGCCAATATTGGTAAAAAGAAATAGTTTTTAATATTTAAAGTAATTGAGGAAACAAGGAATACAAATTGGAATTACTTTCTAATTATTTACTGAAAAATATTTTTTCTAGGGTCAAAAAAATTACATAATGATTACCTATCTACTAAACCTTATTTTCAGGAAAAAATTTTATAGTTTTTAAATGATTTTTTAGACCGAGTGATCAAAATGTAATCAATATTATTTTTTTTACAAGTATCGCAAATTTTGTTAATACGTTTCTTAAAAATTTTATATTAGAATGTTTAAGTAAAGTTATATTTTTGGGATGCAACTAATTTTATATTTTTTATTTATATATTTCATAATACTCAGAAACTTGAGAAGAATGATTGTTTTTTATATTTTATAACTTAAGATCCTGCGTTGAAAATTTACTTTTGAATTCACAAATAATTAGGAGATTTCATTTAAATTTAAATTAAGCTTTCAGTTCTTACTTAAACAAATAAAATTTATTTACCCATTTACTCAGCGGATATTTATAAAAAAATAATTAAACTTAGTAAACTCTAAAATAATATTGCTTAAATTATGTAAATTTATCTAAAGCTATGCTTAAAGATATTATGAAGTTAAAAAACTCGCAAAGTAAATTACTAATATTCACCATTGCTTTGAAAATTTAGAAAAAATTATATAAGGAAAACAAATTTTTTTTCGATTACAAGTCAAGTAAGTATTTAAGTTCAAAAATATATTATAAAGTTATGGATTATTGAATATATTAAAGATTATAAAACCTAGGAATCTATACCAATTTTAAAAAATATAAAAATATTCTGTATTTCATTATACGTACAAAATTTGATTTGTATATTATTTGCGTTATAACTAAATTAGTAAGATTACAAGATCATAACAAGTCTGATTCAGTAAGAGTTGCTGAATCTTAGAAAGGAAACGTGTAATTAAAGAAACATTAGAAAAATATTTGAAAAATATTTATAAGAGTAAATTTTCATTAATATGGTGCTGAGTTTGTCATCAGCAGTTAACATACTTTGATATTCCATGAAATATATTCTATGAGTAGTATAAACTCGTTGGTGAAAATTTCTGCTTGAAATTGATTCTGCGTGCTTGGTTGTTAGCGTATCGCATTAGATCAAGATGATGTACCGCAATACTTCTTTTTTTCTAATAATATTCCGTTATTCTCTTTATAAGACAAGCACTCCCCTGGCAATTTTTAATAAATTAAAAATAATGTAGTACACAAAAACTATAAAGTTTTATTAAAGTTGTCAATACTCCAAATTTTTGTCTTGCAATATAGTTTTTAATATAAATATTTCTTTTAAATTACATTAGATGAAGGGATTTTTCTATTCTGTGGTCAATGTGTTATTTTATTTTGATACGTTACTATTATATTACTGTTCAATGTACTGCAAACGTTACGAATGCAGGTTAAACATAATGATTGCTATCAATGTACAGGAAGGAATATCTTGTAACATTCTGAAATCATCGTTAATTACGGCTTTCGTTGCTATAAATTTCAAATAATGATATTGAGAAAAATAAAAAAAAAACAAGTTTTGGTATTAGAGCGGGTTGTAAAAATATGTGTATATATAAAAATCATTATAGATCATATATATTAGTTAGCTTATGCTATATAAATACAATGAGGATTTTAATGATAAATTGAAGTTATGCAGTTGTAGAGATATACCAGTTAATTATCCAAATCAACTCAATTTAATTTAATTGGTGACTATCATTTAAATAATGTAAAAAATTGAAAAAAGTAATGAATGCTGATTATTATTCTTTAATACTATAATTATACTTTAATGTTATAATGTTGATAATATTATCGTATAAATCATGTCGGGAAAAAGGAACAGACTGTTTCTATAATAAATTTGTATTTAATTAAATTATAATATGTTTGTTCTTATGTTCATTTTGTTGTTGGACAAATAAAAAAATTTATAATTTAGCCGTATGAGGTTTACATGTAGTTAAATCTTGGCAAGTTGTGCTTTTTAAAAAACTTATATATTATGGTTATTTTGTTACTTTTATTTTAGTCACATTAACAATGGAACACGATGATTTTACACTTACAAAAAAACATTAATTAAATTAGAATGTTTATGTGTGCTGCTATTTTCATATGAAATATATTTAAAAAATTTTTTTAAATAAACTGAATTCACTCTAATATGCTCTAATCAATTTATTTTAAACATGCTAGGCCCAACAATAAGATTCAATTACATTAAAATAAACTTGTTCAGAAATATTGTGTCAATTTATCATTTTTTTTCACCAATAAAATTAAATAATAGCGTGACGTGATTCTAAATGACTAGCTATAATGCAACAATTATTGAAATGTTACTTGTGCGATCAAAATTTCTCCTCCGTGACTTATTAAATTTCGTCAATAAATATTGTTGAGAGAGCGAACGATAACTTTACCGGTACAATGATCGACGAATTCAAAGCTGGTGACATCTTTTCTAATGTTTTCTGTGTTAAATAATTATTGGGCTTATTCTGCCTCGATATGCTTATATATATTTTTCGGGCCAGGGAATGCGAGTTGACATGCTATTGATATAACATATTTTGTTTTGAATTTATTTTGAGGGGGGAAATTTAGGTGATACACAGATAATTTGCATTGAAAATTTTCATGATATCTGCTAGCATTTAGTTGTAATAGTTAAAGAGGCATTAAAAAACAATATCTTTAAAAGATCTCTTAAAAATAGTATTGAGATTTTTTTTTGCAGAAGCGATCGATTCAAAAGTCAGAGGCCACGTATTTGAATACGGATTTTTTTGGCCTATTGACGTATAGCTGTCAAAGTTTTTGAACGACAATAAAGAAAAGCCTGTGTTCATTGACTAGAAAGAGTTAACATCCTGCAGTACAGAAAACGAAAGATTGGAGCACCCAAAAATTCCCCAGGGCTTTTGTCATAGGTGTCGGTATTCGGTCTACTAGGAAATGGAAACTTGAAAAATGCTAATGCGCGATAAACTTAATTATAGGATTATTTTTTAAATATATTTTTTAATATAACTAATAATACTTTATTAATGCAGAAAGACTCTTTAAAACTTATATATTTCTTAATTCGTTTTTCTGTGGTATAATCCGCTCTTATTCAAAATTGTATTATTAAGTGATTATACTGATTTCTTTGCCTAAGCAATAAATTAAAAAGAATTTTAAAAACTTTATTTAGCTCAAAGTGTGATATTTAATTTCTTATATTAATAATTTTATAATGCAAAAAAATCAATGCAAGACTTGACTACTGCGTATGAGAGTTGACGATCAAGTGAAGAATAATAATTCAAAAGTTTCACTATGTAAAATTTTTTATATAAATTCATCCAACCGTTCTTTATAACGATTGGATTCAAACATAAATAATCATTTTATAAATAATATTATACTATTTTTAAATATAAACTTTACTAAATATTAGATGAATATTGTATTTCTCTTATACAGCCATCTATTATTTTATGATAATACTAGTCGAAGTCTTAACATATATTAACATATATACTTATACATAACATAAACATAACATCTATATATATTTGTATATATTATAAAATCTGATACCCATGTATATTAGCTTTTAAATTCTCTTAAATTCTAAATGAGGGAAATTGAAGAATTTTCTTAATAACGATGTGAGATTCTAACAAATTTTAAGTAAGTAGTGAGTGTATTCTAAAAATTAAGATTAAACAGGGCTGAATGATTAGCCGAGAATCTTCCAAATATAATGGCTAGTAAAATCTGACCAAAGAAATTCTATTTCCGTGTCACTAGATGACCCGCGTGTCGAAAGTATACAATTCCGTACTCGCCTTTATTAACCAAGAACCTTAAGCAGGCGAATTGAATGCTTCTTCCGTCATCAACCCTTTATAAAAATAGGACTTTGGAGTTAAATATACAAACGGCATTATTAATGGAGACAGAGATCGGCGTTCAAATTGAAAGCCCATTACCTTTGTCGAACATTCTTGTTAGTGATTTATTTTCCAATTAATTGGCAAGAATAATCGAAAGAGGCATGTCTCTTTCATAGGGAATTGATATAGTTTAATTTTAATTTTTAATTTTAATTTTTAAAAGTCTTCGACTTGTTTATTTTCAATCACATTGTAATTTTAATTGTAATTGAAAGTCAAAATTGAATCTATATTTTTCTTAGAAATTCAGTAGATGTGTAGTCTTATTATAAGTATAACTATTTTCCTGATTATTAAATCTTATAGCTTTTGTATTAGAATGAAAAATTATTTTGTATAATTTAAGATTTTATGTCAAAATTAAAAAAATTTTTTGCGCTAAAATATTAATGTAAACAAGAGTTCATAGATATTTGCAAAATTCGTATTATTTATTTTATTGACATTATGGTTCATTGTTTTTTTATAGTACATTATTAATAGCTAGTCTGAGATATGTTACTAAGTCCACAAGAATTCATTACTGTAATCTCAAGTTTTTTAATTAAAATAGGCTTTTCTACTTATCTGCAATTAGAATTTTCAACGAATGAATCATTATAAATCATATTGAAAGAATCAGATCTGGTAAAGACTTCATATGCAACAGTTTTTGCGTGGTGTCTTGTCTGCAACGAAATAATAATGTACTGGCTAATCCATAAAAACGAGTAAATCATATTTAGATGTAATAAAACTAAATTAGAAAAAAACTATTACAATTACAACTTTACGCCGCTTCAGATATTTTCATGTTGTATCCGTGGAAAAAAATAAATTTGCCATTCAAATGTTGATCTAATTTTAAATATTAATGGTTGATAATAATTATTAGATGAAGCTGATGTATATTTGACCAACTTTTGAGGTACTGGGTAGTTGAAAATAAAATTTATTACGTTTAATGCAAAATTATTTGTGATTTAACCGAAAGTACATTGTTAATTATTATAGTAGAATTATAAAATTAAAGAAACTATTCCAAAAAAATAATGAATCATTTTCTTAATTATGATGAATGGTTTTTTTTTAAATAGTACTAAAATTATACATAATTATTAAAATTTATTGCTAAGTTTGATCGACTAGGTTTTATACGATTCGATTCAATAGCTTTATGATTCTTTAATCGAGCTATGACTTTTCAGGTGTCACAAGTTGGGTGAGATCTTTCCGCTAATGTACTGTAGGCGCCCTTCCAGCACATCTTACTGTCCAGGATCACTTAAGTAATTTATAAATTTCTTGAGATTTTGCCTCTGCTTTCCCAAGGTCAGCTAGCATTCCCGATTTCACTTATAAATATTAGAATATTAGTTGTTTCGTCGCGAATGGTTCAAAGGATTGCACTGTCAAAACCTTTATGTATTTTCGCGAGGTGATACTAAGCAACGTATACAGATGCTGTATATTTTCTTTGTATTGATCTTGTTGCTATATGCAAGGAGATCCAAGTTTTAAGGATAAAAAAGTGGACTCTGATACATAGATTTTACAAGGTCTTTATTCGAAAATTTCGGTGGAGCTAACCCGAGTGGTACAAATTTTTTCCTATTTAAGGACTCGTTAGTTCGTTAAACATTTTTTTGTTTGATAGAGAGTGGGAGGCCCACGCATAGGTGAATTCCGGAGAGGGGTCAAACAATAACAAGAAAAACTATGTGTAATTACATTTGCTATCTGTCGCGAGCATAGAAGGAGTCTGACTTGACCGTTAACTTTTAGATCTCAGAACAAAAATCGTTTGTAGTAGTTTTTAAGAGTTGGTTCATTGTTTTCAAAAATTCGACGCAACGACCTAAGTTGAAACGGTCGATCCCGCATAAATCATATGTTCGGAAAAAGGATACTTTCCCCAAACATAATTATTCATTTTTCGCGTAAGCTAGATGCGAGAGCAAAATCCTTTTAAGGAGGAAAACGTTTTTTTCCTTCGGAGGTTATAATTCATTTTTCGTGTAGCCTAGATGCGACAAACTACCCCTTAAAAAAGGGTCTTGAACCTAATCGTCGTTTTCCTCGCGTAGTCTCAACGAAACAAATAAACTTCAAACGGTCGAAGACAGTATGGCCGTTTAATAATAATGAATTTATTCATCGCGAAAAACGTTATTTTCTTAAAGCAACATCGTTATATTTTTTTACAAAAACCTTAACGCGACAAATTTACGTTTTGACGGTTGCTCTTTCACGAGCTGGAAAAATATCCTTTTTCCGAACATAATTAATCCTTTTTTCTATTTACTCGACGTGAAATAAAATTCTTCCGACGGTTAAATAAACGCGCACATTCAAAACTCACGTACCCATAATATTTTGGAAAACATGTTTTTTTATTTAACATTAGTCTTCGTTGAGTTGACCGAAAATCCAGAATCTTTCATTAGTTACGTACAAATGTAAGATCGCGGTGCATAATCCCAATCAGAGGCTTTAGAAAGGATAAATATTTATTTAAAGGATACCATTCATATATCCGATAGCTGTACAGTTTAGTTTGCTAAGTTTGTCGAGTTGCTCGCTCACTACTAAACTTCAAATAACAGAATACCGCCCTAGAGGGAAACCCGTTTTAATATTGCCTCTTAGTTTGGTGCCATTCTTAATGCCCAGAATGTAGTCTACCCGTTCAAATATATCCGAGAGTCAATACGTTCCGACCCTCCTCGATCATTCCTTTCCCTCTAGATTCATTTTCGACATCCTCAAAACTACGAAAATGTCTACAGATAATGTGGTTTAGACTCTCTTGGTTCCTATTAGCATACCCGTCATCTGGGAGCTTAAGGGTACATAAAATGGTTTATTGATTTATAGCAACAATCCTTTTTATTTTAGTCACCTTTATTTTTTTGGGTATCTTCGCAGAAACATTTTCAGCTATTTCCATTGGAATCCCTAGTATTTTTTTTGGCACATCCCCTTTGTGGCTCTATACCGTAGCCATAGGACATCAGTACTTGGTTTTCTGACTTGCTCGAGTGATTATCATGTTTCTTTAGGTTCAGTTTATTCATCCACCAAAAAATTTCATCCCTTTCAACTGCCTTTAGGCTCATTCTATAAGTAGCCTGTTAACCCCTCCACCTCAGATTTCATCACTATTAAGTCCTCCGTACTGAGGTCCAACAATGTTATTGCGTTAATTTCTTTCAGCGCGACATAGGCTATGATCTTTGCCCCTTCGTGTCTTTGGTCTCATTGGTAAAATACGTTACTTTACCAAGCCCCTTTAAAGTACCTTAAAGCACCCAGGCTTTCTAAACAAGTATCACTGCTATATGCACCTTAGGCAAGCTTCTTTGCAAAATTTCAGAGATGCCTTAACTATAGTGCAAGTTTATTTAATAAATCTTTAGGTGCAATGGACTTATTTCTGCTCTACATCGTATCCTCTTAAGCCTACTCTATAACCATTTGACTTTTCCTATGGCCCAGAAAAATAGATTTAGATGCATCTGCCATAGTCCGAAGTAAATTTTTTCCCCAAATACAGCCAGCATCTTGGTGAGCAATTAGAGTACGATCAACACCAAGAGATTTTGGTTTCATGTGTCTTCCACTCCCCAGCGTCCTCTTACACTTTAACCAATCTCCACGAGCTAGCCTTGATAATGAGGGTTTACCTCTCTAGAGCCTGACAATATTTTCGCAGGACTCTGGCAAGCCAGGAGTTTTAGCGATCGCCTTTTACCAGAGCTCGGAGAAGATGCCTACCACTTATTATCATATTGGTGCCCATCCAAGGCACGTCAAAAAAAGTCCGTATTCGACGCCAAGTCCTTTATTAACTTATCCTTAGAAACCACAATAATGACGTAGTCCTTACTATAAATCCCAATTGACCCTGAGCTGAAACGATAATCCTCCCTTATCAGAAGGACCGTCAAAGAATTTATCGTCGTAGTTGGATAGTGTGCCTCTTAACGTCTGTTCCATTTTGATCGAAGCAGCCCAGCGCGTAGTGACTTCACCCATAGTCAGACCCTTAAGCCTCTTAGTGCACCGCGGGTCCGAAGATAGGGTTCTGTCTGACCCAGGTCTTCTCTTCAGACTTTATTTAACCATTTTTTGTTATTTAATTGGTAATAGTACATAGAGAAAAAATAATCATTTAATATACAAAGATATGTAATATTGTAGTGTGATAGATAGAAAATATATACATGAAACTGTAGCGGACACTTTTCATTAGCTCGTCAGTCCCCACGCGTATGTGGGGAAAATATTACAGGAATCTTCGGACAAATATGTGAGTGAATATTACAAGGTTCCTCTCCAAAAATCAGAATACAAATAATTTTTGTCGAATAACTTATCCTCCGTTGCTTTCACGCACCGTTTATATAATCGCAAGTAATTATAAATTCATCATCAATAAGTTAAGCGGTTTTTACAAATTGCCATTGTGTCACTTACCAATCCTCGTGATCACTTTTCTCAAATTCAGTGATCCAAGCTTTATTGATAAGGAACGGGAATCGAGCGCAAGTGAGTGCGTAGTTGTTGCTACTGTGTTTTACTACGAATTTCAATGAGCTAAAAGAAGTCATGCCTATGAGAAGTAAATCTTTTGGACTAGCTGAAGTAAGAATATACAACAGACGCAAGCTCAAATTATTGCATTTTCGTAGGATTCCAGAGAAAACAGATATCGTGAATCTCAACTCAACTAATATAAATAGAGAAGAAATCTCAGCAGAAGCCGAAACCGAGGATTTTGCTGGTTTCACAAAAGATTTTGGGATATGTAACTCGATGTAAATAACCTGTAACTAGATTTAAGCGAGAAGCGGATAGGATAATTATAGGAAATGGCACAAGCTAGCGACCCTACAAATTATTTTATCGTCGCGGATGAAAAGTCAAATACGTGTTATATCGTTGACACTGGACCCAACATGTGTACATTTTTCATATCTTGATTAACCTTCAAAAATGAATTATGCTATTTCCACTACCAACGGATCAGGTATGGAGATGTATGGTTGTGAAAATGTAATTTGATATATTTCTGCTTTGTAATTTCAAAAATTTCCTGTAAAGCCTCATCATACATGACGTTGGTATACCAATAATCGTAATGGATTTACTAATTTATTATAATCTTCTTATGGATGCTTTGTAGATTTGATCATAAATAAGAGGTTACTGGACGATGCAACAAGGTTAGAAAAACAAGGGAAATTTATAGAAAAAAAAGGCTACACGTGAATCAAAACTGTACTAAAAACTTTTTGTACCGATCGTCGCGAGACTACCTCAACTTCTAAAAACTTATTAAAGGATGGAAAGTGAGAAAAAACTTTGAAAATTTGTAATGAAGTAGCAAAGATAAATCTTAGAAAAGCTGCAATAGTTTCACACCCGTTGATTTGAGCCCTTTAAGTATATCAGCCAATGCCTTTAACTATGCTATTGGCGCTATTTTGCAACAATTTTTTAATAAAAATTGATATTTATTATCGTTTACAAATACCTTATTCCCTCACAATGTAAATATAGTACCTATGATCTTAAACTAGCTATTAATCAATTAATCAAATTTTAAACATTCGCTTGAGAGTCGTGTTTTTAATTTCACGTTCAATTAAAATTTGGAAAAATGTTGGCCAAGATAATTCCGGTATCTAGACTTTATAGTTTAGGGTACTATTAAAGTAGAATATATACAAGGGATACAAACACTGGGGAAGATAAGCGTTAACTAATATTTCATTCTTTACATAGTGTAGTTGATTTTTACTTGTGAATATCAATGTATGCGTAAATGAAAACACACTGACAGCAATAAGTCGCTTATTGTACCTATGTATAGGTAATAAATTACATTTTAAATTGTAAATCAAATTCGAAATATGTGTGTATATATATTATATGAATTAATATGAATTAATTCAAACTTTTTAAAATAAATAATCTAAGTTAAGGTATACTATCGTCGACTTTTCTTACATATTTCAAAATTATAAAGATATTTATCAAATATTTTCGAATGATAGAATGAAGAATATATATATATATAGATATATGTATTTGTTTTAATTATTTTAGGATTATAAAAACGTAATAATAAATTGGTAAAAATGAAAGGAAAGTCTCATTTAGAAGTTTCAAAAAGTAGATTTTTGGCTTAATCTATTATAAAATTATTAAAAAATATATAGTAAAAATTTTAAAGGCAAATTCCAAATATTTTTGAAGTTATAGTAGTTTTAGTGGCCGTGACTCCGAACAGGTAAGTGCGAATAATCCTATATTTATTTTGCATCAAAACTTTGAAACGTTTTTTTTACAAATTTTCGCCGGTGATAACAAAAAAACTCTCCGATCAAAACAAATCAGTGATTTTTCTGCAAAACTAAACTGTCTTCTATACGAAATTTAAACATTTTATAAAAATATTTTTTAATAATTTGTTTTGCCACTAAAAGTAAATTTTGAAAAAAAAGAACTGATTTTTCAAACAAAAAAAAATTATAAATTTTGCAGGTTTGTTATAATTTTCGTAGTTCATATATTATACTTATACTAGAAAAAGTATAAAAGAAACCTGTATTATTTATTATTTTTGCTCGGACAGTTTCAGATAAAAATTACACCCTACATTACCAGCACCAATTAGTAAGTGCATAAACGCAAAACGCCAGATAAATAGTCATCATTTCAGTAATTATTAATATTTAAAAAAACATAATAAAAAACATAAAAAAAAATTTCGCTTATTTATTTCATACTCTTGCTTTTCAAAAAAATTCCTGAAAATCTGGCTTTTCTGGCCTCCTAATTGAGACTTCTCGTTTGATATGAATAAATAATTCAGAAATAATTCAGAAGTAATTTGTTTTTTTCAAATTTTACGAATACGCATGAATAATTTAAGATGTACTATCATGTTTTTATTAACTCTGTCCTTGGTACTTCTGATCTATTCTTATTGATAATTATAATATTGATGTCTAATCAACTTGAGGAATATTAAAATTTTTAGCAAAAGATATCGCCTATGTTTATTGAAGTAGAAAATTAAATTGTTCGCTTTCGTATAAATTATAGCTTTAATAATTTTCGGCTTAGTGTAAAAGAGAAAATATAAATACCCGTTGTTCAAACATCAGTCTTATTTATGAAATGTTATAATAGAAGTGAGAACTCGGTTTTGAGATGAAGAAACAAGCTGCCCTCGTGCGTATAACGAAATATTAAATCAACGTACGTAAGATTATTCTCTCAGCTCTTATTAATTATTGTTCATAACAAATTATAAACATTTGTTATTATTTATCTGTAAAAAAATTAGAAAAAATTTAATTTTAAAAATTATGAAATTTAAAAATTTGTTTATTAAATTCCTTGTATCAAATTATATATATATGTATTTATTATATATATATTGTAAATATTTATATATATATTTGTTATATTTAATATAAAATTAACTAACAGCAAAAATTAGATTTTTAAAAATGGTAAACTTTTGTAACTTGTCTATTGATTTGTTCAATTACAAATTATTATGTAGTAAAAATTGTGCAATTTAGTGCAATACAACACTAATTTATTTATATCTATTGAAAGTCAAATTTAACAAATAATTGACACGATAGTAATAATAGATCATTAATATTAAGAATCACAAAGTTTTTCCCCTTTTTAGTTTCAATAAACGCGGGTTGCTGTTTATTCGAAAAAAAAACTATTACTATTTCTAACAACGATTTTAAAAATACAATGGATGAAATAAAAAGGTAATATAGAAAAATACAAAATAGATAATAATGCAAAGAAAAATGAAGAAAGAAGAAAATATGAAAGAGAGAAGAAGAGAGAAATTATGAAAATTATGAATAAATACTTGCGATGGTTTTGCTAATTAATTTGCGTATTAACAATTGATATATGTGGTTAAATATATTGATATTAGTAAAGGTCCTAGAAGATTGCTCAGAAATAATTTTTAAATAATAATATTGGATCTGGAAAATCAAATGATTGTTCCTTTCAATTTTATGATTTAGTATACAAGCGTCCTTCGCCGTGATATGAAAATATTTTATTTTTTATTCTTATCCCACTATATTTTCAGAGTAATTAATTTTTTTCTAATGAGTTATTCTACGCGAAAACTGAACTGAAACCAAAACTGGACTGGATCTTACTGTTCGACACAGAGTGATTTTGAAAATGGTTTTCCCTATGAGGACCGCCTCGGAAAATGTTTGATATCTCCCCACCACTCAAATTTTTAAGATAAAGAACTCGTAGTTTGCTCTTATTCGATGTCCATTTACATAGAGGAAGCATTTATCGGTACCATATGCGTAATGTGGGTGGTGGATTGATACATAAAGCGAAGGAAATGCTTGAGAAAAAGGTTTCTTTCGCTAAAAAAATCACAAGTGAACTTCTGCTAAGTTCTATTGCATTCGTTCAGACTCTAAAATTCTAAGATTAACGATAAGGAAAATTTTCGATAGTGCCAGCTAGAACTGGGAATTTCTGTTTGACCTGTTCATGGAGGTCATCGCTTTTTCTGTAACAATATAATAAATAATAGTTCTAAATATTTAATAATTATAATTATTATGAGGAATGCCTTTTATTGATAGCTTAGTTTTTTCTCTAGAAGTAAAGGTCACTTAATTATAAGCCACGTAATTAATTATAGAAGAATGTAAAAGATTCACTTTTATTGGAATGAGGTTCAATGAAGCGTCTGTAAATAAAAAACATACATTTCTGATTAGCACGGATACTTTCTCAATGAGAGATTTAATAATCTCAAATATCCTGATGTTCTCTTTTCTCTGCCTATTTTCTTTCAATCAAAATAGGCACCTTATTATTTGGTCTTGCTTGCTTTTTACGTAACATGAATTATACTAGAATAAAATTATAGTAAAGTCAATATTAGATGGTGTGTATTTAAGAAAAAGCTTCCGAATAGAAAAAAGAAAATTTGCGAAAAGAATTAATTATTTTTAACGCTAGGCATTTATTATTTTTAATTGATCTTCTTTATATATATTTTTATGGACTCATGAAAGCGCATATTTCATTTAAATTAGACTTAAAAGCTTTAAGAGATTTCACGACACAAATATAATAACATTTAAATAGTTCATAATAATATCTATGAAAATGAAATGAATCAGAAACAAATTATAAACAATATTTATTACTATTTTAACATAATTTTTATTATAATAGGTAAACCTTTATTTAAATTAGAATGCTTATTTAATAATAATTCAGATCAATAAATAAAAAGATTAACATGGCTTTAACTTGATGAAAAAATGTCATAAAAATCTCATGATTCCTTTGTAGAAATTATCGACTAAGTACTTTATTCATATAACTTTTAATACTTAATTAAATAATCAGTGCATAGGTAACATTATATAAGTCTAATCTTTATTCAAATCAATGGATTTTATTATTAGTAGATTTATAATTATTTGACATCTATAAATTCTTTTACCTGATTATATTACATTAATCATCGGATTATAAATCATTTTTTGTAATAATATTATAAATGGAATTTATTTTACTTTTAACATTTTATATATTTTCCGTAAAATATTGTGTAATGTAAAGTTTTTAATAGACTTCATTCTTTGATTAGTTTATATCCAGACTTATGAAAAATATTTATATGGCAGTTGAAACATAATAAAAAAAAGAACTCTTAAAGCTCTTTCAAACACATTTTATTATAGTTTGTAAAAAATAAATAAATATAAAGATTACTAAATGATAAATATAACGAATTTGGTACATTTGTAGTCGAACAGGTACTAAAAATTATAGTTTTGGTTTGTGGTCATTCTTTAAAAACATTTATTTAGCCACGAATACATTGAACTTCTTTGTGTTATTCGTACGTAGATTATATGTATATGAATATTGATGTTATGGTAGAATGAAGAGATAACTATCTGTAGATAATTTTTAAAAAAATTAAAATGAGAGAATAAAATTTAAACTAAGCGTGGATGCTTATGTCACAAGGAGGCTAGTCGAAATTATAGGGGCTATTTAAGAAAATTTAGCGAGATGAGGAATTTAACATTTTAAAATTTTAAAATTCATTAAAGAGCTATTAAAATGCCAATACAAAATTTAAATCCCCTCCGACATTTGAAATTAGCTTGCATTATAGATGTTATAATTCTTAACTTAATTTCATAGCAAATTAGCTGGTCTGTATTCGTATATTAAAAAATATTCTTTAGATACGAGATCATGGTTGCAATATTTGGCACAACATAGTATTTTAAAAACATAATACAAAGAAATTTTTTAACAAGTACATTAGTATCTTGATTAAAATTTTCCTAATAATTGATCACCAATGAAGAGAACCACTTGTATACAACTGCACACTTACGTTTAATTAATTTTTCAACCTCTGGATTTCAATCATAATTCATTGTTTCAATCAATTTCTCTTTATTTTTAAAACCATAAACCAAAAGCAGAATATAGTCTAATGTCTCATTACAGAACTTTTCGTTTTTATTTCTAGTTTTTCTCCTGTGCATAAAATATTATCGTTATATTTATTTTTAATTTAATTTAATTGTAACACAAGTGAAATTCAAGGCAAGGGCAATTGTTGGCTTATGAGAAAATTAAAATACCTATTGGACTTTGGACTTTCTCTTACATTTATATGTTGGTTAAATGGTTAAATTAATATAACTACTTTATGTTTTATACAAGGATATTAGTGAATTTATTATCAACCAAAAACAAAACATACATATTTATATAATTTTAAATATAATAATAATGTCAGTAAAAAAGTTGGATACAAGATTTTAAGAGACTTATATTATATTTATTATTTTATTTTTATTTTCTAATTGAAAATACATAAATAAAATTTAATAAAGGAAATATTGTTACAATTTTTACAATGTTTTTAAATATAGAAAAAGTATTAAACGGTAAATAAATGTTTATTTAATAATAATATCATGATTTGTAGTAAAAAAGGTTTGTAGCCCAATTACAACTGAATTTTCGTATCCATCACACCGTGTATTTCTAAAGACATTTTACGAAGTCGATTCGACTCGCGGCGTCTAAATATGTGTTCTGAACGATCGTAAAAAAATTAATAACGAGTTAGCTTGCTCAAAATAGCCGTCATAAAAAGAAAATTAAGTTGAAAGAGTAAGTATGGTAGCGGAAGGCCAGAGTCAGAAGACAACAGAAGATACAAGGTATATAGCGATGGCTTTATGGGCTTCTTGGAAGACAGTCGAAAGAATCATGATACTTGTTTTGTCACCTTGTGTAAATGTAATATAAAAGAGAGGTAGAAAGAAGATTGCTATTAAAGCTTTTTTGAAAGCGATAATCTAGTTTCTATCATCACGTACGCTACTTTTTACCCCATACTTTAAGTATACTAGTATGTATTTCTTGATTACATAGATCTAAGAAAAGTTATTTCATTAGAGAGTTTAGTTCGCACGGCGCTTTTAAAGAATAAATATAATTTATTTTTATTTTAAAGAATAAGAAGAATGAAGAATTTTAAAGAATAAGAAGAATGAAGAATTTTAAAGAATAAGAAGAATGAAGAATTTTAAAGAATAAAATAAATAATAAATAAATAGTTTACATTGTTTTTATATCTCTGCACAAAGTAAATCTTATAGTATCGTGATATACGCCGAAGCCCATAATTTAATTTATAATATTAATTCATAATTATTCATAATAATACCCTAATTAAGTTATTTTAGTATCGAATTAAAAATCATTTCTACTGCTAACTGAGCAGTCTATTATTTCATTTATAATTTAAAACTTTGAATTTGTTTTTTAAGTGATTAATAATTGTGCTCTATCAATTATAATTATAATTGAACTATTGTCATAGTATTTGTAAAAAAAATATTACTTTGAGAACGTAATAGGAATAAAAACAATAGAAATATAAACTTATAATCTAAAACTATTTGCATAAAAGACAAAATAACTATACTATAATAAATTTTTTGAAAATTAAAACAAATATTAATTTGTCAAAATCAAAAGATCATTTTGGAAGAATATGATTGCCCACTATGATTAAATATATTTCAATAGTTTAAAGACCCTCAATTACTAAGCGCTACTTACTAGCGATATTTGGAAATAATATTTAGGATGTCTACAATTTTTAAAATAAAATTTTAAGTAACTAAAAAGTTTAAAAATAAATAAAGAGATTAATTTATTGGTTTCCTCGATAGTATAGTTGTCAGTATTTCCGCCTGCTATGCAGGAGTCCAACGTTCGATTCCTTCCTGGGGGGTCTAGCTTTTATAACTTTTATGAAAATTTCAAATGTTTAAAAAAGACTTAATAAAAAAAAATATTTATTTCTTTGAATACTTTAATTTCAGGTCATTAAAATTAGTTTGGCTGAATATTATAACTTTTGATTAACACTAAAAAAAAATATATATAAAAGAGGTTCTTCAAATAGTATTTTATTTAAAAGATAAAAAATGGTTAATCTTATGAAAAAATACGCGTTTAGGTATAAAAAGTTTAGATAGAATTGTTTTTACAAGGCGGGCGCTAAAAGTGTAACAACGCCACTTTTTTTTTATTCCGGTGTTACTTAATTTCAGATTCTTTTTATTCATGGTATACGTTGCTGTTTGCAGTAAAAAAACCTATTTGTTTAAGTATAAACTATCTCGCGAAGTAATTAACAAGGAATGAATTGAAAGATAAAAGGACAATAAAATTAATTTTTCTTTATTCTTTGATCAAAAGAACAATCATCACTGTAAACATTAGACTATCAAGTGTGAAATTTAGATCTATAATTAAGGCCTGTAATGTGAATTTATTTTTTATGTTGTGGCGATCATGGAAGATATTAATATTAAAATGTAATAAACTTTTTTCAAAAATGATTGCAAAACAAATTTATGCTTTTATTATAGCTATTAAAAAATTAAATAATTTGACATATAAATATAATATTTCAAACATTTATGTCACTAAATCCTTTTATCCGTAGTTAAACAAAAAAATTAACTTGCCTTCCTTACCTAAAGTAAACAACACTTTGCAATAAGCGATGTACGGAGAATAACTTAAAAATAAATGTTCTAATGAATTTCGGCTTCAAAAAAGCAGTTTCGAATCCACTTTCAGTCATTAGAAGTCTGATCATAGTTTTTTTCCGCCTAACGTCACGGGAATATCTCGCCATTATAAGTAAATAATTCATTTAAATGTGGTGATAGAAAAGGTTATGCGGGTATAGTTCATTTTGATTCGATTAGCTTTCTTTTAATGGTAAAGGAGCTTATGATTCATTAAAGTAGGTAAGCCATACCGACGGATGCCAAAGTCCTTTTTCAAGAATTATATTAGGACTGTATCTGCTATTACGTATATCAATTTGTCATTCTTTCAATCATCTCGTAGAGTTAGGTATACAATAGCTCCACATACGTGTGAGTAGGGAAGTGGCTGAGATAAGAACTATAAGGCGCTGAATAATAACTAATGTTCGTTTTTTATGACTTATGAAAAAATCGATATTAAATTAAAAAAACTGTATTTTTATTTGCTAAAAATTTATTATTCATTATTTATATATAAATTAGGAGTTCAAAGGATTTCAGTTTCAAGTCACGTTTAAATTGTATTAGTTATACACTGCACGAAATATGTTTAATTCATACATGATATGAAGAACTCTAGCATAAAAAGTTATTCATGTAAATTGTAATTGAGAGAAAAATTAAGAAGTTTAATTATTTTTTTTTAAAGACTATTAAAGCCTACTGGATGTATTTGTTATCTTGTACATATAAATTATGTAGTTTTGTTGACTATTTTCATTTTTAAATTTTGTTCATGTTTAACTTTATAATAATAATATTTTCAATAGACGTTTAGTTATTATGAATTTATAATGGGCTCAATTTTTAACAAAGTGACTGAATTCATAAAAATATTAAAATAGTCCACTAAATGTTTAATTTTCCTCGTTTCATTTACAGATCTGTCATCTTAAATTTCTTTCTTAAAAAGAATTCTAAAATTCTTAGAAGTGTATATTTAGTTCTTATGAAGCTACTGAATTACGAATTTTTTTTTTTAAAATAACCTTTAACGTTTTAATATGAAATGAATGTAATTTGTGTAAATTAAGTATAATTTATATTTATTAAATAAGAAATAATATTTAATTGCATTCATTACTTATAATTCTTTATATCTACTTATAATTTTTAAAAATTAGAATATCAAAATTTATATAAAATTTACATAAAAGAAACTTTTTATACTCAAGGTAACTGATATGAATGTCTGTTCTATAATATTTATAATCTATAAAGAGTTTTTATCTGTGTCAAAAACATCTACTAGAAAATTATCTTACGATTAGCTGATTCAGGGGTGGTAGGGCTGTAATTCTAGCGGAAGACCATTCTAGCAAGATCAGAAAAGTCAAAGTTCTTATCATTGTCGGCGTTGGTGGTCATTAGTGATGACATCCCGAGAAATTGTGTAACTTGTCCACAAAGTGTGATGCATCTCTGGGCTCTAGCGCGTTTTTGTTATTCCCGGATGGCTGGAATGCACCGAAAATAAATTCGCCGTTTCTGGCATCACTAATGGTAGAACGAAACATACATCCTCGAGGGTACGGTGTAAAATGTCATGGGAATATCTTTTAGGGACTTATACTCGAGACGTTAGATTTTTCAGCGCATATTATGCATGTGTTTTGCCATTTGACGAGAATCGTTGTCAACGGAATTGATTAGATTAGTCACAACGTCGGTTCGATATGACTACCGCTTATTTTTTGCCGTATAATTGCCGTTGATTAGAATTGCAGTTAAACTAATGAGAATATTCTTTACTTATAGAGAGGTCACCTCAGTTGCGTGATTTATCTTCTATTTTTGCCTTTCGACTTTTTTGTTCAGAATTATAATCAACCATGATTAATCAACAATGATGATTTGATTCTTTACATGTATCTTTTATATCAACTCTGAAAATAATTAATAGGAAAATACAAATCATTAAATGTTTTTAATATGTTTACGTTTGTTTTTTACGTTTATAACAATTTACAAAAACCTCTCCTAAAATATTAATTAGTATTGCGGTATATAAATTCATTTAAATTCCTAAATAAAATTTTTTTACACTTCATTTTTTTCCTCAATTTACTTATATGTTTTTTTTTCTATTAAAGACATGAATATATATAGACAAATGTAGACATCTTTTGTAATGACCAATTTGTCGTTTCTACTATCAATTAATGTTTTTGCAAATTTGTTATCGTTAATCTTATGCAAAAAAAATGAAGATAAAAGATAGAATACGTGCATTTAAACACAACTAATTAATAAAGTCTACGAATGGTACTCTCTAAGAAGCCTAATCTAAGCCTAAATTAATTTCTTTATGATTTCCATGCTTTCTTATCGATATAATCTTGTTAAAGTAGGAAAATCGATTCCCATTGAATGATAAAACGCTTAAGATTAAATAAGCAACTATGTTTGATTAAACGACTCGAATATCTAATTTTTTTTTATTTTATACATTTTTTAATGTTTACAGAACTAACTGGAAATTTAGCTTTAATATTTTTTTTGACTCTTGCTCACTTACCTTTATCTGCTTAATGGACCAATTTTTTTATGCTCGTTACATTTTTTGAAATCGTATAGTTATTTACCAGAATAAGAGAACTGCAGTGAATATAATTAATTGTAAGTTATTAAAAAAATAATATTGCTTAATATAAGATTTCATATTTATCATCAATTTATAAATTCTAAAGTAGAATCATGAGCGAATTACTGAAATACTGAAACTTATCGTGTATCTGCATTGATATTTAATTTTTATCAGAAATGAAAGTTTTTATAAATTTTTACTTTAGAAAATGTATGAAAATTAATTGTCAAATTGTACAGTTATAAGTAGCAAGTATTTCTTAATCAATTAAGGTAAAATTTAAAAGTTGAATGATCCCATTTATGTCTGGTTTCTTGACTTTTTTCTAAATTTGGCTTTTATGTATTCATTGATTACGTTGTCAGTCAACGTAGCATCCATTCTCGATGATATTCCGTTAAACGGTATCAATCCGTGATAAAACCATTTCATACTGATTTGTTAAGTTAAGTGAATAAAAATTTACAACATTTTAATTTATTAATTTTCGTATAATAATGTTAAATAATTGCGTTTTTTTTATCATCTATAATGAGTTCTTTATTTAGAATAATGTAAACGAGAGTATATCCTTTTATTTATGAGTAGCACTAGAGATTTTCTGTATGCTATATAGGTGCTGTATAATAGTTACAAGGTTTTCTAATTTAAATTCATTTTCCCAGCCTACTTTCAGAAAATAAATACTATTAAACAAATTTCTTTATTTGTTTTTTAAGGGACCCTGTTGGTTCATGGTTTTTTAGTGCTGATCTACACGGATATGAATTGCAGCTAAATTTTATCTTTTGCTTCTAATACATTTGTTTTGTTCGAATTGTACAAAAGAGAAAAGTGTAAATTATCTTATTTATTTTAACTGTCCTTTTAAATTTAAAAAAAATTTTGTTTACTAGTTGCTATTTTAATAAGTATTAATAAAAAATTATTTAGAATTTTTGAAGCATAAGAAAACTAAAAAAAATTAAAGTATTTTAGATGGCAACAATTAATAATAAGGCAGTAAAAAATATTTAATACTAATTATATTTCCTGTAGGTAATTTTGCAACATTTAATTTTTTTCGAACAGTTTAAACTATAGTATTAAAATTCTTACAGTTTTTAGTTTTATTGCATTCAAAATAATCAACACGAAGAAAGTATTCGTATGAAAGCAAGTTTAACTTATGTATAAAGAGTATATAATGAGTGTTGAGTTTACACAGTCCAATTAATCATTATGTCAATCACAAATTCAAATTTGAAACTTTTTAAAAACAAGTACTGCAATTTTTAAGATTATATATTGTATTAGAGTATTTTTGTAAACATATTTTATATTATAACTGATATCGACTTAAATATTATAGTTGTAATATTAATTTTGTTATTGTATGCATTTGCATACAATTCACTGATGCCAATTCTTCATAAATGAATGAACAATTTCATGTAATAGTGAAAAGAGATGAAGAGTCTTAAAATGCTATTTTACAATTAAGAATTTTATTGTGTTTTTTTTAATAATATAGTTGCAAAGCAAAAGCAAATGAAGCATTCATTCTTTATCATTGACGCATTTGTAATTAAAGTAAATTTACGTGGTGAATTGATAATTTGTTTTAATAGAAGTAAACATTTTCTAATGATAATATATAAATATTAATTTTCATTAAGATTCTTTCATGTAATATTTAAAAAAAAATTTTTTTTTTAAATATATACAATTAAAGCTTGAAAATGTATAGTACTAAAACAAATAGTATTAATGGCAATTTTTGAATTAATTGCAACAAAAAAATTAATGTTCGTAAACACTGACCCATAGTCTTATTTGTAAATAATTAATGTTACGGAAGAAGCGTCCTTCAGACCTGACTGCGGTAATGTCACAGGAAAGCTTGTCAACGGAAGAAGTAACGGGCATATAAAAGACTAACACGTGGAAATGTGTAAGAGAATCATACTGGTATCTTCGGATCATTGCGACATTAGAAAGGAGGATTTTTTTTAAATTCCTCACTAAACCACTATATTGTTATAATCTACATAATTAACTCCCGATGATATACAAACGCCTGGGTTAAAAATTGTGTGCATGCAAGCAAGATATCCATGGATAGGGATGATAAGGAAATTTGATATAATGACTTTTATAACATTTATAAATCATGATAATTACTTTTTTAATAATTCATTATAATATCAATTAATTAAAAATATTGTTATTTAAATTTTACATGTTATTTATTATGTCTGTTATGTCGTATTACATTTTTACTACATTGAAAACTTCAATAATACACGATATTATAAACTAATTATGTTTTACTGAAGTATATTATTTTGTATATGCTGAGCTCCTAGATACGACGTTTGAATAATAAAAGTAGAAGAAATATGTATGTAACATATAGTGCTAAAATGAAAATGGGCTGACATTTCTTTAATTGTTTTAATTATTTCTATTGATTCGTACGTTTTTATGTTATCTAATATATATTTCCTTTACAAATGGCTTCGAATTAGGAATATCATAAAATATATCGCACTGAAAAATATAATGATGTTGAGCTGTAAGAGCAAAGCTGTGGTGTAATATCGTGTTGCGGAGTGAATGAGATGATTGGGTATATATGTATGTGTTTTAAAAGATCGGGAAAAATATGGTAGAGAAAAAATCACAGAAAGAGCTAAAGTAACATTATATTTGCAATAAATGGCCTAATCCATATCAGGAGTAATAAATAGGAACAGTAAAAACGAAGAAGTAAAACAAAATTAAGCTATTAGCAGGTGAGACAAAAATATTAGAGCGAAACGCAAGAGCATCGGGAATAAGTGAGAAATGTAGAAAGATAATAAAGAATGATAGATGCTTGATTAATGCGATAGATAAAATGATAGGATAAATAAATATTGCGTCAAGGAGTATCCAAAATCGACTACATATTTCAGCGGTCATATCTTAAAGTATTTCCAGCTATATTTTACATTCACTTCAATAACACAGCTCTTTAAAATTTAAAGCGTTAAGTGAGGATTTTCAAACAGCGAGATGTTTGAAAAATCAAATTTGTTTACTCTTGTAAATATTACCTTGTATTTGTAGTGCGATGGCGGCATACAACAGCCCTAGAATTCGATCTCTGAATAAAACGGATCGAAGTTCTATTAAAAAAAAAAAAAAAATACTAAAAGTATTTAAATTTAATTCTCATTTGCTCTATTAATGCTTCTCACAAATCTTTAAAAATAACTTTCTACAACCTCATTGTTTTGAATGTATGCGAACAATTATTTTATGTAAATATTTACGGATGCGATATAAACATATAATTCGTATGTCTGTATAACAAAATTAAATAACATTCCTGATCATGGAAAATACTTGAATGATTAAATAAACACAAGAAATAATATATTTTAAACATTTCTGTCGAAAGCATATAAAAAAGAGAAATATTGTATGCGAATAAAGTGACTAAATAATTTCGTTTTGTTACAGATTTCGTACTGTTAACTCATATGATAATATATTTTTTGAAATTATGACTAAAGAAAAAATGGTATATGAAAAAAAGCAGAAAGTAATGACTCATAGCTTGTAATGAGTTAAAGGCACCTATAATAATAATGATGGTAACTAGATTTCCTAGAAGTAATTGTCAATATAAAGTTTTTCTGAATGAAATTACACAGAGCGGAAATCCATCAAATCCAAAGAGTGCCCCCGTTAGACTCTGGTCTAATTGATAATAATATTAACTTCATTTATTGGAGCTTAGTTTATAAATTTGGAATTATAAAGGCGGAGTATCCAGAAACGTTATTAGATGCTTGCCTTACGGATCCCAAACACGATATACACAGATGAACAAGAAACGGTGACTGCAACGGATGACGTAACATTGGGCACCGTTATCCCCTCGCGAATGCATTCTAATCGAGAGTAAGAAAGAGAGAGAGAGAGATAGAGATTTTCAACATTAAAGTTGAAAACGATTAGTCGAATAATCAACCAACATAGCTGCTCGGTTTATTTTCAAATTCGAGCTTTTTTGCGTCATTGTAACTGGCAATTAATGAAACCGCAACATAATAATGACCACGAGATGGCGATCGGCAAAGAGCCTAATAATTCTGCTTAACTCGTTAGCTACTTATGAGAGACGTTATGAGAGTGCAATATTCTTCGAAGCGTCACGCTTTTCTCTCTCCGTTACAAAATCCCGTCAGTTACCGAATTTGCGACTCGTGCAACCGATGTTTGCGCCTTTCTTTCGACACCCAGCATACGTATTTCCTTCTTTTCCTCCTTTGCCACTTAATAATAAGGGAATCAATGTTGGGTTGAATGGATATCTTGCAATGCGCCTCCACGAGCATCTCCTATTTTCTTTTTTAGCCATTATATGCTAATAACCTAGGGATGTTCTTATTTTGCAGTCAGGAGCATTAATTACTGACGACCACAAAAAGATTAAAAATGAATGCCGATTACTTAAATCAACTCAATTTCTATACCTACAATTTGTAATGAACGGCAATAAGCGGCTCGCGCGTGTTTCCGTTTCTTGAAGCCAAGCTGCTTTTCTATTTTCCTTTAATCAGCACAATCGGCTGAGTTTGGTGAGAAATCACGGATTAATATAACTTTCTGATGGTAACCTTTAACAATATCAGGAAAAAAAGAAATAATAAAATATCACGAAAACTCATTAACAAAGAGAGGTTAACCTAAAATGTTACATCTTTTTAAATCTGGTATATGGCACAACTTTGCACAACTTTAAGCTTATGCTAATTCATAATTAAACATGCTTAAGATTCAAGAATTATCTCATCTGATGTTAAAATATAAATGTTTTAATAGATGAATGTAAACAAACTTTAAAATATTCTTAAACAGTTTATATAAATAATTTTTTATTTCTAATGAAGTTTCTTGAAAAGTTTACCTTTTATAATGATTTAATAAGATGTTGATGAAGCTGTATTGAGAAGAGGTGCATCGAAAAGGTGCATCCTTCTTTCAAGTAATACCAGGTTTTCTCCTCCTCATAGTCATACCTACAGTATAGGTCTGACACTGGACTCGTATCGTATTTATAGGCTTTGAGGCTTCCGTGACCCGTGAGGATCTCCACCAGCTTCTTGACCTTATATCTACTGAGCTACAGTATTGCCCTGACCCAGCCCATAGCATTTTGTGTAGTCACAAAGATCTTACTATGATTACATACGATTGCTTCATCCCATTTTCAAAAGCCTCAGACTCTAGCTACTGCCATATATCCTCTTTGATACAGCTCTGGCAAAGTCTGATTGCCGTTTACGGTTTAAAAAAGCTACTATTTTCTGAGTGTTGCTCCAGGTCATCCACCGCCATATTACCCTTAATGCCACTATGGGCATGGATCTATGTCAGTTTGACGTTTGATTGACTTGTAAGTCGATTTATTCTTGATAATAATCCCAGACCAGCATGGATTTTGTTGTCGGGCTATTGAGTGCCATTAAGGCGCTCTTGCTATCTGAGTAGATATGCATACGTGTAGAATGTGACTGCTCAATCGTAATCACCGTCAACTTACGTATTGTCATTAGCTCCGCTTGATTCACGGTTGCTTATGCGTCCAGCGGCATAACTAAACTTGTCCTACTTGCTTTCAATACGTTTTACAAAAAGTACAACAATTCAAAATGTTGTACAAAATATTTTTAATTACATACATTTATACTCATATCTCTTTTTGACATTATTCATAGTTAAAAAAATTGTTGTGTTTTAAATAATAACTTAAATTGAAAATAATACTATAAACTATAAGACTATAGGAGAAATTTTACCTGTTTTCGTATCCCACTCCCTTTTGGGGGTATACGAACCCGGTATTTCTTATCGAAGAGAAAGGCTGTGGTCTTGGTGTCTGAGTGGATCTTAAATGTCACCCTTCCATCCAATCCCTTGGGGAGTCTTGGTGGATTTCCTGGCCTCTCTTTCCTTAAGTAGGGCCTACGCTTCCTTGAATTCTAGGTTCACCTCGTATGGCTCAATGTCAAGGACCATCCTCAGTGCTACCGTCGAAGTTGATCTAATAGCGTCCCAGATGTTCCTTGTCAAGAGACTTTTAAATCTCTCCAATATTACATTTGAGATGGCGAGAGCCGTTTTCCTTCACCAGAACACCGATCCGTAGTTCAAGTTGGGATTTAAGACGGTCTTGTATATTTATTTAATTGTTTCCGGTCTGAGGCCACAGTATCGACCTATGACCCTTTTCAATTGCCATAAATTTGCTGAAATCCTCTCATCAATCTAGGATCCGCTTTCAACTGTGCTTACTGTTCAGAATTACGCCTAGATATTTTACCTGATCCCTAAGGTGGAGACTCCACCCAACCAAGGTCAGTTAGAACTCTTGTTTCCACTTGTACCTTTCACTAAAAACAAGGATCTCAGGTTTAGCTGGGTTAACTGATAGGTTGCATGCCTACACCACTGTCCAAAAGTGTGAGGACCCCGTGCATAATCCCCATAAGAGGATCTAGAATCTGACCTCATTATAAGCATATCCAATAGATATACAGTCCGGTCTATTAAGTTGGGCTAGCAGCTCATCCACTACCAGGTGAACCACATGATCCACATTCAGCAATACATGAATGGAGATATAAAATAATTCTAGGAGCAACCCGGAGTTACTGAGACTCTTAGTACGGTGCCGACCTTACTGGCTACTACATACCGATTTCCCAGCATATACACTGTGGAATCTGCCCATTACTCGTCTTATCACCTCTATGGAGGTGCGATTAAAGATCCTTCTATGTCCAAAAGTGGTTCCACTTCGTACTCTTTCGCCTTTCAATTGTTCCTCGATCGTCGTGATTATCCTATAAAAGGCAGCTTCTGTCGATCTACCGGAGTGAAGACGTGTCTCTTCAACGGTATTAGCATTAGGATGACATCAGGATTCTTTTTACAGGATCTTCTTACAGGGTGCATGGATAAAATTCCATTAACCTCCATTTTTTAACAAAAACATTTGCAACATCTTACATTCATGCATGAACGTTTATTTTCAATATCTTTAATTTTAGTGTTGATCTATAGTGAATGATATTCATCTATATTTAGCCGAAATGAAAAATTACTATTTATACTATATAATGTACTGTAACTATTTTATAATTCGGCCGCTGTCCCTATGACACTATCACGTCATTATCATAATTTGAGTTTTTAAAAAGCTTTCGTGACTTTTCGTCGATTTTTAATTAAGAGAATGACCTTCACTATCGAATGTAATTGCAAGAATTTTAGAGCAGTCCACATTATATCGTCCAGCCCCGCGGTGTCGATTTCCACTAATTCATTCTTAACATACAATTCATCAAACATAAATATTTTATTATTTATTTTTGGTACAATATTCCTCCATTTCAAAACAAAAAAGTATTAATTATATTGTTTTATAATGATTTAAAATTATAAAAATAAGCTAGTGTAGTTTAATTACTTTTATTCAATAAAACTAAAATTTTATTTGTAAAAGAAAATTTAAATAAAAAATTAGATTTTTATAATAAATATGATGATCGATACTCTATGATGACTGGACAAGGAACGCCTACTACAAATTAATAAAGAAAATACAAAAACAGCATATAAGAAGAAAGTGAGGAAACTAAAGAATGACAAAGTACATGAAAACTATGTTCGGATAATTAATTATAAATTTATATTACTAAGGAAAAAGCGGGAACTTTATCAAATTTAATAATAAAAATTTGGATTACAGAAACGATTCTTGACCACTGAAATAAGTGATTATATTGCTAGTTTATAAAAATAACAATAAAGTAGAAATAAATAATTACAGACTAATTAAAAAAAAATAAATTAGCGGTTGATTATTTAATGTAAAAAAATTTGAGTGAATTGCAATTGCATTTTTGGTAAAGGAAAAGAAGCCATAGATGTCATCATTGTCCTAAACCAAATAATTGATGAAAACGAACCAAAAAAATAAAAGATTTTTCTACAATCGAGACTGGTAATTTAATAAAGTTGATACGAATTGTCTATTCAAACAATTACGAAATATAAAAGTGTATCGTAGGCTAAAGATTATTGGTAAGTATAAGGAAAGAATTTGCCGGAAGGTTGTCGGGATAATTCTACATCCAAAGGGCATTGAGGTAAGGCTCTTGCTTTAGTTAGTCATAATTTAACATATATGTATCAGATTTAAAAATGGCAATCGAGAGATATGAAGCAAGAGAAATAAAAGTCATAAAAAAGGCGTCTTCGTTAATACGTGCATGCTTCTCTATGCTTTTGTGGCTTTCCAGGGTGACCTTCATTTAACTCCGTACCCGACGAACAAAAGGCGCACGGTTTCTTTGTAGCGCAAAAGTAATCTTTCACAAACATTCACCTCATATATAATTCAACATTATATGACCTCGATCTCTGTAATTTTCAGTGACCTAATGATTGTATTTACAGATAATAGTATCGATTCTTACTTATTACTATATTACTTACTTATTACTTACTTATTACTATACTGTAAAGTCAACATAATGTGCGATTAATACTTAACTTTCGGTGAGTCCATATTTAAAAGGCCTAATAATCATTTTTGATAAACTTATTATTGATAGATGATTATAAGGTAAAATTGAATCGCCAAACCAATACTGATAATCTCATTATGATTTTTACTTTCAAATTACAATTTTCTCTACATTTAAGAAGCAAACATCAATATCAATCATTAAAAAAATTAATAACTATTTTATAAAAAATTCCTTATTACGAATAATATAGTTTATGTCAATCAAAAGGATTTTAATAAATAAATAATTTATATATTTATTTGTAATATTTAATATATAGATTGAGAAATATTTCAAAATTTTAAGCACGTTCATTCCCAGTAATTTAGTACATATTGGTTACTGTAGGATTGAGAATGTATGATTAAAAAAACAAACAAATCCTTCTGCATGTATAATGTAAATATGTTTGCTGACAAAGAAGTATTACAGATTTTAAATAAAAATTATGATAAATATAAGGAATTATTAAAGAAGAAGTTATTAAATAAATATTCTCTAATTTAAATTATGCTTTTAAATTTCTGTTGTCTTATATATTTTGTATAAATTGCGTAAAAATTTATACCCTTTTCATTTTAAAAACTTCTGCATTACAATCCGCAGTATCGATTTTTAAATCTCATTTTATCTTGGATGATTTGAAAGAAATAGAAAACCCCCAGTATTGTCAGTCATAATTGTATTTTTTTAATTTCTATTGATCCATTTTTAACATACATCCTATTAAGTTAATGTAAAAAGAAGATTTTCAGAAGACTTCTTAAAAATACAATCTACACGATATGGTATAATATTTTATGTTTATGGGTTATATGTTGCAGCAGTGTCAACTGCTTACAGAGGAGAACGAGAGGTTGCAGGCGAGTCTGAAGAGGAAGTCAACGCAGATACAAGTAATCGACAATGTCTACCTCCACAACAAAGTGGACACGCTCCAGTGGCAGCTTAAGCAGGTATGCGATCCACGATTATCGATAAAAGAGCCTTGAGGGAACTCCACGTAGGCTCACCTGACGTAGTTGGTTTATCGACCCTAGAAACCATCAATCTGATCTGGCGATCTTTAACGAAACAATTTTCAAAGACATTTTTACAGGAGTTGAACTTTGAGATGGATACTGATAATAGAGAATGACTTTTAGTTAGTCTATGTAGGGGATTCCTTTAGATAGAATCGAATTTTATTTTGATGGCTTTGAGATTTAAGACTATTATAATTATCGAGTTAAAGAAATAGGATTACTCTTAAATATTTATGAATTTTCATATCAGGTTAGATATCCTTGTAGGCTAACTTTTGTTTTGACGAAAATTGGTCACATATGAATATTTCAGTTTTTAAAATATTTTAAAATATAACATATCTTTTATACATCGATTAATTTAATCAATAGATAATCATATAGAGAGTGTTCGCGCGATTATCGGCCTAATTAGGCCGCGAGTTCGAGAAAGGGTGAAGGAGCGTGATCTGGATTTGAAATGAATTACAAGATATTTTTGGGCTCATTAACAATTATTTATTTGCCCACGCGGTTACAAGTGGCATAAAAAACCCCCTCGAGGTAGGGGGAAAAAGCCTCTCTAATATATATACGCATGGCGCCGCCACCCTTACAATGTCATACACATTCACCCACACACACATACCTCGCACCCATCCCACCCTCTTCGGTTGGCCAACCGGGCTCCCTATGCTTTAGTCGGTCGCCGTGGTAGATCGCAGGGGATCGCCACCGGCCGAGCCCTCTACGCTGTTGCTCGTCGTGGGCCGATCTCAAAGATCGCCACGCACCGAGTTCTACCACACGCGCCCAGAGGGTGGCTGGATCGAGACGATCTCCCCTTCTCTCTCACTCCTCCTCCTTCGGCACTCGTTGCTCACACGTTGCACCCGTTCACTCCCGTCTCACTCTCGCACCCATCGTTGGAGGTCGTCACTCATACTCTCTTTCGGGCCCGATGGTGCAAGACTGTCCTCGACTCCCTCCCACGCACTCTCTCGGGCCCTTCTTCCTTCCTTTTTCTCCCTCTTATTTCCGCATTCTTTGCGGCGCTTTCTCTGCGCCGCTGCCGCCCGCCGTTCAGGCGTATCTCGGGCCATTTTGGCCCGAACAGAGAGTATTATAATGAAATGAATATTAATTAGTATTTCTTGATTGTATTCTACAATAATACTTGGTAGCTGTTAATTTAATTTAAAAATAGTTTTTCAACAGTGATTAAAATTAATTTTCATTGCCAAATTCAAATCTTCTTTTAAATTAAAAAATTTAATGTAAAAATTAAATAGCCGCATTAAAATAAAATGTCAAGTTCTATTAAATGATACCCACCAAATAGTAGATATTAAGTTGAACATTACAATGTAATAGCTTTTCCTTATAAAACATTACTTTCAATATTATTAAGAGAGGTTAAATAACAAATTAATCCTTTTTATTCTAAACGATTTTAATCTGAACTAAATTTTTTTCATCTATAATAAAAATTTTAGATTACATAAATCTATTTTTTATTATACTTTATTCTCAACGTTAAAATTTTTTTAATGAAAATTCACTCGTATTGCTTCTGTTTAAAGCATCATGTTAAAACTTATTTTATATTTTAAATAATTACAATATAATCACATATGTTTAATTTTTAATGTTTTGCGCAATAAAATATGTAATATCGAATGAAAAATAAATCATTATCTAAAAGTTGCTTTTATATAATATAAATGTACTAACTAATATAATAGTCTTTACTTGTTCCAAAATTCTTACAGACTCTATACTCCCCTCCCCACACGTAGTGTCTGAAAATCAATTTCTCGGAATTCTGTTTTCTACTGATTGCAAATTTGAATACTTTTGATTTTTATTGAAAGTTTAACCTTCATAGTGCATAAAAAATGTAGCCTTTAAAATTTAACCGGTGGTTTTAGTCGACAGTAAAAGGTCTGCTATTACCCAGCCCATATTTACTTAGTTCAAATATTCTTTTTTATTACAATAATTTTTCTGATTTCATTTCGAAATGATATTTAAATTAAAATAATTTTCTATTAAACAAATGTTGTAACTCAGAATATAAATATTTCTCATATATTTCTGAAAACAGTACAACGAATAATAAAAATTATATTAATACATTAGGTATACAAATGGTCATACACATTTTTGATTGTAAAACATTGAAATTATTTTAAAATTTGTAAAAAAAAATATATATAGTAATATCCTACAAAAGCAATTGTTAAAATAATTTGTAAAAAAAACCACAAAATTTTATGAAAAGTATTCCATATTTATTGTTGTAATTACTTTATATATTTGTGTTAATTTTTCTAAAAAATTACAGAGACGTTTGTATATTTCCTTTAAAAATATTTTCCTATTTTTTCTATTCTATGTATTCTATTAAATTTTATTAATCGTTCAACAGGAAAAATTAAATATTCAATCAAAATTAATAAATATATATATATCGCATTTAATTCGTTTTTAACTGAAAAATTAATAAAATACAATTTTTGTTAGATTTTCTATTTAAGAAATTAATTTTTTTATACGTGATTTTAAATATTGGATTGATTTTGTTTTTGTTTGTATAAGAAATATTTATATTCTATGAACTAAAAAAAGGTTAATTTTTTGCTTTTAATGATAAATAAGATAAATTATTATTCCATAATTTGAATGCAATATTTACGCATAGATAATTACCACGAACTACTAAGCAAATAAATTTTAAAAATGCGAAAAAAGATATTACATCCAGTTTAGCTTATTAATTTACTTACATTTGTTCTAATTATGTATTTTAACTAAGTAATTTTTTTCATTCGTTTATTTTCATGAATTATAAATACAGTTTAAAATTAACTGGAACTGTTGAAAATAACAAACTACAAAAATTTTATAAATTTTAATAAACAGAATTTCTAAGTTAAGTTATTAATTAATGACGTAATTCTTGTTACAGAGAAGTAAAAAAATGCATCGGCCGGGAATCGAACCCGGGTCGCCCGCGTGGCAGGCGAGCATTCTACCACTGAACCACCGATGCTGTTATTATTGTTTTTTTTTGTTATTATATTAAATTGAATTTTTTCTCTTGTATTTATAGAAGTGTTTCTATTTGAGTTTTTGATACAAGGGCAAATAAAAGCAGACTTTACGAAATTGATGTGTATGATTAATTTTTCATGTAATAATATTTGAACTGAAAAATAATAAAATTACACAATGGAGGTCGTTTGCATTGTGTGGTGAATTAGTTTAACGTAGGCAACTGCCTTATAGTTTTATTTATTTAATCAAAAATGATCTAATATGATCTACTTTTTTAATGAAACAAAAATAGTATTTTACTATCAGGAACAATTTTTATTGAATAAAAATACGAACGCTGTTCGATTTTTTTAATATTAAGTTTGCTTTATTTTATTATGTTAAATTAAAATAAAACGATTATTGTAAAATAATTTTATTTAATAAATAATTTAATAATGTAATTATAATAAAAATGATTTTAATTAAAGCTAAAGAACTTTATGAAAAAATCATTTTTTGATTATTATATTGATAATATTTTATATTTTGAATAAATTTAGTTATAAAATATACATTCAAAATTTTGAAAAAAGCAGCTTATATTTTTTTTAATTTTAATTGTAGATAATAGAATAAATTTTGAATTAAATTAAAAAAAAATTCAGCAAAATTTGATTTAAGTCTAGTAGGTATCTTAATTAATTCTTTTAAAATTTAAAAAAAAATTATCAAGTACCCCTAATTGTTTTTTTTAGTTATTAATTTACTTTCTTGTTGTTAAAGTCTTTAAATTTAGTTATTATTAAATTATTTTCCAATGGGGGTTAAAAATTGAAAATTCAATTATTATTAGGTATAATATTTATTAGATAATATTTACACGTTATATAAGCTAATCTTCTCATTCATTGAATGTAAACAGATTCAATGTTTGTAAGTTTTATAATATATTGTAGAATTTATATTGTAGAATTGAAGGACAATATTAATAAATCAGAGGTTTTTGAACTTGAAAATTTCAAACATGATTGTCATGATCATTTATATATCATTATAAACCGAAAGTATAAGTTTTATAAAGATATATTCAGGAATATTTGTATGATAATTTAAAAAATATACATGATTATAAAATTTTCGTATAAATTGGTATAAAGATTTTTTTTTAAATTTGTATCACAGGACAGTCACTCAAAATGTATTACTATTATTTATTTTAATCAAAATATATATATATTTATTCTAAATATAAGCTCCTTTAAATATTAAACGGATTGTGATTATTTGTACACGTTAATTATGTTCAATAACTTATAGTAAATAGATAAGAATGAATAAAAAAATAGTGAAAGGTGAGTATAAAGTTCTGTATAATTTGTTAAAAAAAATAAAAATGCTATTAGTGATTGGCATTAAAACTAAAATATACAGTTATAGTTCGTGCGACGTATAATAGTAAAAAGTTAATTTCCATTAAAGCAGGATAGACTGTCCTTTTAAGTAATAAAATAAACATAGTATTAGCGTCATAATAAATTAAAAAGAATAAATATGTATGGTTTCTTTTTATATTTAGAGTGAGGCCAATCGTCAGATGTACCGTTCGCTGATGGAGCAGGTGGTGCGTTTTCTGGAGCGAGCACGCAAGAGTCTCGATATAATCCACGAGAAGGCGCTGATGAAAGGTCCGGCGAAGGATATGTCGCGAGTGCCGCGCTCTCGAAACGTCCAGGCGGATTACGGAGGTTCACCAAGTTCTTCCTGCGCCTCCTCTACTACGTCGTCTACGTCTTCCTCCTCTTCCACTTCCTCGTCCTCATTGGGTGGAGCAAAGCCCGTCACTCAGATACCGGTTAATTGCAATAGTCCTGTTACTGATATTGGTTCGACCAACTTGCGCGACTTTACCTGGTCGTTGCTCAGAAGGAACGAGTCCGTGCACACGAATCCTTCGAACACGAAGGTTCTGGAGCAGAGTTTGGTCAGTGCACAAGATGTCAACAAGACCCACGAGAATATTATGTACAAGAGGCCCAGGCAATCCGAGATCGATCCGAATGACGTACCACCAGAGAAGCTGTCGCAGGAGGCCTTCAGGTAAGTTTCAAAACATGTTTCTACATCTCTTTCAAGCTTCGTTTTCGCGACTACTCTCTTATTCGCTCCAAATTGCTTGTGTATCGTAGATTGATGCGGACGGTGCAGTCGCTGTTAGTAATGAGGGAACCTGATCTTGCCCGGCTTAGCGCTAGCCAAGAGTCCGTCATTTCGGCTAGTACTTTGGAGCAGGTGCCGGCTGGGTTTTCGATTTCACTTCAAAGTGCCTTCGCTAATTCGACAACACTACAGGATACACCGATAACTAGCTGCACCATAAAGGAACGGATCATCGATAGCAGTTGTTGCGACGAGAACATCCCGCGAAGCATTTTCGGTCCCGGGAAGCTCTCTGATCATCCACTATCTCAATCACCGCATAGTCACCATCTTATGAGTCCGGGGGCAAGGCAATTGATTGGTACAGCCTCATTAAACTCCGTTAGCAGTAAAAATACGGAGAATGATGGCGAGGCGATGAGCATTGCAAACACGGGAGTCGCGATTAATAAATCGGAAAATCAGCAATTAATGCATAGCGCTTATCAACATCTCCACGCTCCCACCTCAACGCTCAACAATCGCTCGGTCAAAAAGTCTAATAGGAAAGAGTTGCATTTGAAATCGCTTAGAGACTGGGTGAGTAACGCTCGCGGCCCTAGTCTCGACCTATTGTTTTTTCTATTATATATACTCAGAACGATAGTAGAGTCATTCAGTTTTTTTGTCTAATTAAGAAATGTCAGCATCTTTGACTTTTATTGTTTTATTTTTTTTTAGAATATCGATATATTATATTAGGTTATATGTATATTTATTAATCGGGTTCAATTATTGAAAGATTGGCTAAATATATATGGCCCTTGTTTTTGTTAATATGTGCTGTAGATCGGGAAAAATACTTGATTACAAATGTCAGTGATTATTCTGTAAAATATTTATGGCAATGCATTCATCAATGTTTCAGGCACTTGGAAATTCAAATAGCTCGGTAACATCGAGGCCAAAACCATCCACAAGTGTGAGTAGCGCTGACGACGAAAGTGGCTTTTCTTCCATGTCGTCTTTCCAGGAAGTTGGGTTGCCTCAAGGCTCTAACCTCTCGCCAATGAAGAGCGGCTGCCATACCGAGGTTGGACTTCCTAAGATACCGGCCGATAAGATTCGTCACAGGCGCTGGTCGTCAACACCTGCTGAGATTCAAGCGCTTTTCAAGCGTCACAGTGGGAGTTTTGCCAGCAGTGGACAGGCGACCTCGGAGACCATTAGTGTTTGGGTCTGATAAAGAACACGTATTCTACGTGGCATCGAATTTTTACATGAGCAGTGTAGCAGTTGCCAATCGACCTTTTAATAGAAAGTCTTAATCTCGTGCTGTCTTATTGATTTCTTCGCTGTGTACCTACTTGCTAGAGTAATTACTTGAGCACATTAATGCAAGCCCTCTTCTAAAAATGAATTGATCATAATATTTCAACGAGGCGTTCTTGTGCCGTCAAGCTTTATAACATGTGATTATTTATTCTTAATACCAAATATATTTCATTTTGTCGTTATATTGGTATATGATTCATTCATTCATTCATTAGTGAATTGTCAATTGAATAGAAAATATTGTTTGAACTTTAGGCAAAAGGCTCATGCTTTTAAACTTATTCGGGTGTATTCATTGTCATAGATTAAATATTTCCGTCGAATTTCAATAGTAATTGAAAAAGTATTGTAAACGAAATCGAAATGCTTTCAAAAATTATTTTGGATATTTCTAAAATTAACTTGTTACTACTTGACTTTTTGTATACCAGAAAACTGTATACTTATATTTATAATGATTCCTGAGTGTTCTTAAATAATATGCAAACATTGGAGAGGCTAAATGAAATCTTTCATGAAAATAATGAATCATTATTAAAAAGTTTAGAAAATTAGTTCAATTATTCAATGGTACATGTAATTGTTATACTGAAAAGCTACGTATGAGTGCCTTTTTGTTTTGTACGGCTCTATTGCATAAATTAATGTATTGATATGTGTGTTATCTATACTTTGGGAAAAAATTTACCAAAGAAAATTTTACTGACTTAATATTGAGTGTAAAATAATTTTTATTATATACATAATGTGTTGAATGATTGAAAAACTTGTACATTTTCAACGCGATAAACATTTGTGAATTTGAATTAAAAAAGCATACAGATATATATAAACATTTCATCAATTTCACAATTTGAAAAAATGATAGTAAACATAACAATTATATTTGCATTTTGTATTTTATTTACAGCAATATAGCTCAATATTAATCATTTTATCAATATTTTATCAGTTTGATAAAAACATACTATTTATTCAAATGTGTTTATCTGACAATAGTTAAAATTGTTATTCGAATTTTTGAAATACTAAATTATCTTTTCAAAAAATAATTAAATTTTAATTAATCCATTTTTTAACATTTTAAATACGTTGATATGTTTCTCCTTTAATAATCAATTTTTTTTTATTGTAATATAGCCATTGTAATAGAGCTAAAATATACTTTTCTGATGACTGACAGTTCTTTGTATATTATATACATATGTAATCCATAGAGAGTAGTATCTTTGGATTTAATTTTGTCTTCTTTTTGTGTCTGTAATTATTTTTAGGTATCTAAGAAACAAGCACAAACATTTATTATTACAGAATTGTGTAAAATTTATTCAGGAAATAATAAGCTTATCGCAAATAAGTTTTCGAGACGACAGTCTAGTAATTATAAACAGTATCGAATTTATCATACCGAATCGAATAAAAAGATTAAATCTATTGAAACTATGTTGAAAAATATTCTCTTTTCATCTTGATTGCATACTCTATATAGAGTTTATTATTTTTAGCTTTATAAAAATCATTAATTCATAAAAAGGTACACGTATAATAAACGATATCTTATGTTTATAATTTATCGAGTGTGAATTAATCAAAAATACATTTTGAAAACAATTTTTTATTATTTGACATTTTTCTATATTTACTATGAAATCACGTTAAGTGTAAAGGATGTTAATGTATTTTATGCCATTCTATTAATCACGTCATGCACCTTGATATCATACATAGTACGGGGTGTTATTTAATTTTTTATAAATTGCATTATCATACTGATAATGTACATGATAATGTATATAATCGAAATATACTCGAATTTTTCTTTATGAAATTTAATATTGCTGTAAAATTAAAATATTCTGTAAATTAATTAAAGATTTAATTATTTTTAAATTAAAACTAGCTTCATTTATTCCATATAAACCTTTAAGTTATATCAAACAATAAATCATTTTAAAATTATACGTTTTAATTACCGTTTAGAAATTTGAGTACGTACTAAATCGATATAGCTCACGCACAATTTTTTAGATTTAAAATTATTGTTATATTTTTTTTTGTTTATCAATTTAAAAACAAATTCTAAGATTTTCGTTTGAAACTAGAAGTTCGTTGAACACGAAGTTTTTATTTATGAGATTCGATCGATATTAATTTTAATGAGAAATATTGTGATATCCTTCATTATCGACATTATGAAAAAGAATCACGATTAATTAAAAATTATTCTTTAATTATAAAGAAGTAAAAACAGTTCACTTGTTATATTATTTCAATTTTTTATATGTAAATGGAGTTTATCAAAAATAAGGAAGTGTAACATTATCCAAAGAAAATGAGATTTTTTAATATATCGTAAGATGGCGTAATCTTTAACAATATTAAATTTTTTTGGATCGATATATTGATTTTCGTTTCGGTCAGGTAAACATTGTATATCAAATTATGTATGCCTTTATTAAATACAAATCGCATAAGTCATAATTATGTTATCATAACTTACAAATGTATAAGTTCAATCACGTCATGAAATGCTACCCTATATCACAAATAAATAAATATTTACTTCATTTCCTATTTTAATCTATATAATGTTTGCTTTTATATTAAATATCATAAAATAAAAATTGAACATAAATTAAAAATTTAATTTTAAGTTTAAAAAAAGTAAATTAATTAATTATAGATTAATTCATGGATAGTTCAAAATAGTACTCGTGAAAACCACAGCCGACCAACAACAGCTATTTATAAATTAAATGTACAAATTTTTTTCTTTTATTAAAATTGCTGTCGTTAATTTTATAAATAAATTAATAATGTTTTGTATTAATCATATATTTTCTTAATAATTTCAAGTCACACTATTAAACAATAAGGAATCTTTTGTCTTAATTATTTCTATCAGTTGGTCTTACGTAATAAATCAATTTATTCCGTAAATATTATTTATATCTCGTTTCAATGGAAATTTAATGAAAAATAGGGATTTTTTAAAACGCTATATAAAAGTATTTGAATATTTTTACATACAGATTTTCCTTACAACTTATATAGGAAGACTTATGATTAGTATGAGTTGAATCCCTTGAATCTCATGTTATTTAATATATGATTTTACCAATACGAATCTTGTGATTTTCCCTATAATATGTGTCAGGCGATTATGATTAATCTTATCTTATAATTAATAGCGATTACGTAAGCCTTAAAACTAAAAGTATGTTCATACCACAAAGGTATTTAATTTAGTTTTCAGTATAGACGATTTCATTAGTACGTCTTTATCAGACTACACAAAAAAAATTTTGTTTTTGTTTTATATTATTCTTTAATATTTAATTTGTATTTTAGAAAAATTATGGTTCTTTAAATACAAATGAAATCAAATATTCTTGTTAACTGCATTTTTTAAAAGTTAAAATATACAATAACAAGGCTTTTACATTTTGACTAAATTATAAAATGTATGTAATAAGAGTAAAGTTACTAAGGAAAGTGAGCGTTATTGTTAGCATAATTATTTTGTGCACAAGAATGCATCTATTATTTTATCTATTTTAGATTTTATAAGAGATTAATTTTTAATTTGAATTTTACCATGTTTATAATCAAGTTTATTATAAATTAAATGGTTTTTTAAATAAATTCTTACGTGATAGTAAGGGAAAAGTATATAATAATGTTCTCTTTATAATTGTATATTAGATTATATTAAAAAAAATATTAATTTTTGTAAGAAAATCAAAGTGTATATAAGAATTATGAAGTTGTTAAAATGAAGATATTAAGTTATTAAATAGCCATTTTTATATAACCATAGCTATTTTTAATATATTTTATTAAAATTTGTGCAATATTAAATGCATATTTCGAATATAAAGGAGTGACTTTTAGTTTCATTTTAAAAATCTAAGACCAAATTAACATTAAATTATGTGGCAAGTTTTAAGTTTATTTATAATTTTCATGTTCATTTGTAATATTCTGTTGGAAATATTAAAAAAAACTTTTTAAGTTGATAGTACAAAAAACTACATAACCTTTCACTTATCTATTGTGATTGTATTAGACAAATGCGAAGTAGATAATTTTTGTACTAAACATAAACATAGCTGTCGAAACACGTTTTTACGATTGCTGCTTATTAATTTTTTAATTTAATTATTTTCGAAACTCATTTAGTTTATTAAGCGTGATAGGGGTTATTATTTCGATGGTAAAAACGAGTCCTAATTCATCATAAAATAAAAAATAAAAATATTTAAAAACATGTAATTCTTGCAAAAAATGAATAATGATGGAAATAAAAAATGCAGTTGTAGCAGTTTTATTTCTCTTTATGGTTAAATAAAACCAACAGTGATTTAAATCTCTGTTAAGTACTCTCTCAAAATTATTTTAGATATAATAATTGCCTAGTGAACTATATTGGGATTGTGTTTAATCAATTCAATTATAATATAAGTATATTAAAATAGTATTGTGATTGAAGAACATACTGATGAAAGACATTAATAGTAATAATAATAATTATTAATATTGAAAAATTTTATAGATGAGATGAATAACTTTTTGGGAGTCATTATGGAGTGGTTTGAATGATCGTGTAATACAATTGATTTTTACTTTTTTTATTTTACAGCAATTTACTATTACACAATCAGCGTAACCTTCTACGGAGGTTATAAGATAATCTGATTCTCGAAGAGGTGTTCTGAAATCTCCACCCGCACAATTATCCGGACAATACTGATATATTTTCCAGTCGACACAGACGCATCGTAGTGAACAGATGAACTTAAACCATTAATAGTAAACTTAATAACGAAAACAGATCGACAATTTTACAGGTGTTATGAAGATGTGAGAAAACCTTAGTTTTGGTCACAGAATTTAATCGCAGCACTTAATAATTTATTCAATTTATAGCCCGTCTATTTGAGTCACAATGCAAAACGATGCCTCCATAGTGATAGAGGGAGAGAATAAGATTGTTAAAGTAGAAGCTGCAACGTCAGTTTTTTCACATTTGAGGAAAAGAGCGGCTTTTTTGGTCACTTTTGAAACTAACTGTTTCTTATTACACACCCATCCATGGACTGGGTAAGTTTTGCCAGTGTTTTTCAGACGTCCGGTTATTGATTCACCACTACGTAAAATTGTTGGAAATAGTATCATAATATCACAAGCATTAGACGCATAATATTATGGCAATAGGCGGTATTATCATTCGTGGTTCAAATCGCGAGATTAGGCAGTAAATCCCCCTTTATCTATATTTTTCTTCGTTCTCCTTCTTGCTTATTTGTTGCTTATTTATTGTATATGCGCATGTCCACGAATGTGGAATATTAATCGGGATAATGTATCTAATAAAATACTGGCTACTCTAAGAACGACATTCACGTTTATTATTTTCTCAATTTGCACATGTATTTTTACATACTAGCCAGGATTTCTGCGTTGATTGAAGAGGATAAGGTGTTCTATTAAAACGAGATTTCCACTTCAGACTTTTAGGTAAAAACTTGCCCAGGTTGTAGTTGCAGCAAGTCGTGAGCGATAAGTTAATCGTAGTTGAACAGCGGCTCTGTAGCTGTAGGCTTTTAGTACTGTGGGTGTAGGCTTTAGGGGTCCCGGGTGCTCGAGCATTTGCTTATGCGACAGACACAAACTCGTGATAACAAGGTCCGACAACAGCGCCTTTGTCGGTGAGAAGTACTTCGACCAGGGTTCCGTTCCCCATCTTCGCAATATCCGCTCTTATTCGTACCTCCCTACCATGCACATTTAGCAAAACGATCCACCACTATCTGAGCGTCGAACTCCGGTATGGCTCAAGCACCCCAATGGAACTCTGACTGTCCATGACCGTCATCCTCTTCACTCTCGACGGATAGTTTCGTGCGCCGTCGTCGCCGCCGCTAACACCGACACTGTCTTCGCAGCGGCGCTGTGCCGCGTGTTATTTTAATGTGCCACGGAACGCTCGGGCCATCGGTGCGTGTGTGAAACGAAGAGTGGCGCTTCGCCGGGCCGACGACGACGTGCTGCTCCAATTGTCTACACCATTTCCTCTTCCTACTCCTCCTTCGTGGCAACCACCTCGAGCATTACCTCGTCCTTCTTCTCGTGTCCCGACCGTTCTGCGATCAACGCCACCGAAACCACCGACGGAATCAACATTGCTGAAATCAGCGATAAAAACAGTATCGTGAGAGCCAGTGAAACTACCACTATCTCAGAAACGAGCAGAAAAGTTAGCTCCAAAACCATCGGCCCGGGTCTTTCTCGGGCACCTTGTTCGTGGCTAAGGTGCACCGCGTTCCAGTTGAGAGTTCGGTGGTGGCCAGGGTGCGGGTTCCTAGACACGAGCAAGTCGCACCGTTGACGCGAGAGTAAGAGGAAGCAGCGGCAGCGGCCCCGCGAGCCAGTGCGTGTGAAATGAGCGAAAAGGATCGCTCCTCGTCACCAAATCTCGTGGAGAGCAGCCTCAAGTCGCTACTCGATCAACCGAGTATATTCCCGCTGATCGGTAAGTCCTCTGTCTCCGTCACTCTAACAAAATCTAACTCGCACACACGTGTTAAACCTTCAATACCCTTACGCAAGAATCAACTTCTTTCATTCGAAGATTCTAATAAGACGCCGTTGGAGCATATGAGGGTCCTCTTATTGAACGCCGCTGTCACGCGAAAAGCAGACGCTAATTTCTTGTTAGACGGCATCATCTAACTGTCAAATATTTACTCGATAAATCTCGGGGTTCGGGGAGTAGGAGAATCGAGCGTAATATTGCGCGCGAGTGGATGATGATGAGGAGAAGGGGAATTGAGAAAGAATGAGATTTTAAGGGTGAGAGAGGTACAGCGAGTTAGATGAGGTCCGGCTTTGTTTCTTTAGCGGTTCTTGTATTCTACTTGGCACTCCGCAATAGACGAGCGCTGAACTCCTCTTCAGCCATGAGCATCTGTGCGTTTGAGGTTAGGTAGTCTCTTCACCTTTCACGTCCGCATCGCTGCCTCTCGTAAGTTTAGGGAAACCGTCACCTTCTTCTTGTGCCTGTACCATCACCTGCACACTACACTATTCGACCTTTCCTCGACGAATACTCACAACCATTCGCCACATCCCTCCAGAGCCTTCATTTTCCACCCACCCTGCGTCAAGAAACTTATTCTGTGGCTCCCCCCGGGTTACATTGTTTTATCGAACTCATGCTATTTACCCACTGCTGTCGTAACAACAGCTCAAGGTTGTGCACATATCCGTAATTCGAAGACGTTGCACCCGCGAACTACGAAACCACCTCTAGGTAGAGCTGCTGACCCAGTTTTCTACAAGTGTCGAAAATGGATCTGAAAAGAATGACTCGCAGAGGTGTGTGTACACCTTTTATAGTCACTATTTTCTCTCTCTTTTCTCTCAGTCTATGTCTCTCTCTCACACTCCAAAAGTCACTCTTTCTTATTTGTTCTCTTTATGTTTTTGTGTCGTTTTTTACTTTGCTGTCTGTTTATTTGTGCTTTTTTTCCATTTTTACGTTCTCGTAAAAGCAATCATCAAATTTTAGTAAATTCTCTGAACTCTACAAATTTGACACTTTTTAGCTTTGTTGAAAATGATGCATCTATTGTTCCTGATCCACTTCCTCGTCTTCATTCTTATCCTCTTCGGTCATTGTATTTGTTGCTGCCCCCTACGGTGCTCAAACACTTCTACTAACACAGCCATGTGCATTCTTTACTTGCAAACCTCTCTTTCTTTAAAACAGATTCTTATCTCGCTTCTCCCTCCGCCCCTCTAATTTACTTCTATTTAAATTTAGTTGAGAAGCAGCTCCAATAAAATTATTTTCAGTGATTCTCAATTTTACAAACAACGATTAATTCGCTCTTAAGCAAAGATGATAAAAATCTACAGGTGATCCTACACTCATATATAATATTTCAATTTCAGTGAGAAAAATAAGGTTAGAGTCATCCTATTCCGCCTCCATCATCTTCCTATTTCATAGTTACGATATCGATACCTCGATGATACATTCTCAATAATTTCTACTAATCAAATTATTTAGCAAAGAATTCATTTACATGGCTATCAATTTTCGCATACATCTGTTAAGATAAAAGAATTGGCTGTTATGTAACCAAGATATTATTCAATTAAAAAACTCAACTCATTTACTTCATTTTTATAAAAATAGCATTTAGCATAGGTTAGCTGAGGCGTGAAAATCTTATTCTTTAAAAATGATAAATTAGACTGTACGTACGATTTTACTTAAACTGACTTATAATAATGAAAAAGAAAAAAAAAACTAACGTAAATAATACACTGCGTTTTATTCGTATTGTTTTTTATTCAAGTTTAGTACATGTATATGTAATAATATGTCGATACAAAGCTTAATAATGACGCGTTAAAGCTAGCAGGTTAAAAACTCAAATATACATTTGACAACCTATATACGTGTATAATAGCGAAAAGGAAAAAAAGATTGAGTTAGAAAATACACGGTTGAAAGAATAAACGTATTATTACTTTTTACTTTTTTAATTCACATATTTATCATAAAAATGGATAGATTGAGAAAAATTGGAAACAGTGGAAGAGTCGTTTAATATTGAGTCGAGTTTTATAAAAATTTAAAAAAAAATTCATTTTTATTATCAATAATTAGAACCTAACGTTGAAATTATCTTTTATGAATACTTTTTTTTGGACCCCTTAAAGCCTCTTCCCCTCGTTTTTCATGGTATTCCTCTTCTTTTGCTCTTATTGCGATTTTTTTATTTGATTTTTTTCATTCTTCGTCTGTGACACCCATATACATACTTCTCCTCTCCTCTTTATTTCACAATTACGCATTTGTATACTGTATTTTTTGCTACTTTCCTTCCAACCACCTTTGTTCATACTCTCAATTTTATTTTCTCTCCATCTTAATTCTTTTCTTGTTTGTTTTTGTCGTTTTTTGTAGTATTTTTATTGAATGTCTCTTTTTCCAGTAACTTACGTTCGTTTTGTTTTCGTAATATGTCTATTTATCAGATGTATATATTAAAAAATTGCTTTTAAATTTTTTTAATGTTTATTACGTTCACTATTTAAATATTAGTTAAACCAGTAAATTATAGATTACCAAAGTATTATGTTAACGTAAATTTTTTTTTATTTATTGTAACTTTAAAAAGAAAATTAGATTTTTTCTAAATAATCTTATATATTTAATATTGTTGAAGCTGCATCTGCTAATTTCAATAATAAAAATTTGAAATTGCAAATTCTAATTTAAAGCTATATTGTCTGCATATTTTATAATCAAGACGCTTTAAATAAATGCATTAATATGGGTAAAAGGATTAGTTATGAAGAAATTAAATTTTCAGCTGACTGAACAAGTATGCAAATAATTATAATAAAGGAGCATTTAAAGCTACTGGAAAATATCCATTTTACCATTACATAATATATAATGACATTTTTACTACAAAAACTTTTACTCGGTTGATTTCATATATGATTATTTTCATAAGCTAAACAGATCTTATACTTTTCTTGTTTCAAAGATTCTAAATAGAATGCAGCATTGGTTCATTGCTGGCATTCCCTATTTTTCGTCCGTTGGCCTCTTCTTTATTCTGATTCGCTGTAATCATCTTGGTCTTCGTTATATTCACTTGCCACATTGTTCTTCCACTTTACTGCCTAAGTCATTCTAGCTCGGAGAGTATTGTATTTTAAGGCGAAATGGAGATGAAGGCCGATTATAAACTGTGTAAATCTTCTTTGTTGCGAGAGCAAAGGAATGATAAAGGTGAAAAAAGTTGTAGATGGAGGCAGTAGAATTAGCTGTTTGTTAGTAACAAAAAAGTGACACTTCACAACTGAAACATACATGTATAAATATATTACTATAAGTTAACACGTGTAATCGAACGTTGGATCTACGCTTTTTTAGCCGAACATATAAATTCCTCCTCATCTCCATCGTTCTTTATTTACTTTTACTTTAATCTTATCGTTTTTTCCTCCGCATTCTTTTGAATGTATGTTTGTATGTAAAATACAAGGCGCATCCGAGATATGCAGTTTGAGAAATATAGAAATGAAGGCGGCGAAGAAGAAAAATGATGAGGCATGCGAACGCTTATTGTTAAAACGTGAGAATCTGAGAACGAACCACTTGGACAAATCACAAATTTCTCCGAGTACGTTATTCTTAATTTTAAGTTGTACAGTGTTACCTGTTCGACGTATAGTGTGAAAAGATTCATATTAGAATGTTATTATCGTTAAGCACGAATACTATAGTGATTTCATTTGTAGTGTTAAAATTTGATAAGCCATCATTAAAATGCAATGTTCGATTCTTTTCCTAAAATTTTGTGATGATATGTATAAGCATGTTGATTTTCGATATTATACAGTTTATGAGTCATTTAAAATTAAGTAAAATATATTGTCGAAAGATAATGATTCGTGTTATTGTGAAGACGATAATATTTACTTATTAAACCTATCGATGGTTTACATCACATTATTTAATAACATTTTATTAAAATATAATGTGTCGTTTATTATTTACTATGATGAAATACAGCACGAAAAAAATATATTTAAATAAAAATGATTAGTTCTAAAGTTTTAAATTAAGTATCGCCATTTATGTGCTATAATTAATATTCATTTTAATAACAAACCTCTAAACATTAATGAATATTTATTACTAATTAAATCACGCTATCTTGCGCATCATTGTACACAAAATTTTATTTAGACTTTTTAAAAGCGCTCTCTATTATTCGAGATTACTCCAATTATTAATGCGTAAAGTTTCATCAAGTACACATCAATTAAATGTAATTCTTATTATGCAAACGATTTATGAAGTAAGAGTGGCCTATTTAATATTTCACTGAATAAAAATAAACTAAGTTTTATTAATAATTAATAGTCTCGTATCAGCGCTAAATTCTATAATACAAAATCTACTATATAGTTTTCAAACAATTTTTTATTCATATTTTATGTACTAATATTAATCTCCAAATATAGAACGAATATAAAACGTAAGCTCATGCAATAATATAAATAATTAATTACTTTTAATATTTGATATGAAGCAATATACTACATTATTTTACATACTATTTATTACTTTTGAACAAAATCAGTATTAGTTAATAATTTAGTAATAAATAATTTAATAAACTAATAATCAATAATTTTACCGAAAATATATATAATTTTATAGTAGTATACGGTTATTACTATTATTATCTAATGTGCAAATTTTATTCTGATAATTAATTTCTGTGTTTAAATAGGTAGAATCAATTTTTTCAAACTCGATTAAATAAATTTTTTTTCTGAAATATCATTTAGAATGTTATGTGAACTATTTAGGCATATTTATATTAGTCTTGTTTTTAAAAATGCTTATCAGGTCGAACTTTTTTTACAAATTTTTTTATAAAAGTTTTTGTAAAATGATATATCTCAGTGTATCATTATAATTTATTTTTTGAAATCTCGCTTATCCGTTAGCTATAATTACAAATTATGTTAGATCTCAACATATATAGGCATTTATAGGAGATTCAAAAAGTATACACAACAACTGCAGACTGATGAAGAGCAAAACTTAGTGCACATACGGGAATCCTTAGTACTTAATCAAATTAATGGGAACTCTTATTCTCAATTATTCTCTGTTTTTATTATCGTCAATCCCTCCGACCCTCCCTCACCTGCCGCATAATGAATTTGACTACTCTTTATTAGGAGCTACAAGAATGACTTATTTTTTTGCGATCAAAAGCTCGTGCAGTTGGAGGGACACATTAATAAGGCCAGCACATCGTCATTCGAATATTGATCCCTGGTTTGAAAAGCGATGCTACTTTTCTGGTTTTGGCATTAGCAGTATGAACTGAGATTTGTTATGAGAAATTCTACGGTAAAGGGAATTATCTGAACCGGATTACTCAGTATTTAGGGTCGTTACGTATTGGTTCTTATCAAGATGGACCCGACCCTTTATTGATCGCTCTAACTTCTGATAATTTTAATTGCATCGCGGGATTTGAGGGATAAGTCTACTTTTCTAATTCACCTCTACAGCGATCAGAGAAGTTGTGAGCTTGCATTGGCCGTGAATTTCAATCTGAAGAGCAAACTATTGAAGACTTGTTACTGTATGTTTCATGTAAGATTTGATTTGATTGATCATGTTATAAAATTATTTTTCTAAGATTAGGTTTTTCTTCACGACTGCTTTATTTATTTTCATGAGCATTAATGATTACACAGTATTTGGTAAAATGCAAATGGTCTAACATTACGATTTTAACTAGTAGTTTTTAAACTAATCTATTGGTATTATTATAAAAATAAAATATTATACATACCTAATGCAATATTAGTAATTTTTAAAAGACATATAGTTGGATAATAGAATAATAGTGCCTTTTAAAAGACAAATAGATGTATACTAATATTTGTTTGTTAAAAAATATAATAAATACTAAATTCATATTGTCTTAAAGACATTTTTTTTTTATAAAATTGACAATATTTATTAAACGTTTATAATAAAACAACAGCTCAATGTTTGAATGTAATTAAACAAATTGAAATTAATGATAATTTTTTGAGAAGCTTATTTGCAACTAAAAGTAAATTAGTGAATTTTGTGTAATGATTATGGTTTTAATTTTAGTTTTGTTTGATTTTGTAACTCTTTTTAAATCTTTTAAAGCCAAAAACTTTTATAATGTACCATTATTTTGAAAGATGAATAATTTTTTTCTGACCTTGTCTCAATAAGCTAAATTGTTTTTTGAATTAACTTTGTAGACTATATTGAACATACTCATATTTAAAGATAGAATAAAATAAGTAAGTATATTTAATAAATTTTCAAATATGTGTTCGCATATTTAATAAATTTTCAAATATGTGGTAATTGTGTCGTGTCAGCCTCTCTGCATTATAATGTCCCTCCTTTTAATATTGGTCTCCTTCCCGTAGCTCCACACCATCTACGGATTTTTTATTGTGTGTAAGATCACATTATAGGCCTTATCACTTACAACTCGTTTTCGAATATTATTATCTCACTCAATACATACATATATATAGCTATATGTAAAACATATATTATGAGTCCCTATGATTGATTTGATATTAGAAAAAATACATGTTGTTCATCATGTGATTTACTTGATAGTTTTCGTATTTTATTAACTTGATAGTTTCATTAATATGAATATAAATTGTGATTGATTATTGCATCAATATGTTTAGGTATAAATTCTAATTGGAATTTTCTTTTCATTGCTTATTGTTTTTCACGTTCAGATATCGAACTTTGTCCAAAAAATTCACAATTTATATATTCTTAATTTTTTTTACACATTGATGTACGTGCTTTTAAGCGTATAGAGCTGAAAAAAATATTATTAGCAGAAAAATAGTGGTTCCAGTATGAATTTCAGTTTTTACTTCGTAAATATCTAACAGTATTAATAAAAAACGTTTTATAATAGTATCAATAGAATTTTTAATATCATAGTTAAGGGAATATTGGTTTGTTACATATGTATGTATAATTTAATATTCTTACCATCATTATCCTGTCACATCTTTATTAATCTTTAAGCAGCAGTTAGTTTTTTTAGAAGTATTATATTCTTTATTATTCATTTGATTACATCAAACCCTTATAATGGTGTATTTAAAAATACATATTAAAATATTATGAATATATAAATAAGCAGTTGTGTAAATCTCTGGAAGCAAGAGGAAAATAAATGCTTTTGATTTTGTCAAACGGAGCATCTATTTAACTGTGACTATTCAACTGTATCTATTTAACTTTGTAGTAATTCAAACGTTTCTCCAATGGCCTGAATAAAAGAAGTTTAATTAATAAATATATTTAAAAAATGTAGAAACAGCTTATTAAGATATATAATAGTATATATAATATACAGAAGTGTGTGAACTTTAATCAATTCAAGGTTTCCACGTACCCGGTTCGTGGTATAAAAGGGATTTTTCGTGAACACTAAGATTATCGAAAAGCGCAAGAGCTAAAAGTAATTATGTAATTCACACAGGAAATTCATGGATTCAAGTAAAGAAGTAATTTTTCTATTTTTTTTAATAGATCGTCATAACTAATTCAGTCGTGGTTGGTTTTTACGGAGGAGGGAACAGTAAGGAAACTATCAAAAAGAGAGCTTTATATGTATTAAAAAAAGCTTCTTTTCACAATCCTCTCTTTTACTCTTTTACATTTATAACGTTATAATGATCGCCAAAGCCGTGAATGGCTTTGAATGTGTCTTTGCACGCGTACTCGTGTAATCCTCAAATGAAAACGCAGATGCTATTCATAATACTACACCAAGTCAGGAATTTCTAATCACTCTCCCGATCATTGTATAGTAAATAATCTCAATTTGTTTGGTGCTATGATATAAATCTATTTTTGAGGTACTATTTTTAAATTAAATGAATTTTTTATTAACACCTTATGATAATAAAAGGCAGTTTATCACATTTTTTTACAATCATTAGAATTTTTATCAAATTTTTAATTACTACTTATAATGATATTGCAATGCTCCTTAATAAGAAAAAATTATGATATTTGGAGATGATAAATAAATAGTAAAATAAACAATGAACACTAATGCAATATATGTAGAAATATATAACACTTTCCATAGCTTGTTATCTATAACTTTTATAGTTTATATTGTATAGAGAATAATGTAATTTATGGAAATTTTACATTTGAAGGGATTTTATATAATTTAAAAGACCGCAAATTATTTATAATTAATGTGGTAGAAAAATTATTTTTTTTCAAACTGAAATTTTCTAGATTCTTTTAATACTTTTTTAAAATAAATCTGTTAAAAATCTTTGTATAAAAAATACTTTAATAGAAAATAAATTTACTGTAGCAATATTAAATATAGCATTGTTGGCATATTTACACTGCAAAGGATAAAAATAAAACAAAAGTCAGCAATCTATACGATGAAAAATACAACAGTTACGATTAATTCAGAGAATACAGATTTTTTAACCTCATTAGATTTAAAGAATATTTTTTATTAACATCTTTTTTTTGAAGAATAGATTATTATTTTAGAGTTGCAGATAAAAATTGATTTGTATACTTTTTTTTAGTGTTTTTTTAATTAAGCAGCATTTAAAAAAAATTAAAATTTTTCTTAGCAAACATACGTTGATTTTGATTTGATAAAAAATAATTTGATGTAGCCTATAAGAATGTAAAAAATTAATAAAAATCTTGTTTATATTTAGTAGCTGCTATTACACGGTATAAAAAGTATTATTTAAAATATAATTACAGACTTGTAAATAATTTTAAATAAAATACAAATATTTGTTCCGATACAATAATAATGAAACAAATAAATTGTTAATCACCTTTATTAACTGGATCGAATATAATATTATTAGTGATCTTTTATAGTTGCTTATAAATTCGAACAAAAATAGCGGCCTTTCAGTAAATAAAAAATTTTGAAAGTAACAAATAGACCTGTTCAATAATTTTAATGTCACAAAATAGTTCAATAACTAAATAAAATATTGTACAAATGCAACATTGTTCATGCAACTTTCTCATTTCTTTCTTTCTCTATTACTATTTGTTTTGTATTATATATATTAATAAATATATAATATTAGCTGTGTTATAAGTTTTTATAAAAATAAAAAATCGGATAAAGATTAGTATTTAAAGAAAATGTAAGCTTTTTTATTTTAAGCAAACAAATTTTCTTTAATAATTATTTAGCTTCTCTTTAAAAAATTTTTATTTTCTAATTCTAACTTACATTTCAAAGGAAAGATGCAAGAACAAACTTGCATATAAAAGTATATATATCAAACGTAAAAATTCCTAGAATCTTTTAATACTTTAAGAGAATTGCATCCTCGCCATACTAAAAATTAGGATTCTAAAACATACACAACTAGGACTCTGAAACTAGAACAATGTTTGTTGGAAGCTTGTACGAACCCAGTTCATGCTTGAGGAGCCAATTTAGCGTGGATTTAGAGTTCCGTATACTATGTAGCAGCTCGGACTAAGATGCACTTGGTAAATAATTCCGAACCTTTATAGTAGATTTATATTAATGTTTCTTATTCTTAATTAAAAAGGCTCGGAAAGTGTCGTTTTGATATTTTGTAATATTTTTTTATAATTGATATTTTTTTTATAGATTTAGTCCATTCTTTGGTCTTAAAGGAGTAAGCGGTAACAGAAATTTCTTTTTTGCAAATATTATTAATGTAATCAAATTTGATGCGTCAAACTTATTATTACGATTTGTCTATAATTTGACTAGTTAGAAAGCCTTTTAGTAATAATAAGAAAAGAAGAAATTTTTTTATTAAAATAATGTCAATGATTCTAGATTTTTTTCTTAAAGAATTTAGATAAAATATTTGTTGACTATTTTACACAATTTTAAATGAAAATACCAAAAAACACGTTAATTTCTAAGTGCAAAGTACTTTATTTTAAAATGAAAATTCTGCATGATAGTTTATTATTAGCTTATTATAGGAAGCAACTTTATTTGTAGCATGTTCAAATTATATATCAATTATTATTTAGTCGATACCATAGATTAATAGAAAAGATACGACTAACCTAAGGCTTAAATATCTTGTGATATTTATATAGGATTATTATTCTTTATTTCTTATTGATAACCTTAAGAATAAAATTCTGTTAACATTTTTTAACAGATAAATTATTAAAAAAATTTTTTAAATTATTAAATTTTATGTCATGAGCTTTAGTTCAAAATTTATTCTCTACAAAATTGGAAACTAGAAAAATCCTAATTTTAATTATTACTTTTAAAATATCTGGTTCTAATAATTGTTTTTTTAATATATGTGTATGTATAAGTTAGTACATAGAAATGTATTCTTCAATACGTCACTTACAGATAATTGTTATTAGTATCAGAAAACTCATTTCATTTCATATATAAAATAAAAATTATTTGATTTTTTCCATTAAGATTCATTGTATTTTAAAATTGTATAAACGCTTAAAAATTAAAAATATTTTGCGTTAGCATTTTTTTATTATTTTTAATATTTTTTCTATTTTTGATAAAAACTTTTTAAATTATAACAAAATTTTTCATGCTTTATAGTGTTTTATACTATAAATATATACTTGAAAGGGCTTGATTTATGTTAACGTAAAATAAATTTGTAACTACTACAATCATAATATTTCGGTGCACTTTACATTATTGTATAACGAATGATGTATTGTATACTTTAATATAGTATTTAATTTCAAACTTACTTAATTGGATTTTTTTATTTTTGCTTAAATCTTGAAGTTAGAGACAGACTAATGTATTTTAATTGATTAAGAGTCTGTTTAATATTCTTGTTTTGTACAAGCATAGGACCCGTGTAAGTAATTATAATATATAATTCCTGATAGCTTTTGCTAGAAAATCAAAGAAAATTCAATAAAAATAAAAGGAAAGAAACGTGAATTCTCAATATGATATTTAATTTGTATATGAATGTAAATTATGAATTATATATTATGAAAATCCAGTTACGTGCTGTTTGAGAACTTCACAAAATCTACGATTAAACTGTTCAAAAAATTTAAAGTTTAATGAGTAGTTCTTACCAAAATGGGTATTATGACTCATTTTATGACTCATAATAAGTGATATATTAGAATTTTAAATGGAAAAAAAAATATTTGTTAAGTATTTTTTTTAATAAAGAATTACTCATTATGTTCATGCAGAATTTAAAAGCATGTTTATAATCATTTCCTACCAAATTATTAATTCATTCATTTTCCACAATCTTATCAACTATTTATGCGATAATTGTATAAAATTGTTATCTTTTATATATTAATGATATAACATTGATATTATATAATTTTTTCAAAACCAGTAAAAAAAAATTCAATAATTTTAATAAAATAAAATTTAATGTATTAATTATGATTTATTTACGTTTCTCATTACTACTAAAAACGATTTTTTATGAAGATTAATTTTACATTCTTTTTGGGATTCAATATTTAAATTTTATTATGTGCAGACGTGTGTATGTAAGACAGCAAAAAATTACTTATCTAAAACGTTACTGTTTTCTAAAAAAAATTGAAATATAAAACTTGAATCATTACATTGCTTTTTTATTTGAATATATATTGTAATATTATAGATTGTATATTACTATTATAAAAAATATGGTAATTTATTAATTACTGTCGGTTGTTTTTTATTTAAATAATTATATTATTTACATTTAACCATTTTAAAGAAGGATGTTAGATTTTAAAATGAATAGACAGAAAAAATATTATATAAAAATTTATTCGAATACTTGAATTATGTAGGTATTTATCACGTTGATTTTTATGTTTTCTTATGCACGCTATATTTTTTTTACTTTTATTTTTATAGAAGGAATGATTATTTTTATATATTTCTTTGGTTAACAACAAACATTTATTATTTTAGAAAGTTTATAATTATTATATTAAATAGGTACGAATGAATTATAATATATTTAGTATAGAAAGTGGTTAACAATGTATGAAGCAATTCCGATTTATCTGTGATAAAATGAAATCTTTACATACTAATGATAATTATGATAGTGTGATCTTAATGTACTTAATGTAATAAATATATATATATATATATATATAAAATAAAGTAATTTTTTAAATATGTAATATTGATAGTATTTTTTAAAAAATTTATAATATACGTCATTTTTTAAATTAAAATAATCATTAAAGTAATAATAGGATAGAAAATCGTTTTTTTTGTTATGATGATTGAATTTTATCTCTTAAAATTTGGAGAGTATTGCTTTTTTTAAAAAATCTAATGAAAAATTCTAAATATAAATTTTTTTTCAAACAATTCATATAAATAGATCTTTTATTGAAAGTAGACTTAAATTATATTGATGATACAAGATATTTATATTATTCAAATTTTACAGAATTTTTTCATAGGATAAAATAGTATTTAAACTTTTGAATTTAGATTTCTGTTATTATATTTATTAAAACATCAGTTTTATTGTTTCTTCCTATATTAATTATTTTTCAATTAAAATCTTAATTAAATTCGGTAATTATCAAACAAAATGTTTAAATAATCCAATTGCTAGTTGAATTATATTAGGTATAATATTGCATTTACACATAATAAGTACTATGGATGTTGAGAATTAAAAAAAATTGTAGTATGAGCCGTGTGTCTACATATATTGTATAAATAATTCGTCAAAATAATATTTTTATGAACTGTTATTAATGTATTAAAAATTGTGGTTTTTTTTACATATCGCAATCATATTCATTTTTAGTAAATTTATATATTCATTGACTTAGATGCAAAGATCTTTTTAATAATTATTTCAATTTTCTATCGGAAAATTTAATTTAAGTATCAAAAACATGCATTTAGTTTTCAAGGATTTAGAAAATACATAAAGAATTCAAAATTGATTGTTTTTAAAAAGATAGTGTTTGTAAAAGATAGATATACAATAGTAAAAAGCATCAAGGTCTGATTAAAGTATTAACTAATATGAATTACAAGGTTTATAGAAATATTTGCTTATAAATGCAATCTAAAATTCTAAATAAATACTTTTGATAGTTAAAATGAATTTATTATTAAATTAAACCATTGTGTGTAGAAGCATTTAAAAATAAGTAAACGAAGAAAATAACTTTTTTAAAAACGAATTTGAATAGGTAGGTAACTTCAAAATAAATTGGTCTAGAAATAAAAAAAATTTTAAAAAACGGTATCGTTTTTTATAAATTTTTTTATTACATATACTAAGAAATATTTGCCTTGAATTATTATTGAATGTATAAAAATATATTTATTTATTTTCATAAAATTTAAAAGTTTAAAGATAAGATTTTTTAGTGTTTACTACTTTTTGGTTAATTAAATAAGAAATAAATATTAAATTAAAATTTTTATTTTAAAAATTTGTGCGATTTATTTCCAATGTTTTTTTTTATGTATTTCCTGTAGTTATTTTGAATTCTCAAATTTTCTGATTCTGAACTTCAAGCTCACAAGAAAGAAAGAACGAAATGCAAAGAGAGAGAAAATCTGAAATTTTATCTCGTACTGCTTAGCAACAGTAGCGTCAAAAACAACTTGGAATGATTATCACTGTTAGCAAATCAATTCAGCATCGTTCTATATTTTCATAACTTGTGGATTACGTCTTCTTTGTATTTTCCATACAAACGTATTTGTAAACATGGGCACAAAACACGTATATATGCATATATTAAAAGTCATGAATAATGATATGAAGTAACATGAGCACTGCTTTCGAAAATATTTCATTCAATTCAAATGTTGATTAATGACAATTACGCTTTTGTCGACAGATCTATTTCAAATTTTGTTACTGTTTGTATGCAATTGATTTGTTATTTTTGTTTTTTTTACATTTATATTTTTATTTGTTTAAAAATAATGGCGTGCTATAAATAAAATATTACCACAAAAAATGATTTACTCAATTGATTAAAAAAAAGTATTATAAAAATTAAGGATCCAGATTTATCTTCTTACACCGAAGGATTTTTAATAATATTATATATTAAATACTTCACGTTTTCGAAGTGTTTTTATTCGAAGTATTTTATACAAATTAGCTTACGTTTACGTCTCATTCAAATTTGTTGAATACAAAAAGTATAAATATAAAAATCATTCTTTATTTAGATATCCCTTATCAAGTGAGGAAACATAAATATAATTACAAAAAAAATTTTAATTAAAGCATTAGAATAATAATGACATATATTAGTACAATTACAATAATTTTTATAAGCTAGCAAAGTAGGAAAAACTTTCTTTCAATTATTTATTACATTAATATAATCGTGAAGCAATTGTAAAATTTAATTAAACTGTTATTTACAAGTATTAATAGGTTTAAATTTCAAAAAAATAATAATGCAATACATACAATATAATATTTTTTTCGTATTATTATTCTAATGATCAAAGATTATAGTATTTAAAATACTTTTTTTAAGGTGAATTTATGATGTAAAAAAATTAATATTTTTATTTTTATTTTTTGACAATGTAATTGTATACTTTGAGTTGAAATTGAAAGTTAGTAAGCAGCTCATTTCATACATATGCATTAAATTGTATAGAAATAAAAATGCTTTAAATGTTGCGATCTACTTGAAAGTTTAAAGAAATACTGGAAAGATAGTAATACAATCTTGGCTACTATTAATATATCGTTCTGGTTTTAATGTACTTCGATTCTTACAAGCATTTAAAATATTTTATTATCAAAAGAAATTTTAGATTTACTTATCAAAGATCGAAATATTGCAAAATAAAAAACTAATATGTAAAAGAAGATTAAAAACATAAAGTCTATTTATTTTAATGATAAAAGAATTTTTTCTAAAAATATACAAATGAACAAATTCTACTTATGCGCAGTTAGCTTTACATTGTTTAGAGGTCAATGGGTTTTCTCAGTTCCCATGATATGATAACCGCAATGACCTGTGCGATTCATTCGACATTATGAAAATCGAACAAGATGCGTTAGTTTATCGGTTGTGACTGCTACAATGTATTTTATATGTCTCGTAATCAATATTGAAAGCAGCAATTTGATTTAGTATTGTATAGAATACATTAATTGTGATTGAAGAATAAACGTTTTAATATTTGGATAAAAATTTGGATAAAAATAAGGGTAATTCACATTATTTGAATTGTACAGATTCAATTTTATTATAGATGATTTTTATTTTCAATAAAAAAAATGATTTCTTTTTATAAAAGAATTTTTTCAAAAAGTGACAAATTTAATTTTATATACATATAAAAGATATTCTTTAATAATTGTACTAAAAAATTCTTTTTTAAATTTTTATAATGTTTATTTCACCCTTCATTTTATAATATAATCTTTGTAAAAAAATTAAATAACTTATAAAAAGCCAATCAAATTTTTCTGACAATACAATATTTACACACAATTATTATTCATTATTTTTTCATTTATGTTTCAATAGTAAAAATGTATATATTAAACAATTTTAATTTTTACAAACTTAATTCAAAAGATTTTGTCAAAACAATAAAATGTTTAATCCATATAAAAATTTAAATCTTTTGCTAAATGATAAATTAAATAGGCCAATTTGATAATATGATATGTGCAAGCTTTAATTTTTAGTGTTTGCATCATAAAATAGCATATAAGATTATATTAAATTTTTATTAAGATTAATTATATTACCTTTTTATATTGATCAGTTGAACTTTTCAATGATACAAAGTCTATAATGTAGTTTTATAATTAAGTAGTGTAGAAAAAAACGTATGCGTATAATTTTTATAAACCAATTATTATTGCATGAATGTCTAAATTTATTCCAATTGTTATATCGAATATATTAATGTATCACATAATTGTATGTTAAAAACATTGAGTTTGGCTACATTTGAAAATGACTTTTTTTATCAACAAATAAATTCATATAGATGCCAATAGCACCCTAATTGAAAAATTATATTGTATTAGATTTTAGATTATATTTACTTTCAGAAACGTACTACAAATTTACTAAATACAAAATTTTTTATTATTCGTTGTAAGAAAAATAATCTTGCATATAAAAAATTTGTTTACTGTTTATTAGACAATAAGTTACACAAGCAGTGTTACTTTTCATTTATTTTTTATTGCTTGTTTTTTTGAAATGATATAATTTTTAACTACAACCATTAAATTTTGTCGTACAGATCTCATAATTTATATAATTAAATTTAAAGATTTAAAATCTCTTTATATGTAGGTAAGTTGTTTAATCAAAAAATTAAATTTTATTTGTTTAAATTATCGAATATGTTGTTCTGTAATGAATTTTTAATGTAGCCTGGAATTTTAACAAACAAATTTTTATTAAGATAAGAATATTAACAGAAATTACTAGTTTTCTTTTTTCTTTTAAATGGGCTAAAATGCTTTATTTGTAAATAATTAATACAGTGAACATGAAAAGTTTGGTCAACAACACCATGATCGAACCATTCCACGAGTTATTTCATTGTCTATATATTCAATTCAATTACTTGACCATCATTACGATTTGAAAAGTAAATTTTAATATTATTTTTTTATGTTTTAATTTTGCTATAGACTCATATTTGACTTTTATTATTGATAGGGATCTAGTCTCCTTCATCTTAATTAACATAATTTAGTGATTTACAGAATTTGAAGTGTATTTGTCTCATGATTGCAAATGAGAGTCGTATTAATAAAATTACAATGAAAAGGAATCTTAAATATGAAAGTCTATAAATGGTATGTACGCCTTATCATCAAGAAAATTGTAACTTTAGAAAACACAACACGCGATCAAATAGTTGGTCGACGTCTTAAAGCAAGCTTTGTATTTAATCAATATAAAAAGGGGGTAACGAGTTTAATTACTCGTTAATTAGAATAATAACCCAAAGAAATATTCGTTTTTCAATGTACATCCGGTGAAGAATAAACAAAATGTTGCCTTTCCGGTAATTAATAAACCAACTCCACCAGAAGCAAATAATTATTTTAGCTGAAACTCATGTAGACAATATATAGTAAAAAAGCTTCATAGTTTTTTTTTTATCTTTGATTTCTTGGAAACATAATTGATTACACTAGAAAGGAATCGCGGCTACTAAATAGATTTAACAAGAACAATATTTTGAAAACAGAAGGGATGGCAGATTACTTGTAATCTTTAAAGAAAGGATGGCATTGCACAACAGCTAAAAACTGACTTTGATATTTCGCGGTTCTATTCTTTTACACTTATGCGATTTGTTTTGCAACATTGTTCCGTTCAATAACTCGGCGGATGACAATAAATGTAAAAGTAATGTCTCTTGCTATTTTCTCCCTATTTTTTTCATGTAAATATATCGCATGACTATCTCTTTTCTTCTATATTTCTTTCTCTATGTTTCACACATATGCGCAAACATTCTGCCGTTTTTGTTTTTCTTTTTCTCTTTCTAACAAATGATACTTAATGCGGTGCTGCAACATTACAGTTTTTATTGAGCGTGAAGTAGTTTTATTTTTTGGCGGCTTCTTCAAATGTGTGTTGCGATTATATTTATATCTTTATTTTCTTATAAACTCGTTCAATAGGGATCTACGTCTTACAAACTTAATAAATACTTATCAGGTACCATGATGAGAAAAATTTTCTCCTTTCAACGTCTAAAATTGCTTCTACGAATATGATCTTTTCAATTTGCCGTTCGGATATTTTTTATCTGCTTATTTTTTTTTTAGAATAATAAATATAAAATATTAATATACAAAGATTAGCTTCAATAAACAATGAATTAGAAATTTCAATACTCTATATCAGTATATATATGCAAATGAAAATAAAATATAAGCCTGGAATAAATGAGATCAATTAAATACTAATAAATAAATTAATTGTGATTGCTGCAAGTGCACAATTCAGTTAATTTAATAATTACAACATATTCTGAAATAAAAAGTTTTACTAGCTTTAAGCTTTAAAGTTAAAAATTCTTTTTGATTCGTATCTAAAAATAATAAATTATAATAATACAATAAAAAAGTCATTAATTAAATTTGTGACAGGACCTTTCTACTTGATTCATTACCAGATGAAAAACTGAATGTGATACATTTTTGAAAAACATTTTATAAAAAAGATTCACCAACAAATTAAAAAAAAAATTGAACCTTTTTGGATAAAATAATAATTTATTTAAAAATTTATACACAAAATGATAACATTTTTCACTTTTTTTCAAACATATTTTCTTAGCCAAAAACTTATCATAATGGTGTGGTTATGTTTTAAAATATTTTTTCGTAACTATACTTAACGTAAATTATAAGAAAGATATGTAAAATATATTAAATAACTGCATATGTAGTAATATTGTACTTCGGTGTTCTTTACCCTCTTTTTATTTGGAATGATGTTGCTCATAAAATTAGAATGATTTTTGGTATAATTTCATTTTATTTTCTATCATTGCATAATAAATGTGGACTCAAACAAACCTATACAGCAATTGTATTTAAATCCAGACATGCAAAATAACATTTTTAAGTGCTTCTAAAATAATATGTGGAGATTTAATTCAGTTTAATAATAGAATACGTCAATTCGAACACATAATTGCTTGTCTGTCTCCTTGCTCACCTCTTCTGTTTTGATGGTTTTACAATAAAACGAAAAATAAAGAAGATGAAGGAAGGAAAAGACCATGAAAAATGAAGGAAAAGATGAGCTCCCAGCCGTGGCATTTAAAGTCATCTCTCTAAACGGATTGGCGAGCCTTAGAGAGTAAAAGCAGATGGCGGCGGATCAAGTAACCTGGCGTTGCTTAACCATTAACTTTCTTCTCTCTGTTCTCTTCACCTACCCCCCCCCCCCTGTCTTTGAGCCACTCACAACTCTACCCGCACCCAATGCTCTTCGGCGCACCGCCTTATAGTACCATCGAGGGCAGCTGCCCGATTTCGCCTCCCGGTGTCATGAAACAACCTCATCAGCCCCTGGCTCATTGCCAGAATTTAATATGCCAGAGTTTCGACATACCTGCGCACTCGACGTGGATATTTTCGGGCTTCGAGACGAACTACCGACTAATCGTAGGCTCTCGATGAGACACGCAAACATAAAGCTACCCGACTCAATCTGACCGATTTCCAGAGGTTAGCGACTATTCAATTCGGGAAGGTACTCTCGTGCCTAGGACGTGCTCTGACTACCTTTGGGCGAAGGGGCTCGATAAATGAATTTAACACCGTAGGCTATCTTTAACGGATGCTGGGTGATAATTCGAGGCCACGGAAAAATCACTGCTTCATCCTGATGATTCTTCGACTGTACGAGACTCGTAGGCTGGACATATTCAGACGTGTGGCCCACGCTTTAACGCTAAAAATAATATTATTTCGCAGTCCGACGTTAGCTCAGGATAACTAGCCCAGCGCTTATGATGCTACTTATGGTGCTTCTTATGATTTTTTGAAACACGTGTATCCTAAATTTTTCTATGTCAACGACGGGAACAGTTTTTTTACTTTTTACTTTTACTACAATTTTTACTTAATTGGGGATAATGATTCGAGCCATTCGCTTTTGTAAATCACTGACATCGGATCAATCTTCTACCTTTAAGGCTAGAAGATGCGAATATGCTAAATGTCCATAACGCTGCCCGTTTAACTACCCAATGGATATATTTTGTCTGCAAGAAAAATAGCTACTATCTTATACACACCGATATGTCAATAAATGTGAGTAATAATAATCCAGCTCAAGCTATATCATATTTTATAAATCACAGATAAAATTTAATGAGTTCTAAATTAGCAAATCCTCGAAATCCATTCCAACTGATGTTACAATAAATCTGTGGGTATAATACGTACCTTTTCCAATGTTTAATTTTGGGTAATGCTATCCAGTATACTACCATTTTACCATTTCTGTTTATCTATATAAGCTTAATTATATTCGAATATGTATTTATTTTTCCAAATTTATCTTATTTACTATTTCATTTTTTTTCTTGATGCACTTGAGCATGCCTCTGTTATTATGTTCCTAGAATGACACATAATTTGTATGGAACCATAATTTTTTAATTATGGAAGTTATTAATCACGTAATTAAATAAAAAGTTAAAACACGTGCCCTTACCTTTAACAATAACTATAATAACTAAATAAAACAATAACTAAATTAAAAACAACGAAATAGAATGTCATTACTGGCTAAGCTTTTAGGAAGTACCTCGTCCGCATAGTTTAGATCTGAAATTTTTGCGAAAAATAAAACATGTTCAATATAAGCTGAGTTTTTTCGTAACTTATGCTTATCATTGAGAGATTTTTTTAACCAGATTAACTATCTCCTCAAATAGATTTTTCTTTATTCCGTCCGTTTTCTTTATTCCATAAAGCGACCTGCACTAGATCCTGGATATAGTGATTTCTTGATGATTTAACGTTAAATTTATTTTTCAATAATTTTTAACGAGGTACGTAATGTATAAAATTTAATTGACTAATGAAAGGAACCACTTTGAAGCATATAAAGGATTTGAATGTCCTTTCAAACATAATTTTAGATAAAAAATTTTGATTATTCTAAAGTAAGAATAAATAGTTTTATATAATATTGAACAACTTTATTATATTGAAAAATAACCTTATTAGTATAATTATTTATAAGAGGTGAGACTTAATTTCTAATGATAGAAAAAAAAATTTATTATTAATAGCTTAACAATATTTATATTATTGACATATTAATGAATTAAATTTTTTTTTTCAGGTAAGATGTTGGTTCATGTACAATTATTTTACTTTTTTTATCTACCGAATCAATTATCGTAAGTCAAATTTTCATTATAAAGCGTAATTATAGTTAAGATTATTTGGTTTTTTTAAACAACCATAAATATTTTAAAGAAATATGTTCACAATGTAAAATAAACGTATGAAAACTATGATTTCTATATTAATTTTATAACAGTAAATAAATAAATATTTACTTGCATGTCTGCGACAACATTCAATTACTAAAGAGTAAAATAATTTAAAAACAAGTAATTGCAGTATTATTATTAAGATCATACTCTCATGAAATATAGTATAAATATGTAGAAAAAATAGTACGGATTGAAAATCTGAATAATCATAATTACAATTTACCCATAAAGTAGATGTATTGTGTAAAAAAAGACTGACTATTGAAATATCAATGAACGTCAAGATAGTCAATTCATTTGAGAGCAAAATTCTAGTACTTACATGTTAATTTGTATAAAATAGATTGTGTGAGGATATTACAGCAAATGTTTGAAAGAAATTTCTTTTTGCTAATCAGTCAATATTATGATCTTGACAAATTTTCATGGAGTTAAATAAAAGCAGAATAAAATAAAAATTAAAGTGAAATTGTTTTACTGAAATATCAAATAAAAATGACAGAAAGTTGGATACTTTTTTTTATGACTGAAATGATCACACATTTGTATTTAAAACACCAACACCACGCTATATCTTTGAATGATTTATTGTTGTAATAATGATATTAATAATATAGATAAATAAATGGTAAAAAACATATATTCATCTATTGTATTGTGTTTCCGATATTTTATTATATTTAATTTAATACATAAGTTTGAAAGAAAGTCATATGTACTTTATCAGTAAAGAATGTCGAAAAATGTAACGAATTTTTTAGTTTAACTACTTAATATTTTGATAAAGAATCTATATGTTAAAAATTAACGTTATCTCAATTATTCAACGTATATGATAATTTAGTTATCTAACTTATGATAATGCTATAACATTCCTGGAAATGCTGTTCAAATCGAATTCCACATTGAAGTCTTGTATGCGACATCAACAAACACGTCCTCTTCTCTTTCATATTTTGCGATAAATGGATTCTTGTTAATACGTTTTAATAAATAAATGATACTTTTAAAATAATATATTGCGAGATATGCGTGGATGTAAAGACTTTTAAGATTGAGTGCCTTAAGAAAGTATGATCCTCACCTAATGACGATATTCATTTTTGTTTTTTTTATCTTACTCCTTCGTTGCACTTTGTAAGGTCTCCATATCTAACAGGCAATAGTCGTCTATTATTTATTTTACATCGTCAAAGTATGTGTATATGTATGCTAGCTGTATTTGTTTTATAATTCGTACTTCATTTTTTGATTAAATTTCATATTCAACTGTTGATAAAAAAGAAATTACATTTAATGTAAAAAACATAAGATTATGAGGAAAATAAAATTTAAGTCTTAGTATATTGTTTTTTGAGGAAAGATTAAATTTATTTTATAAAAGTACAGTTATATAATTAAAATGTTGTATTTATTTTTTGTTTTATATTTTTAAAGAGTTGCATTTTATTGTTTAATTCAAATGTATTATTATTTCAAAATCTAATATTATTAATTAATCAATATTTTATTCAATGACAAAGGGGAAAAATTCAAAGTTTTCTACAGAATTCTATATCTACACAATTATATACAAAAAGAAGATCTGTTTAAATAATTTATAACGAAAGTTCATTCACTCCTATCAGACAAATAATAATTAGCTGTACATCAGTTTGTGTTAAACACAATTATAATTTTATTTTTTAAATAATTTTTTTCAATAAAAAATTAATTTGAATTAATTTATTGCCCTTGTTTTTTCTCCAATCCTTTCGAGGCTAACTTTTTTCTTCCTTGCCCTGGACCCTACCATGGCCGTCAGGAGCAACTGGGATCATCAAAAGCCATAAGAGGGAGCCTTCGAAGCTACTTAATATCGTTGAAGGGATCGAAAGCGCATACACGGGTGTCAAGAGAAGCCTGAACCGTGGCTCGAAAAGTATGGCTTCTAGCCTCTACGACAAAGGTTGGCTAAGGTTTTGCTCTACTGTAAACTCCTTATACCCTACTGGCTGTAGAGATATCGGGGTCAGAGGGATAGGAAGCTTGTACTCGCCGTTTTTGTATTTTCATTATTGTTTTCATTATTGCGAACGATCTTATGTATTCGTACATAAGGATTAAAATTGTATGCGAATATATTAAATTTCGAATGAGAATATTAAAACTATCGCAAAATTTGAGCACAAAAAAGTTAAATAGAAAGTCAGCTTCCTTCGTATTATTATAATTAAAGAGATTCAAGTTTAATAAACAGCGACAGGTTTTTAACTTAACTGCATAATAAAGTTCTAATACATAATGCTTATTTAATGTACTAGTAAAAAGTCTTTATTTAAATTTTACTCCGTCATAGGATTAAACCATCTGATTATAATTTATGTACTTTTTATAAATCAAGAAAGAAAAATTGAGAGATATGCTCATTAATTTTTTCTATAGACTTACCAACATTAAAAACTTTAACATATAAAAAATAGTGACTTTTATATCGAAAAAACCCACCGTCGAGTTTAACTCAAGAATTGTGTTTTTTTCAGCCACGGGTTTGTCTTTCAAAATTATCGTAAAGAAATAATTTATAATTATCTTTGCGACGATTTCATCTAGGATAATTGATATCGTAATTCTTACACCGATTTTATTATTTATCAAATAATCTGCGGATATAAATATAAAGAATCTCTTCTTTTTTTTTTTAATCATAGATTAAAACGATGTTCTTGTAGGAAATACAATTATGAGATGAGGATTCGTAACATATACATGAGTAAATTGTTTCTTATTTAATTAAGCGTTTATATATTTTCTGCTATTACGCTCGAAAAATATCATTTATTGCAATGAGCAAATGTTATATATTGCATTAATATGATATTGTCACGAGAAGGAATTTAGCTTAAAATTTAGCTTAAACTGCTGCTTGCTTTTTAATACTATGTATATGTACACAGCACATAAATTTACATAACAATACAATATAATATATTTATATATAATATAAAATATAATATATTTAAATACAATATATTTGTATAATTAATTACAAATGTTTTTGTATTGTATCTAAGCAAGATGCTAGAGAGATTGGGGAGACACGCAATCCATGGATAAACATTGGATGTATATTAAATAATTCTATATACATCGTAGGTATCTCTCTCAAGTAAGGGGTTGGGGTAGCGATGTTTAATTATGGGTGGGTATGAGTAACATATCTTTTAAATTGTCTGTCTCGTTCAGTATTAATCATGGTAAACATCTTTATCAAGAATTCCATTAAATTAATAAATGTGAGCATTTATCTTATCTTGATAATTTCTCACCTCCTTTCCCATTAATACAACCTGATAATCCCAATAACGATCCTATCCTTTTTATTTTGAGGGTGTTTTTAATCATCATTAAATTATTTATTTCATGTGTAAAATACTAATTAGTAACAAATGTGCAATACTTGTTTCTAAGTGAGTAAAAATAGTTTGACAGTATAAGATTTATATATAGTTAACAATAACGAATACAATTTGGGATTAAATTTGATACTTCGATTATTTACTTATAAATCTATATTAATTGTAAAATTTAAATTTTAATTTTATTATAAATGTTTGTTCATATTCTAAACAACATTAATATAATTCTAATTATAAAGTATAATGATAATTCAATTTTGTATTTTGAAAATTGTTTAATGATGTAGAAGATGTTTCTATTCTCTTAAAATATTAATTTTATCATATTAGACGAGTGCTATAAGATTTCAAATCTAGGATTTTATTTCAATTTTATTCACTCTAATTATTTTTCAAGATATGCATCAATCATGGTAGTGAAAAAAAATGTTAATTGCTTAGGAAATATATTTCTTAATGATACATACAAAGTAATATATTTAATGGAGTACGTCTAATTGTAGAAACGTGCGCAAGCCATTGCTTATATTTTAGGTCATATGGTGTGAATATGCATACTTTCATTTGTGTAATCATAATTAAGAAAGCGCTTATTATTAAAATTTAAATTAAATTTTTAATATTTCGTGCATGATTTCATGTTTCTGAATGTGATGTTTATATCAGTCACTCATCGTATTTCTTAATCATTGAAAATCAAAACTTTACTGATCATTATTTAGCGCCTTTAGAAATATATAAAATTCCCAGTTGAATTGTATTTACATTACAAAATTGTACATACTTTTAGATTTGTAAATTAAAGCATTTGTGTAAGTATTGCCTTTATGATAAAATTTAGATAAGCACTCGTATTTGTGAAAAAAATAATTCTTTCTCATAAAGAAAGTTACATTTTATCTTATCAATATTTCTTTTGGAATCTTAGATTTTGCCATGATAATGTCTTGGTTGAAATTTTAAAAAAAAATTTACAAAAAACAAGACATTACGTTTGTAGTTCAAGTAATAAAATTCTTCTAAACTAGCGAGCTACGTAAATTATTTTAGTTAGTAAAGCATTTTAATTATTTTTTAAAAACGAACTTAATTAAATTCAAAAAGTAATTATAAATATTTACAATGGAATGTTTGTAATAAATTATTTTAGATTTTCATAATTTTTTTTCGAGTTTATTCTTATAGTATATTCTTAATTTATTACTTTATATACATGAACTAATTTTCTGATGAAGCTGTTTCTCAAATATTCTTCAATGTCGGTATAATCATCTTCGAATTGATTGACTGTCTTTTTTTATGACATTTATTACATAGAAGCGAGATTGAACAAAAATATGGAAAGTCCCGATCTGATACGCACAATTATCTTAAGTATATGAAACACTATACGTGCATTCAACATGAAGTTCATGGTTAGATTACATTTATTTAGAAATCAAGATGACTTTCAAGAAAGCAATAATATGGATTATCCATCTTCTAAGTAAACAGGCCTGAATGAAATTATGTTTATAAAAGTGTCCACCTAATAAGAAAGAATAGTGCATTTTAGGTCAGATGTTCGAGTACACGACAGTAAATCCGTCAGCCATGTAAACTTTGTTATTGGACACAGGGTGCCAAAGCTGATATAACTGATGTTATCAGCGTCCGGTACTCCTGAGAGCCCTTGAGACTAGGGCCTGGGCACAGGTTAAAGCTTAAGTCACGTTGCTTTCTCCACGAAACAATTCTAATTATGAAAATAAGACACGCGTTCACTAGTTTATGCCCTTCTTAGTACAAGAAAATTAATTATTAGCCTTGTTTACTGAAAACTGTTAAATGCATCTTATAACTTGGATTTTATGACCTTAGTATATTACCTTAATATATTAGGTAATAAATTTTACGCCTTTAACATAAGTTTTTAAACTTACAGCAACTTAAATTTTAACTACAGCATTATATATATATATACTTATAATTGCTTTTAAATAATAATTATTTTTTTTATTACAAATCACAAAAAGAAAAATTCTTAGCTAATGAAAAAGATTAGTCGTGCGAATGAAATCGTTTAGAGAAAATTGTTTGGTTCTTCAAAAGGATAAAAATGCTACAGATCCCATTGACAGTAAAAGAAAATCTGCCACTCTATGACATGTCCTATAGTAGCCATATATAACAATCTCATTTAGCGACAGCATGTATTTCTATAGCTCATAAATGTGCATATTCGGATCGCAAAGTTAAAAGCCTCTTCCTGTGAAATTTAGTAGCGAAATTAAACGCTGCTCATGTTTAATAGATCGGATCTCAGTATCCGATCTAAAGTGAAAAAAATTTCCGCTTTTATAAATCTATTTATCTGCTGTCCGTATTTATTTTTTATCATCCGTATTTCCATTTGGTCTTAGTGTATCCTTATGACATCATCTCGATTTGCAAGGGATTACCAGCGAGGTTAAGAGGAGAGATAGTTATACGAGAGTACCGAGTGCTCTAGACAAACACTGTTACCTCAAAAAATCGACGAATCGATGCTGAGAGCCAGTGGACGTGATAAGAGTATACTGAGTGCGAGAGACGCATAATTAGCGAAAATATAAATTAATGATTTATGTATATTTATTTGTATAAAAGTGGCTGTGTGGTTGGGCGGAACCGAAGGAGAAATAGAACTTAAATATAAAATTATGGATGCCAGAGTTGAATCAACGTTACATTCTACTTGTAACACTTTTTTGCACGTTTATATCTTCTTTTCTCTTTTTCTCTCTCTATAAGGCAGATGTGCGAATGGATTTTTTTAGCATAAAAATACGTTGATTATGAATGAAGACTGTCACTTCTTTCGTACGTATTTCAACTGACATTTTTATCATATTTATTTTTCTCTCATTCATTTCATTGTCTTGTTTAGGGGAAGAGCATCTCGTTGAAGGTCGAACGTCATTCTCTTGCATTTATTATTAATGATAATTAACGGCTTGCGATTCTTTAAAAGCTAATGTCTCAATACCTTTGAGGAAATTGTTTCCGCTGCGGTAGACATTTTTAATGAGTCCACTGCAGATTATTCAATTTATTAGTTTAAAAAATAAACAAGAAAATAGATAAAAATTAAAATTCATATTTTATAGGCTTCTGGTTTAATGCATAAATTTTATATTACACTACCATATATAAAATTATAATATTAAACAGCATCCTTAAAACTATTGATAAACGTGTTTGTGTATGTATTTATAATTATTCGAATTGATGTAAAAGGATAGGTCAGCAAGTTTTTGGCCATTCATATGGGTTTTCAGGAAGGCACCATGTGAATTTTAATATTTAAAACACAGTTTTTTTTTAAATTCATAAAAATCGTTTTTATTGAACTGTAAAACTCGTCCGAACTTATGACAGAACTGATCGCTGAACTAACAGGCGTAAGCACAACGATTAACAAACGAAGGAAAGGATATGTGACGAAACGTTTCAAACTGGTGAGATATATGTTAATGTCTTTTCCAAAGTTACATTAAAGTAGCCCGACGACTAATGGGAGGCGAAAAAACGATGGCTGAGATACAGCGATCAGGGAGCAAAGCGGCGATGGGATAGAAGGTAATTCCGAGGGAAAACAACAGACAAGTCACTCGTGAACGAGAACAAAGAATTTATTTCCATGAAAGTAAAGCGCGAACAATGGAGGGAATTTAGGTTGTGTTATAAGCAAATTAAACAAGTCAAAAATGACATCTGCACAGAAAAAGTTGATCAAACAAGTGTGAAGTTTAAAAAAGACGATATGGTGTAGATGATTTCGTTGTAAATTCAGTCGGTACGGTTAATCAGTCGGGGACATCATGTTTCGCGCTTATCGTCGCTGCTGCTACCCGCCGGACTCTTGGAGTTTGATCTACCCTGGTTCGTTTTGTTGGGTGGTTGCCGTCCGAAAGGTATAATATTCGCCTTCGATGTCTTCTTTGACCTGCAGATAACAATATCGTGTATATATTAGGTTGAAGCTTTCATTTCCTTAGAAAGGTAGAAGCTTTAATATGATATTTATATTTTAATTTTTTAGTACTAATAAATATATATGCAGTTGTTTGTTTTTAATTTTCAAAAAAATTTTTATTAATAATATGTTTTTAAAATACATTCCATGTCTATTATTTATTTCACTTGTACGATAATGTTTCAAAGGATTTGTATTTTTTCATAAAAATAATTATAAAATTAATATAGTGAAACTAAAATAAAAGGCTTAATTAATAAGAATTTATAAGAATCTTTAACTATGTAAGAAATTGAATAGACATTAAAAATTCGTTTGCCACTATAAATTAATTCTTCATTTTCCTGTGTTTACATGTTATGTTCTAAAGGATTTCATTTATTTTTTGGTACATTTATGTTGAAGTAAAATATCGATATTCTATAAGAGATAACAAGCAATATTAAAAATAAAAAACTATTGCACTTAAAATTTAAAAAAAAAACATTCAGTGAAGAAGTATATAATCATTAAGGCTTATATTCTACAATCCATTGTTAACTCCTGTGTCTAACTACAGATAAAACAATATTAGTTTTATTATCATCTAAATATTTAACAGCTAGAAATATAGTTGGTGCACTAAATATATTTTTTATATTTTATTTATATATTTAAAAAAAATACTGTTTTATCATTGCGTTTAATCTTTAAATGGTAATAAATTATTTTATAGAATGTTGAGAATATTTTAACTGATACGTAAATTTGAAGTAAATATCGAAGAGAATGCATTAGAAAAGAAAAACTATGAAATATTGGCAATATTTTTATTTAGTATCAATCAGTGGTCTAATTATAATAATAATGTTAGTTTAATAATGATAAGCGGCGGTGTATAAGTAGATACTGTCAAAAACTGAGTCTCTACCCTAAACGATTATTAATTCGATCTTCACAATCCATAGCAGGCACATACTCCCCAAATATCGTTCGTTAATTACATGGGTTTGATGGGAGTGAAACTCTGCTGCCTTGGCGACAAGGCTACCTTCGAGCTTACCGAGTATGTCTTGTGATAGTTGGACGTCGCTTCCTACTGTTCCGTTTCCGGCTCTTGTTTTTCTTGTTCCCCCTGTGGTAGTTGCGTTTTATATGGATCCGTCTTCGTTTATTGGTAGCCCTACAGTTGTAGCAATTAGATCTAACCTCTGTTTCCAGCGGCTGAAAGATACTGCGATCACAAGTTGTGTAGCCCCTGTGACAGTAAGCAACATTATGCAGATGATATTTTTCTTCAGAAATATACAATACTTATAATTGCTTATTGTATTTTACATTACAGATAAAAATTTTGTAAACAACCAACAATTATCATGTGCAGGCTAATTTCGAATTTTGTATGCGTATTGCGGATACTGTAAAGTATTTTTTTAATAGAAAAGTGACGAGAAAAAATTGTTGAAAAATAAGATGAAAATTCATTTTTTAATACAAATTATAGCTTTTTAACTGTGCGATTGGGCCTACTGTAAGAAAGAAGATTTAAGAAATAAGTGTTATTAAAGTACTATTTTGCATTTTTTAATAAAATGTATCTAGCTACAAAAGAGTATTCACAATATATGGATGCATAATATATTATGAATGTATAGATAAAAATTTAAAAGATTTACGTTTTAATAATTTATTAGATAAAGATTTTAATTTGATCCGAAATCGAATTATTTCTTGTATCTTTTTCGCTCACATCATAATTCGCTCCAAAAAAATATTAAACTTTTTTTGTGAACATAAGGGCATCAAAATACCTGTTTGATTTTTCAAGAATGCCATAATTAAGGCCTCGTCTAATAGTTTGATTAATATGTCGTCTAATCTCGGGACCGCTGACGTTGTACTCGCACTGTAGATAATTGGCGATTTCGTTGGCGGTTGATCCCTGGGTGACTTGCAGTCGCCTGATCGCATTCACCACGATTGCCTCGAATCTTGGTATTTTTTTAGACATGATTTACTGTCTTTTATTTTCCTGATCGAGTATCCCGTATGTATAAGGGTGCTTACTCTTTACCTCACCTCTAACTGGCGACGTAACAGGCTTTCACGACTCTGCGTTCCCCACTATAAAAAATTACGGGCCCTACAGTTTGAGAGCATTCACCTCTTTACTTTGATTTTGAGAAATTTTGGTGGAATTTTACAAGATTTTATATGTTCAAATAGATTTAAATTTAAATCGAAACGGAAAAAGGATAATATAGGATTAACTTGACGACGCGGTATACGGCTTGATCGAAGATGGCGGTGATGTTTGGACAAAAGTTGGTTGGCTACCGTGGTAACGATAGGCATTTTTTGGAGAGCAGTAACTTTATGAGAAATAATTCATTGTTATACCATAAATAAATTACCTTTTATGGTTTTATAAATTTATCTCTCTCTGACTTTGTTATTTTGTTTGTTCTTAATCCAAAATAATTTAAATAATATATATGTATTTCATGTAAAAATATAATAGTATACACAAATATTTTAATAACGATAGAAATTGAAAATACCAATGTAAAAACACAAAATGCAAAATTGTATTAGTAAAAATAGTAAATATTATTTCGAAAAAACATTTATTGCGGACTTTCATTAAATATATTATAATACACAATTTAAATTACAATGAGAAAAAAAATGTGATTAATGAAACTTGTGTTTTAAGAAAGAAATATTTTTTCAGTTATTAATGAAAGTTATTAATTATTTTGAAAATTAATATATCAATATTAATAAAAGCGACAAAACTTAAAAAATATTATTAATCGTATTTTTTACATATATGATTTATTATCATTTAAATTTTATAAATTACAATTTATGTCTTTCGAAAGTTTTTAAAAGATACATAATATAATAATAATTCTTCTTGAATACCTCACGAGATAAATACTTTTATAAAAATATATAATTTTAATTAAAATTACTATTAATTTATAAGTATATATAATTTTGTTTAAATTTCACGAAGATCTATAGATTTTATGGCTATAATATTTTTTGAATATAAAATTATTTTTAAGTATTTTTAAAATAATATATTTGTTTATAATAACGTCGTTTGTAATATTCTAAGAGGAAAAATTTGCCATTCAGAAATTTGAGATTTGCGATACAAGACCTGAAGTACTTTCTCTGAAGATGAATATTTTTAGTAACATTAATAATGTACTTTCCACAGTTTTTAATAAAATATGAAAAATAACTATTGCTATTAATAAAAAATTTGTAATTTTTATTTACTTTTTCTCTTTTTAACTTATCTTATCTTATCTTTCTCTCTTTTTAACTATTAAAATATCTTTTTAACGGAAAAAGAAATTTTCTAATTGAAGTTCTATCTATTTCGTTTATTAAATAGGAAATAGAAATAAATCAGATTATTGAATTTAATAAATTTATTATAAAAAATGTGTACTTGCATAAGCTAATAAAAAATTAATTAATACAAAATTTCGTTTATTTGCCAGTATGCTTAATTAATTAAGTTTTTATTGATATTTATTCTGATACTACCTCCGGAAGCTATTTATTATTCTACGAAACTTACAATTCATTCTTAGATGATTTTTGTTTTATAACCCTTTTCTCTTTTTTGGATGCTCTAATTTCAATACTATTAAACAATTTAGGTTATAAATTTATCGTAATCCATCTAAAAGACATTTCTTAAAAATATATTAAAAATAGTCAATTATTTTATAGCTTTTAATACGTTAAATGAATTACTTAAATTCAATCAAACTTTAGCATTTGTGATTCAATGAATCAGTTAAATTCCGACAATTAAATATTCAGAATTTATAAAACATTCGGAGTATAATTATTTTAGATTTGTTTCAAATAGAGCGATGGATCAAATATATTCAAAAAGAAAACATTTTTTCAAAGATCTATAACACAATCATAGCAATACCTTAAATTTAATCCAGTAAATTACCTATTTAATTAAAAAATTTTTGTTTTAATTTAATAAAATTATCTTTTTTCTTTGATTTATAAATGTATAGGGACCGATATTAGAATAAGATTTAATGTAATTGTGAATGAAGTAAAATTCATATTGTTAAAGCCTAAAACAAAAGAAAGTCTGTAACTGAAGCTTAAATTTACTCGTATTGTATTTTTGCTTCTAATGATTAATAGAATAAGCAATTACCTTTAAGTCTCCCTATTATAAAAGCGCATGAAAAACTGAAACTTAATTATTATTGAGGTTTTGTTGTGCACGTTATACCAAGATTATCATTAAAATGATTAAAAATGAAAGCATAAGAATCCAAATTTGACAAGAGCATATTGAATGCGAATGAATTGAAGTTATAGTGAGTTGAAGCTCGTGGTCTCTAAGGCAGTAATTATTAAGACTATTCATGACTAATGCTACCGGGCAAGCCAGATTACATAGGAGCTTCACTCCCTTTGATTCCAGTGCTCAGAGTGCCATTACATAGATGCAGCTGTTCGAGAAGAACGTAAATTTCGTCTTGAAAGGCCGCTGCTATAGTTTATCTATAAACTCTTCGGATAGTATGTCATTCTCTTTCTCTTTTTCTCTCACTCGTCAGTACTGACTACACTCGATGTACTTCCGCTTGCAAATATATCATTGTAGTGCATGCGTATATTTATAGTGGCATTACGTCAATTGCTCTTATATCCCCGTGGGCACAGGGAAACTATCGACTGCACTGTACTTCTACTCAAGAATTCGGCAAAGGGAAGCGGGTAGTGAAATTTCTTTTGATTGTCAAGAGATGGTTAAATGTTGATCCCACGGTGGTGAGGTTTTTTTTTCAGCAAATTAGGTTCTGTTTTATTTTGAGATCTCATTGAAAAAAGTGAGATCTCATTTATATCATAACTCAGATGCAGTAAAAAAATGTATTATTAAAATCATTTCAGTCTTTTGTTTAGTTGAAAAAATTTTTTAATTTAATGGCTCAACTAAAATGCTTATTAGGCAAGGCGTACTTTTAAAAAAATTAAAATAGTTGAATCGATTGCATGTCATTATAAGCAAATCTAAAACAGATTTTCATTTTTATTTATCTTATATTAATGCAAATTCTGTTGCACGAAAACGTAATAATATGTTTAAATGTAGTAAAAGGTTCTGAAGTTATACGTTAAAATTATGTTTGAAAAGTATTCCGACATTATGTGTAGAAAACTAATTTTCTATTTTAATAACACTTGATCGATATGCGTGGTATCTTCAACACAACACAATCCGTTGGTGCTAATAATTTCTTTACAACGTCTAAATTTAAATTATAGAAATAAGCAAGCAGTGTTATACTATCATAGAAATATTATGCACTGTTAAGGTAAAACTATTAGATTTTGCTTATAAACTCTAGACTGTGTCTATACACTTACGCTAAATTTAGGAATATAGTTTGTACATATATTTGTAAGGCTTGTTCCAGGAACGTTCGTAAAAATGTATAAATGTAGCTCCTACGGAGATGGACGTGAAGTTATCTTTACATATTTTACAAGCTAGACTTTTCTAATAAAAATAGAATTAAAAGTTTTTGAAAACATTAATTGCTTTAAATCTTTTTCGTGTATCAAATAATTTATGTTTTCATGATACTATTGGATTTGTACATTGTTTTAATCTACTGAATTCTTACAAAGACGCGGAACAATTGTGTTCTTGATAGAAGTTTTACATGAATAAATTAAAATTATATTATAAATAACAGAGTAATTTCTCAGTTTTATAAATATTAAAAATTTATTACTTAAAAAAATCAAAAATATATAAAAATTCATATATATATATTTAGACTAAAATAAGTGTTAATTGACACTGATTTTAAAAGTCTAAAAATCTTCTAAATATAATCTTTGGAAGAGAGTTAGATATATTATTTGATATTCTGAGCAATTGATATTCTTAGATTTGGGTTATTATTTTTGTAAAAAAAATATTATCCATAAATATCATTTATTCAAACAACTAATAATTAATGTTTCAATATACAATATAGGTTTTACATTATAATTTAATGTTAAGATTTTGCTTACTCTATGAATGTCCTTTTACAAAAAAAATTTAACTCTTCAATAATTGAAAACATTTAAAATTGAATAAAAATTTATTAAAAATATATTAATGAAAAATATATACAATGAAAAAACTTATTTTCTACATTATTGAAGTATAGCGGTAGTTTTAATACTCTTTAAATGTAGCTTTTTATATTTCATTTCAAATCATGTATTTTGAACAAATTTGTCATTTGAAATTCCTAATTAATTTTTTAAAAATATTATTTCATTAATATATTTTTTTTAAGACTAATTTTTAATTTTATGCAATGAGTAATATATAGATATATATTAAAAAAGTAAGAGCAACTTTTTTTCCAACATTATATTTTAATGCTAAAGTTGAAAGAAAAGTGAATGAAAATAAAAATGAAGTTTTTCTTTGCAATCTTAAATGTCGGGGGAAAGTTTTTTTTTGTATATTTTCCCCTATATCTAAAATCAAAACATACTAATGCAGCATTTTAATCCTTGATTTCATTCAATGAATTATGGAATTATGGATAGAAAGAAAATGACGAAAATGATATGCATTTACATATCTAGATGATTATGCTAATAAAGTCTCTGTGATCTGCGATAATACTAAAAATATTATTTTCTGTTTTCAAAGATTATAGTTGCAAGTACGTCCCGTGAAAATGGAAAAGCGTGTGCATATGATGCGTGCATCCAATTTCAATCAAGATCATGCTAATTTAAATTACCGCAAGTATGTGTGAAGTGGACCAATAACTATCATAGTGTACAAAGGAGATAATAGAATTATTGTCTGAGACCTCCAACAATCAGGTGCAATCAAGTAATAGATGAGGCGCAGTATATGAAATCTTGCTTTTCCTAGTTACAGAATTTTTAGTTGTACTCGTCAAGCGTCAAGTACATAATCGTTAATCGAACCACTGCAGATCTCACTGTAATCTTTTTTTCAACTTATGTCTATTTTTCAGTTTCCTCCTCTCTAACTTTTATCATATTCGAATATTTACTTTAATTCATATCTTATTTATATGGACAAATATCCTCTTGAGCTAAAGCTTTAATTTATTATGTTATATAGTGAAACGAAATGCGTCAGAATTATTCTTTATACATTTCTTTAACCTATAAGCATTATTTCGTTTCATTGAATTTCTTGAGCATATTATTAGTAACACGAGTATCTAAAATAAATTAAAAAATTAAAACGAAAGATCTCGATTACTTATAAATGATTAATGTAATGATTAAAATAATACATTAAGATTATGTTTTAAGTCATCTTTTAAAGGATTTTAAAAGTACGATAAGAACGTAAGTAAAATTTTAAGTACTAGAAATGTATCGGAAATTCGTAATTCGTTAATAAACGAGGACTTGTAAGAACCAAAAGGGTTTTTAATCATAACAACGTATCACTCATGTGTGAAGAGAATGCTATGTGATGCTTTTCTCATCAAGTTTTGTTAATGAGCAAAAATAAAATGTCTTGTTCCAACTTTATGCGCAAACGAATAGCGTATCTAGACCTAGCTATCGGCTTTTTCTGATGTCATACGTTACATCGACCTCAGCATTTATGAATATCTATATATTCGACATCCTTTACTACTCGAATGTGTTTTTTGTTCCATTTTATGGATCATTCTGACAATTTCTCAACGTCTGCTTGCAGTTCTTCTACTCAAAATTTCGTTTTCCTTTGTTTTCCAATAAAAGGATGAAAAATACTGACGTGGTCGTTAATTATAAAGTAAAGGAAAATTGGAGTTTAACAGTACACGGTTGAATTATTTTTAAATTCCGAAGGTACTCAATTATAATATACGTTCCGGTGATAATATACATATCATTGATTGGTGCCGTGGTCGGTAAATAAAAATTCGATATTTATCTCACGATGACGCATGGGCTTTTCTGTTTCAGGTAAGTTATCGACTGTGGGCATGTAGAATGCATTAGAGCGCCGTTGACGGATACGTCTCACAATACGTTCACCTTTACTGGTGAACAGACTTCATGAAACCGAAGTTGTCCTGTGGGCTGCAGTAGTAGTATTTCTATTATTAAAATTTCGGATCCTCCAATAAATTTTTACAAGATCAGTTAAGGGAGTTAAGAGAAATTAAGGAAGAAAGAAAGATTTAGTGCGTGATCGATTGACTGAGAATTAACAAATGAATTGTGAGAATAAAAAAAAGAAGAGAGAGAGAGAGATATGGAAAATTGTAAATGTTTGTACATGAATAATCGATAAAAATTTGTATAAAAAATAATATTTTGGTTGTTTTTTTTTAATTGATAGCACAAATAACGTATTAAATTTATACATAAGAAATATCAAAAAGATAAAGTTTCTGTGTTGATTAATTAAATTACTACAAAAATATATCTAAACGACAATATTTAAAAAATGTTCTATTAATATTAATAAAGAAGACAGCAAAATTTTTCATGTTTTTTTCAAGTATTTAAAAAAAATTGACAAACATTACTTAACAAAATGAGTTTTAAATTGTAATTAAGAGTAAATTTTAGGTTTAACGCAATATATATAATCGAAACAACAAAATAGATAATAATTTTCTTTTAAATAAACAAACTGCCTTATTACCTTTATATTCATTTACTTTTTTATTGAACAGCTATTTCTTTTACTAATGATTTTTTATTTTGACGTGAACTGAATATTACGTTTTAATACACTACTTTCTTTTGATTATTTTCGACTATATGACCGGTTATTTTTAGAGTTCAATTATGAATTGTTATTTAAAAAATGTGTAAATTTTCAAACAATTATTAATTTATACTAAATTTTCAAACAATTATTAATTTATACTAAATTTTTATTGAAATATTTAAAATTTATAAAATTTGTAATCGAACAAAATAATATAGCCTTTAATGTTAGTAGATGAATTGAATCCATATATATTCTCTCTCTCACTCTCTACCTAGCTATTTATCTATCTAAATCTCCATCTCTTTTTATTATTTTTATTTGTTTTGTATTTAATTACCTTTAGTGCTCATGGTGTAACTTTTGATATTTTTTTAATTTATCATTTATAAATTAGACGTTTATTTGAGTAATGCTACCTATCGAAACTTAATAAAATCTTAATTATAATAAAGATTAATTTATTTTTGTTACATAAGCAATATTGCTTTTAGTTTTTTTAATGATATGATTAAAATTTGATGTACTTTTCATTTTATATTATGTTATTTACAATTTGAAACCCCATATTTTGCAATGCACTGAAAACAAATTTGATTTGAAGAATTAAATTTCGTACCACCAATTAAATTTATTATGATAATACTTATTTTAATTGATCGAAATTTTCAAATGCGACAAAACATTTTACACGAATAATTTTTTTTTAATTCGTAATTTTTTAGTTAGGTGGTAGACAAATTTGATAGAAATATAATATAATACCTAGACTCATTTGTACTAAAAAAGAATAACTATCGCTTTTTAAATTTGAAAAATAATAATCACAGGTTTAAAAATTATGAAAATAAAACCTAAATCCATTCCAGAATTAATTTTTTTAACGTTCAAATTTCGTCAAAATTTTGTATTTTTATTTTTGTAATTATTTATTTTTAATATAAAAGCTACAATATTTATCAACACCATTCTTTATAAATGTAAAATATACACTGAAGTGAAAAATATGAAGAAAAATGTAAAATTTATATATCTATAAGATGTGTTACATTGATATAATTCAAACTTATAAATGTGGTTGCAATCAATGTAATTGGCAAAGAAACTATAAAGATAAATAAAAATAAACTGATAGTACATCTGCTTTCAATAAAAACTGGAATTAATACGTTCAATGAAACTAAGATGAAGATCAGGAAATTGTATTATTAAATTGGGCATTAAATAAATAGTGTATGGCCAAGTACTTTGTATTAGGCGCGGCACGAGAGATTGTCTACTGATTTAATGCGATAATGGTGTTTGTTTAGACAAAAAAATACTATTTCTAAAAATATAAAAATTCTTTGTATTTTAATGCGTGCATTTTTATAGTTTTTAACAGTATTATATGTTACGTTCGTTGATATTAGTAAAAAACAAAATTGTGGTTTTTCTATCATTTGTTTCATTAAAAAATTATTTTAGACATAATTTTCTTCCTCTTTTTTATAATATGCAGCAAGTTAAAAAATGTAAAATCATGTAGGTTTAGCACGACTCAGTTCCACCGTGGAAGTCAAATAAAGCACACTTCATTAAAATAAAATTACAAATCCATTTATTAATTACTATAACTTAAAAACAGATCTACTTATCGATTACAATTAGATAAATACCTGACAAATATACAACATCTGTATATTTGCTTTGTATCTTATACGCAAATTTAAAAATAATTATCTATGGTGTATTCATTAAAGCTTCGCGAAGAAACAGTGTTCATTGTGTTAGTTAAAAGTTATTCTCTTTTATGATTAAAGAATTAAGAAAAATTAATAATTATTAAATGTCAATAACTAAAATTGTAATTTGAACTATATTTTTATTATTATAGATTTGAGACTGTTGAAAAACAATGACAGATAAACATTGAAACTTAAGCTAATTGGTAGGTTATAGATATAGAGTTATAGAACAAGCTTTGATTTAAATTAACATTCAAATTATCAATAGATTGATATATGAATACTTTATTTTTAATAATAAAAATCGAATCATAAAAAAACTATTATCGTAAAGTTAGACTAGTTAACATTGAGCTCGTTAACATCAGAAAATGTCAATACTGTATGACCACCTTTTCCGTTTAGAATATATTACATTTCTATTGATGGTTCATTTTCTGACACTAACTTCCTAATACAGAATGAATAATAAAAGTTAGAGTGCGTAAGAAATAAGTCTTAAAAATCAGGAATGGATTATTGATAATAAAAGAAATCCTTTATATATGATTCGGTTCATTTTTTAGTTTTGTAAAAATTCTGCTATAATGATGTAATAAATACATATAATAATTCATATAAGTCAATTAGCGCATAAGGATTAATATATTTCAATAATTTAAATAGATTTTTTCTTTACCATTAGTTACTTAGATTAATATAAAAGCATCCTTTCATTAGAGCCATGATTTTTTCTAAAGTTTTACGTTTTCTAAAAATACACTCAAGGTAACTGCAATAATATAATTTATGAAGGTAACCGAATTTTTTTTGATAATTGTAATGGGTAATTTATTGTTATAAGTGTTTCAATAATATGTTTTACTCAAAGTTTTTTAATCAAAATTGAATGTGTATCTTGGATTAAAATATATTGTAATTTTAGATCAAATCTAGTTTAAAATATTAAATTATTTAATCACTTTTGTACAAATATTCATTCAAACAATAATAAATGGTACTTGTATTAGATTAGTGAGGTTGCAAATATTACCAAGCGATGATTATTACTACAATGAAGTTTAGTGTTGATATAATAAAGGGTTCGGATTTTTCCATTTATAAAATTTTAATATTATAATTCTTTTATAACATACCAATAAAATAAATAGTTAAATGCAGAAAGCTCTGTTAAAAAATAAGATATTTCTTAATTCATCTTTCTGGGATATAATCCGTGTTCATACAAAATTGTATTTTTTCAGTCATTATACTAATTCTGTTGTCATAATAATAGAATCAAACTATTTAAATATAAGAGTTGATTTGTAAAATAAAGAAATTTAACAAAAAACTCTATTTAATTTAAATTATATTAAATTTTCTTATTTCAATAAATTTATAATGCCGAAAAATAACAATGCGAATGCACAACTCGATCACTTTATAAGAAAGTTAACGATCAAGTCACCCACAATTGTTCAAATGCTTCACTACGTATAATTATTCAAATATTCACCAACATCGCTTTTCTTGCAAAATGAAATAAATAGTATCTAAATAACACTACACTATTTAGAAAATATAAACTTTAGTAAATATGAGATGAATATTGTATTCATTACATTCAGTTACGTATTGATTTATAATAACATAGGTTCATCTCGTAACATACACCATAAAGAGAAGCTATCTATTCTTATTCAGAACTGCATTTTTTTGATCCTTAATAACCATCTCGATTTTATTTATCTTTTCCATACTTTTAAATATCTTTAATAACAGATTTCGTTCAATACTAGAAAAATCAGTTTTGCTTTTTTATTTTAATATGGCAGTAAGATATCAAAAAAGAAGCATTCAATAATAGAATAAATCTCTGTCACAAAATAAATTTGAGACCAGAAGACATCAAAACGCTAAAGAATACTTTTAAATAAGTTTGTGTTAAATTTTAAATAAATTTATTTTAAGCAAATACTATCAGGCCTCAAAAGGAAAACGATAAACAACTGCTCCTGCTTCAAAAAACAAATAAACAAGCAACATTAGCATCCAGCTTGAGAGATTTATTACCATCAACCTATGATCAGTACAAGTACCTAACCTCTAGATAAAGTCCATCTTCAAGGCACCTAGAAAACAGCAATAAGATTAACTTTAAGTTAGTCGCTAATTCATACAGCATTAACAAAGAGCAGCAATCAATGTTATAACTGAGGGTTAAGTCCATACAGTACATCGCGTTAGAGTTCTTCGAATAAATTTTAATTATCCCTTTTTCTATATGTCTAAACTTATAAAAGAACTTGGTTGTATCATCTGTATACTCGGTTTGCGCTAAAAGCAAAGTTTAAGAGATTTGTCGAAAGTTCTGAATAAAATCGTGACTATATTATTGAAGCTCAGATGTTAAATTTTGACCAGAATCGATAGATTTGATAAAATATAGATGAATATTTATTGAAGCATATGAAATTAGTAAATAGTTTTTGTGATTATGAAATGAGATTTGAAAGGTTACTTCGTCTCGGTGAAAATCGCGACAATATTGCAAAAAGTAATTAAAAATAAGATTAAAATATTTCTATTAATAGTGAAGGATATTTATAATATAAGTATGCTATTGATAACCTAATTAAAAATAAAAATACTTAAGTTTGAGCTACAGAAATTCAATAGCTTCTGCGAGTCATGGACAACATTTTCAGATATGCTTAAAGTCGCAATATATAACAATTAGTACACACCTGTATCGGACCTATTAGAGAAATCTTTTAACGGCACCAATGAAACAATTATAAAACATGTAAAAGCGTTATTTTAATTACGAAGCTTCGCTAAAATTACGGCAAATTGCATCGGCCAAATTAAAGACAAAAGCCTATAGCAATTAAGGCACTTTACAAGCCTTCAAAACTCCGTTAATGGAGGCTTTCCTAATTTTCATTGTTGGTTCAAAACTAAATAAAGACATACGCCTAAGTATTATGATGTATGTGACTTACAGAAGTATTTTTTTGATATATACAGGGGTGCGCATTTCGCAAAAGGATGCAATAATTTGTTAAACATAGATAAAAAGGGACTATTACCTTAATAAACATACAAAATCTTTACGTAATGTGCTTAATATACATTAGCGAATAGTTGATCTGTCAAATGCAAAATTTTTGGCAAAATACACTACTCAATCTTGCATAATAATAAAAAAAATTTGTTATCAATATATCATTGCAAGTTTTTCCGTAGGATTTTGAACTTTGAAACTATTAGCTACCGTGGTTTTTATAATAAAAACTGTATGTTATATTCACGTAGTACAGTTTTAGATTCATTTTCATAAACGACTAATATAAAAATACATAAAAATACATTAAAATATAATAAATGCGACAACGAAATTTCATATTCCCGGGTAGAATTAGCTCTTTACTTATAGCAAAAAAGCTACAAATTAATGTGCGTGAAACACCACTAGATTAGAAAATTTCTAATGAAGTACCAATGTCATTAATAAAAGACTAATATGTAATTTTTACACAGAAAGTTTTAAACTATATTTAATTAAATTTTGGTAAATCAAAGAAACCCTCATAAAATCTGTGCCATTGACTTTAGAAAAATGTTGTAAAGAAACCTTTAAAAAATTCCACATCTCATTCCACATTTGGCTGCATTAAAAAGTTACCATGCGTTAGAAAATTAAACTTAATCCGCGATTTAATTATCTAGTACCCCGAAAAGAGATTAGTTTTACTGTGGTCTTCATTTATAATAGCATATTCTTACGATTCAATCTTCTATCAAATTAAATGTGTAATAGTATTTGGTTTATAAAAAATGTAAAAAAGGGTAAGTTAAGGTGGTCGGTATTTCAATGACATATTAATTATAGTTTGTTACAAAATGTATAATTAGTCGAATATAACCTGAACTTTTTCGAAAGAAATAAAAACTTTAGAAGAACGAAAGTTGCTTAGCAGTAATCTAAGCATGCTACCGACTTTTCGAGAGATAATTTAATACGTCTGTGAGAACGTATATATAAAACGCGAGAAGCTTATGATACAAGATATTAAGAAATAGATATTATTACCAATGAACAATTATATAACAACTATTAATTAAAAAAACTCATGTTTGGGGAGGCTATGCCGGAGCATTAGGTACTTTTGCTTCGCAGTTTGGTTCGTAGTAACTACTAGGTAATAAACCGATAACAAACGTTCAAATTAAAAATTCTGTATTATGTTATCAGTCGAAAACCTAACCCAATTTCACATTAATATTTTATTAGCAATCTGCTATAAAATGAAGTGAGATTATCTAGACCTTTTATAAAAACTGATGTTGATATCGCAGGGCTTTTTCTTGTGTCAGAAAAATATTTAATAAAATCGGAATAAAGTAAAAACATATTGTCTTCGTTATATGTTTTGCAATAAAACCCATACATATCGAGCTAATCGAAACTGGTCTGAGCATTGAAGTATTCATAACCACTGTAAAGCGCATTTTAACTCGTAGAGAAAAATTGTCAAATTGTATATTTTGATAAACCGCCTAATTCTTCAGCTTTAATTCATCGCAAAATACAAGAAATGTGCAAAGTTTTAGTAACAACACATTAAACGAGTGGGTAAAAAACGAAGTTGTCAGTGAGAATATGAATTCTTACGTTAATCCTTTACGATTACTATATTTCTGAGTCTAGTAAAAACACCGCCTATTAAGTTATAAGACTTTATTGGCATATTTGAATCAAACTTAGGCGACTTTCAATCTCAACTTTGAACTCAGATTCTAATGATCTCAATTCTTTCACTCCTGAGTATTGCTTTATCTGAGAACATTGGTAAAAGGATATACCGGTGCGACCAATCCAAAGTAACGCTTTGAAGACTTTTATCTCAATAATAGATTCAACAAATACTCCATCTTTTTTTTAACAAAGTTTGTCTTGATAAAGTTTGTCTGGTATAAAGTTTATCTTTATAATCTTATAAAGATCAAATACGACGGCACGATTCTTGAAATATGCGGGTAAAGAATCGCCACTTGAATCAGATAAAGTCGTAAAAATGGTAATGATCTAACCATCTAATGTAAAATATAAAAAACTACAAGGATTAGCACCACTTCCTTTCAAACAGACGAATGATTAATAATAACCAAAAAATATGTAACGTAGTATAATAATAAACTACTTTTTTTCTTTTTCAACTTTTGTAAATTCAAGATAGTTGGTGTATTAAGGTGCAATACAACATTAAGTGCATTAAAACGCTCTCGCTCTGCCGAGTGTCGGTAAAACTACTAAATGTGAGTATTAGATTTTGCGAATTTATTATACTAAAAAAGAAGCATGAGATGAAGAAATTATTTAAAGGGCACCGAAAAATCATAAGTTTGGTATCAGTGAAGTTATATTTTTAAACGCCAACTTATGAACATTCCAAATAAAATTTACGAATTAATAAAATAAAACAATAAATGTAAAATATTATAATTAAATTTATATATTAATAAAAAAATTATAATAATCTGTTTAAAATAAACAATTTATCAACTTAATGCAAAGATAATAATATAAGTGTTTTTTTTTGAAGATGAAAATAAATAAAATAATCTGATTACAAATTGTGAAATTTAATCGTGAAATAGTTACGACGCGGTAGAGTAGTACTAGCGAGAGAAGATGAGAAATTATGACTAATGTGTGAATTGAGTAAGATACTGCGTGTTTTGACGATTTCAAGTGTCAACAAATTAATAGATCTATTATATAGAGAGATTTTAGACTATTTTTACAGTATACTCTAATTTCTATCTGGCTTCCAAAATTGAAAATGATATTAGAGACATCCTTCGACTTTATAATAAAATCGTTCAAGAATATCCTCTTTTTCCCTGTTCTTTTTAGGCAATTTAATTAAATTTAGTCTTTCTGTTATTATTATCTATTGACAAACTCTGCTTGAATTTGCACAAAAAAACTGAGCTCAAAGGTTAAAGAACTTTACTATCAGTACTTCACTTCAACACAGAGTGATTAAGAGAAAAGTTTTCTTTCGCAAGCCAGTCACGAAGAAAAAATTATTTTTGTGCATTTTTTCCCCCTTAGTTGAATTCTTTAATAGATTTCCAGACAGAGGCCAATGCATTGACCCAGGGCTTGAAACATTGCCAGAAAGTTGCGAAATGTCATATCAGCGGAAAGAATACATATGGACTTAGCTATATTATAGTTTAGGCTTGCAAGCAATTGCATTGCTCAAAGTGCTGATCTAGCTTTGAATGATCGGGGCGAGGTTCGAATACTTAGAATTGGAAAACGAAAAAAAGAGAGGCAAGAAATGGAAGAGAAGGAAAAATACTATTTCTTTGCGAAATAATTAAAAATAAAAACAACTTTTCGTGCAGGCCGTTGATTCGGCCGTAACACTGCTTTATGAGTTTTTATCTTATATTTTTTACTTTATAATAATTTAATATAATTATAATAATTATAATATTAAAATAATTTACTTTATAAATTTAAACGTATTTGATATCTAATGTATTATTTCTAGTATATGTTATTTTTCATGATAAGTATAATATACCAGGAAGCGAAGTATAATATAATATACCATGTAAGCAAAGAGGGAAACTAATTAAATTTATTAGAGAGGTGGCGCTACAGAGGCGGTGAATCAATGAAATTTCATTTAAGTAATAATATCAGTAAAGAGCTGTTGCAATATGATTCTAGAGTCCAAAAATTTGTATAAAAGAGGCGAGTCGTGAGATCGAATATAGGCAACGAATATAGGAAGAAAGCTTTGTATAAAAGATTAAGAACTACAACTTTTGGAAAGCTAATATGTAGAGTAATAACTGTAAGCGGTAATCGCTAAAAGTATTAAATTGAATGACAAGCCTATCTATATTCTCAGCGAGGCAGCCTTGTAGAATATTGACTGTCACCACCTAGTGGTCAAAAAAGAAACTCGCAGCTTAAATTACTTGCTATATCTATGTACGTAAGGATCCTAGTCTAAGGCGATAAATTAAAAATATGAGAATCTCAAATATATACAATCTAAAGTAAATACTGTTCTAATTGTAAAGTTTTGAATATTTCATATTCTTAATCCCTTTTTACATGCTATTTGTGTATTTTAGACAATTTTAGACGAATTGTTTATTGTGTTACTTGATTTCTTTCTAAAATAATTTCATATTTTAGTACAAACTACTAAAAAGTTTTTTTACATAATGTATGATAATTTTGTGGAAAACAAAATTAAAGTAACAAAGTTTGATAACAATGATATTAGTAGTTTTTCGATGTTTTTTATCAAAGAGTTTAAATATTTTTTTTAAGAAAACCAGAAAACCGTGAACATTTGTATAAAAATATCAAATTTCCAGCATTAAAAATTTTTGTTAATAAACGTTGTGTTTAGATGCATAATTTTCTTAATGATACAAAAAACTGTCTTTTAATAAACAATTAAACGCTAAAATAATAAAACGTTGATGAAAGAGTTTAATGACAATGTACGAATGAAATTATCCAAAAAACTTATGAAGTAGTTATAGTTATTTTTAAAAATACTCATAAACATGGGTATTCAACAAAATCACCGCCGTTATACCGCAATTGAATTTGTTCGGGATAATTTTTTTTTGAGCACGCATGCGATCCAAGGTCTTAAGCAAATGTTTGTAACGGTATTGCATGAATGATTGCATCGGTAAATTATCGAGAAAATATTTATTATTTTCACAACCATAGCTTTTCTGCACTCGCAAAATTCTGCTAAGCATATATTCGAACACTCGTACTCAATAAAGTTAACACCAAAAATTTCGATGCATTGAGGTACCTTGAAATGAATATTCTATTTTGAAATGATTTAATGAAATGTTTAACGGGAATATACAAAGATTTCCAAATCTTGCTACATAGGAGATATATATTGCACTTTTTATCGCATATAGAATATCTACAATAAATTAATTATGATGAAATATTTTATTATTTTAAAATTGCTGATAAAAGAAAATATTTTCACGGCCATGTGTGATTGTAAGAATTCAATTGACGTAATTTATATCGAGATTGATTTTTTATTATTACAGAAAGATATTGAAGTAGAAAATGTTTTAATTCGTTAGATGAAATATAACATTTATAAAAAATTTTAAAAATATAATTCTATATTTAATAATTAGAAATACGTTTAAAAATTGTTTATTTTCGACTTTTTTGTACATAATTGACATAACTTTTTATACTTTTTTATTCAAATATTTGTTTTTAATTATGTTTTTAATGACCTGTAAAAAACATTTATAATTTTACATATTATTATTTAACCAAAAATTTACTATCTATTTATGATAGTTCATTTTACTTTAAAATATACTAAAAAATCAATTTTTTTATAGAAACATTGATGTACGTTAAAATTTTTTGAACAAATATAATGTTATACAGAAAATTAATCGATTACAGGATTCAGTCTATTATTTAATCTAATCTAAGTCTAATCTATTTTTAATTATTTATTAGAGTTTTTAATACATATATTTTCAGTATTGGTTTGGAGTTTTGTAGCAAAGAATTTAAAGCAATTATGTTAGAAGTAACATTTAATGATTGTAAATATGTTTTTACTACTTCATTATATATAATGTACTTTCAAGATTTTCTTTTATAATTTTTAATAATTAAAAATGCAGAAATTTTCATTGAATCAAAATTGACTTAAAAAGAATAATGTGCCTAAATTTATTTAATTACAATTTTTCTTTAAATTTATTTAGAAAAAGAATAAGAACCAATTAATAACATTGATTATTACATACAATGAAGTCAAATATATCATAAAAATAAATTTGGAAAAATGAAAAATAATTAAAATTCTATAGTATTTAATATTTTAATTGCAAATGCTGTCATTGAAATTTCAATAAACTTTATAAAACCAAAAAATTATTTTTATTAAATACATGCACCTTGGAGTGAGAATAGTCAATAAATAATTAAATGTTCTCGATTGAACGAAAGAAAAAAATAAAAACTAAGTGAGAAAAATCGAAAGCAGATACAATTCATAATACAAATTAAATTAAGACAGGTTTTAAAGATTTCGAAGAAAGATTTTGAAGCAATGGATTGTCTAAAGTAAAAGATCAGCTTAAGTATTAGCTCCAAAATAAATAAAAACAAAATAAGTAAAGTAATTATTAACACGGGCCATCAATAATATGCAATATTTTAAATTGGTTATAAAGCTGCGTCTGTGAGTAAAATAATTAAGATAATGGAAAAAAGCTGATTGTATAAATAAAAGCATAGAAGGGCTTGGTTGAACTGAAGTGAATTCGTAGCCACAATTAAAATCACAGGTAAATGATGCAAAGTTAAGAGGCAAAGGAACAGAATCAGGATGTGGTACATTTAAACATGTTCAAGCAAGCGTCACGTAAATTTATTTATGCAATGAATTTTCCGCGTGTGGGCGTTGTAGGAGCCGTTGAATTTCGGTAACGATACATGATATGATGCGTTCGTATATAATAGTATGTATTTATATAATATATTTTGATAAAGTCGAGAAATAATGTTTTTTAACAAAAAGGTTTATCTTACTGTTATTTTATAGAGGCTCTTGTCTTGACGTTTACAGAACGAAAAATGATACAATATTTATGTTTATATGTAAATACATTCAGACTATGGAACTCTTCAATTATCCTTACAGTTCACCTTATTCCCCATGCCACTAATCAATTCCATCATCATTGTTGCATTAATGCTATCTTTCGTTTTTTCGGGAAAATACCTCGTCTTATGTATTCATTATCGTGAGTTAGAGCAATACTCATGTGATAACCAATGGCGATTTTAGTATTTTTTGATCTGCACTCACTCTCGTCGGATTTTGGGCCATTACACTGAATTACAAGTATGGAAATGGAGAGTTATGGTCTTATCGGGGTAAAATGACTCAAATTATACCTTAATTACATATAATTTACAATCTTTGCTTCTGATGTACATATAAAATTATAAAAAACGAGAAAAAAAATTACAAAATCTTTTAATTTTGTCCACGTTTTTAATTCCTTCATGTGTAGCCATCATATGTTCCACTAATTTCGGCTCCTTATCACATATAGTGCATCTTTTACTATTTTCCTCTTTCTGGTACTTTCTATCCCTCATCCCATTCCACATCTGAACTTACAATATTCCTTCATTCTTTTAGATATTCTGATACACATTCTGTTATTATTTCTTTCTACAAGGTATTATATACTGTTTTTCACTCTTTCTCTTATATCTTTTTTTACTTTCTCCTTCACCTCTATAACTTTCTGATTAATTGCGTCCCTATTGTCCACGCTTCATTGACTGTCTCTTTTATTATGTATTACTTTAATTTTAATTTTCTAACCTTTGCCCACTTGCTTTTGCCTTTTTCCCCATCCTTTCTCTTTTTCTTCTTTTCTTATAATACCAGTCTTTTTCCTCTATTACATCTTATCCTCATACTTTAATCCATTTCTAGGCCCCAAAGGCTTTTCTTGTCTCCTCCTTATAGAATCAATTTTCATAGTCATCCGATGTTCTATTTATTAATCCAGTTTGAAAAATGTTTTCTTTCAACTCCCTTTAATTAATTATAATTGTAAATCATATGAATGAATATACTAAATAACAATATACTAATTAAATCTGAAATATTTTTTATTTCATTATAAATAATTATTATATATATGTTCGGTATTTTTAACGAATATGAGACAAATGTTATCTGTATTTTTAAGATCAATTTAGATCATTTATTATTATGATCATTTGTTGTAACGTAATACATCTAAGAAAACCTAGTTAAATTATAATTTAATAATATACTATATTCCGGATGTGTTATGTTACATTAATCCGTATTCCATTTTTCGATGTTTTTATTAGAGTACGAAATGTTATTTACATATTAACAGGAAAATGAAAGAATAAATACTTACTTGAATTTAAAAAATATTATAAATAATTTGTTTTAAATTTATCAAGTTATGATACAATAAAATAAGCTTTTTGATATTTTGTTGTTGGATAATTTATTTTTAATATATACAATAATCACAAATCATAAAAATATATATAATTCCAACGAAGATAAGAAAAAGTGTATTAGAGCTGTATTTTCGACAAGCAGTTATTAAAAATACCAATTAATATTAAGTAAATTAAGCTATTATCTATAATATAAGCAACCTAGTTAAAAATTTTGTTTCATCGATTTCAGTTTAACAAATCTAAAAACAGTCTTTAATCTCGTGTAAATAACCAAAAAAAGAAATTAAATAAAAAAATGTATTTGCTTATCATTTTCTCTAGGAGCACAGCTGCCACCTAAGGGAATCATAAGTAAAGACATTGTTTTTGGTTACCTAATTTACACAGTTTTGAGTCCATTTATTTATTTGGAGCTATAATATATTGATGAAACTTTAAATATCAAATTTTTCATTGTATGTGATTCATCAAAGTATCATAAATATACTTTATATGGAAGTTAAAGTGATTCACGCATTTGTATAAGGCTTAAATAAAATTATTTATAAATATATGAAGATAACTAATTCTATTACAATGTATCTGGCTTAATATTCGATATACATATAATTTATTTTTATTTATTACCTAGAGATTAAACTTAACATTTTTTATGTAAATATGAATATGATTATTCTAGAAATGAACAGCAGTTGGCGTACTCATGTACTTGATTTCTCGCATCCAAAGCGGATTTTAAGTGTATTTTTTGGTTTATTTCAGGCGACTAGGGCGTACCCTAATTGCTAGGTATTCACGAAGCTTACATACTATTGAATTCGCTTAGATGATTGCGAATTGTCGGTGACAGTCACTGTTAGTTCTTAATATGCACTGACGTATTGTTTGGTCGTTAGTTAACAGGTAGTAAATTCTCACATCCTATTTGGTTAAATTTATTAAGTGCCAGGATCCGAAAGGTAAATGAAAAGTATCATCGATATTTGTTACAGCTTTCTGGTCTAAGATAAATCTTCATATATTTCAGAATCACAGTACAAACACATTACATAATTAAGCTACAAACATTTTTTTTAATTAAAGAATTCCCTGTATATGGATTTCAAACTTCAAATTTTCAGATTATATTTAAGTATATTAGATCTTAAATTAATGTAAAATACCTTCATAAATAAAATTCTTCGAAAATATTTCGAAACATTGCAAAAGATGGAATTTGATCATTATGTAGGTACATATAATTAAATATTAATATAAAAATACATTGAAAATTTAATATGTAATTTAAACTTTTTCGGTATAAAATTTTTTTTTGAAAAACTTTTTGTTATACTATAATATATACTATATATACTATACTAATACTATACTATACTATACTATAGTACTATATTACTATTTACTATACTATAGTACTATAGTATATATTACTATACTAATATATACTATAATAGTATATAATACAAAAATTTGATGATGTATATTCTGAAGGCCTCATAATTACAAACTGAACTCTATTTTTCTATCATCATGATTGCAGGAAATCATAAAGTAATTGCATTAATTTACACTGACGTTATAACTTATTACCTTATTTATCTTGAAGTTCATTTCATAAGATATGCTAGCTATGTTTTCTGTTTCAATAATATTGCATAGTTAATACATGCATTATTTGTGCCAATTTTAAAAATTATGATGAATTGCGTAATAATACTAGGAGTTGAGTTACATCTATAAATTATCAATATTAGTTTTACTGTAACATACAATTAAAAACTTATCATATGTGAATCTGTTTGAAGACACATAATACTTTCTCATATTTTTTCTGCAAAATCTTGTTAACAATACAATATGATGCAATTCATTTTTAAACGAATTTATATGCTACTTTTATATGCTTTATTGTTATTTTATTTATATGATATTTTACATAAATACTCTGAGTTTTACAATTACATTAATTTAAATAAAGTACTGAAAAATCAATTTCATACATCTTATAGATATTTATTAGAAATTTTTTAATTTATAATTTACATATGCATCAGAATAAAATTTTATTATTTTCATATGTGCCTGTGTGTATCTGTATATGTGTATACAATAATTTTTTTATACGCAGCTTTCATTAAAAACAGTTTTTTTACGATCAAGTGAGTAAAATATTAGTTGAATTCTTTAATAATTTGCTGTTTAGTATGCTTTAATGAAAAAGTATTGTTCTCATGCAAAACAGTGAATTAGAGGTGCCTAGATTAAATTGTATTATAAAACAAAAACTCTGGCTCGGAGTGATAAACTTGATCAGAATTAAAAAGTATGCAAAAAAGGCTATTGAAGTAAGTCTATAAAAAATTTTCAAATTAATACAAAAATTTCTTTTTTACACAACAACAATAGAGCTTGTAAATGAAGAAAAAGCCTAATTTCTAAACAAATGCTGTAAAATACAATAAAAATAATTATTAAATCATTATTTTTCTTCATTGAGCTGTAGTATAACAATTTTTAAAAAATATTGCCAAAAAAAATCTGCTATTAGCACATGGGAGTCTCATGCACCTCCCGTATGATAACTCACTTTCTGATGAAACGGAAACGAGGCGCAAGCACCGCAGGAAATAGTGGACGTACCTGCTGACCTCATATACTACGAGTTTTATGTACAGAGTGAATTAAGTTGCGCCTTCTCTCTCTATTTATCTCTTTCTCTTTCGATCAAAGTGTGCGCAACGCTGCATCCGTTGTCCTTGACAGGGACTCCGTTCGTACGCGTATTTTTTCTTACATTTAGTGTACGAATGCGCCAATTGTCTCCACCTCCTCTATCCCGAACATCCCTCACAGTGTTTTGCTTCGTTGTACAAAAAATAGACACACTCCTGTAACCTCATTTTCATTCAATTCAACGTGTCACTTTGCAAAGAACGAAATTATATTCAATGTACATCTATTTTACTCTCCCTCTCTCTTTCTCTCGTTAAACCAGCTTTAAACAATAAATGATCTTGGTAATTGTAATGTTCTGCAGAAGTTTATCTTAAAATTAAATGTGTACAAGTAGTTCTTTATTAGCTTAGCCTATATATAAAAAGTTAAACGCGTATAAAAATCTTCACTATTCTAAATAAATAAAAAATTTATGAGGAAAAATATATACAATTTGACATAATGTTTTGTGTGTATGTAATGGAGGTATATTAACTAAAAAAGTAACGAAATCATTATTTTGTTTGCAATTTTTTAAAGTAATGTTGTACCATTGAAATGATTTTGTATACATTCAATTGCATTAACTTAAAAAATTAGGTAAATAGTTAAATTATTAGTTCTTTTTTAAAATTTTGCATAACGTTAAATAATTATATATGTATATATGTATATATGTGTATTAAATATTGTATGAAATATATGCATATATTAATTATTTTACGTAGCATATTTAAATTTATTATAATAATCACTATTTTATAATTTAACAACAATTACAGAAGTAACGCAAGAATTTTACAATAAAAGATTACAGAATATGAACTCACCAATTTTTTTATCGTTTTATACACATGAGTAAATTCATGTAAAACAAGTGAGTGAAAAATCTGAAATGTTTATAATAATGAATAAAGGTTGTATTTATTATTGTTGAATTAGGAATATCAAAAGTTGTATATAAAGTATAATATATTTTATGCATATTTAAGAATGATTTATAAAAGACGAGAATTTATGTAGAAGCATGAATTAATTAAATTAAAATATTTTAAATTTAATAAAGTCTATATTTAATGCTAAAGCGAAACCTAAATAAAATTTATTTTTATACACTTTACAAAAGAGCAATTCCATAACTGAGTTGTGGTACATATATTTTTATTTCTTTTTTGCAAAAATATAATCGAAGCTTTTAGTGTAAAAAGTTTATCTTTTATTAGGAATCAGTTCAAAAAAATTATTATTAAAAAAAATTTGTTTTAGTGACATTTATTATTTTTCTAAATACAATATACAATTTATCTTAGTATGTTTTAATTACATAATACCACGATTTTGAATAAAGTTAAAATTCCTTTAATTATAAAAATCAAATACCACATAAATTACATAATATAAAATTGTTTTATTTCAATTATTCGATAGAATGAATATTAAAATAAATTTAGATGAGTGAAAATATGCGTGACAACTTTTTTAAAAAAATATGAATATTAAAATGTATAAAAATGGAAAAAAATTATATTAATGTAAAATAAATAGATAATATTTATATTATGATATAATTATTAAATAATTATAAATGCTAATTATAAATAAATTATAATTATAAATTATAATTATTAAGCAATTAATAAATTATTCATACCAAATAATTTTTTTATTAAATGAAATGATAATAATAGAAAATAAAAGTTGTCATAAATTCGGTGAATTGATAATATGTCGAATTATTATTTGTAATTTGGCTGTTAGTAAAGCTAAAATAATGATATACATACATATAAATTTTCATGAGAGGAGACGTTTCGCATAACTTAGAACAATTATGGTCATTTGTTCGAATAATAGAATTTTGTTTTATTATAATCAATTTTTATATTATTATTAATAAACATATGATTATGTATGAAAAGAAAAAAAAACTTACCACTCAAATATATTTTCGTATTATAAACTTAAATTGATTAATGGCGTATCATTCGTAAGAAGAGTAGTTTTAGGAAAAAATGAATAAATTGAATTGGTTATTTTTCTCACTGATATAGCTTTCTATCGAAACAAAAATTAAAAATTTAAAAATTGTAGCACAGAGTGAATATAGTGGTTAATATAGTATAGTGAATATATTATCTATCAGGCGTCGGTTCTTGTGACTTACCCTCCAGTTCTCGAACAATATGAAACAGTAATTAAAAATACAGGCACAAGCGCATACATATGGATTCGGCAAAGCCATGAAACACTTTTATTTTAAAGTAGAAGAAATCCGCAAAAGTATGCGTAGCACAAATCATATTATCCGTAAGTGGCGATAACTAGGAGTCGTCGCTGACAAGGATAATGAGGAGTTTAAAGCACAGGTCATCATCGGAGGCGGTGGGCAACTTACTGTACAGTGCCACGTGTTGTTTGCTATTCCTATAGTGAGAACGGACGGGAATTCAGAGGTAGGAAGTCGCATGGGTCGGTATGTGAGTCTATAGGTTTACGGCGTGGCTACGCCTTTAAAGTGTAGGATGAGAATATCGAAACGACAGAGAAAGAAGAATCAAAGCGTTGGTGCTAGTGGAGTATCCTACGATTGAAAGTCGTTGTCCTGGAGTATTGGAGGAAGCGCAAGAGTGCTTTGTCTTGGAGAAGGTTTGGATCAAAAAAGCAAAATAGCACTGATTTAATAGCAACTCCGTTACTTACTTTCCTAGTGTAATACGGAAATCAAGATCCAGCTGCTTTTTTAATACATACCTTGGATTTATTACTGGCTGCGCATAGTGAGAGATTGCTTAAGGTAGTGTTCGGCAATAAAGTAATCCGAATAAAGGATTATTCTAAGGTGAAAGGATTATTACTATAAATTGTTGTAAGTTTTCATTTTCCCAATTATCAACTTGCAATTTCCTCTTAGTAAAAAAGTTCAGTGTCCCACAGAATGACATTTCTGCTCAATGACCGTAATCGCGATAACGGGGATTATCATATGAGCCAGTATTGGTCTATGTGAATATTTTAGATTTTATTAACTTTATTTACATCTACGCTATACAAGAAGTGTGTGGGATCCATTAAGTCAAGAGAACTTCTCGTAGGTTATTCGGATTCCAATATCCAGGAGAGATGTTCCACTCAAACAATTATCATATGAGTTTCATAATATTTTCTATGCAAATCTGCTATGCTACGGCCACCTAGATTTTAAATATTAGGATTAATTTATCATAATAAAAAAGTAATTTGTTTCAATTTAATTTAATGTGAGTAAAACAAGAGTTGTAATAATTTTCTACATGAAATTATGTAATTTAAAAAATGACAGTACTCATGAATTCGTTAGTCATTCTTGGAAAGAGGCAGAAAATTTTTTTTACCGATTTATCTTAAATTATAAATTGAATGGCATGATACTTATTTGTGTATAAATAAATGGAAATAATCAAAGCATTTCGTAAAATAAAGAACGAGAACACACTAATGAAATCTGTTAATTCGGAAAAAGTGCAAGAATAGGCAGGATAAAGTCCAACTGTTCCCAATATGAAATGTCAATGCGAGTAAAATCAATAATATCTCGAGTAGAGAGCTGAGGTTAGAATGAGGGGTTACTCAGCGTCAATCTCAGCATATTAACTGGCGTCGCGGGTAACCTTCGCAATGAATCAGGCACCCAGCCAAACACAAATGCTTAAAAAGAAGCGCTGTCAATCGGAACTCGCGAAAGCTTAAAGCCGGCATAGATAGTGAATGCCGTCAGTAGTTGGCGAGTTTCTTTGCTTCAGACGCCCGGAATCGACGAAGCGCGAAGCCCAGTAATGGGGCCAAATGAAGGAAGGCCTCGCTCTCGGAATAATGGGGATACTTTAAGTGAGAAATACGATAGAAGGCCTGTCTCGTGGATGATAAACGGCAGAAGCGCCCGGGCACGTCCGATTAAAATATAGACTCTCGTTTGGACATCCACACATCAGTGATTCGTCGATGATCGACTCTTTAAAAGGAGACTAGCTTCAAAATCGCCTACGTTGCCACGTGCAATTCAGTCGCAGTCGCACAACCGCCGAAATTGGTCTACGAAATTGGTATCTGCGGGATCGCGGATTGAAATTCCATCGATCATAAAGTGCTTTCATCGATTAATTTTTTACGCAACTGCGGAATGAGGACCGATAATTATATTTTTCCTGCTAATTATATGCTAATGAAATATAGTTTCTGCTTATTATTCGTTTTTTTTTTCAAATATTTGCGTTAATATCTAGACCTTAAAATAGTTCCCCATTATCAATTATATAAAAACCATTGTATCGTTAACGCTTAAAACTAAGATATTCTTTTATACTTTATCAAATTATTTTAAATCTGCAAAGTCATATTAAAATCGGATAAGAATTGAAAGTGATAGTCCGACGATTTATTTCTGATATATTTAAGCTTCGTACTGTGTGCGTCAATCAAATATTAAAAGTGAATTTTTTGGAATAGCTGTTTCCGACTCTAGAATAAATTTCAACTCAATAATGAGTTATATATAACTTTCTTTTTAATTGATTACGCATGATAACTATGAAAGATGAAAAACGGTTTCTGTACACACGATATTTCCAACTATCGCGAAGGGAGCTTAACAATTTTCAAATAAAAACTGCCATTGAGGGGAGCAGATTGCTCATAGCGCAGCTCACCTCCCACCAACACGAAGCCCGTGGAAGTCGTGGCATGTCACGTTTTCCGAACCGTGAGTCTCTGCACGCGATTCTTTCTGCTCCTCTCCACAACAAACCAACATTTCATACACGACGTTTTTTCTCTCGACTTTCACTACATACTAAGTTCAATATGTGTATCGAACTCATGCTCTGATGCAAAATCGATTATATGATGCTACTGTTTGCAACTCCTCCTTGATTCTTTTTTCGTCTGTTGAGAATTTGATGGAGGAGTGGATTTCATATTATGAAATTTAGAAGTTGATAGGTAGTGGCTTTGAGATCTTATGTTAGGGTCGCGGTTATCCCTTTAGATTGGTCACTGCTTGTCATTCAAATTCACGGCAACTTATCAATGCTTAGTTCCTTTTTAGTTTTATCATACTCTAATTTTTGTTTCGTAAAATATATGATCAGCTTTAGAATATATTTGCAACAATTAAAAAAAAAGAAATGTTAATCTTTTATGACGTTCATTTTTGTTGTAGTGTGTATTTTTATTAATTCAATTACATTGAAAGACGAATTATTAAAATTTTATAATTAAAATTATAATTTTATGTTATTATGTATGTTGTAATTAAAAAATATAGTAGTAATATTATATAGTAAAATTTGTTTAAAATAGTATAAATATTTTATTTCGAATAAATTATATGAATTTTATGTATTATATATATTTTATGAAGAAGCAGTTGTTTATAAATATCTATAGTTGAATTAAAAATATCATTTAAATATTATGATATATTATCAGATGCTTAACTAGAATAGAAGACATTATTTTTTAATGAAAACGTAATGAGAATAAATTTTGCTTACATTGTTATCTATTATTTAATCTAATACGGTCTAACTAATATAATTGGGCTTGAATTAAATCAACGGTTACTATATGTTAAGAAATCCACTACAATATAAATAGATAATTTCCTATAAAAATACAAATTAAGAATTGAAATGATTTACATAAATATAAAAGTAAAAATTAAAGTAATTTACAGGTCGATTAGAGTATAATAAAAGCTAAATCCTTTTTCTATAATTTCATACACGTGTTAGCATTTGAAGTTGAACAACATTTTTTTAAATAGTAAAATCGTAAGTACTTTTATTTAAGTAATGTTTTTTGTATCGTTGCATTTAATATGTGTTTTTACCAAAACTCCAAACTGTTGTTAAAATAATAAACGGTTTAAATAAACTGTGTAAAACATAACGTAAGTCGCATTATAAAAAATAATGACAAGGTAATATTTTATCTAAAATTAATTATGTTTGTTTTAAATTGTGTGTGAAGTATGTGAGAATTTGCCGAAAATTTTATTTTACTTTGAATTAAATTATTAATTAATAATTTATATAATATGAACTTTTAGATTACTTTTAATTTTGTTATTTCTATAATTTGTAATTTATTTAATTATAGTATATAAGAAATAAATGATTATTTACTTAATATAAATAATTAATATCTACTTTTTAATATTTTTTTATTTAAAAATTATATAATTTAATTTCGAAATTGTAAAACATTTTTTTTTTTCATTTTAAGTATGAAACTTACATCACATATAACAGAAATATTATTGATTATTTCCATCAAATATAAATTTATTCACAATAACTAGAATAGTAAGATACATACATATTAAATTAAATTTAGCAGTATAAACATTTATCAACGCTTTAACTAATTTATATTCACATAATTAAATAATAGAACATTACTGCACATGTAATAAAAAAATTAACGAATACTGTCGGCAATACTGTGACTGTACAGGTCATTGAGTTGCCATTGAAGCTATATAATTACAATAAGTGAAAATTGCAATTTTTTAATACTCTATTAGGCTGAATAAGATATTTAAGTATATAATTAATAACGCGTAAAATAATTAATTTTATGAGTAGGTTTTACAAAATATAAGTACAGAAAAATTTTGTTACTTATTATTTAATTTTTACGAATACTTCCGGTTTTTTAGCACTATTTTTTCTAATATTTCTAATAATTCTAATTAATATTTTAGTAATATTAATGAATCATGAATATAATTCATAAATAATACATTAAACTGTTTTAATTTATATTGAATTATTTGGTTATTTATAAATTTTATTTATAATTATAAATAAAAGTTTGATTTTTCAATACTCAATGAATTTAAAATAAGAAATAATATTTTATAAGTTTGTTATTGGTTTTTAAATTTATAGTAAACTTCTAGGATCTTGGAAATCGAGAAGCTATAACGCAATGACAGAATTTTTATTTTTTGAACAAAGTAGTACGTTTTTAATATTTGATTAGATATTTTTTTAAGGTCTAGTACTAAATGGAAGAATTTTTATTAAAAACGCAATATCGATCGTATCATTTTTGTATAATGATCTGATAAAAGTTATTCATAAAGATGTTTGTAGAAGGTTAACAAAAAAGTATTTATTTAATGAAAATTCTTAATGAATATTATAAATATTTGCTTTCATCATTACATCGATATTTCCATATTTATTATTTTTGCGGACTAAATAATTATTATTATTTATTATTTATTATGATATTGGATAGATATTTTTTGTATTTAATTTTTTCCTTTAACAATCAAGTGTTAATCAATAATTTAATTTAATAATACGAGTTATTCTGTTGAGAGGTTATTCCGATGTTCTTAATATCTCATCTTAGTGGTATCTGTATGATCTGTAAGATTATTGTAACGATTTTTTTTATATATTGATTTTATTATTTTACATATTGATTATTTTTTAACATATATTAAAAAAAATTTATATGTCATCGTTTCAATTGTAATTTTGAAAAAATATAAGCCTTTTTCAAAAATTATATTATATCTCTAAGAATTATAATTAAGTATTTATTTAAATTTAAACATTTACAAAAAATAAATAAAATTATAACTATTATTTTATACTTTTTTTATCACAAAACAATTTAAGAGAGAATTAATATAATTTTTTTCTCTCTTCATACAAAGCTGTTCGGAACATAAATTCATTGATAATAATTATTTCATCTCATGCTTGCAATATTACGATGAAATATTATGATTTGAATCACGCGAATAAAATTGTGCCTACATTTATAAATAAGTAAATCTATTTACGAGCTATGTAAAAAATTCTTGATTTAACAGTTGCATAAACATTAATGATCGATTCATTTGTGCACATGGTCAGGATAAAGTCCTATAGTAAATCGGGTAATATATGAAGTTTTTAATTTTTTTCAACTACACTTTTCGCATCAACATACAGCCTTATGTAGCTATCATTAATTAATTAACAATACCAATTATATATCAATAAATCTAAGCGTGTTAACTGAACGAACAAGATTTTATTAATTACTAAAATTGTTTTCCAACATACTTCGTCATACTATTTTAAATATGAATTTAAAACATATGGCAATCGTATAATCAGTAAATATTTGTCACATAAAATGTACAATTGCATAAGTAATAATTGTAGAATAATATAGTTCCAGAAAATATATAGTGACAATTATTTTATGCTACAATTATGTGTTTAATCTATTATGTTGTGTCACTTTATGTTTATACAGGAACTAAGCATCAGCTGTAAAATATTTATTAATTAGTTTATTGAAAAGTATTACCATAATATAGCAGTTTTATTTATACAAAAAAATATACCATAATTTGAAAAGATTCTTTACATCAAGAATTTTAATAAACGTCACGTATAAAATTGCACTCATGGAGTGATAATCAATTTATGATATTTATGGTTTTATTAATATAAACAAGGAAAGATTATTATCATTAACAGGTTCTTTTTTAAAATTTATTACATTCATAATCATGTATAAAATTTAGGTACTTATTAGCAAATAAGCGCAGTTTTGTGTTTCAAATAAGTTTAAAAGAGTTTAAAACCTTATAGTAGATTTAAGAAAATATTTAGGGTATAAAAAATGAGGATGAACATAATGTCTGCACTGGGAATATGAAATATTTATATTTTTAAGTAGTAGAGCAAGTTACATAACAAAAACAATTTATTAATTAGTATATAGTAGTATTTTAGGATCTAAGAAATATTAAAATATAAAAAATATCCTTTCTTTAATTGAATACTAAAAAGTTGATATATTTGTATGATTATTACATATTGAATTGCTTAAAAGGATTAATACGTATTTACTTTTACCTTTAAGAGAGATAAATATGAAAAAAAATAGAGTACGAAAGTGATACTGAGAGAGTGAGAGACTAAAGACAAACAGAAACCGAGAGATCGGGAACTGAATTTGTTAATTTTATACGTATATAGATATGTACTACCAAAAGGATTCATTCGCTACGTAGAGACGAGCGCGTTTAAGCCAGCAACATGTGACTAGGAAACGTGCTTTCTAGTGCACGTGGAGCACTTTGAAAACTTTTCCCTTCCCTCCCCTTCTATTGTCCCACGTTCGCCAACTCAGCGCACCCTCTTTCGACCTCGCAAAACCGTTGCCTTTACCTCATCCCCTGGTATTCCGTCAATTGTCATCAACTCTCCTCGTTTAGCCTGTATCGCTATGACTGTTCTTCCCTCTCGCCCTGTCGCTAGAGTGCGTCTCACTTCTCTAACTCTCTTGTCCTCCTCAGCAGCCGTCGTTCGCCCTCTCCCCTTTGTTATCGTTACTTGCGCGGACCAGAAGGAAAACCGGAGCAGCGGCTCAGTCCTCGCGAACCTGGCCAACGTGGTGAAACGACGCATTGTGGTCGTTATTTTTCGTCCGGTTGGAAATTGTCAACCGCGATTTGCGACGACCTTTTTCACGAGTTACTAACTCTCTCTCTCTCTCTATCTCTATCTCTCTCTCTCTCTCTCTCTCTCTCTCTCTCTCTCTCTCTCTCTCTCTCTCTCTCTCTCTCTCTCTCTCTCTCTCTCTATCTCTCTTAGTTGGCGCTAAATCGCTCTTACGTAATTACATCGTTGACCAATTTAATTCACCTCTTTTGGTATCCTCTACATAGACAAATGTGTATTATTGTTTAGTGATATTAGTTAAACGTTTTTTGAGAAAACGCAATATTGAAGATGAAACTAGAATAATTTTATCATAGGATTCATCAATCTCATTTTTTAAAAAATTTTGAATTAAAAAAAAATTAGTAATTATTTTACTTATTTATTTACTTGTTTATTTGTATAATTTTATTTATAGATATATATACATTACCTTGCGATTTTTACCAAATATTTAATTAACAATAGTTACTCGAACAAAAGTGGCACATTCAGACAGATTTATTTAAAAAAACCTTTTTGGATTTTTTATTGCTGTGATTTCCTAAAAGAGAACACAATTATGTTAATTATTGATAGTATATATGAGTTACTACTGTTTTTTTATTGTTTATTTTATATTGACATTTATATGAACTTTTCTATCAATTATCCTTTTTTTAATTAATTTTATATTTTTATGAAACATCTTCCCAATTTCATTCATCAATAAAAATTATTATTTACAAACATAAGGTATTTTTTTGCTTAAGTATATTTAAGTATTGTTTTTAAAAAAAAATTCTGTTTTTAATTCGTTTATCATTAATAGAGAAACGTGTAACCTATAAGCAAATATACAAAAATGTTAAGAGTAAAATCCTTTTCGTTAAAGAAAAACAAAGCTTCCATCAGATAATCGCAATTAGTGCACAAGAAAGATATAAACTTGAGTAAAAATATAGATAATTGCCAAGCTGAACCATACAGGGTACTAAACACTATGAAATCAAGAAATAACGGGTCAGTAATACAGATTTTGAACGATTATTTGTATTACATGGATAGCGAAGAAAGTGACGGTATGTCATCAGTGAGTAACACTTGCGCGAGTGCCTACTGGCAACACCACGAGCAGAATCACAATCATCATTATCATCACCATCAAGCATCTCATTCCCAGGAGCAGCAGCAGCAGCAACAACAGCAGCATAATCACTATCACCAGCCATCTCATTCCCAGCCGCAGCAGCCACAGCAGGATCTGCAGGATTTACATTACCTGTGGCCCAATAACTGCCACTCTCATCAGCATTACATGAATCGGTACTTATCCCATCAGTCAAGTCCCCAACACCAGCATCAATTCCAGCAGTCGGCCCTGCATTATACGCTGGACACGATGCCGAGCAACGGCGCCGGCGCGGTTCAGTCACAGTACTCGCAGTATCAGTACCAACAAGTCCAATTGCAGAACGGCGATGGCCAGGCACCACCCTCATATCATCAGCACTCGTCCACGACGTTGCAGTACAACCCCCATCGCGCCACCCACTGCGCAGATCGCTCGCGCATTCGTCACTACGAGCAGACACCAGGTATGCATACAAGACTCTATGTGCATTTTTAGAAGTGCTGAAAGAATGATGTTGACGACGGCAACCGTGATGACGACGAATATCGTCTTTGCATTCTTAAGCAGACCTCAATCAATAATTTTTACACTTTTCTAACTATGTATCTCTGTGCAGTTTAATGTTTGGGGACCTATACATGAATAGAACTACAACCTGTCCGTACATATTTCATCTATCTCATCATAACCAAGATGTATTCAGTTATCTAGGAGAAATATGTCTATTTCTAGAAACTAGAATAATGATTTCAAATGTATATCTGGTTTTTATAACACGACGGTAGATTTAATATTTCTCGTGCTATTTAAGTACAACCATTGCAAATTTTTTTTATTACATATTTTATTATTTACATTTTTCATGCATTTGTTTTATAGACTTCAAAATACAAATATATGAGAAAGGTTTATACAAAACATTATTTTATAGAAAATAGTAAGAAAAAAAACAAACCAAAATAAAATTTCTCTTGGTTTGTGCGATTGTTAATTACATTTCTATATTTTTATCGATCAAAAATTTTTAATTATAATATTCATCATAATATTCATTCCTAATTATTTTTATTAATTTCTTTTCAACATTAATATAATATTTCAAAAATGATCATTCAATTAAAATTTCTTTCTTAATAAATTAAAAAATTGAATATTGAAGATAGATGTAGACATGCATGAATACAAAACTATTTATTTGACAAAAAATAAAAATGTTAAATAAGTGAGAGAGTAGCATAAAAATGATAAATCAAATAAAAGCATTTGGTAATACACTAAGTGCGTATTTATTTTATAATAAAATTCAGTTGTTTTCTAAGGAATTACATAAGCTGTGTCAATGGAAATCGATAAATAAGCCCTCAAGTAAATTAAAAAAAATGTTTATAGACGCATCGCATGTCAGTCTATCCTATCGGGTGTTTATGACAATTTCAGTTCTTGAATTCCCAAAAGTGGTTGGTCTGTCTTTTCGGCGCCATAAAATAAAGTAATCATTATGAAAGCTCGCTAGACAGTTCTTCAATTTGTGTATTAAAATATAGGAGCTATGCAAGATAAAAGGATCACATGGAGTTATCATTTTTGGAAAGATTCTCTTACCCGCAATAAATTCTCGAGCCGTCCATTTATAGATATATATCGTGCAGAAGCAACAGATTTGACAGTGAATTATTCATAAGTGTATTTTAGGGCTTATGACGCTGACGGAACTCTAACTGTTGCATTAGGCAGGCAGGTTGTTTTCTTCTTTCACTTTGGTCCAACTTTTCTCTTTTCTCCTGTTACGATCGTACATTATTATCTTGAATTTCAACTGACAGTCAAATAAAATACGCGACGATGCATGCGTATGAAAATTCAGCCACGAATACTTGTAAAAACTCCATTATACAAAGCTTTCGCTGAGATTGCAGACTCTTTTCTGTAGCAAAAATATTTTGGGAAGTAAATGCTTTTATATTTTACGTCGTTTCTGAAGTCTTTCTATTTTGAGTAATCAGGTAATTCCTTTGATAAGTACACATATTTATTGTAATGCATTTCAGTATTATGATTTTTCTTGTACAAAACAAATTTATTTCTATTGAGAAATACTTGCAAAAATTTTTTTATTAAAAAAATAGTAATTTATACATTTTAAAGTTATTGAAATTTAGTAATCATAAATTAGAAAATTATAAGTAGATATAATAGTTTCATAAAAAATATACCTTTTTATTATATCACAAGATAATATGATAAGGTACACATTTAGACATCAAGAAAGTGAATGAAGCTAGATCAAATTAAATTTTATGTCAAAGTGTAACAAAAATTTACATGACTAATTAATAAGTTACACAAAATAGTTTAAAAATAATTAATGTATATCTATTTGCCCTTTTATATGTCTTTTATCAAATGAAAAGTCTTTTTATACTGTCTGCATTAAAACAATTTGTTTTAATGATGTAATTTATAAGCCATTGTAATTTGATTGCAAATATTAGTAATTGATCTCTATGAAGCAAACGTTAAGTTTCTGTAATTGAACAAATGTTCGATTTAAGAAAAAATATTGCCAATATTAAATTGTTATATACGATTATTCGAAGTTGTAAACGAAGTTGTACAACAAAGTTGCAATTTATTATTTTGAAAGTATTTCCGTCTATTAAAAATTTTAATTACTCGATTGTGCATTTACAGATGCAAATCATTACAAGGACAATTTTTTTACTATAAATAATTAAATTAATATTATGCATGTTTTTTATTTTAGCAAAATAGATTTAGAATAGATTTGTTTCAATATTAATGTACTCGAAATTCAAATTCTTTTGAAAAGATATTAAAAAATCTTACTTACACGCACTACTGGTCAGTACACTTTGAAAGTTTACCTGAACAAAATTCCTCAATCCATCACTACCATCGTCGACCATCCCTACTTCACAATATAGCTGGTATAGATACTCGCTGATATTAGTATCGAAATGGTACCCGTTGTCCAAAATTTTTGGATATTTTATTCCATAGAAGATATTACTCAATACGAGCAAGATTGACAATTTTATCATTCTTTGGCATAAAGAAAATATTCCTTAACAGGTCGAAATCATATTTATAGTATCTAGCTCTGTATCAATTACCCTCTTACTTTTTCACGACAATTTTGGTTAATGTTTATCCTTACATTTTTAATTAACCGAAAGAATGATTTAAAATCATAGACTTACTTGGAAAAGGGAAGGAGGCTCCATCTTTGGTCCCTATTTATTCCTTGTCTTGAAATGCTTCCTGTAATCCAGAATGATTAAAGAAGCTCTGAATATATTGAGGGAGAATCATAAGCTAGATTATGAGGTTTCTATGAACCTAAAATAAATAGAACAAAGACTGAAAGATAAATAAACAAAGTTTTTTTGAGTGAACCCAAGAGTAACAATGCTGTGCTTTAGAATGGCTGAAGCGAGTTGAGTAGAATGACTGGCTTATACTTCTAATTAGGGCGCGCCAGTACTGAAGTAGATTGACTGCAACGATCTACTAGTAAAAATACGCACCCATATCATCGATTAATTTTTATTTAATTTTATATTTTAACGAATACTTCGGGTGAATTAGATGAGTTTCAGAATTATTGTGTATTGTAAAATAGTATAATAATAAAAGAATTATTAGAAAATGTACAATAAAATTACTGTTTTTTTTTAATATTCAAGCATCAATTCTAAAACTATCATTTATGTCGTATTAAGGAAGATCAAATTTCAATACTATAATTCATGTAAATGCGTTGTATTATATGTTTTGTTCAACACATTAAAACATGTTGAAAGATTGAATATATTAGCAAATAAAAAAGCCAAATTAATATTAAATATTTGAAAAATTTAACATGAATTTTAATTTTTGTATTTAATTTTTTAATAATTTTGTTTTAATTTTATTCAAAATTAATAAATAAGAGGATCACATTTTGTAATGAAAAATTGACTTAATAAGCCTGTTAATACTGAAAATATTTTAATTTACATTATAGAAATGTGCTAAAAATAATATATTTAATAAATGTCATTTAGAAATAAGCGTTAATACGGAATATATAAAATATATAAAAATAAACCAAATTGTTTACTGGTTGATTACAAACTCGCGCTCCTCAAAATTCGTCAACTCAATTTTGAATACAACGCCACATATTCAATTGAGTTTCCTAGCCACAAATTGTACCGAAAATTATTTTATGCTTGATCTTTCATCGAGTTCAAGAACTTATTTTCAGTGATCCTTAAAGGAGATTCCGTGGGGGCTTCAGTTTGCTACTGAGAATAATGTGCGTAAGACTTATCAACACCAGCCTCGGATATTTAAATATTGTGCGTCTCGCCGCATAAACAGAATATATCGTCGAGGCCGTCGATTTTTTTCCACCTCCCACATGGAACACAGTTACAATGAACAAATAAGGAATGCAAACCGATCAAACGCAGCTGAGTGCACAATGCTTGTATAAGGATTAACCATCATTTTCCTTATTCTACAACGGTTTTTCCTGCAAGAATTTCCATTAACTTACTTTGCTCTTTATTCGTAACGTAAATTTACTCTCCGCGTACAATTATTCGATATATTTAGCATCTGTCTTTAACATTACAAGAACCCACGGGATAACATTTATTAATGATATATGAAATAAATACATGATGCTTAATTTGAAATTAAATTACATCGAATAGCTTTAATTATTTTAATATCTACGTTAAACTCTTATATTAACATATTTTTATTTCTATTTTAATTTAAGTAATTGATGTATTATTTAAAATTTCAAAATGCATATGTCGTTCATCTGAAATATAAAATCTCCTTAAAATTCTTCATTAGAACTGTGACGTTTAATAATGAGAACAAATTTTTAAATAAAAAATATTATTAATATGTATAAACCTATAAAGAATTGGTATTAAAACCAAGTGAGATTAATTAAAAATAATTGTTAATAAAAAAATATTTACGTTTATAAAATTTAATAATTTTGGTACCCTCAAATTAGTTAGACTTATTTCAAACTCCTTAATACAATAAAATGAACTTTTATAGATTAATGATATGGCCCTAAAATATTAAGCAAACTATTCACAGTGCTGAAGTAACGAGACGTAGTAGAGAGACAAGGAGAAAGAAGCATAAGAAAATAAGAGGACAAAGTTTGTGTTTTCTTGCACACTCTCTTAACGACCACTCACTATTATACGAAGTTATTATATCTCTTTGGCCGAATGGGCAAAAGCTGTCCACCAAACTTTGTCTTAAGTTCTATCTACCTCGGGCCCACGCAAACTTTCTCCTCGGTGCTTGTAAATTTTTGTTGCGCAAGTCAAAGCGAAAATTCTCGTTTTCGAAATTATTTTTTGCTTAAAACTTAAGGCAGGCAGAACTTGTTTACTTTTCAAATCAATGCTAGCACGTGAATCACGAGGCAATATGTACCATTGATCCCTCCTTGTTATTCACCTTAGTCTCTTTAAATATAAAATGACTGCTCGATTAAAATAACATAGCGAACCATTATCGGGTCCTTTTTTTAAAAAATAAAGGAAAAAATCCAGGACTCTTGATACATCAAAATGTATTAAAATCATTTTCATATTATAGTTTTCATGCAATATGTGTATAAGAATAAAAAAGGTTCACGTTTAAAAAATGTCTTTACTTCTATGAATTCATTGCAATAAATGTATTACATTAAATAAATTTAGGATTTTCCCTTAGCTTATGATAAGATTATTTTATCAGATCAGAGAATATACATAAATATATAATATATTAATTTTCATTTCATAATAAAGACAAAAATAATTGATGTTTATTGTAGAAAATAAATCAACAAAAAAGGAAATATTAGAAAAAAACTTAAACATGTATTAAATATGTATTATCATAATATTATTTACTCATTTGATATGTATTTTGATTCTTCTTTATTATCATTTTATCATACTCTTTGACATATTCCAAAATATTGTAATAGTATAATTTTCAGGTGATCCCATGATAACATCCTCACTGAAGGGTAAGTGATCATCAATAGTCTTCACGTCTGTATTTTGCATTATTTTTTATTGTTTGGGATTTAAGTTTTCATTTCATTGTTTACCATATTTACTAATGCACACATAGTCGATGCTTTTAATAATACGATGCTGATGATTTTAAATTAATTAGATATTCAATTAAGATTACAAAATATTATATTTATTAATAGGTCAAATTTTTTTCAATATTAATAAAATTTTTATTTACTCATTGGTACATTTATATTGATAATATCTATATTGTTGAATTATAATTACGAGTAACAATTATTTATAAACTTTTGATGAGTTCTACATGTAAAATTATAAAAGTTAAAAAATTAAAAATACATTATGTGTATGTAGTAATGCATAAAAAATCAGAAAAATGAAATAAAATATGAAATAAATATACATTTTAATTATTTTTTACATCAACTAAACATATTTATTTTGAAAAAATTTGATACAATTTATTAAATGGAAAGCATTTACATAACTTTTTTTATAGCATTAAGTTCATTTTCGTAAAATAAAATAGCGTTTTTATTGATATTGCTCTATTTTACGATATGTTGTGTACAATTTACAAGAGGATTCAATTATCCATAAATCGTCTAGTAAATATATGGTATACACAATTAAAATATACAGCATGTTTCTACAAATTTAGATTATTTTTATATAAAAAAGAGACAACATTTTTTAGAAAATATAAAGACAATAATAAAAGAAACCAAGTCGATAACAAATTTTTTTTTAAAAAGTGAAAGTTCTAGATGATATAAATTGTGTTTTATTTAATTCACCTATTTTTATCTATGTTTTTTCATACTTTTACTTCTTAGTTTTACTTTTCATAAACTATTTTACTTTCGCTCATTATATGTAGAACGATTATTATCTTTTTTAATACTTTGAAGATTACATTGATTTTGAAACATTTAAATAAAAATAGAGAGATAGGGAAAAAAAATTACAGTATCAAGACATAACATCAACAGTTAATATTCTTTTAGCAAGTTTATCATTTTATTTTTACTTTTAATTTTACAAGCTTATTTTCATTAAATTTTTAAATCCTACATAATTGATAGACTTAACACACTATAAATTTAAAAATGTTTTGATGATTCCTTAGGGCTAAGAGTAGAAGAGTTATTATTTGTAACACACAGAAAAGCAAAAAGATATCATAAACAGAAGGAGAGAAAGGAAAGCTCATTCATATGTCTGCTGTTACGCATTAACAATGACAATGCCAATTTGAATGCATGTAGCCGATAAATTATAAATAGTATAATAAAAAATTATCGAGCTTTTGGTATTTCTGTACATAAATATGAGTAGAAGTTCGTTAACGGTATTTGGTATGGTTTAATCACCTAATATCGGCTTTCTTAGACTTTCCCTATGTATGATATATTTTGTGATAAAATTGTAATTTATAAAATCTCGCAATTAGTGTCGATCCTTCTGCATAATATATTACTTTTACGTTGATTTTATAATACTTGCAATTTTTTTTAGTAATTTTAAATATTTTATAAAACTTGGCTGCCGAGGTTAATGTAGTTACCGAAGCTATTTGGTGATGAATTGATAACTGTTTAATTCTGAAAGCGGTCCTAGATCAACATATATATGTATATTTGATTCTTGCTAATTATGTATTTTTCATACAGTGAAATAAGTATTGAATGCAATTATCTACGATTCTAATAATTATTATTACAAAATAATAAAATTTTGAATTAGATGTAATGTAACAAATATTAGCCGAAAAAGGCCGTTTAGACATAAGTTAGCACATATTAAAAACAAATTATTTAAATACAATTTTTTAATATAAAAGCCTTCTGTATATAAATATTTAAGTATTAAGAATATGATTACTACGTTATATTTTTTAATTTTAATTTCCAGTTTTTTTTATATCAAAAGAAAAGAATGAATTTTATCTGATTGCAGGTATATGCGTTAATTTATTAATAATTCTTTCTTTATTCGAACGAACTTCTCTACAAATATCTGTGATACTTCTGTAAGTACTTATTTATTTATTTTATTTTATTTTTAAATACTTATTAACCAAATAAGCTTGCAAAAATTATTGTTTAATAGTAAAACAGCAATTTATATATAAACATTCGTAATAACTTTTATTTAAATACTTTTAGTATACCTTTAATAATAATTAAAATGTGATGTAACATATACTTAAAAATCAAATAAACATGTATACTACTTCTACTTATGTATTTTGTAAATCAAAATTAATACTAAATGATAATAATAATTAATGATATTTTTATTTCGTTTCCTGTGATTCTGAAATAAAAATTTTCAATCTTAAATTGAATTTTTTTTAATAACTAATGCACATTATTTGTAATTTTTAAAAAAATAACTAGATATGATAGATTTTTAAAAACTAATAAGATTAAGAATTTAACAAAATTGATGTTTTTGCATTCTAAATTGATTCATATATATCAAATACAGGTATATTCTTATATAAATATTTTACTGTAAATAATTGTAAGTATTTTTAATACGGATTCATTGATTTTGATTCTTTTCTTCATTATATGCCTATATGCTATATTAAGAAATTAATGCGAATATTCACTTTTACCCTTATGCTACGAATGATAATGAAATTGAAAGATAATGACATTATGAAGATTAGCATTAAATACATGTGACGCTATCAATATCTTAGGCATCAATATGAACGCAAAAATGTTCATATTGATATTTTTGCTAAATTTATTCTTAGAACTACCTTTATATTATAAATGAAAAGATAAATAGTTAACAAATTTGAAAAATTATAATATTCAAATGAAAAAGGGGAAAGAAAAGTATTATCTTAAAACTTTTATAAAAAATGATATTTTACATTATTTATTGTTTTAAAAAAAATTTTGTTCTAATTTTATCGTTTATCATATATCAATTTCACACTAAAAAATTTATTCTATGAAAGGACACTTAACTTATCTATGAACTTCCTACATTGTAATAAAAATATTAATAGTAAAGGCTATACGAAAAAATTTTAACGTTCAGACGGTATTATAATAATACTTATTTTGTGAGCTTAAATATTTTTTGAAAAATAAAATTATTTATAGTAATTTTGTGTAAAATATTGCTAAATATTTGTATATAATTTTTATAGATTTTTGAGAATTTAAAAATAATTCAAATATACATGATTTTCTATGAACATTTTATATTTTCTATTCCTACAGTGAACGTATCCTTGAAACTAACGTGAATTTTGTTATATGTATACTCATGGACATCGATTAAATATTTTGATGGAAATTTTCTTGTCTCTTATTTTTACAATTATTTAAAAAAGATTTTCTAATTTAGTTTCTGTTTTTTTATATTGCTTTTGTAAAAAAAGTACAGGCGAAATTTTTGTTGATCATAAAGATAATTATCATTAAAATTGGACTATAGTGTACTATACTATACTATACTATACTATTATTATGATAGTCGCAGAGAAGATAACAGTTTTCAAAATGAGTCTTCTTTTTGAATATTTTTGAGTACGGATTTCTTTCGTTTTGATTCATTATTTTAAAATGTAATACCCATTAATGATAATTAAAAATTTTTGGTACTAAAAATAGAATTTTTAATATTTTTATAATATATTTTAATATGTGCGAGTATATTTTTTTGTATATTTGTTTATAAAATATAGTAAAACAAAATTAAAATTAGAAAATAAACTTTAATTAATAGTGGCGATCAAGTTTTCGTTTACGTCATTGATGACAGGCAAAAAACATAATTTATGTTAGATTTATGTTGTTTGTGATCGCTATTATATTTTCTGCAAGTGACAAACATGATACACTCACACACACACACACACACACACACACACATATATATATATATTTATATATGTTGTACGTACAAGCGGTCGCAAATGTACGTCCGCCGGAAGTAAAAAGCTTAGTAGTTATTTTCCGTTACTTGCTGATTCATCTCAAATCGTCTCGCTTGTTATATTTATCGTTTTAAAGGCTATGCTTAGAGCTTTTTACTAGTTAACATTGCAGTTTTCATAAAATGATTTTAATTACTATTATTTTCTTACATATTACAAAAATATAGCCTTAAATTATTAGGAGCTAACCCATCATTGAAAAAATATTCATTTATTAATCAATTTCAAATATACATTCTATACCATACTAAATATATTGTCTACTCTATCCGTAATATAACTTTCATTGCACTGCTCTGATTAGGTTATTCTTACTGTAATATATTTCTAGTATATTATTATTTAACTCAACTATTTTTCATAATGGATTTGTAAAGCTATATATGCTTTAATAATGGTAATTGGACAAAAATTTTTCAATGTGTGACAAATTACATATAATTTATTTATATATTTAAAAAAAACTGTATGCTAAAATTCATTATCAAAAATTATGATTTAAGTGTTTTCATTTATTGATTTTTAATTAAATGTATTAATTAATACTTATATGTATTAAATCCATTTAATAACTCCTGGAATTGTTTATTTAAAAAGAAGGATCAATAAGTGATACCTAAAAATGGCATATTTTTTTTATATTTTGTATCTAAAAAATAATTTTATTATTGAAAATCGTAGAAATTTAAACAGTTCTGCTTAATGATTTTTTTTATTTATCTTTAAAAGTATAACTTTATGTTTGAATTCAAAATTTGATAATACTTGCCAGTAGCAAGGAAATAATATAAAGTAATATATTTCATTAATTCGAAGTGTATATAAATGTATTAAAAAGTTTTTCTATATTTTATAGATGGTTACTTATTATAATTATTGTACAAAATACTCTAAATTTATTCGGATTATGAAGTACATAAAAAAGATAATTCAAATTTGTGCAGAAGTGATGTAAGAAATGTTTCAGTAAATTTTATCAAAAAGAACTACTATATCGTATTATTAGTATTGTAATAAATTATAATAAATTATATTATAATAAATGAGAAAATGTGTTAAAGTGTATTTAATAAAGTGTAAATATCAATATCCAATTAATTGTTCTCAAAACATTAAAAAGCTTAAAAAAAAATATATACAATTTTCATATACATCGGTAAAATCGTTTGCCTATTAGCTATAAAATTATAGTTGGAGTACATGTGGGACGAAAACGCCGAAATTACCAAAACGTTCATTTAATAAAACATTTGAAAACAGATGGCAAAGAATGTTTCGTACTCAATTGCTGTTTTATCCCATTACATAATATGTAAACAAAAAAAGTAGCTTTAATTTTTTAAATTGAATTGAAGCGCATTATTGCTTTTGAATCCATCGTTGATATAACAACAAAAGGAAGAAACAGGTAAAAAAAGAAAAAGAAATAGAGAGAGAGAATGATATTAATATTAAACAAAAGAATGGTCTGTCAGTGACAGGTAGAGTGCGTATGTGTGCACCCATCTATTACAAGCATCAAATACAAATCGCGGCACAATGTTTATTCTCTGCAGCAGACGAACAACCGACAATACGGTCGTTAAAGCGGAATGAATTTTTGTTTATCCATGCCTTAAATTAAAACATTAAACCATGTCTACTTATTAGACTCACGTGCCTGAATTGCGAATCTCCTTTATATACTACCTGTCCTTATTTATATAAACCATAATTCTTGTATGCTCGCCTAAAAATATTGTTCGAATACTCTGATTTTACAATCGCTCAATTCGCACCCAAACAATGATTTTATTTTATATTTATTAGTATAATTCATTTAACATTCGAAAAGAGGCACTTTTCAGAAAAACTGAATTATGGATTACAATAGAGAATTTCTTGTATTTAAACAGATTTTTTAACAACTTTTTCTATATCATCAGAATTTATAATAATTTATAATAAATTATAATAAAGTTTTTGTTTTTTTTTTTTAATATTCCAAAAGATGTTCAGAAGTTTTAAAAAGTTTTGAATATATATGCCCTCATGCAAACAAAGCATCAAGTCATTCGGCTTTTCATTTATGAGTTTTTTTTTATTGTACTAATTTCTAATAGCAATTCTTTTCGAATTTCGAAACGCAAGCCAAGAAAATGTTGTAAGATTCCATAAAACTATAAACGGAGGGTAATTTATTTATGAAGTTATTGTCTACAGTTGAGTGTATAACCAGTTAAAGCTAACGACAACGTGTGCGCGATTTCGAATTTAAGAAAATTGCATTGAACGAAGGCATGATTTATTGGGCAAAGGGAAGGAAAAGATATGGGAGCTTGAGTTAATCGGTGGAAATCCGAGACGCCGACCGCAACCACATTGGATTATCCTGCTTTACCGACTGCATGTTTCAACAGTTCTAAGACTCTTGCTTCCTCTAACCTCAACCTCCTATCCTTTATAACTTTCCTCATACCATATCCACGTTTCAGCTCTCTTTTGTATACATGTAAATGATCAAGCCTTCTCTCTCCCGTTCTTTTTCTCTCTCTCTCATTATGTACCATCCCTCGATTTATACTGCACTTGGTCCTATCTTATTTACTTTATTTAAAAACTGACTATTTTTTATTTGACAACGGAACACCTTCGTAAATCACTACGTTTTCTTTTATTTTGCTAATACTCGTATTTATTTTTTTTATTTATTGAATTTATTTATTAAATTGTCCTGGCTGACCCTAAAGCTTTCAGTACGATTAAAAAAGTTTTGGTTTATATATTGTTGTGAGTGACGAAGTCTTCATTAGCGTCAAATAATATACTCGATAATAAGTTTATCGATCTTTTTCATTTTACTGAAATTTTTTTATCTACTACTCATAATACATTGATTTGTAGCTAATCGAATCAGCTGTGAGTTTAGTTATAACATCCTAATTTACTTTTTTAAGTCTTTGTGTAAATAAAGTTTTTTATCAAAAAGAAATAATTTCACCTTTACTAATCAAACTTGTAATTTCTTTTCAATATTTTTATGTATTATAAATAACAAAAATTTAATGAAAATTTCCCAAAAATTTATATTTTTAATCTGAAAAAATGTTGTGGAACTTGAAAAGAATAACACAAGCAAAGATATTTTTAATTATTGTGTAAATATGAGTAGCATTTTCTACATAAGCAAAAGAAATAAATAAAAAAATGTGTAAACTCAGTCACTGAAACTTATTATCGAAAATGACTAAAAAAAACTACGAAATAAAACGACATAAATGTAATTATTTTGAAGGTCAAAGTAAAAATTATGTGCTCTCTAAATATTTGAAGCGAAAAAACCAGCATAGCATTTACGTATCTAAAAAAACCTAATAATAATTCCATAGCATAAGTTTCAAATATTAACTTAGACGACTTTATATTGAGAATGTAACAACACAAGCTTGACTAAATTAAATAAAAAATAATTAGCATAAGAATTGCACCATTTCTAAATGTTAATTTTATTTCATCTACAAGAATAACAAGTTTACTTATTTACATTTACTGTTAAAGAAAATAATAGCTATTTTACAAACTAAATTAAACGTGAATAATATGATTTACATAAAAAATTGTTTTAATTTATGTATTCAATTTATATAATCAAACTATTATATAGTTATTAAATAATTCAGAAAAAAATTACTGATATTTAGTTTTTTTATTGAGTTTTGTTAACATCAATATTTTTGATATTAAAAAAGTAATAAAGATGACTATTCTGTTGTCATTCAGTCATGTTAAAATTACTAAAAATAAAATTTTAAAATACTCTTTCATGAATTTTTATATTACGTAATAATTTTTATTTATGTCGGTTTCTTATGAAGTGAAAAAATCTCCAGAAACCAAACAGTGTATAACAATGTTATGATTATAGAATTGGGCAGGGATAAATTAGAAGAAAAGAAGAACTATTAAAATTATTGTAGAAACCTCATTTTAAGTGAGCTTATATAATTTTCACAACTAAATTACAAAAGAAATTTTTTATTGAAAAAATAAACAATGAATTGTAAGGAGTTTTTAAAAAGTTATATAATAGTTCATGATGTAAAATATTTCAAGAAAAACTTTAAATAGTGCAGGAAGATTTCATTTAACATGAAAATTAATGACAAAGTTTTTGCTAAATTTTAAGACATGTTAGTTTGAAGATCATAATACGGCTTGTAGAAGATAGAGCACATCTGCCCAACAGCTGCTAATTGTCTGTCGGCATTTTATCAGGCATTTTAATACGTATAACTGAATCATTTGCTTTCTCTAGCTCGAATTTTCAAATATTTATTTAATTGAAAGTCCGTTGTACACTTTGACATTGTTTAACCACGGTTACTACTGATTTTTACATAGGCTGTTTTGCATAATGCATATTAGTTTATATTGATTTCTAGAAAAAACAAAAAATATCGTTTAGATCAAGAGAAGCTTTGATATGGCACAATAAATGGAATTTTTTCACTTATATAGATCAAGGTGTAGTTTATTTTGGCAGCCAATTTATGACAAGCCTCGAAAATTAAGAAACGATTGAGTAATGTATTATAATTGTTGTTTACCATATATTTCTGCAAACTATTAGTACATAGGGTAATCAGTTTTAAAATTCTACTGATTAAGTTTCTATTACAGTATGTATCCATAGAATAATCTAAATCAATAGAAAAATAATACATTTTACATTTGTAATTCTTAAATTCTTTGTTCAGCTTGTATTTAATTTTATTAAAATAATTGAAACAACATATTAAAACAATGCTAAAAAAATTCTTTAATAAATACAATTTATGTATAAACTTAAATTAGATAAAATATTTAAAAAATTCTAATAAGAATTTAAAAATCAATTGATCTTACCTTAATATGTTAGTAAATTATGGATTAAATTATTTTATGTTTGAATTATTTATCCTCTTGGTGGTTATATTATTAATACAATAAAATTGAAATATTTCATTTATGTACGCGTATTTTATTTCACCACGTTCAAATACTGTTTTATTTTCTACTATATTTAACGACAACATACATTACTATAATAATCTACTTCAATATATTGGATTCGATATATTGAGTAATTTATTATAAATAAAGAATATTTATTCACTTCAAGCATTACATTACATGTTTTTATCGTCAATATATACACATGATGACCAATAAACTTATTACAGTATTTAAAAATCTCTTAATCATATTTAAGTACAATTATAAATTTTTGCAATAATTTAAATCACAGTTATCGACAATTATCTCATCATTTACATGCATCAACTGGGTTTATATTTATAAGAGGATTAGCTGGTATCATTCTAAAGGAGTGTTACTGATTTAATTAATTAACTTCATCAATTTTTAATTCTATTTTATCTTCATTTCCATAATATTATATAATAGAAAAATAAATAAATATAATTTGTATATATTAAAAAAAAAAATTGATGATTTGTAACTCTATTTATTATATATACGGTATCGTTAGTTTGTTGGAGTTTCTTACGTGTTTTATGTTAATTGTAAGCACTATGCATAATTATTGGATCTTCATTGGCGTGGAGTGTTTACAATTTGATTCAAGAGATGAGATTTAAAATGTTTAGAAAGGTACTATTTTAATTAAATAAATTATTAAAGCTGAAAGCTAAGTTTTACTTCTTGTATTAGTGTTAAATAAAACAAATTTAAATATTTTACAAACATTTTGGTATTTTTATCAAAAATTATTTTACAAAAAATTTATAATAATTAACCCAAATGTCATTTAAATTTGGTTGAATGGTTAAATTTCATTTCTCAGACCGATGCAGTCTTTATTTACAAGGGTAAGATTATTAAATGAACGAGGGAACGACAACCCGGAAACTGAGTGTTTCTCCTAGGACAAAAGTAAAATAAAGATTCTTCCCCAATTCAATAGGCTATCATAATATTTTTCATTCTTAAAGCGAAATATTGTATCGGAAATCGGAGGAGGGCTTACACCGAATTCTTTTTGCGTTGTGACTCTTTTCTTATTCGGCGCTGCTATATTTTTTTGCGGCCGATGAGATATGACGAATAAGATATATAAGAATATTCTTTAAACAGATATTACCACTTTCCGTCCCCTCGAGGCCTACCGAAATTGAAAGTGTACTGTCCGTTTTGTTGTTATCAGCTCACAACATTCGCATCTTTCAAATCCTCGTATTAAGTTTTGCGAAAAAACATTTGCGATCTAGAGAAGATTCAGAAGGTATTTTATCGAGAACAACTACTGTAAATAAGAAGGGTATCAGAACTGTGAGACAGCAAGCTACTCGTTTGCCTCATGCTTCAATCAATTTAATAGCTCTGAATTACTGAGCTTTTGACTGCTCAGTTTTTTATTGTGCTTATACTTGTAAAATGCTTATACATAAAGTCTAAACGATCTATTTTTAATATTAAATTCTAATTGTTTATTACACTTGCGACTTTGATCACGAATTTTGTGCGCTTTTATATTTTAATTTTAAAAAATATTAAATCAATGATGTTATTTAATGTCAGTCACAAAATTAGAGAAAATCCTATTAGATTAAAGTTGAATAACTGCTACAATCTTTCGCATTATAGGCTCATAATGTCAATTATATGTTGGCTTGATAGCTAGAAATTTTTAATGTACAAACATCACAAATTTAATTGTATGCTGTCGCATTCAATAAAAGATTTACTAAGTTTAATTATTATAGGATTCAATAATTATACTAATAATATTAATGTATATTTAAAAAAATTTATCAGATAGTTTTTTTTTAAATTATAGGCAAACTTAATTTTATTTAAAATTTTATAATAACATCGGTATTTTATTACCTACAAACAGTAATAAAAAAACAAGCTATTTTATACGTGAAATATGTCAAATAATTGTTTTACAAATTTTCGTCATATTATTTATGATTTGTAATAATATTTAAAAAAATTTAAATAAAATCATATATATATATATTATAAATTGAGTACATATTTAAGTTAGTATGAAAATTTAAATAAGTACTAAATTTTTATTTCAAATATGCGTTACAATACTGCTCATTCAATATTGGCGAAAAATTCATTTGAAAAGTAAAATATACAAAACGCACGTATATATTTTTCATCGAAGCTCTTTTTAATGTAGGTACATTTTGTTTCTTAGCTATACATCGCGGTTAACTAAAACTTGCCCAGGAAGGGTCGTTTTAAAAATTTGCATGGAGAGCACATAAGTCATTACTCAGCCTGGCAGAAAAAAGCTATTTTGAAGAGTCACATTATTCGGTGGACCTGTACAAGAAAAAAGCCGTAAGTTTAAAATAATGAAAAATCGAAGAAGAACTGAGAATCCAATTCTTTTTCTCCACTTACGTACTTCGCCTCACCCTCATTTACCCACAAATTGATTAAACTCGATCACGGGCTGGACCACGCCATCTGCTGCAATTTAAATCACGAATCTCACAAAAATCTCAACTTTCTCTTCCCACTAAAGTGCAAGTACCGAATCCAGCATTGCCAGATAATTTCCAAAAATAAGCTCAAATGTTATCCAGATTTCTCGATGGTGTAGTCTACCATTCTATACTTTCATAATTGCGGAAAAACATTCTCCCGGGTTGCGTAAAGGCAAGGAGCCTTTTTCGCAATCGCCTTCTCTTGCGCTTGCGAGTTTGATTTGTTTGCAGTTCTACTAACCGAGTCTTTCTATCCACTTCATTGCTTTATTTTTTAACATATAAATAAGTACTTTGAGGGAGATTGAAAAGCATACGAACATAGATAAGGGAGGAGGATCTTCTTGTTTTGGTTTGAAATTACATGATTACCAAACATATCACGACAATGATAAAAAATGTTTATTCTGAGTGCCATTTCGAAATGTGTAATACGAATACTTAGTTAGAAATTTGTCAAAAAAAATAGTTCATTATTGGCATATAAATATTTTACAGAGATATGTAGATATCAACTAATAATTAAATTAATGAAGGACGTTTTACAATTTTTTTTATTCAAATGCTGTGCTATCCTTCTGAATAAGTATCTGTTATTACAAAATACATAATGTATTTTTTGTTATTCTTAAAATTTATTCTTATTTTTATAAATGTTAATTACAGGTTATATTCTAAATGAATGCTTAAGTTTAAAAAAAAAAATTTTTTTTAATTGGTCTGACTGAAAAAAGTTTCTTTCTACAGTCCATTCTTTTCACCTTTTTAGTTTTATAAAAAAAACATTACAAGATCGCAAAAAAGTGAAATTTCAGCCAGTCGAAAACAAAAGAACCTTGTGCGGCATTTACGGAAGTTGGACAACCGCGATGATGAGAAAACTGGGTTAAGAGAAAGAACAAGGTTCTTCCGAAAGAAGAAAAAAGAGGGAGATAGATAAAGAGAGATTTGGACCAACAAATCTGGAGGAACCACTTTCGGCTACTTTCTCCTCTTGCATATTAAATGTACTCCTCATCTTTCCTCGAGTCTTCTTTCTCTTTGAATCATTTCTTTTTTTTTTACTCTACACATATATGTGCTCTTTAGTTGCTCATCTTTAGTTTATATACATAAAAACATACTTGTATAAAGAAACGTTTTCCTTTATGGTAAAGGAATTTTTTTTTTCGAGTACGGTAAGATCGGTCAATATTTTTGGTGTGTTCTTTCAAAATCAATTTGAGATCGTTAAGTGGTGATTTAAAAATTTTTTTTTACAATTTCAAAATGCTCTATTGTTATTAAACTAGAATCACCTACTTTCCAAACATATCTTTAAATTTATCTTATGCATGAATAAAAATATTTTTTGTCTTTATTGTATTGGCTTCTTTATTAGTAACACTGTATTTAATTTTAAAGTGTTACTTGAATTCGAATGTAAAAGAAATTTGTTTACTTTTTCTATGTGAAATAAAAATAGAATAGAAAAAAGAAACTGTAAAGAAATAATAGCATTTCTTAATTTTATAGTTTGTTAGTGCTAATATATAAATACTGGATACGCTTGTTAACAGTTATATATTCTTCAAAATGATTCAAAGAAATTTTTTGTTAATTACGAAAAATTTTTTCTATAATTTATTACAGCAAATTTTGTAATTTATAATGTCATAAATAGATAACTAATTATACATTTATCAGATTGAATTTTTAGTATAGTAACGTTTATGATAAGGGTGATGATTTAGTTAGTTTTTATACTGACTAACTATTATAAGTAACTATTTATAACTATTTATAAATTATCTATTTTAAATTAAATGTTTTCTAAAATTTATGTAAGATAATTGATAAAAAAATGTTGTTTAAAAATAATTGAAGTTAAGAAATTAGAATTACATTTTTTGTTAAACATATTTATTTTTAGACAATTCAGTACATGAAAACAAAAAATATAAATACAAATACAATTAAAAACATGCAAGTATATTTAATGCGTATGTACGTATAGGCAAGTGTAAAATTATTTCAATAATTTTTTCAATATGTATTTACACAATACAATTTGAAGTAATAATTTGTTATTGTAGTGAATTATATAAAAGATAGATGTCTTATGAATAATTTTTTATACAATTTTTCAATATACTATTTCTGTACTTTTGCGATGAAAGGGTAGTACATTTTATATACGCTTGTATGTATATGCGTTATTACTTAAAAAATGCGCAAAAAAGTGTAAATTTAATCTTATATTAGACAATTCAAAAAAATATAAATAGTAATGAAAGTGTTCATTTTATTCAGGTTATCGCATTTTTAAATTATTTATTTATTGATTATGTTAAAATTCATGTTTATATGTTTTTTTAAGGGTGATAAAAAGGTTTTTATTGTAATATAATTCACATATACTTAGTCAGTAAGTAAATAATACATTGAAGAGATTTTAAGTGAAAAGTGGTAAAAAAATAATAAAATTGCATCAGTCGTGTACTGAACATTAACAGGTTACAATGTCATTCCTTATATATTTCTGGCGCATTCAAGTCTCTTTTAGCACCATTATACCAGAGACAATCTTCAATTTTGCAATTCAAAATTACATTAATAAAACAAAACCGTAACAGAAAATCAACTTTTATGTTGTAATTAATTACTTAAATATATATCATCTAAAAATTAAATTTTTTCAAAATATTTTAACTAAAAAAACTAGAATTCATTTATTTTATTTGATATTAATCGACAAGAATTTAAGAATTTATAAATCTTAATTTAATAATTAAATATTTTACGATTTGATCACTACGAAATTATTGTCTAACTATAAGCATACTCCCATTTTATTTATATGCTTATACTAATCCTGTTAAGCAATACACTTTGAATTTTTTTTTAAATTAACAATTTTTTGAGAATTAAAATGTTTACGTAATACCTTCGAACAGTAAATGTTTCTTTAATGTATAGTAACGCGATATGGATTTTACACAAATTAAGAAACTTTTTGATATCATTTTAATTAATTTTAAATTCTCTTAATAAATATTTACTTTATATTTACTTGTAAACCTATATTTTTTTCTACCTGTATCTTAAGATGAATTATTACACACAATAAAATCTATTGCATTTATTTATTCTTGTTTCAAATTTTTAATAAATAATTACTACCTTACAAATCGATTGATTTCAATTACTTGAAATTTTAATTTAAAGTACAATAAATATTATCTTTTCATGATAAATTCAATCGTAAGTACATGAATTTAAGAAGAGCACTAATTAATACTTTATAATTAATAAACAAACACATTCGATCAAATTCTTACACAAAACATATAATTAATTACAATTAAATAGAAAAAAATTGACTAATTATAATTCAAACTTATAAAAGAATCTCTACTTTAATATATAATAAAATCGTTATGTGTGATCTTAAACTACTAACATTAATATTTTATGTGTTCAAAATACTGATTAACTGTTTATAATATAGCTGTATAATAAAAATAAAATAAATCTCATTTACAATACGGTACAATGTGTGACAAAAGTAGAAGATAGAATAATTAATTCAGTATATATTTTTTCGATAGTATAAAAATATTAATTTTTTTATAATTAATTTTATATTAATTGTAACAAAATAATCAAAACAGTATTATTATGTCATATACATTGTATCATTGTATATTTGTATAAAAATACATTGTATTTTAAAGTATATTATTAGTATTAAATCCTTATTTATTTCGAAGTTATGAAAAAAATTTTTTTATTTTGTATAAGAACTTAAGAGTTTTCATGCAATTTATTCAGGAATAAATATTTGAGCGCTTAGAATTTATATAAATTTTTTTTGTTATGAACATATATGCTATAAATATATGTATATAAAGTTATATATTATGTGTATGTATGCTACAAACAGGATTTTCTTTGAAAAAATGGTGACGCATTAATTAAAATTTGCAGGTATTTATTAAAGGCATTTATTTAAATGTATAGTTTATAAATATAATGTAAAAAAATGTTGATAAAACTTGTTACTTAGTTTCAAAAATATTATTAATCAATTAAATCTCTTAGTTTTTTATTTTTTAGGCTTATATGAAATAATATCGATATATTATACTGTTATCCTGATGAATAAAGTATTCATTTTTTGTGATTTTAATGATTGCATATCTTTTTTGCTGTCAATAATAGTCATAGGTTTAAATAAAAAATGTAACGTTATAATATACAACGGGACATAAAAATAAACAGTTAATGTTTATAGATAGGACATAAATAAAATTTTTAGTGTTTATTGACTTAAAATTAAAACTGTTCTACCTTCAGAATAAAGCTTAGTTGTCAGTCCTCGGCATCCACTTGTTTTTTACTATGAAAATTTAAGCTTTATATCGTTTCAACGTTCTACTCTATTAATTTAGTTCGTACTAGAATATTATTTAAAATTTTTCTTATAACAGTTAGATGAAATTACAAAGGTACTTAATTTCATATCAATATATTTGTTTACAGTGTAAAATAGTGTTAAAAAAGTATACAGTGTAAGCATTTTTCTAATTTTTTTACATTTCAACTAGTCTTCTGTAAAGAGTTTTCTTACAGAAAAACAATGAAACGTTTCCGTTAATGTGTGCGAGATGACTAAAATCCTATTTCTCCACGTTATATTTTCGAAACATTAGACACATCTGTTAGAGATACGACCTGCTGAATTACTTGTCAGTGAATTCATGAGGAATATATAAAATCCATGATATCAATAGCTAGATATGTTTGTGTAAGCTATGCATTTTAACAAAATCACGAAGCTTGAATTTTCCTGTACTATCAAGTAGAAAATATAGTAGCAGTAGGTAGTAGTGGGAACTCTTTCGATCTCCATACATTATCACATACCCACATTCAGGACGTTAGCTCACGCACATACTCGTGTTTCCTTATCAAGTTATGTATTATAAATATGATGTATGGAGAATATTAAAGGTTCCTTAAGAAAAAAAGAATATGCCTGTAAACAATTATTATTTTGGTTAATTATCTTGTCCCAGGATACTTATTAGTGTCTGCTCGTACTTATTTTTTACTTTTAATCAACTTTGGAGACTTAATTATGATGGCTTCATGTTTTTAAGCACGATTCAGTATTTTTTGTATCCTCTTATTTTTAAGTATGTATTTTGATATGATTCGCTTTTTAGTGCATGTATTTTCTAGATCGATTTTAATATTTTTAATTCACGAGCGAAGGTTTTTGCATATGGATGCAATATTAGATCCTCTTCTATTCTGAAGGACGTATTTTAAACATGCAATTATTTAATGAAACTTACTCAGTAAAAACTAATTATCATTATGCTAGGATAAATATTAAGATTTGTATTCATTGCAATGATTTAAAAATCATTTTTAAATCATTGCAAATTATAAAAATTTATAATTAAATTTCTTCTATGCATAACAAAAATATATTTACTAAATACATGAAACTATTTTAATTTTATTGAATATTTTAGTGAAAATACGTAGAAAATTGTTAAAATTCCGTAATGATGTTTAAATATTCAGGATTAAAAAATTTAGAGAATCCTAAATTCTAATGAATGCTTGCTTATTTTAAAATATTTATAGATAATGCGTATATAATTGATACTTATTATATTATATACATTTTTTATTTATGTAGAGCACTTTTTTAATAGAATCATTTGAGTACTAATGATAATTACGACGAGTATTTTAGCGTAATTTTTTAATTTGTATGCTTTTGTTTAATTAAAAATGATGATAAACGATATATCGCAAAGTTTATCATTTCTAGACAACTATTATGGAGATTATACATGAGTAAATTCATCAAGGCTTGTTACACGTTAAATTTCTAATAATTCATAAAGTCTAATTAAATAGATTATTAATGGATCATTTATATTAACATAAGGATTTTTGATAATATTTTATTGATTTTCTGTTGTAAGTATTTGTATGTTTAAATTAATTTTAGACAAACAGAAGCATGTGCGTGAACACGTAACAGACAAATAAGTTTTTAGAAATTTTGAAAAATGTTTTTGAAATTCTCACAATGATTATGACTAAAAAAATCAATAATTATTAATTATATATGATCGAATATATCATATCATGTCTAGAGTAGCCGAAAATCACATCTACAAATGTAAAAGGATATCACGATAAGTATAGACGAAAAAAGTAGATGAAACTGGAGAGGCGGGCATTGGTAGATCGTTGGTAATCTCTGCTTATCCATTGTTCTTCGTCGTCGCTCGCACTGTTTTGGTTGTCGCTAATCCCGTAACAGCATTTTTCCCTGAAGTTCGGCTTTCTGGATTTCCTGTCCTCCGAGGTCGGCTTCCGTTTCTTTCGCTGTTAGGATCACGCACGTTCTGTCCTCACGGCGATGTCTCTCCTTCTTTCAACACGGCTTCCCCCTTCCCCCTTCATTGATACCCACCCACTCCACCCTACCCTGCCCCGATTCAGCTCGTTTCGATCCCTTCCACCAGGTCCCGTTCCGGCACCCAACGTCTGGGCACCAATCGGACGTTCCGCGAGTCTCTCCACCGGTCGCCCCGCTCACTTCCCATCACCCCTGCCGGTGGCAACGTGTGCGCAGTACTCGAGACGCGCGCGCTTTTTGACAGTCGTCTCGTCGACGTGCTCGGACGTGTATCACGAGTAAGCCATCTTAAAGATAGCAATGAACAATTAGTAAAGAAGTAGTTAAGAGGTATCGAAAGAGTGACAAAAGGTTGTGGCCAAGCGCAGTACAAGTGCCGACATCAGCTGCTTATTAGGCGAGGAAGAAGACGACGATAACACCATCGTCGTCGCTAGCAGCAATAGGCAGTAGTAGGCGGGGAAAACTCAACGCAGCATTTGTTGACTCCGCACGTGTCCTCTTGTATCAAATTTCAAGTTTTGATATGCATATAGTATAAAACAAAAATACTCAGAAAGGGAGGAGGAGCATACTTGGCTGTTGTAGATTTGCTTCATCATGAGGCCAATTGCTACTGCGATTATGACGATCGTATGCATATGATTGACGAGTGCGACCTGTTCCGAGAGTCCAGTGTTGTATTATTAATATAATTCGAATAGTAAACCAGCGTGTTAAAACCGTGCTTTACTTTCCTACTCTCTCGTTCTCTCTTTTTCTCTTACACAAACATAAACACATCAATATGAGCGCGTGCACGGACACACATAAAAATATAAATATATGTATACATATTTCTAACTTTATCTCTTAATTCCTGACTCCGATTTTCAGTTACTCACTCCCACTTTTTACGCTCTTTTCAAGCTTCATTCGCTCATCCCTTTTTCATTTCATCTCACACTATAGATATTTCTATCCAATTCTATCCATTCTACATTTATTCTCTATCTCAGTCCTTGATAACGCAGAGACTCGGTTGAACGAGGTAGCGTGTGTGCACGAGCAGTAGGGGGAGATCAGTGTCAATCGAATGCACGAATCGCTCACGAACGAACAAACGCGAGTGAGAGTGATAATATCGTGGACGACGCTCGAGGACGGCAACGGATGAGCAGTGTAAAGGCATTTTACGCCTATTCCTTCCCCCGAACGTCCCGCAGTCGCGTTATTCACTCGGCTCGGACCTCAAAAACGAATTCTGACAGCGATGAGTTGCGCTGACTAGAAGCTCGAGAATCGATCGAGTACTGGTTTAAATGACGGGTTGAGGCGTCCTTCACGACGACCCACTACCCCGTTGGCCGCTACCATCGACTAATCCCAAGAACCCGCTTCCTAAATCTCAAGTATGGAGTATCAGCAACTGGTACCAGCCACGGTACCCACAACCATCCTTCACCCCGCCCATCACGCTCAGCAATCCCAGCAGTCGGCGGCTACCGCTACACCTCCGCACCCCCACGCCGTTGTCACCACGACTAATGCCGCTCAGCAACAGCAGCAACAACCATTACCCCCGACCACCCACGCGCATCAGATCCACGTGCCACTGCCTTCCCTACACGAGGACAGCGCCAGCAGCAGGTGGACTCAGTACCAGCATCTTTGGCGACAGCACCACGTTTATATGAGCGGTAACGGACTTCGGCTATCCTATCTCGGCAAACACTCCAACCTTGGAATGACTAGCTTCTGCTAAAAGCAAAAGTTTCACCCTTCAATTAAGCCAAACTTCTCTGTGTTTCACAAACATAAACATAAGCATAAACATTAATAGCCATTCAGTTTTAAAAGTCGAATTAAAATAATTTGAAAATTTAGAAAATTTACAAATGTGGGAATACCGTTTCAATTCCATGTAAATCCACTTTTCGCTATTCAAAACTTTTATAATTTTACGATACTGCAAAATATCAAAATGCAGGGTTCAATATAATATAATATAATATAATAAAATATAATATAATATAAAAAAAGCTCCTTATCCTAAAGTAGTTTACTTCTTGATCTTAAATTGAATTAATTTGCAAGCATTCTGCCCAATCTTTGAAATGTTTCCAATAATATAATTTAAATACTTTTTTTGAGTAAATAATTACGAAAGACATTAGCTTCAATAATTCAATAATTATCTCGATTTTAGAACTTTTTTCTTAATTTTCTTAATACACTTTTCCATTCAAGTTACAGGTTTTAACTACCATGCATTGAGTAAAATATTGGTTTTCACTTTTGACTTGCAGCTATGCTCTTGCATAATAGAATACAATTGTCGCACACTTGTTCGGCTTGGTCTGTACAGAATGGCACACTTTATAATTTACTTATGTAAATCATGCTGCTCCACGTATAATGTGAAGGGTCGTGAAATTTTTTGAGAAAATATTTTTTGTCTTCTTAAAAGAAAGATGAACTCATGACCACGTGGTACTTTAATTGATGAGCTACTTTTCTGAAATAAAGTACATTCGCTATAATCTTCTCTACTTTGAAACCACACGTCTTAACATTCTTTTATTTTTACATTTCTATTTATATAACATAATGTACTATCTGATTTGTTAAAAAAGTATATTTTGTCCCTAGATGACATTTAATACAAAGTAATCCGATTTAAGTATATGCATTTTAATAAAACTAACTTTTTAAAAAACAAGTACATTGTAAGTTATAAATATATTTAAAATTATTTAGACATGCATACGAATGAATAAGACACATACATAAGTTAAATAATTTTATGTAAAATATTAAACTCTAAAATAGAGATTATGATGATTTAAAAAAAAACTAAGGGATAATTTTATTATATAAGACACATTCTACGTAATATTTGCAATCATATGAAGGCTATTCTTAAATTACCATGTCTTCAAAGTATTCTTAAATTATCTATTTAATTTTATTTTATAGAACTCTTAACCTTTAGCTTTCAAATGTAAAGTCCTTGGGAATTTTCTTTTATTTTTTTAACAACTTTCCGATTGCATCTTCACAAAATAAAAAAAAATTATTATATTTCAAACGATTTTCTTAACGCTAAAATATCTATACAGTGAAATTTAAAAAATATTAATCGCTGAACATTTTTCAGTTAAATGAAAACATCAGTCTATTTTTATTATTATTCAATTTATAAAAAATTTTAAAAATTAGTATCGACAATTTATAAATAACACACGTACTAATCTAGTATTTATTTATTACCTATCTGGTTGATGACCTATCTTATTAATCTATATCACGTACGATATCACTCGGTATTAATTAAATTAAAATTGATGTTCAAGTCGAGTTTTCAGACATGTTTCTGATAAATAAAAGTCTCGTAGGCAAGAAAAAATACGAATTACTTAATCATAAACAATTCATTATGGTTTAAAATTTTTCTTCATTCTCTGCCATTTATGGATCTAGTTGAAACTCGTATAAATAGAAAGTATTTCGAAATGTATAACCGTATTTTTGTTGATGTAAGCATGTGTTATTTTTAACAACACAAAAGAAACATCATTAAAGTACTTTGTAGGAAAATATTTGATTAAAAGTTGTCATTGTACTAGAATAATATGGAAAAACAGTTAAAGACGCTTAAAAAACGTAGCGAAGCATCCAAATACTTGAATTTCGATGTTTCTCGCCCTGATCTGTGGCTTGTGGTACTCGTATATTTATCAAATGATAACTTGTTCATTGACAAAAATTCTCATTATGTTGAAAAGTGATAAATTTACTTTTCTTCAAATATAAGAATTGCGATTAAAAAGCGTTTCTACTTAGAGCGTTGCTTAAGATTACACAAAATGTTTTCCTCATTAATAATACATTTTTGCTTACTTGAGAATGCAATACTTTTTCGCACGATTGGAATTTTATAAAAATATAATATTGTGACATTATTATATCTTATATTTTGGTATAACATTATTCTTACATTATGTCATATTACTTCTTGTTTTTTAATGTGTGAAAAGAAAAGAGTAGTATTTCTATACCATATTTTTGTTTTATTAATAAAATCCATATCTCATTAGACTAATACTATTTTTAGCTCATTTGTAAATTTGTTTTTTATAATTAATAAAAAAAGAAACAAAAATGAAGATAATGAACAATAACATTAATAGGTAAAAAGAGAACGACTTGATCATCAGATCAACTCACTTCATTATTTTAGTTTTGAATACACTATGTTCTCATTTGTCTTTTTTTTATTAATTCTCACATATACATATATAGATAAAAGTACTATTAAATGTTTGTAGATGTACAGAATTTAATCGTGTTCGACTCGTGAGAGACGTATATATGTCGCATATATCTGGAAGCAGTCGAGCGGCTCGACAAACTCTTTTTCGACAACCTCATCACCATCAAGCGCGACAACGACGACAATATCGGAAAAATCTTATATAATTACATTATATACAAATTATTCATTTAATTGGAAACCAAACTTTTATGGAATTTATTTTTTTTACAGTCCACTGGTTGTTTATGCAAGTAAAAGATTATTGTATTGTAATTAATACCTTTAAATGATAAACGAAATTTTATGACTAATTTTACAGAACAAACGTATGATAATATGACCGTATGATATATAAAATTTACTAGCATTCTATCAAATAAATATTGAATATTAATAATGGTTTTTTTCAATATAACTCTTCTTCAAATTTACGGTGAATTACATATATTATCCTAGATTATATTTCATATCAATTATCAATAATATCAATTGAGTAGATTTACTAATCATATGATACAACCTTCTACTAAATAATCGTTTATAAAGATGTAATAGAAAACAATATTATAGATTTTGATATTGTCTATTTAATTGATTGTTTCAATGTTTACGTATAAACATTTATTTATCTCTCAAAAAATTTGATCTTATCGAAAAAAATCTTTTTTACCTTTATTTTAGGAAATCGAGAACATAATTTTTGAAGAAAAAAATTTTTTATTAGCAATTATTTACACATTTACATTATATAATATTATTAATAATACCACATATTATACGATACATAATACTTAAACATTAATGAATGGTCTAAAACTTGATTATTTAATGAATATTAAAAATGCAATTATGCAATAATTTCTAAGGTGATAAAATATTCAATATATTTTATCTAAGACATAATAGCTAGTTCATTAAATATATATAATCATTTTTTTTTCATTTAAAAAATTACTTTTAAAAATAAAATAATAAGAATAAAAATTCACTTCGGATACATTACTTTATTTAGTTTGAAAACTTTTTCTATATTCATTTCTTTTCTTTTTTGTATATATATTAAAAAAAAATAAGCCCATATAAAATGCTTCTAAACTCATACAATTTATTTCCTTATTTTTTTAAAAAATTGAGTATATTTATTATACAATTTATTACATATTTTTTAATTTTTTTATTCAATAAAAATCGCACACAAAAATTCCCGAAACTAACTATTATGTAACCATTATGACTATTATAAATTGGTGACTATTATAAATTGTTATATTTTTTACTATTATATTAGAAACCAATAGAGTTCTATGTATAGAAACTGATGCATGTTTAATAGAAATACTTTGTGATTTAAAAAATCATTAGTATATATGTTAATTTAATCTATTTGGATGAATTTGTGTTTATTTATTAATATAACATTTTATAAATAAGCATATAATATTATCTTAAAAGGAAAATTTTTAATCTTCAAATAATTATAAATGTGTAAATCTATTACGAACAATAATGTTTAAGTACTGCCATATATTTTTTTAATATATCCTTGAAGTATTGAATCTATACTCTAAATCCTAATAAATCATGAAATAGTAAAAATGCAATACAAGGGAGCTCTAAAGATATTACGTGTCAAACTGCTGTATACTTGTACTAATATTAGTTGAATACTATTAGTCGTATAATTGGGTGATAAAACCTAATTACATCTTATTGTTTTACATATTCGCAATAGAGTAAACAAAACATATTTAAGAGTTTTTATGGAACTTTTTAAGATTATTTATGGAACTTTTTAAGATTATTTATGAAACTTTTTTAACGTAAGTCTGTGTTCTTAAATTTTGACTTTTAAAGTATACTCATCCAATTAAAGTTATTAATTTTAATAAAATTGCAGTATGTAAAAAATGCTAATTTTAAATTACATCATTTTATTATAACTGAATTTAAATTTGATACATATAGTAAGTGTTTTTAATAAAAAATTTTAATTAAAGCACAAAATTTACTTAAATTTAAAAAGAAGGAAAATTAAATTACAAATAAAATTTCGATACTTTTATAATATTTAAAAATATTAAATCTAGTAATTAAGGAATTTCTCTTAAAAATGCTTAAAAACTTAAAAATGTTCGTATTATTGAATCATTAGAAAATATTGTGATTACAATGAATATAACTAATTAAGTTCATGTTTCTTATTATTTTGTATAGGAAAATTAAAATAACAAAAAAGTCATTTTATTGATAAAAATTGTTTTAATGTATTCGTTTTTGTTAATTTTAAAATATTTAATTTCAAATTCGTTAACAATGTATGTTAGGAAATGCTTACTGATTTAAATTTGAAAAGATTTTTTTAAGATGAATAATGACATATTCATATTGTATTATATATTGAATATAGTTGCTTAAAGGTAGCTGAAGTAAAGATAGTCTTTTGAAAGTATCAACCATAGAATTCATTAGCTTAACTGTATATTAGAAAAATACCTGACCCTTAACCTCTGACCAAGTCGGTCATGTGAATAGCCAACGATAAAAATTGGATATACTTGGCCTTGAATACATTTTTATACACATATGCTAAGAATTCAGAAGTGGAAATTTCTATTTTCGAATCGATTGAGGAAGCTCGATATGTGTTTTATCTAATCTTCCCTCTTTTTTGTTATCTTTGGTTATATTTGTATAAGAATCGATTTTGAATGCCTACAATTTTAACTATTTTTTTAAACACATATGCAGATAACAATGATCATAATAAATTTCTATTAAAAAATGATCTTAATTTATGAAGAGTGGCATTTTTTAATAAATTTAATACAGAGTACGTATACAAATTCATTTGTAATCCCTAAGGTCTTTGTTTTATTACAATTTTTTATAAAAAATTTAAGAAACATAGGTGTAAATAGATTGTGAGAAAATAAGCCTCTTCTCAACGTTTGTCATAAAGTCAAATATTGGTTGAATTATGCTCTTGATTCAATAAATATTCTAAGTATGGCTTAGTTCAAGAGCATTAAATTTTCTAACGTCATTTCAACGTTAATTCTCTGCGTTTGCGTCATCTTCAAAGGGTAGAGTAAGTTCGTCAGTGTGTCGGTTGCTTACTGTAGCCCACTGACCTTAACTTAGAACTACCTATCCTGAGTAAGGCCAACTCACTAATCTGTGAAGCCCCGTGAAGTCATACATGTGCTCCGAAAATGCATTTGATCTAATATAGACTACACATACATCAACTTTCTTGAAAGGCCCTTCTGAAAAACTTATATCGATACAGAGGAGATCTTAGCTTTAGAAGCTATTCGTAGGTGTGGGTGAGAAATGTATCTTAATGTAATTCAGTGTCTAAATTTTCCCTAATAAATGTTGAAAGTCCCACGTAAATTCTTCTCGTTATCTACTTCCTTACAAGCACTGTACCAAAGACTTTATTATAACTTTTTGAGCTCATCCTAATGAATAGCCCAAGTTCTATAGTCACTTTTTCTTCTCAACTTTTTCGTATGAGTGAAAAAAATGTAAATACTTATCGTGTCGATTTGAAATTTTCCAAGGTTCTGAATGTTATTGTTCTTACAATCACATATATCATTTTGCAAAAAGAATTTTTTTATAACAAATTTCAGAGTTATTACATTTTTAAGGATAATTTTAATTTTTATGGTTTTATTTCTATGTTTTATATTATTTTGCAATTAGTTATTCATCAGTTTTTAAAAAAACCAATATTTTGAATGAACTTATCAATAACTCATCATTATATTACATATGATTTTCCATGATTTTCTTTACTTGAGAGCTTTTAATTTATATACTTTAAAAATCATTGTGTTTTTCTATTAATGATGATATATACAATAATAAGTTAGCATAGTAATTAGCCTGGAAAAAGATCTTCATAGTTTATTGGAAGGACTATAGTACAATTTACACGCTATAAAAATAATAGACAAATTTAATGTAATGAAATTATCTAATTATTAAATACTCGCTATAATTTCATGCAGTTTCCAATAAATTTTGTTGGGTTTGCCGAAGTCAAAATATAGGTACTCGCAAAAACGACAATATACCACTAAGTATGAATCCACACTGTTAAACGTTCGTCTTATCAACTGCACCGTTAACGTTCACCATTAAGTTTCCTCTTTGTCGCTTCTAACACGAAACTTGTCAATCACCTGACAATAATTACACTCAAGCCGCCCCATTGAGTCGTACGTCAGACATAAAAGAGCGACTAATCACTTAACCCGTGGCGACCCGTAAGCACACACCCATATGTACTAGCGCAAGCGAGCATGTAAAATGAAGAACAATTGAAGTAAGTGAATGCCTTGCGTACAAAAATAGCTGAAAGTGAACGATAATAACGATGTATTAACGTTTTCCTACTTCGTGTGTTAATTTTAATGACTTTCTGTTGTACTATAAAGCTTCTTAAATGTATGAGTCAGCTATATTAATTACGTATTTTCCAGATACCTTATTGAAATGTTATTTATGAAATATAAAAAATGAAAATAAATAGTACATAAAAACGTAAGATGTTTTCATTTTTACATATATTTTAAGCAAGGTCACAAATTTCACTCCAAAAAAAATTTAACGATTTTCTGATAAATATAGCTGTTTAAAATATCAATACATAATTTGTAGATACATTTTTTTAAATTTACCGACTGATAATTATTTAATTATTTAATATGGTGATTGAAATTGTTTATAAAGATATCTATTTAAACTTGATGAGTTTAATGTTTCATTTATTCCTTTTTATAATTGAGATTATATGATATCATATAATATATACACACTTGCCATATGTATGATTTATAAAATTCTTAAATATGATCTATAATTAATAGTTTTTTAGCATTTTATTTTCATTTTGTATTTATTTTAAATTTGATACTGAATAAAACGTGCTCTAGGCGTTGTAAAAAATAAATATAGATTGTAGAGCGCATTTTCTTGATCATTCGAATAATAGTTTCCCAAAGGTTTAATTGACATTATAAAAACTGTTAATTCCTTCCAAGTGTGTACCGATATATAAATTTAGAGAAACTAATCAGCCGTAAATCAGTTATAGAATTTTAATATTTGTCTTGTAAAGGGAATTGTCTTAAGAAAAAAAACGCTCACGAGTTATCGTAAGTAATGGTAAGATCATAGAAAGGCGAAATCGAAAATGTTTATGTTCTATATCATCTAAACTTTATCCTTAAATTGTTAGGATGTCATTCAAACGGTTATGCGTTTCATCAGCATCTTCCGTTCGATGGAGGTTACAATAAAGACGATAAAGCGGTTTTTACTTTTATTTGGTTAGGACAAAAAATGGTTTATGCCATTGATATCTTCGATTGTTTTATCACTCGTAAATAAATACATAATTTAATTCGATTTCACGAAATGCATATAAATGCAGCTGTAATTCAAATATAATTTTACAAGGAGTCATCAAATCAAATGAAACTGTCATTGAAATAAAAAGGAACGGCGCGTAGAGACTTTCACCGAAAAAATTAAAGGGAAAAATGAAACCAAAGTTAAAGTAAATCTACTTTTTACGTAGCTTTGGAATATATTGTAGTAACAAAAAATGTTTCGAATTCGTCTGACCTGATATCTTACAGACCTTGAATCACATTAATGTTTTTAGTACATATTTTTTCCTGAGATAATATTTTTAGATCTATTGCACGTTTTACTAAGAATTAATTATAACAACGGAAACTAATATCCTTAAACATAGGAATAAGGCACTATCATAGAACATTTACCAAATTTGTCTTGTCTGCAAGTAGCACGAATAAACAGCAGACCGAATAAGTGAATTATTGGGGTCTAGCCGCGTGGGTCGTAATTACTTTCTCTGAGTTGCAAACTATGCACCAGCTCTTCCGGGTTTCTCTCACACTCTCTCTCCGTCTTACTCTTCCACTTTCTCTTTCTCTCACTCTGTCTCTGTCTCTCCCTTCCCCCTCTCTTACACTCATCTATTCATTCACTACCTCCTCTCGATCCTTTCGCCATAGCCTTACCTTCTCTTATGGTTGTTTTTTTAAGTCAGCGAATGAGACTCGTTTCCGCGTGTGCATCGGCGAAGCGGCCTTTTGCTTTTCTCTTGCATCTTATTTATTGAAGTGAGGCCATGGCCTCTTATATTTTTATTTTATATGTATAATTTTCTCGGTACACACTTGCGCGCCTGGGAGATGGAGAAAGAGAGATTTCGGCACATATTTTATAACGGGAGATTATTATAAAGCTACAGTTAAATTGATTTAACAGCTTTCCGCAAGAACTAAGCATACAACTGTGCGAGACGCAAAAAGAGAGTATTTAAGAACGTTACATGGAAATTTCTTCGTATATTTTTTTTAATGTATTCGCTTTTTCTATGATATGCACCAAAAGTACTGATATTGAAAATTCATTTCTGATGTTTATTTTTTACCTTTTTTTCAATTAAAAAGCCGACATTTTCTGGTGTCACATTTCCATTGAATAAATTTTTGACTACGAATATTATTAGAATAAAGAGACCCGATTTTTATTTTAGTATCTAATTATAAATTTTGCTGCTCATATGTTTAATCTTATAACTTAAATTTTTTTATTTTTTATTTTATAATCATTAATGGTATACGATTATATGTACAAATACAATTACATTTAATACATTCTTCTAAATTATGTAAATTTTATAAATTTTCAATTTACATTTCGAATAAATATTATCATCTAGAACCTCTAGTGTATAAATATTAGTAAAAGACCATTTATTTTATTGGCTTCTTTAATTATACATGCAGCAAAAAAAATAAAAAAATTATTGTGATTAAAAATAATATGTTAAATTAATATGATCATTTCAGAACAATTTTTTTCTTTAATATTCTTTATCAGAGTTTGATGGAAATTTGAAAAAAAATCTTCAAAATAATTGAACTACCGCATGATTTACATTATACAATTCCGATAATTATCTATCTGAAGAATTTACAATAGAAAGTGAAATAACAGTTATACTTGAAAGATAAAACCCTTTATGAAATGTAAAATTGATAATGAGACGCATAAGAAAGTAAAAGTTTTAGTTTTTATCACACATAAAATAATTTTATATTTTCTTTTTTAGAACTGAACGTTCATATATTATCTGATATCTCGTATTAATTATAAATTCAACTTTTTTATATTCGTATAATAATTTTGGTTTTATACTTAATATATCAAATTTAGCAATTTACTTGAATGTAAGATTTATAGTATTATCTGTGTATTTTACTATAAAATTCTGACCGTTTAGATTTATTTAAGAAAATCCTAATACAACATTTTAATGAACAATAATTTAGTATTTAAACTTCAAAAATCATTTTTTTATTAGTAAATTTAAGGAAAAATGTTTTTTTTATGATATACATAGCATACTACTGATATTCAGACAATTAAAAATATCTTATTTAGAATTTATTAAACATTTCTTTGGAATTTAAAGTTATTAAATCTTTTCTTTGGAGTGCAATTTACTGTAATAAAATATTTTATGTGTTTAAAAATAATTCACTATTTTGGAAACATTCTGATTTACCATCTAAAATTGAATTTAAATTATCTAAAACCAGTGTGTTTGAATATGTTAAATATTAGTTAAGTTTTAAAAACTTTAAGGATTGTGTTGAAATAAAATCCGACCAAACTTCCAAAATATATAAATTTAAATTTATTTTAATTGTACGATTTTCTTATAAGTGGTAATAAGTATACTACAATTATAAATATTTCTTGTAGTTATGTTTCATAAACACTGTATTAAAAATTTTGACAAATAATTTTATTTTTTTGTTTCAGGTAATATTTCTTACCTTTTACATTTCAATACCATAAAATCAACGAGAGTAAGTTTATTAAAAAATTAAAAATTATAAAATTGAAAAATTTTCTATCTTTAAATATTATTTTTTTATATATATGTACATATAAAATATCGTAATTGCAAATTCTCAGTATTTTATGTATTGTTTTAAATCTTTCATAAATACAAAGATTGTGGATAAACCTTTGGCTAAATTAGAAGCTAGTAATGAATGAATAAAAGAAGATAATTGCTTTTCATTGTTTTTTCGCAAATAAATAATAAAAAATGATCTTGTAAGTATCTTCATGTTTAGTGAAAATATTAGGTTACTATTGTCCTTTGAATATTTTAAAAAATATTCTAACAAGAAAGCCAAGTAAAAAAGACAATGGCCAGGGCCTATTTTCCTGTTAGAATTTGCAACTTTATTTATTTTCTCAGTAGCGCTAGTTTTCTTCGTAGCTATTGAGAAACCAGTTGATTTCGCGCGTGGCTTGGAGGCCATAACAACTTGAACGGTAGAAGTATTGTCAAGCTCATCGCGTAGCATAAATTTACGACGACGAACAGTCCGACGAGCGTGGTTAGTGCCTTTTTTTCTACGAATCCGCGACCAATTGTCAGAAAATAGTATAAAAAACGACCGATTTATTGGCACCGATGACGGTCTTTCTGACATTATTGGATGGATTCTTGTCTTATCGACCTCGAATCTGAAGGCTTCACCTTTTTTCGATTAACCACCAAAACTTAGTTGAAATTAGTGAAAAGACTCACTGAAGAAAGTAAAGTAGCTTCTACTGTCAGGAAATGCTAATAAAAAAATAGCTCGTAAGAAATGTTTTATATCGACAATGCTTGCTTCGTTGTGAGAAAGGAAAATAGTTTAAATATACTCGAGTATGGACATAAAATATACTGAACAATTTAATCTGACTGATTTACCGCGTATGAGTGACGATAAGAAATCATCTGAAATCTGTTAGTCCATAATATCGTGATCGGGAAATCCTCAGAAACTCAGTTCACTATTATCTGTACTAGAGTTGCTAATGCCTCCAGCTCTTTGTTCATGTGTGGTGTCGCGCAACGTCCGGTCTCAGGGCACTCTTCACACGTGATTCCAGTTTGACGATGCGACAGGGAAAGGAGGACGGGAGGTTAAACAAGTCGCGCCTAGCCGTTGTAAGTCATGTAAGCGTCTCGAATGCTACTCAAGGCTCGATATCAAGAATTATCGTGGAGCAGAAGCTACAGCTAAGACTCCTGCCTGATAGTTCAACTCCGTATTATCGTGACCTCCCTATCTAAACCTCGACTCGCGGGCCTACACAGCTCCTTGCTTTTCCTCAATATCCGCGGATTGTGGTTGCAATGGCTTTCTACAAGGCTTTAACATTCTTAAGCGCTCATTTATGTGGCCGTGAATTGAACTTCATCTGTCCTTTTCCCATTTATTTTATATTTACAAACAACATTAATCATTAATTCAATATGAAAAATTTCTACACAGGAGTTTTATACTGACCTTGCTAGTTTTACAGCAATATTCAGCAACGATAATGTAAGAAGCATTTTTTCTTGCTTTTATACATTTCGTAAGACCAAAGGTAAACATATACCTTCATTGCAATGCAATACTTATGAAATTAAAAACTTATTCCATTAACTAAATCTAAAAATCTTGACAGCACTTGAAACCATAATACGTTTTCTAAACAATAAAATGTATACATATTAAATATTTAATTACTTTTCTTATAAATCAAGCTGAAAAAAATACATTTACAGCGCATTCATTGTAAAAAAACAATTATTCATTGTTGTGGATTTATAACAATATATTATAATGATACAAATTATATGATAAAAGTTTATGCTCAATATCGTGTAAAAGCTAAAAAAATTATTAGGTTAAAAATTATTACTATTAAAAATGTGAAAAAGAAGTAACCAAGTGTCTACACTTAATCATTTGAAAAATAGCACATTTTTCAATATTTAATTATTGTTTTTATTCTACGTATTTTCACAAATAGTATCCAATTTTTTTATATATATTTCTATGTATTTCTTTTACCTATATTATTCTATTTTGCTTATTTCATTTAATCTTTTTGCAAATCAGAAGTTTATAATTGCTCTTAACTATCGAGAACATTTTCACAGATAGGTTCAATAAATCAAAATATTTTTATTGGATGTTGAATTCACGGTAACAGATACACTACAGTACACTGAAACTGTTTTTATGTCTATTAAACTACCAATTATTGTATTAAAAATAAGAATTGGTTTGATTTCGCATTAAAAATCAAGAAATTTAATTTTTATTGATCAATATTCGTAACAAATTATATGAACCAAAATTAATAATTATAAACAATAAAATGAATTTAAATAAATAAATGGAAATTATTAAACTTAATAAAAGAATTATCTATTTATTATAATTTTATTTCATTATTTATAATTATAGATAAAACGACAAGACCACAGAAGAATAAATATAAATTTTGAAGATGAACTTAAGTATTCAATTTAACAGCTTTAATATAGAATATCTTGAGATGTTAAATAAAATTCAGCGCAACCATTATTTTTAACAAGTTAATAATCTACATTGCTGTACTCGACCAAAGTTTATTACAAAAAAATCAATCAAATCTATAATTAATTTCACCTCACTTTTCGGTGCCCATCTCTGATATGTTTCTGTATCTACCTCGTAAAAACACTCATATGTATTTTCTTTCTCAGATTTAAAGTCTCAGAGTACAAATTAGCCCAAAAAAGAAAAAAAAACAGTGAAAAAACGAAAAAAAACTTACTAAAAATAATAGTGCGCTTGACCTCGATCCCACGTTTGACTTTTTGGCGGCTGTGAAAGTGAAAGCGCACAATTCCTTTTCATTCTTCCATTTCCCTTCCACGGATCGTCAACTTACTACGTACACCTGCTTGGCGATACGTTGTCTATAATTCCTGGTGTCATGTCTTCGCTTATAGCAATTAATATTTTAGGTACGGAAACTTTTGAATTAAAAATTTAATTAATCTTAACTTATGAGACATACTTTATTATTTGTCAATTAAGAACACTGTTTACTTTAATTTTATTATCTAGTAATAGCGTATTTTTCAAATTTCAAAATAGCTCAAGGCTTTATTTCTTACAGGGTATTTTTTACGATAATGAATAATAATTGGCATTGTCATTGACAAACTATTTATTTCAGAAAAAAGTTAATATTTAATAGTTATTTTGTGAATATCATAGTATTATTTTTGTTGAAAGACAATCAAGCATTGATCAGCAATATTACATTAAAAGATAAAACTGTAAATTAACCGGTAGTTTTGCTATAAATCTTTTAGAATATACTTGTTAATGGGCAAAATTCTTCATAATAAATCCTTACTACTTATGTTTTTTTTTAAATAATTATTTCTAAGATTTACTTTTACCTTACATTTTGTTAACAAATGTAATGATAAATATGTTAAAAGCATAATTTTTATTAAGTATTTTTATAAACATCGAGTATTGCTATAGTTAATTAAAAGCAACTTAAAATTTTATTCATCGATTAAATAACAGCAAAAATGTATTTATAAAAATAAACTTTAAATTACATCAGTATCAGTTGTAGGATAGTATCATTTCATAAAGTTTACCTTGATTTATGTGCATGAGCTCTAATAAATTTTACGCTTTGTCATTATGAAAAATACTCATACTAGATAACAGCAAACAATTTAGCAAAAGCCTTTACAACCCAGCAGCTCCACCATATTTTAATTGACTAGATAATCTTCCGTAGCTAGACGAAAAATTTTAATGAAAAGAATTACATCTGCTTGTTTTTTAGTCAGCAGTAGAAAGAAAGCGAAAAGATGCACGAATTACCGCGAAAATAAAACAGGAAGTCTATTTCGCTGTTTCAAATAATTTTGATCTTACTCAACTATCATGACTCGTATAATTCATTTTTTTAATAAGTTCTTTACGTGATTACTATTTTTATTATTATATATTATATTTATTATTATATATTATATTATATATTATATTTATTATTATATATTCTACATGATACATTTATATATTTATGAGTGGTATTTAGGTCAATTTACTATTATCATTGCCCTTGTAGTACTTATGGGAATATTATTTAATACTTTAAAATTTTTAATTAATTTTCATAAATATTATTTTCAATTGTGAATAATTTTTTTGGAATATTTATAAAACAATTTTAGGTAAAATTGTATTATAAAGAATTGCATAACTCATTAAAATATTCATATTCTCATTAATACTTTAAATATCATAAGTATGAAATATTATTTACAGATTATTTGTTAAAAATAATAATTATTATCAATAATAATTACAAACGTTTTAGAATTTTTTGTAAATATATTACTCGTTTTATGGAAAAAAGTTTTGTTGAATACCTTAAATTTTCACTGAGTATTGGAAAAGTATCAATTCCCTTCAATTCATGTATAACTAAGAATCGTCAACCGCTTTCACTTGCATGACTCTCTAATTATTTACATTCCAAAGATACTACCAAGCATTTCTTAGCTTGTAAAATTATTATTAGCGATCACTCATGTTAATGCTCTAATTGAATTATTGTTAAACCACATACATTTCTGCATGTGAATGCAGATATTTTTATACTTAAATTGTAAAATATATGAAACACAATAGCTATATTTTAGAATATTATTGAAATTATTCAATAATAGGTTTTCTCAATATATATTCATAAAAAAATTCTCTAAACTTGAATATAATATTTTAAATATATTAAATAAAAAAGTACACGTATCAATTTGTAATTAAAAATTAAAAAAGTAAAATTACCTCGACGAAAAAGCATATTTAAATATACTAAATATACATTTTTATGTATTACATGCAATTCAGTTTATTAAACTTAATTGATCAATAAAAAAATAAATAAATAGATGTATAAGAATCGTTACCACTAGCCTAATATGCAAAGTTTGACAATTTCTTTTTTGCGCTATATTATATAAACTTGTGTTAGACTTTTTTGACATTTGCAGTCGATTTATAAAACCATAAAGTAGAATCACAATACTATCCTACAGTCTATCCTATCCAGTACTATCAGTACTATCCTTTTTCGCATCGGCTTTTTAAGTTTCACAAAATTTTTTCCATAATATACCAGAGAATAGAGAATACACTTTCTGTACATTCGAGTAATTATTTTTACGAGCGCGCATTCCTCGTTTTAAAACATTGAGTAAAACGTTGACCTTGAATAATTGCTTTTCCGAAAATATATTTGGACTCTTTTCTTCCTTCTTTTACTTCTTTCTTCCGTACATTACTACCATATTTCTCTTTCTAATTATCCTTTTATATCGAATAAGAAATCATGGCTTTAAGTAAGGGAAACGTGCATGTTAATTGAGTGAAATGTTGACGATGAGCACGTGAATCGTGACAAAGTGTGAAAAAGATTTTAAATTAAAATTGTTCAATGCATTTCATGGGAATTTATTTCTTAGCGAATATTTTTTTTAATAAAATTATTAAATATATATATATATATATATATATATATATATTCAATGATTTTTTATCCTGCATATCAATAAATTTATGTAGAGTTAATACTTAAATATGTACGCATTTTAATGACAAAAACTGCAACTGGAATAAAGAGCCAAGAAGAAAAATTCGCATGATTCGCTTTTGTCAAATAAGCAATAAATATTAAATGAAGTTAAATGAATAAAATGGAATAAGATTTGTCGACGAAGAATTCGAGTATGTGCTAATATATGCAGAAAGGTGTATAAGTGAGTATAAAGGTGTATAAGACGAAATTATAATGTATGCATAAAAATTTAATTATCAGAGATAATTTCTTGGAAAAAATATTGTATTAATATTATTCTTTTTAAAATACAAAGGTTATTGTATAGATAATTATTTTCTAAAATTTGTTGCATAGATGCAAATGCGAGTGAAAGTTTTTAAAGTACTTGCTGCTTCCTGTATTTAAATAATACACAAAAATCATTAACGCCGAAATAAAATACTAATCAATTTGTCATTATATTTCCTATCAAATTTTATGATTTAATTTTTTTATATAGTATTATAAAATAATTTCGTTCTAAATTTTTTACAATCATCTTCAGCAAGGTTAAAAAACCTAAATTGTATTAATTAATGAACAAAAATTGTTTGCGCAGGCAGTAAATTTGAACTTGTATTCAATTACATAGCTAACTATTTAGGCATATAATAAGAACGTGCATTACTATCATGTTTAATAATTTTATGTTCATCTAATGAAGGACAGAACTTTCTCAGACAGTTACAGTCACTAAAAATGAATATTATTTTATTTTGAAGTAAGGGATCCGGTTTTGTACTACTTAATATATGAAGAAAGAAAAAGGAGGCCATCGAACAATCCTTATGAACATTAAGCATTGATGAGTAACTTGTTTCTCTTTCAATATCGGTTCTTTTATTCCACGAATGTATTTCTTTTTTCTTAATCGATATAACATATTTAGGTTTAGTCGAAATTATTGAAATTTAAATACAGTTCAAGTGGATTTTAAATAGTATTACAGTTCTTTAAGCATATGATATAGTTGTCGCATAAACTATTCTGTGTTTACAAGCCGACAATTTATTTTTCACCTAATTTGGATTCTAAAAGTCTCTCAAATATGAACAATTTAAAATTGATGAATATCAGTCCTCAATAATACTAATTATGAAGTATACTCATTAGAATTTCTATTTTGTATTTTATAATAAAGAAAAACTACAGATATATTTTATTAAAAAAAGCTAATGCAATACATATAATACAAAATATAATGTACCTAAAACATGTTTTAGATAAGTTTAATAAGTGTAACTACTAGTACTTACTAGGTTATACGTAGGTTTACATTGATCTTTTATTAATAACCAGATCATAGTTAATTATATATAATGAATAATTTATCTAATATTTTATCTGTAATTTATTAGACACGTTTGTAAATCATATTAGAATCTATAATTTCGAATTTTATATTGAGTTAATATTGAATGACGCTTTTGTAATATAATTTATTCATTATCGATCAAAAATTAAAAATTAAAATTTTGAATGAAATGTATTATTTAGCTATTTTCTTTGGAACAGAAAAAAAAAGTTTCTGAAAATTGGTGATGGGCGTAACGCTTTTCGCTACTATTCTCCATAATGAATCAATGTAAATCACGTTCACCGATTATTCTCTTGACGATAATCTTCTTCAGAAATGACCAAACGCCTAGTTGTTCAAGGGAAACTTTTAAAAGATGTCGATAACGCTTTTCATTCTAGATATCCCTTAAGCCTACATTGATAGTTGATTTGGTGTAATAATTCATTTTAAATATTTGGGGTTAAAACTTTTAATTGTTGAATATAATCGATGAATGAACTATTTGAAATTTACATGTTTACATGAATTTATATGCTTAGTGTAGTAAGTAATATATCAAAAAATTTATTTTTCAGTTGCAGAAAGCATACATTGTGACAGTAAAAAAAAATTATTGAAAGTTTTTTTTAAATTACATTCAAACATCTGATCGTATTAATGGAAATATTTTTAATTTATAGAAACACTCCAATTATTAAGCATATAGCATGCTTCCAATAACAAATTTTTGTTATTAATAGCAATTATCTTTTAAATTGCGAAGGTCATGTTCATTTCTGTTTGTACTTTATTTTTAATGGAAAATAAAGTACAAACAGAATCTACGCTTGCTAATTATTTAATATTTTAAACAGATTATAATTAAAATATAAATAATGTTTTTTTATAAAATAAAATTATAATTTATAAATTGTATAATGAAGTATGAAAATACATTTTAAAGGAGTATAATAATCTGCAAAAATGATAATATCTGAACAGCATTTTTAACAACTTATAAGCAACATAAAAATTACACAGGTTATTAAAAATGCATTTTACACACATCGTAAAACAAAAAATTTGTAACTCGTACTTCAGTATTATTTCTCACTCTACGTTAAATTATTTGGTTTGTTCGAAAAATTTGAATGAATAATTGAAGAATGCGTGTTCTTAGTGATGACAACCAAAGAAATGTTTCGAAAAATAGACGCTTGTTGTAAGGTTACTTGAGTGTAAAAGAAAAAGTTGTGGCGTGGGTGGAACATGAGCAGGTTAGAAAAACATCTACGAGATGGATGGTGGGAAATGGTAAACGAAAGTAAAGTCTAGCACATAGCTATATCTTCGTTTTTCATCTGACGTTGAAAAGAAAAAAAATGGATAAGAGAACCTCTGCAGACGTTCGCTGTTACCTTAAAATCATTTATGTCTTCATTTATGCGTGATTAGATCCACAAGTTAATTCCCATCCGCCTCTTTAATGTACAAAAAGAAAATAATGGTCGTTAAAACTAGAAGGCAGTTTAAATGGAGAAACTCCATTAAGTACTTTTAAAGATTACGATAAATCTGCATATTAATGTAATAACATAGTTTTTATCAAACAATTTTAGATGATCAGGATAATCTAAATATGTTTTAGTTCTAATGTGAATATGAATATATCGACATGCTAAAATATTTTTTAGCACATTATTTTAAAAATAGCAATTTTGATAGTTTTTATTAAATATTGAAGAGGTAGTGATACTTATTTTTCCAATATTTATTAGCAGAATTAAATATTAGTATTGTTTGCACACTGAAAAATTATCTTTAATTAGAATTCTATACAGATTTAATGGAAAAAGAATCACTATTTCCATTTACGTTTGAAAAATACTATTATTTTGCTTTTTTGAGGCTCTTTTTCTTATTTCTTGAAGTACAGTAATATAGGTCAATGAAAATGATATTCGAATGTACACAATACCAATTATGGTTCTATTATCATGATTAATACTTTTATTTTTCCATTATTTTTTCTCCCTACGTTATTAAAATTTAAATGACGATTATCACATATGTATTTTTTATACAAAGAGAAATAAAATGTTGAATATAATTTTTAACTACGATATCAACAATTTTTTGTACGATTACTACAGCTGAATAATGCTCTACTGCATGTAGTATTACTTACTTATATGTTTTTATCATAAATAGTTAAATAACTAATAGCTTATTATAAAATTAATTAAAAATTTTAAATAGGTAAACAATATTAATAATTTTATTACTATATCATACAATTTCTTAATTAATATTTAAAATTTCGTCAACCTTTGATTCTCTAATAGCAAAAAGGTAGTTTAACTTTTGAGCGATAAGGCAATGATTTATAGCTTTGAACTTCGGCATAATCTGTATAAACGAAAACTCTTCGAGGTAAGGCTGCCCAAGAATCTTCCCTTACACGGAAGCTTGTTAATTTCAAAAACGGACTTCCCATTAAATACAAGGAATATTTACAAACTGGAGCACAAAAGACTCCTTCCCATTAGATTCACGCATCACAGGACGAAAGGACGAGCAAAAGCGAACTCATTATTGGTTTAGATTCCTTTTCAACATTGTTGTTCCTACAAGGTTTCGAATGAAGAAAAATCCAGAAATGAACCCCTGGCAGTTTTATAAAGGATCATAAAAGTGAGGCTTCGTGAAAATTTATCTGATTTGTTCCATCATGACAGAAATCTTATAAAATTTGTCGCTAACCATTATCTCCAATCATTTTCAAAACATTATTATTACTTATTTATAGAAATTTATATGTATTTACGTGTGACCTTTTCTAAATCGAGTATTTTGATCTGACTGAAGCTGTTGCTACGTTTGTAAGCTGATAACGTTTTATGAAAAATCATAAATTACGGCTTTGCCATAAGTCGGGCAAATCGTGCGTTAATATAAAAATATTATATTAGTAGACTGATTTAAAAAAAAATTTTTTAATAATTTTGAAAACGGATACTATTTGAAAAATTAATTACTACTTATTATTAGATTCTCATTCATCATATTTAATTAGATAATTTATACTATATTTAGTTAAAAAATAAATTGTTAAATTGTTCACTGCTAGTCTTTACTCTTCTTACTATATTAAAATAATACAAATATTCTGATTATAATTAATAAAACGACGATATTAAAATTATAGTGAATATTTCAGTCATAGCTACTCATAAATATATAATATATTATTTTCTAGATCAATATTCATAAAAAGTTTACATTTCTTATTGAAAAATTGGCATAAAACTTGTAGAAATAGTTACTTTCATTCTCTATGTATGAACAGACAACAATTATTACTTCTTTTCTCTAAATAAAAATCTTGCAAGGATAATGGAATAGGTATTTCAAAACATAAGTTAAAGTTGATGAAATATCTAAAATGTTTATTTTTACTTGACCATAAAATGTGATAGAGATAAAGCATTAAACAGAAAAAAGTGTAGTAATCGCCCAGATACTTCGATTCGCCCAGAGATTTCGAATATCAAAGCAACTTTTACCTTCTCATTTCGGGCATATAACGTAATTTTTATATTGCACTTAGCTATGAAGCCAAGTTCCTATGAATGATATCAAATGCGCATGCGCTAACTTCACTTTCAAACTTTCTCGCAGCGACACAGGCTCAAAGTGAAAGAGAGGGCACAGAGAAATGCATGTAAGGCGACCCCAGTATTTGTTGCGTAAGGAGTTCCAACAGAATCAAAAGTCTGGTTCCTGAAAAGCTGAAAAAAATATAAGACCAGTCGGGCACCATTAAAGTGTCCTCGATAAGATTTATATTACTAGTGGTATGTTCAAGTATTATTTTAGTCATTGTTCACCTATCCTATCGGGACAGAGAAATTATATTTTCGAGACACCCACATTAATTAGCAAGCGTACTTATGCTTGAAGTATTTTTTAACGTTTTTTTAAATCGAGTTAATTAAAGATTTAACAAATAATGGCACCCATGTTGTTTTACAATGAAAACTATTATAATCGGATTCCCACTTTGACCTAAGGTACTACTGATATGTAATTATTTTATTCAGTGTAAAAGAGAAAAGTAGATATCCCCTCTAATTTATTTTTCAATTTTAAGAACAATTAAGTCATTACATGATAGTAGCGTATAAATGTATTATGTAAATCCATTGGAATGATGAAAAGCCTTTACAATGTTCAAGCTCGAGCATCTAGAATAATTAAAACAACTACTAAAGCAATGCTACTACATAATATATGTAAGAAAGTAACACTTTTTATATAAGAATTCTCCTCAGAAGCCACTTGAGCATAGATCAACCAACAATAGATGCAATTGGATAGAGTGAAAATTATAAAAAAATTTTTAATTAGACACGATCTTTAAGCGTTTATCACCGTTACACGAGCTTTTTATTATAAAATTCATTGTCGAAATCGGCTTATTTTTTAAATTATTATTAAAAGCATGAGTAATCAATAGAATAATTCTTCTGAATAAAAAGTATGTATAAGATATCTAAAAGTATATCATTGGAATCCATGGTATTAAATAAAATTACATAGGGGTCCGCGATAGTGCGTTAAAAGTTCAAATGAGTTGATGAAAATGAAAACCCGATCTTTCATGATAAACAATAGTACAGTGAAAGAGAGTGCACAATTTACGTTCAAGTGGTAGTAGCAGTATTTACTTCCGCAATCCAATCGTAAGCGGCTATTACTACTTGCCAATACTGCTTTGATGTTCTTTTCGTGAAAACGTTCGTGCGAAAAATTTATAAATCAATTTTAACTGGCCTCACCTAATGCATATCCTAATATTAAACGAAATACAAAATGATTGATCGGCGAAGGTGAATCGCTCAGATGTAACTAAATGTTTACTTTAATTTAAGCATCATTATTTTTTTTTATAATTTTTTTCTCTGTGTTTTTCAAATATTTATTTTATGTTCTGCATTACATTCGAATAAGAAAAACAGTTTTTCGTTGCATAATAAATAAATCGGGAAAAAGAATTTCTTTTTGATAAGCGCGCTACATTTTCTTTACTTACATTGGTCACTTTCACAGTTCACTTAATGTCAATATTGCATCTTATTGGGCTACAATTTAGTAAATGTGATTTCCATTTTTTTTTAAGAATAAATCTATCGTTTGATTTTACAGTATCTTATTACATTTTACTGCTAATAATGTTCATTCGTATAATCATTTATCACTCTAATTAATTAATGATTTTTATATTAGTAGCTTGTTATACAATAATAATTGCTTGTCAATAAAAGTTCTCCTAATATTAATTTTGTATATTTTGTGATATTTAATCATTAATATCATGAAAAGACAAATGACATATTATTTAATAAAGGTAAAAACAAGATTCTTTTTATGCTAATTTATAATTCTTAATATAAATAATGATTTAAAAGTAGAAAAGGTAGAGAGCAAATCTTATAAGATTATAAATTTAAAACTTATAAATATTATATTCATATGATTTTTAAAATAGCTTTGTAGGAATTATATTAAACCCGTCAGTAGCTGATAAAATTTTTTGAAATGTATGTGTAAAAAATCCTTTTAGGATTGACAAAATTGCAAGACATTATCATGCTACCTGCTCGTTAATGTAGATACAGTGACAAAACTCTTTTCGCATATGTTTTTTAACTAATTTTTAATATTATGTATTAGAAGTTCGTTACAGATGCAAGATTAATAATTATCTTCAATATTATAGGGTTGCCAAGACTATGTAATTATTGAGTAATAAAAACAAGGCAAATGCTACGTAGAAAATCGATTACAACAATAAATGACGTAGTAGATATGATTGAGTTTTCTCTAGACTGCTTACTCTTCTTCTTTTTTTTTCTTTTAATTTTCATTTAATATACTTTTGTTTACTGACGTTAATTATAGAAATGAATTACTACAGAGGAACCGAAGTGGATTGCATTGCACATAAAATGTTTTTTTTATTGATATGTTGTATTGAAAATTTTTATTTTTAAATAGTATTGTAAATATGCATGTCTATAGTAAACAATGAAAGTATTTTTTAATTAAAAAGATACACTGTATTTATTAATTCTATTTGTATTATTCGAACAAATTTTGAATTGATAAGAATCATATTAAAAATTATAAATAAAACTTTGTTTTAACTACAATAATTTGAATCTAATGCATTTTTTCAATTTTAACATACTAATAGAATATTTTTTATACTTTACACTGTTATATTTAAAAATTAGATAATAATTTATTTAAAAAACATTACATTTACGTAAAGTTGGACTAGTTAAACTCAGACTTAAGTATATTTTATTAACTATTTTGTTGAAAAGAAGTATAAATTTTTGGTATTCTTTTACAATAATAAACTCATTTTTTCTAATATTTTTGCATTCCAATGTTATTTTAAATATTGCATCACTATAGAAATTATTCATTTTCGAAAGCAAAAGCTTAAAAAATTTCTCCACATTGTCAGGTTCGGTACATTCGAAGGGTAAAAATCGTAGCTAAATGTTTTCTTGAGTACACTCGTTACGCTTTCGCTAAATCCATGAACTATGTTTAGCACTATTCTACGTAATTCACCTTATTACGATATGCGGCATCTAGTCTTGTGGTTACGATAAATACTTTTTTCATTTGAAGGGAAAGTGAGACAAAAATTCATGATTATCTGCGCGGTACTACTTCCGTCTGTTGTTCTTTTTTCTCTTAATCATAATTTATGCTCGTAGTATAAGATATTTATTTTTATCATGAGCTATAACGCTAAACTTCCAATCAATATCTGGATTTTTCAATGAAAATCTTCGTTTTCTATTCAAAGTGAATTATAATACCGTTATAGTTAACAAAAAATAAATTTGTTGTACAAGATTAATTAATAGTTAACTAAATGTAATTTGTACGTGTTTCACATATAGGCTCAGCAAAATAGTTCGAGAAAAATGTATATTGAAGCTGTCAGTACAAGTATGATAACTGTATAATTAATTTATTATTATTAATTATTAGTATTAATTTATTTAATATTGTCAAGCAATTATAGTATGAAGCTAATCACATGAAATGAAAGTAAAGTAAAAAAAGTTAAACTACTTTAAATAAATAATGAAACCTTACTATGTGCATATTTATCAAACTCAAGTAGCTATTCTGATATAAATTTCATTTAACTTAGCATGCGCCTCCTTAAAGTGAAAGGAGTGTTAAAATTTTTTTCTAAATTTTTAAATTTGCTCAATTAAAGCCATCGAACAAACGGCTAACATTTCTACTCTAGGAATACAACACATGTGCAAGTCTTTAAGAAATTACATTTATTTATATTGTCTATTGTATAGTTTTAATTCTATTATTTAGAACTTTCTCCTCGTTTTGAAAACTTCACTAATGTTTTATGAGCTATTATCCTGAAACGCTAATATCCTTACTGTCGCATTACGAAAGTTTTTCTAGCGTTATTAAATAATTGCATATTAATAGTTATCAATTAATGTTAATTAATGTCTAATGTAAAGAATGTCATAAAATAATAAGTAATCAGATTATTCTAGTAGTATTTTATATATAATGAAAGAATACAAAAATTACTCGCAAATTTTAAAGCTTCTATTTATCATCAGTACAACAGAAAGAAGTTAAGTGCGATGTTTAATAAAATATAGTTAACAGGAGTCGGTTAAAGTTAGGGGCGATTTTGATAAAGTTGTTGTCGATTATGGTATAAAAAGTGATTGATAAACCATTTGTAAAATCTGCATATGGCGGAGTATCAGGAATACAGGAAATACCACACTTCCTCACAAGTTTCGCTTTCAAGCCTTTTGAGATTGATATGCAAGTCACGCGACGTTGGTCCTAACTTTTCTTTTCTGTGTACCCATCAGGCTTCTCTCTAATGTCCCTCTTATAAGTATACTTATATTTCAAATTCTGTAGTTATTTCATTAATGAAAATAGATTTACATTCAAAATATAGAAATTACACTTATTGGTGTATTATAATAAATATAACTATCCGATTATTTATGAAATTAAGACAAGAAATGATCCTGTATTTACAAAGTTTACAATGTAAAATATAGTGCTTCCTTGATAGTATCAAAAACCACAAAAATTTATCATCATATATACGTTTAATACATAATTATGTAATTTTACTGAAGTTTTAGCGATAGTCTTTCATTTTCGTGCAAATTATATTTGGATAAAGTTGACAGACAAAGGTTTTTCAAAGAACTGTGTCCTTGACTGTGTCAAAGAAGAAATAAGGGAGATGAATTACGTAAAAGCGTCCATAACTTGAATAAACACGATGAAGCGAGCTTAAGCTGTAAAAAAATTAACAGTCGCAGAGATTTTCGAAGCTTCGTGCAAATGTTATGCTGTATTGAATACAAGCAAAATCAATGATTGATTTTCACGTTTTAACGTTGACTTGGGAAAGGTCAGGAAAAAAAGGTAATCAATACTAAGTGCCAATAAAAAATAAAAAGTATGAAAAAACAGGGGAACATGGGAGAACCCGCCACCGGGAAATTGATAACCGCGCGCTCATTTATCCTCGCGTGTATACACAGAAAGCGATTGTGGGGAAAGTTGCCACGGCAACTTTCATTTCACCGACAAATCAACGGTTTCAGCTTCCCATCCTTCTTCCTCCACCTACCTGGCCGGATGAATATTTAGATACAAATAATTCATGCTACAAAAGTACGTCGCAGCAATAGCCGTTAGATAGATCGTAATCTTTTAATCATCTTTGACCGCCTAGTAAAGTTAAGATTGCGAGTTAAATTTCGGGAAAGGTGTTAGCTGCTACTTAACGTGCTCTGGGCCGCTAATGTCTACATCTACGTTTTCATTTTAATTTGTTCGAAGATTGATCTGCGATGCCATTCTGTAATTTCGCAGCATCTGCTCTCTGCGAGGTTAACGAACTCGGCATCGAGACTCACTCAATGATTCGAGTTTGAAATGCACCAATTTTATGTATAATCGGTCTTAACGTGCCTTTATTTAATGTATATTTTTTAACATCCTGCTGTTTTTCCTTATTTCAGTTTTTACTTTTTTTATAATTTAAATATCATTGATTATAATAATTGATGCTTGTTTGAAACATATGCAAGTGATTGTTGTTCAGAGTTATATGGTTAGAACATTTACTTACTTCGTTTTTAACGGATTACCTATTTTTTTTAACATAAACTAATAATTTTGAGTTCTTACGATAATTTGTGATATTTTATGTTATTGTGTGAAAACTCCTGTTTTAGTACTATTAAAAGCAAAATTCGTTCTTAAATGTAAGTTATATAAATAATGTAAAAAGAAATAACCTTTCAATTGTGTCTATGATAAAATAATTTTTTAATTTTTTATAATATTTCAATACAAAAAGCAACGTACTTTAATACAAAAAAATATTAAATTGTACCAACAAATTTCCTTTAAATTTTATTTTAATAACTTTACAAACATTTAATGGCAAGAGACAGCCACTAACTTATTAAAATTTCGATTTTTTCGCACTATCATTTTATTAGACACACAAAACGTATTTTATAAGCATTAAATTTCATAAAAACAAAATCTTAAATTTAAAATACACTCCTAAAAATTTACTAATAAGAGCCCTTCCTTGTGAACTCTTCTATCATCGCCATGAAACATTTCGTAGCGTGTATTCATCAAATGCCAACGAACCGACTTCATATTAATTCTCGATAATTAGTCTAAATAATTTTTTTTTCCTATGAGTATTTTTCGCTTGTACACGTGATCCCAAAAGTTCGATTTCGCTATTGCGCACGCATCAACTTTCCGGTTGCGCTTTCTATTGCATAGCTAGCAAGAGAATGGAATCCTTTTCTACAAGGGTATCTCATCCATTTTCACGATGCTTCTTTCCGAATTGTTTTTCATTTTCCTTTTATATTAATTGTGTGCGCGCAACCATAGGTATTATGAACTCACATCATTAATATGTTGTCTTTTTAAAATTGAATTCCGCCGTGCAAATATATACTACGTATTATTTTTACATTATAGTCAATGCATTTCGTATCTGTATATAATATGATATAATAATAATAGATTTAATTTTTATAAAAAATTAATGATTCTGCTTAATGACTGTGAAAAACAATTTTTCCTTTTTAATTTATTGCTTTAAAAATAGTATGCTTAAAAAGATATATTCCACTTTCCAATAGTGATTATATTTACACTCAGATCCATAAAAGGAAATAAAATTTACAAGACTAAATTTATCAATATTAATATTTATTTATCTATATAATGTAATGCTTATTCACATTACATTACATTTTTATCAATTATTTTAAAATTCTTTTTTTTTTTAAAGTAATTTTAATTGCCTTTAAATTTTATTACAACATTCTTTAATATATCATGTGTACAAAATAAATATCTTTTATATAGATATCACGAATGAATATTTATAAAAAGGTTTTGCTTAAAAATATTATATTAATGAAAAAACATTCATGATAGTATTTTATTAAATAAAGTTCTCTTCTTCTGTTATTCATTCTGGTATAAAAAAGTTTTGTACATATTTCGGCCCCTAAAATTGTTTGTTTTTATAAAGTCTGTTTATTTAAGCTTTGATTTTTTTTAAAGAGTTCTTTATTTTACAAATGATAATATTCTGTAAAAATATTTATTTCGTAAAATTTGATTAATGGCAAGATTATTTAAATAAATTATAAGAGATTCATTTTATTAATTTAATTGGTTAATTTATTAACACAAATAATGTTTAAGATTAAATAAGGTAACAATTAATATATATTAATTATTTACATTTGTTGATTATCATAATAATTTTCAAATCATTCGATACATTTGAAATAATAAGTATTTTGAATGAAGTATTAAATTTTGAAAACATTTAAAATTATAAGTTCTAACCTCTACGTTAAATAAAGAAAAACCATTAACTTTTTTTAGAATATTGTCATATCAATAATTTAAAAAAACAACTTAAGTGAAACATATTGACATGCATGTCTCGAAAAAGCCTTGCCTTCTAATTTTATGAAGTTAATCGTTTACTAAAATTAATATTCAGATTTTTTGTAAATTTATTGGTTCGACTGTAAGAAAAGATAAAAATTGTTAATAATTGATAAGTTTAAAAGGAAACAAAACAAAAAGTAATAAAGAAAAATTTAATTTATCTAAAAAAGTTTTTGTATTCTTACAAAATTACACGTATACTACACATACATTTATATGTGTGTAGTTATATTTGCATCAAAATGCAGTATGTATTTGTTGTATGAGATACTAGATGTATATCAATGTGCACAAGCGCGAATTGTTTTACTTGATAATGAAAACATTTTATGCACGTGCGCAGATACTGTTTCAACTGCACATGCGCACGCGAATGATTTATAGGCGCGCGGACAGGTTTACATTATGGACTATAAAATGTCGGAGAGGATAAATTTCTTTTCCTTATTCATTTCATCGTTCTTCGCTTTATCTCCGTACTCGCACTATACCTGTCGAAATAAATTGTTCAAGGTTAAAGTTTTTTTAATGCTTCGGTTAGATATTTTTTTACTCTCAATGGATGACGTTTCTTCTTTCATCTGCATTGATAATGATTAACTATGATTCTTTGTAACATTTCTATTATATAAATTCATATTAGCTATAATTTTGTAAAAAATGAGAAAATATTCTATACACATATATTCTTATTTTCATTACTATAAAGAGCGTTTATCCAAATTAAATAAATCACCATTCTAAATAATTATCTCTAAGCTTAAAATAAAGTTTTAAGTAACAATTGATAAAAGAGTCATTATGCATGCATTTTAGTTACTTAAAATATTTATAGTTATATTAATTAAATTTTTTATTTACAATTGAATACTCAAGATTTATACTATCCTTCTTTTATATACGATAATGAGCAAATAATACTATTGCTGACATAATATATTGGTATAAAATACATAATTATTATTAATAGTTATTAAAAATCTTAAAATAAATTTTTTTCATTAATTATAGTTTTAATATTTTTATAATATAATTAATAATTGATTTATACATTGGAAACAATCTTGCTCTAGATGCATATATACATTCCACAACATTTTCATAATAAATGGGTTTTAAATATATTTTTTATTCAATTTGTTTTTAAATTTATTTTTTATTATTCTTTAGTTTATTTAGCACTTTAATGTATGAAACATTCTAATAATAAATTTGGAAGAGTTCGTTACTATTTATCGAATATAAACAGTTTTTTTATTATAATAAATTTTTTTTTTATTATAATAAATTGTATTATATTATTTTAATTACAACTAACTAATTTTTATTTCCATTGAAACGATACTTTTTTTAATTAATAATGATATATTTTGTTATTTGATCTTCGACTATTTTCTGCTATCATTTGAAAACTTAATGTACAGCAAAATTTAATATTTAAAGATTTACTTGACCATTTAGGTATTATTAAATATAATATGATTAATCTGTACATTAATATTTTAACATTAATCAATTTTTTTTAATTTTATTAAACTATATAATAGTATATAACTACTATTATTAGTGTATAAACACATTTTGTTTTGGTTTAAATAAGAAATATCAAAAAAAAATTTAATTAAGATTCGATGAATTTGTGAATATAATGATTCAGTGAGTGTACCATAAGATATGATATAGACATAAGTAAACTACATTAAATTTTTTATTCTATTAAATATATTGGCTGGTATTATGAAAAATAAAAACTATTGCTTTTATTTATATTAATATTGATTGCTTAATATGAATTTTCTATTCGGTTTCCTTTTAATTAATTTTTTTTTTTTTTTTTTAATAAAATTGAGAATCTTTATTGCGTTCATTAAAGTATAGCAGACAATGCGAACATCCCTGCTAATAGCACTAGAAAATACAGTACTTTCATATGTAGAAAATTTCAGTTTAAGATGATTGTTCTAGGGACGCTGAAGGTGATGGATGAATATTGATATTTATAAATCTGAGCATATATTATTATTATATGAATGAAAGACCCAATTTTGTACTAACCGTGACATGTCGAGACTTCAAAAAAGTTTTCGCTTTAAAACATTTCACTTTTAAAGAACGGTTTAAATAATGAGCCAAAAATTTCTAATCGATTCGAACCTGCGAGTCTGGTCATATATGCTCAATAAATGTCAACTTTCTATATCCTTGGAAGCATTTCTTTTTTCATCTTTTATTTGGTAGATTTTTTATAATTTTAATAGACATATAGTGCAGGGTGAATAAAAAGTGGAGAAAATTAAAATTTCTGAAATAGATATATTTACGATTATTTAATTTTTTAGAATAAAAGAATAAAAATTATTTTAATAAAGCATGAGTTTACATCCATAAATAAATAGTTTTATTTTATCATTTTTAACAAGGTACACAACAGTTATAGACTTCATTTGCAAGATCATCTCCCACCCTTATCCAATAATGTGCGAGGTATTTCATTTAGGTTATATTATCCACCTTAAGAAATCCTCATCAAAAAGATAATTAAACTTTCTTTGAAAATTTAATTAAAAGTTATGTCAAAATAATATTTTTATTTGCAAGTAAGATATTTAAACATTAAATCTTTATGTTTTTCAAATAATTCTATTCTAATATAAAATTATTTAGTAATTGATAATTAGCTTTGTAAAAGTTTATGTTCACTAAATAAAATAAAGTTAAATATAATCCTTAAAATTAATACAAAAGATTCGAAAACTGTAACTTAATTTTCATTTTTTCTAATGAATGAGAATATAGATATTGATTACAAATTAGAGATTTGATAAAACTCGTTTCTATATTAATCCATAGGAAACTATGTATCTCAAAGATTGTACAAAAGACGATAATCGTATTACGACTTAGTATACAAAGAACGAAATCATGGATAAATTAATGAAAAGGCTGAAACAGAGGATTAAGAAAAAGTGCAAAAAACCGATCCCAAGTGCTTTAAAAATGAGCCTATTTTATTCCTTCCACTATATTAGCATCATTACTCCTCTTACTGAGAATTTTACGGGTGGCCGTGGTCACCGTACAAATTGTATGTGTATGATTGAGATCGAGTGTAGTACTTACTAGTCATAACCTACATAATTGCCATTTTTTTTATGCTATATAGACTAATGTTCAGAGGGGCTAGAATAAAAGCTCTATTTAGTTTTAAGTGACAGTGATTTCCTTAAGTCTGAAGGGAAATCCATTTTTAGACAGCTATTTTCGTTGGACAATAATTGCAATGTTCATAAAAAGATTATTACTTATACAGCTCTGAGTTTATAAATAATCAATAGATGGGATCACTGTTCACAATGTAAGTTTTGCATAAAAATTCACATCAGGATTTTATTTTGTTGTACTTGGTTCCGTCTTCAGTAAAAAGAAAAAAAGTATTTTGAATGTCTTTCCCGAAATACTCATTTCAATAATTCATTATTTTTTATAAATCATTCGTCTTTACTATTATCTTATGATATGATTTTTACTATAATTTGAAAAATATTTATTTGTTATTTCTTTATATTTATACTATTTATTCTTAGTTTTGTATCACAATCCATTATTTTATCTTGTTAAATTAAAAAATTGGTTAAATTAATAAACTTAGATTGATTGAATTTGTATATTCAGTTATTAATCGACAAATTGTAAAGAAATAAATATTTCTTTTTAAGATGTAATAAAAATAAGATAATATATGTTTCCAAAAAAATTTATTCCGATTAATGAAAATCATATAATTTACGTAAAGTCAAAAATAATGTAAATACTAAATACATTTCACTTTTAATTGTGACATTTTTAAATTATTCATTTGCGTAGTTTTGAGGCAGTAAAGCCATGGCTAAATAGAATAAAAAGTTCTCGAGATAATTTGTAGAGTATTAGTATTTATTAGCAAAAGCATACCCACTATATTAAGATATTGTCTTACGAAGAATGGGATACATCTACTCGAAATACATGCATGATGATCACATATTTTTCATTGTGATATGATATTATTGTAAAAAAATTTTAATAAATGTTTGTTTTTTTACATTATTTACAGTAAAAAAATCAATTAAGTGTACATATACATATGAAAATATAAACATACGAAAACCTATGGAATAAAAATTCATGAAATCAAAAAATATCTTAAAACAAATATATATCGAATTTTTGTTTTGATTATGCAGAAGTTTGCATAAAGTAAATGACTATTAAAAAAATTTTTATCTATTTTTTTAAAAATAAATTGTTTTTAAAATAAGTTATTAAGCTTCAGTTAGATACTTTGTTTAAAATATTACCATATATTTTATGTTGTTTATGTCACTTATTGCACGAAAGTAGCTCACCGAATTTTTTGGGATTTTCAAAAGTAAGGAAGATAATAGAAGTATAAGAAAAAAAGCAAATCAGTTATATTAGTGTCGAGTTATATTAAGTCTAGATTTGTATGTTTAATCTTGTAAAAATATAATAAGGATACAGTTAATTATAATATAATGAAAAGAAAATTAAACCTTATTAAGAAGAGCCGGTAAGTTTATTTACTATTTTATATATTGAGTAATACCGAGGATATTTTTGCTAATTACAATTTATACTTTTATATTGTAAAATAATATAAATTTAATTTGTATATTTCTCGGTTGAGTATTAACATTTTTTCTGGTTTCGTATGATTACGATTTTTATTTTGCCATGCAAGTGTCATTAAATTACGTTTCAGAGATGCGGTAAATTCGCAATCTAATATTTGTATAATTCTTTTAAATCTTATAATTGTAGTAATATCAATAAAATTTTATAATCGCGATGATTTTTTATAGTTGCTAAATATTTTTATAATTTCTAGATATTTTTACGGCAGGAAGAGGTTTTATTCTTTTTTCCTTTACGTGGGTCCTCTTTTTGATCAATGAGCGGTCAGCTTTTTTATTTTCGGGGGGAGGGATGGAGTGGTGACGTGTTTTTCCTAGTTTGTTGGTTATAGGGTATTGTTCTGTGACGCTTATTGTTTATTTTACTACTGAGTCTTTGTATGATCGAGTACATAACAATTTCAACGTGTGTACATCTAAAAACGACTTTTTGGGCGTTATTATGAAAGCATCAATCCCAATGCGTGCATGTCTAAAAATGAATGCATTTTGGTCAATAAATCCGTTTTGATTCCTCGCTGTAAGAAGCCGATCGAGTTCACGTCTAAAAATGAAAGTATGCCCATTTCACTTCTGAGCGAAAAATTTGATGTTCCACTAAAGTTGGGCTGCTTGCCGTAGCACCCCCTTTCGTGAACCACCTCTAAAAACGAAATTCGAGATTAGTAATTTCAGGCCTTTTTGTATAATTTGTGGGTATATCTCTGCGAAAAATTGGCATATTATAAAATAATTCTTCCTATCACGACGGTTAAATTTTCGCGAGCGTCTTCCCTTTGCCGCGTTGCACCTGCTGCGACATTTTCCTAAGACACTATACTTGATTTTCATGATCCTACTCCTTTTACCTAGAGGTGCTAAATTTCTCAAATAGGATTTCGCGTAAATTTTTGCTTTAGAAGCGTTTGATATTTCTAGAATTAAATATTCGTAAGGTTTTAGGTATAACCATTTTGTCTCGTTAGAATGTTATAAAAATAAACTTTTTTTTAACAAATAATAAAAATAATCAGTGTTCATTTTTTCAACCTTATATAAATGTCTCAAAAAAGCAAGCTTCAATACATAGATTATGAATATCATTTCCACATAATCTATTTATCTTTATTTGCACAATTATGCACTAATAGTTATACTGATAGTAAAATGACTGTTCCTAGGATTCTTATGTATCTTTCTAGAAACACTGTACACTTTTTTTATAAATAAAATCTTTGACTTTACTATTGTAAATATATTTCATAATATAATTAAACAATATTCACGTTCTTAAAAAAATGTGTTCAATTCAAATTATTTATAAAAAAATTATTATCAATAGTATTTTTTTAAATTTTATTTTAATAACTTTATGATTAATTATTATCAGATTATATGTGTATCGTATTTTAATGTGAATTCAGGAAAATATTCAATTTACGATTATTTAAAATAATGTTATTTTTATATAAAACCGTCACTAAATCACTTCGTGAAAACTAAAAAAACGCAGTTTTGATGTATTTATTATAACACATACAAATTAAAAAAAAATTATGTTTTATTAAACACATAATCTGTTTAGTAATAATTTAGTTATTACTTCGATGTTAATAAAAAAAATAAAATACGCTCACTTACATTTTTTTTAATCATTCTATATGTTAATTCTTTAATATTCTTTCGTTATATTATACAAAGGTTCACCTTTTTCTTTACAAAAATTAAAATTTCATATAAACGTATAGATTTATTATCAATGAAGCTTTTTTACTATTTATCTATTGGAAACAACATTGGTCATTTAAGAAAAATTGTTTTATGTATATAAGAACCGTTTTTATTTAAATTCATAAGATTATATTAATCAATTTTGATATATAATATTAATACATATTAAATATTTTTATAAATATTAGGCATTCCTAATTTTTTTTCTAATTTTCGTGGTAACAATTAAATATATTTTTTGTATCAACATTCCTACCTCAGTTACATATCACTTAAATACTTTTTTTATTAATATTATCTCATTAACATAAAACAGAAACTTGAAGTTTAAATCTTATTAATGATTCATTACTAATAAAATGTTACGAATATTATAAGAATATACATAATAGCTCATATCAAATTTGTGTATCATCGCTTCAATGTAAATTTATCCATAAAAATTATGTCTATATGAATTTATAAAAAAAATGAACAGTTTTACCTAAATATATAAACTAATATGTTTTAAAGTTTTATTTATAAGATTTTTAATTAATTTAAAAACTAATAAAGTTTAAAAAAAAATTAAAATACTTATTTAATATATACAAAATATGAAATTGATATCAAATGGATTTAAAAAGTAGTTATTTATTAATTAGTAATCAATATCACAAACAAATTTAATATTTACTTGATGTAACTAATTTATTTCCAATCTAAATATATTTCTACATTTTGAGTATATTATCTTTATAAAACTTGTTAAGTATTTAATACATAAACGAATGAGATAATATTATTACATGACTTAGAATATTCAAAACATTTCAAAAACATAAACAGTATGTTAATTAGACTATACTTGAATATGCTGCATGTTTATAAAGTAAAAGACAATTATGTAGATGCGGTTAAGTCTATGAGTATTCATGGAATCTTTCATGTAAATATCATATCAAGTAATAAATAATGATGTGCTAAAACAAAATTAATTTTGCATTTTAATGCACGTAATCAAATATTAATGCTATATATATAAATTATATACATAACATCAAGATTTATAAATATACGACCCAGTGTAAAACCATATTGTTGAACATTTTCATTAATAAAATACAAAGACAGAGTAATTAAGAATTTATAAATTAATTTATAATCACATTTTTATTGACTCACATAATTTGTTTAATCTTAGTTGTTTATTAAACATTTTATCTAACCTTTGAGATTAACATATAAATTTACGTATTTAGGTTAGTTGGACATTCTACATTAGGTTACATTGTTGCCTCATATAATTGTAAATTTTTTTATCACATATTACCGTATATTTTTTCACGTTCAAAATAAATGTAAGACAAGAGTCACCTTTTAAGTTTAAATGATCGGTTCTCGGTTGTTATATTATGCGTATTCTTTAGAATGAATTATGACAAACTATTCGATAATTTTAATTATAATTTTATAGAATTATAAAAAAGTAGAACCTCGTAGATAAGATCTATAAGTATTTTCATTTTGGATGTTATTTATTACGGGCATTATCTCTTCTAATCTTTTATTTTGCAATGTGACATTAACAAATTAGAGATATTGATGAATATATAATTCTGATTTGTTTGAAACAGGAAACTCTTTATTTATTTATTAGCTAGTTAACTATTTACGCTATGAAGTACTCATACATAAAGAAATAAATTGTTAATTGTATGAATGTATGACATCTATTCATTTTATTAATAATTTTAACTATAAGTTGTAAATATATTTAAATATGTATATAAGTGTGTGGGTGTTTTTATGCTTATAATAATAACCGTTATGCGATTTTATTATTACGTATAGAACTGTTTTAGATTTTTAATAAAAATTATTTTATCAGTATAAGTATTTATTTTAATTTCTATTCACATATTTGTAGTTTTATGTATTTTTTCATTTACAGATATAAACTATGCTTAATAAATATTCTGTTGGATAAATGAAATATGAAATTTTCTTTCAGTCATTAGTACTCTATATAATAGATTTACATAATTTTTTTTTTTTTTACTCTGTTTTCTTTATTAATATTTTTCTTTTTTAATTATTAATTTTCTTATTTATCATAGAAATGTATGAAAATTTAAATTGATTAAGAAATAAATTTACCCTTGTGGTACTTGCATATAACATGAAATTAATTTCAACTATTACAATAATGAAACTGGTTTTCATATGTATAAAAATTATATAATTCTACGACAAGCAAAATCGTTAGATTGATAAAATATATTGTATTGTATTAATTAAAGGATTTTAATTATCGATAAAAATTGTAAAAAGAATATTGGATAATTTGTCAAGTGGTTTAATTCTTACTTATTGAAAGTATTCTTACTTATTATATTATTGAAATAGCCAGATCAAGAAAATGTAAATAATTCGTTCGTTTTTAACGTTGAATATATTCTTTTACTAAGTTTTTTAAATATTTAATTTACTAAATTTTTAATAGGTATTTTAATAATTAAATTATTTCCTTAGTACAATAATAAAATGCATTTTCGATTACGACTTAATAAATGAAACTGATATAGTTAGAGTCACATAATTTGCATTTGCAACTTCCATCTTGCTAATTGCTTCCTAAATAAGAAAATAAATTATCAGTAACTATCTTGAAGAGTATTAGACTTAAACAGGTAATTGTTGACAACTAGTAAATTTTTCTCTCGTGAAAAACTAATTAGTTTTTAATATATAATCTTCATAAAATTCAGTTAATAAAATATGTTGAAATGCTCTTATTCGAAAGGAAAGATACTTTTTTAAAAGATTTAAAAAAAGGAAAGATATTTTTTTTCAAGATGTTTATAATATTTAATATTTGAAAACATTCTACGTATGCAGCGGATTGTGTAAAATTTTTAATTGATTGTGGGTAATACTGTAAGTGCATTGAATAGGTGAAAATTTTTAAATATTTAATGAGTCTCAAAATATGAAGTCTCAAGCAGATTTCTCGAGAAGATTTATTTGACAATTTTTGTACAACCGGACACATCGATAATGCTGAGTTCTATTATTAATGTTCGCGATTAGAACGAGAAGTGAGGGTTCTGCTTACATGGACAATTCATCAAGTGTGCGACGATCAGCGAAACCAGTTACTGCGAAGCCACTGAGGCTTAGACTTATTGTCGCAATAAATGTGCGCCAAGGCTTCAAGTGAATCTTCGTCCGCTTCGTCGTAATCCCAGTACTCCTGTTCGTAGGTGCAAGCTCCTCTCACCTTGCGGTCGAGACCGGTGCGGCGCCGATGAAATAATTCATGTTGATTAACGGCCCTGTAAAGCGCGCCGGCGTCCGATGATTGGTGTCGGGGCGCGATGTGGTAAGCCGCGTTCAGCGCGGCACCCATTTTGTCGATTTCATTAGACGACGAGGTTCATATGTACGTTCAACCGAGGAGTGAAAACAAGTGTTGGGGGAAAGAGGGCGTTTGACATGACTGTGTATTTTTCAACAGCGTCCAAGGCCATTTGATCCTTTACTCAGTTACGGCATCTGTCCGCATTTCCCAGGGTTGTTACTAGCCACATAAAGCTTAATTTCCAAAATGATATCGAAAAAATAATTATGATACTTAAAAATCTCACATTTTCTTGTTCTCTTCTTAAGAAAGAACAAGAAGTATATTTGTGTATATTCATTTAGTGATTCTTATTTTATATTTAATAAACTTAAAATTGAAGATTACTATTAGAAATGAAATTGCTTTGAACTTTACGACCAAATACTTTAATTATTATGTAAAACCTTAAATGTTTAATCTATTAACCCGTATATGGCATTATTCAATTTCTGAAGTAGATAATAAAGATATGATATACATCCTATAATCGTATCGTAGAATATTAAAATTATATGGAAAATTTTATTATATCTTTAACAAACAATTGACAATTTTTGAAGTCTCATGATCAAACTCATATATTCACATAACAATAATAATACAAGTGTAAAGTAATAAATAAAGAGTTTGAAGCGATCTATTACCTTTAACTACAATAGTTTTACTTAAATTCATTTTTCATGATATTGGCTTTTACAATTTAGCAGAATTTTATTATTTCAAACTATTTTTATTTATGAAGAAAGTAATGTTTAACACCAACATCATATATTACTGTACCTTGCATTAAAAAATGTCATCTAGTATGTTAAATGCTAGTAGTAAAGCATTCAAATGACTTATTAATTAAAAACGTGATTTATGAGAACCTTAATTGGGACACTACTGTATTTTTTTCGTAAAGCATTTTAACACAATTAAATGGTTTTTTATTTACTGTATAATCTAATATATTGTATAATAATGAGAACGTAAAAGTTTTTTTTAGAATCAGAAATTTGAATTAATTTTTTTTTTAAAAGTTTTTCTTTAATATTTTTTAAAAATATTCTAAAAAATGTAATAATATTCTCTTAAGACTTTCGTTTTAAATTAAAATTATTAACACTACATATTTTTTCATACATCCCGTGGCATAATAATAATTTTTTTTAAACTAATACAATTAAGATATTATGATAGAAATTTAAAAGAATGATTAAGACTACATAATTACGAGTTAGATTAAATAATCCCATTTTTAAACAATAAATTAAAAACGATAGAATCTGGAAAAAATAATAGAAATTGTAAAAAAAAGGGATAGTTTTTAAGAATTTCTATATCGTTAAAAAGCGTAATTATAAAATATTAGTAATGTATTGATTGACTACAGTGAAATAAAACAATGTTTCTGTTATGATTAGAAAATTTATAATCTACAGCTAAATTTCAGGAAAGGTTTAAATTCAATTTAAATTCAGCCATATAGAGTGTTTAACCACAGCATCTCACCGCAAGTAAAGATTTATAAATTATATACACATATATAGCTCAATCGGCGTAAGAGGCAGTGTTTTGCTTTCACGTCTGTATATTTCGTTATTAATGTAAAAGTTACTTCGAGAACAGCGAGATCATTTTTCCCAGTCTCATTCTCGGCCGAATGTAGTCATTAAGTCGTAGTTGTCCCTTGTCAAGTTGTGCATTCACGCAGAAGAAATGTGAGCTCGGATCCTTCCCGTAGAATCCCACTGGATCTTCAAGCATCCATGTATGATAATCTCCTTCGCGAATTGATTACGACTCATGGCTTCCACTGATTGATTCTGTTCCCCGATAGACTCTTGCATTATGATCGTGAAAGGTTCAAATTCCGTTGAACCGTATCTTGTCCTCGACGTTCAAGGGACCTCGTATTGAGTTACAGAAGTTGACTTTTCACCGTCTCCTACATTAATTACATTAAATACATAATATCCTACATAATTTGCTACATTAATTTTTAGCTTTTTTTTTAATTTAAATAAACTAACAATATTTAATTTAAAATTTATGGTACATTTTAGAAAAATTTATATGGCCAATATTATTATAAAAAAATATCTTTGATTTATTATAGTTTATCTTTTTTTTTATTACGAAACTGTGAAAAATTATTTTTTACCTTGTTAGTAAGGTAATATTCGAACTATTTACAATTTCAGATATATAAACATTTAATTCGGGAATAAAAATTTACACTAGCTACACTATTTTATAATTAAAATATTATTTGAAATTACTGATAAAATTTAAACCAACGAATTTTAATTTATTCATTCGGTAATCTATTTACTACAACTTTATTTATATTTATCATTAACAAATTTAAATATAATTAAACAACATGCACATAAAGTTGTGAAAATTGTAATATAAATTTTTCAATTTAAATTTTAATAATAAATTAAACCTAATAATAATGAATTAATAAAAATTACCTGAAATAATTAATTTCTGTTGATAAATTTTTAATTTTATTCAAAAACATTCATTTCGTTAAATTTATTTTATATGATAACTGTAAGAGATAATAATTATGATAATTAACAAAAAAACAAATAAAAGTAAATCCCACGCATTGCTGTAAATCAGGCTCTCTGAATGTGCGACTTGTATGAATGAGCTTCAGGTAAGAGTAGGGTAATGTTTTCCAAAATGCTAGATGCATTTTTCGACAATCATATTTCAATAAATAAATATAGCTGGGCAGCCATATCACTAATGAAAATTCAACAAATGGAAAAATGACGTATACAGAACAATACTTCTAAGTAAAGCTAGAAACAACGATGAAGTCGGATGGAAACCGACGGTCGGAAGGGACCCGAGTGTCAAAATTTCCTAGCAGACGGTTGAAGCCAAAATATCATTCACCCTTCTCGTCATAGAAGAAGAATGCCCGCCTGTTTTTTCGCAAAAATAGATAATTTGTGGATTCATCGGCACGCCGATTCCATTTGTTTGGTAATTGCTTTCTCCGGCCTTGGATGCCTGTGATCTCTCTGCTATTTTAAAATACGCATACTACTTAAGCAACGCGCAATCGGGTAGATGTACACTTTGTCTCGGTACAACAGATATCCGATCGCTTAATATTTGTGCTCGGCTGGCTAGCCTGGTAGCACATATTGAAAGACTGCCACATTTTTGTTGAAAGGCAAGATAACCGACTTTTCCGATCAAATCTTACAGAATCAGTGGTCATTTTGTATTGCCCGCTGCGTAGAAAACTATTGATAATTGAAACCAATGGGAAAAGAATTAGGATTGAAATGAAGGCTGAAATATCATTTGTTTTCCATTATCATCAAAGAGGTTTGCGTTCAAAAACTGTAAATTAATGTTTTATGTTTTTATTTTAAATTTATGTATTAATGTTTTAATTAATTAATTTAATGTTTGTCAACATTTCGTTGCATTTGTATCAATCATACATACAACAAATTATTTCGATTACATTCATTAATTGAATTATTTATGTAGATTAATTTTGAAAGGACAAATATAAGTACAGAAATTCATTTGAGGAAAAGCTTTTTCAGTTGAATATTTTAAGCATTCCTATATAATCATAGGAGTTCAGTTCATTTACTTACTAAATATAAATAATGCTACTTTACAGATAATTTAATCTCATTTTTCAGTAGGAAAAAAAGTAATTTTCAATTTTTTCTTTTAAATCTAAAATTATCTACGTTAAAAAATTTTCATTTTCTCTTAACAGTATATTATTTTCTTGTATTTGTTATTTAGAGAATTTTATAGACCAATGCTATAATAAAACTATTTTTTAAAGTTTCATTTTCAGTGTTAAATTGTTTTGAATCTAATATAAATCTAAATATAACATTAGGTAAATTTGTTTAAAATATTATAATTAAAAGAATCTACTAAATTTTTTTGTTCCAAGTTTTTCAGATAGCTTTAAGGTTCAATAATACTACCTATAGATGCGTCCGCATTACAAAATATAGCAATAATGAATAAGAAAGCAGACACTGACTAAAAAACCGGGGTGTAAAGTATTTGTCATTGCGATTCACGTGATACTGTAGCTGCAGTAGCAATAATATACATGCGCGGAATCATTGCCGAGTGTGGTTGCTAAAATTATACAACATTTAAGGGATTGTCATTAGAATATCAGATAAGCTTCTTGAGTGTTCCGTTCAATGAATCGTTGGCCAGGATAAGACAATATTATTGTAACTGTCGGGCACTGTTTTTCAAAAACAGATAACATAAATTTAATAAATAGTATGAGAAATGAAAAAAATTTTTTGTAAGATAAAATTGAAAATATTGAGTTATATTTTTTTAATAAATCAATTTAAAGTATTTTTTAATACAATCGACGCAAACTGTCACGTTTTAGATATTTATTTTGGCAATTGAAAATTCGATTCTTAATTAAATATAAAATCTAGACAATTTTTAAATTGTTATAATGTGAAAAATATTAATGTAAGTACATAAAATTTGCATTATAATATATTCATAAGAAACGTAAGGTATAAAGTTTGTCTAAAACGTGTTAAAAGGCATAATAATTAAGGTGTAAGTGCAGTCAATAATGTTAAAATATTGCCAAAATTTTAAATCCTTTTCTGTAAATTATATTTTTATGCATTATACCTAACTTATAACTTACACTTATGCAGCTGTGAAAAGAGGTAAGAGAATTCATTAAGTATAACAAAATTTACTTATAGACAAATTAACATCATTTAATTAACAAATCTGTCACAATGAGTAAGGTAAAGTTCTAAAATTAAGACTTGCAGAAAAGTAAGAATTAACCTGAAAAAAAACTCTTTTCTAAAATAGAGATTTAATATTTTAGATAATGAAAATTTACCAATATTCGTTGTCGGCATTTTTGTTCTCTACGTAGTCTAAAGAGTGAGAAGGAACAAGTGTACAGTGTGCACGAATACGATAGGACGAGATAAAAACAGAGAGAGGGAGACGAACGATAAGGCGGGGCCGCGAGACGATGGTAACAGGGGGCAATAATGTGACGGGCGTGAGGGGGAGAGGACGCCGAGGAAAATGGAGCGGATGCTAGAGTATAAGGAGTGCGTGTACGTGTATCACGTATCATATGCTTACGGCTAAACATCTAAACAACTAACGCCGAGCTGTGGATATTGTAATTTAGCTCAAGGACAGACGTATACCGTGAACCTCCCGCACTTACCTACTGTATTCGAAGTCTATTATTATCTATTTTGGAAGCGGGGCAGGAGGAGCTGCTGGACACTGTGACAGGCAGCTGTCGCTCGACCAATTCCTCCAACTTGTTTCCCCCTTTCTCTACTTCATTCGCTCATTTGGCGTGGTGGACAAAAAACTTATTTCTTCATCGCCAGTATGTGTTCCGTAGTTTCGTCACTGCTGACCTAAAGAAGCCCAAGTGTGCACTTTTCCAAAGTATCGAAGAATGCAATAATCGCCCTTTAACATTCTCTTTATCGTCCTTTTCGCTGCCCTATTCATTTGTTCCGGAGCTAAATATTTTACGTCCGTTTTTTTCAAATTTTCCTTATGATGCTATTCCCAAGAGACCTTGATAATGCAATTTGAAATTTTAATCTGTCGCACTTAACTTCTGATAAACTATTTTAAAATCTGTTGTATCATTACTTTTGGTTATGGAATACATTTTAATTTGTGATTTAATAATCGATACCCACGATACTAGTAATTTATAAAAATTAGAAATTATAATGTATATATAACATCTTCTTTCTTTATTTTCTTTGTTTTCTAATAATAAATATAATATGTGATATTTATTTAAATCTACAATCATAAATCGAGTTAAAATCTACCGTATCCTGTATATGGTTTCCGAATGATCGTTTATGCTTTATTGAAGTAAAAAGAAACGCTTGGCTTACGAGTTATACATACTGCTTTCATATTTATATGAAAAAACTTTTTTCCATTATTTTTTTCATTAAATTGAAAAAATTGAAGGAAAATTTAAAGTTTGTAAAAAAAATAAAATACAAAAAGGATTACATATGAAAATATGAAAATAACATCAATTACTTATTGAATATTGTTGTTTCAAAAAATTTGAGTGAACAGATAATTGTTACATTTATATGTAACATAAACCAAAATAATCGCAATGCTTTTAATATGCTTAGACATTGATTTTATTTCAAAAATTAAATATGAAAATATTTTAATGGCTGCTTAAATTCGTAAAAAGTAATTCTTTAAAATATAACCAATTCATTGTATAAAATAAAATTAGCATCACATCCTTTCATCTTTATTCAATTTTAATTTTTCTCACATTCCGATATCCGATTGAAAGTTATATAAATTATAAAAAAGATATAATCAAGAATATCATAAATTTCAAAAAATTTATAAAATGTGAATAATAATAATAATTTCAGTTACACTAAATATAAATGAAACCGTTATACTATATAGTAAAAAAATTTATTACGCACGTCGATATTTTTCTATTTTAAGTAAAATAAGACTTTTAAAGCTTGAAATATATTATAATAGTTTAATAATATTTTAATTATTTGCATAAAAAATTAGCGAAAAAATAATAATCTTATTAAGTCTTTTTTAAAAATGTATAAAAACAGTACTCCCATGAAAATTAAATTATGATTTTAATTTAAAAAAGAAAAGAAATGTGTAAATAGTCATTGTAGAAGAATACCAAGACTGAGAAACTTTGGCTGTATGAGTATGAAAAATCTTTCATTATTTGTATGGCATCCAATTATTCAATTTCAAATAGGAATACTCTTTTATAAAATGTGACGCTTCATAGAACCAAGCGCAATTTGGATGAATATTTCTTGACCCTCGTTTTTAAGTAATTCTCCGTAGCAGTAAATTCTAGCCATTGTTCGACATATTTCAAGAAGAAAATACGTGGCCAAGGTTTGTCAGATGATTCTGAGCCTTAGAAAAATTTTTTAATAATATTACACATAATCACGATCGACACATAATACAAAATTCGTTTGACACTACGATTTTCATCATTAAGAGGGTAGCCGTCCATCGATAGAGAAAAATAGTAAACGTGAGGGTAACCAATGATACGGATATTGAAGCGGAAGATAGACGTCCATAGGATAATACAGACATGTAAAATACGCTGGTTATAATGATATCCCAAACCCACGTCGCGAATCACATTCGCTCAATTGCAGCGAGTCGAATATCGAGACCTGCATTAAAGATCCCAAAGCTGATCTTGCGATGTATCACCAAAGTGGTGAGAAAAGAAAGATTTACTTTCTGAGTTGTCAGTTTATCCACGCATAAAAAAATCTAGTTCTTGGTTTATCGCATGTATAAACAAGCCCTACGCTTACTACTACTGCTACTGAGTCTGACACTATTCGTTGAAAGGTTCCAACACATGTTCTTACATTACCGCCAATTGTCTCAAACAATTCAACGACTCGCGAGTGTTTTCTCACTAGTGAGCCCTCGACGTTTTACGAAATAATCTAGACCCTCCTTCCTCCCCAATATGAAATCGCATCGGTAAAACTTCAGTGGATTGTAATCGAACATTACGAGCCCAGTTTAACGAAATTGTATTAAAAAATACTGCTTAGATTTCATACTATTGGCAATTACATTTCATGCAAACGCAATTCAATATTCACCTATTTGTGTTTATGGATTTATTTACGCACACGATGCACAGGCTTGAACGTATAAAAGCAAGTTTATTATTAAGAAAAGTATTAAAGCATAGACTATGAATTATCGATTTATCTATCTCGAATAATACCTAAAATGATTGTTGGCGATATATTTATATATTCTACTTTTCTTTCACAGCGTCCACAAATATCTATATATTTATAAATATTCTTTTGATTCTAAAAATACATATGATATGGTTTGAATTCACTAATTTTATTTTAATAATCCATTCCTTGAAATAAAAAATATTCTTAAAAGACTTATGTAACATAAGATTTGAGTATTGAATAAAAAAAGTATTTAAATGATTTAAATAATTATAAGATGTCATTTAAAATAGAATAAAGTTTTAGAATTGAATTAACATAAAAATTGTAAAAATATAATACAGCTAAAGTTAGAAATAAAAACAATTAATTTAATTAATATTAATTGCCGCACTGGTTATGTTTATAAGAAATAAGCAGTAGTCTGCAATTTGCACGACTATATGGATTACGTAAATTAGATTTGAGAAGTAGTTGAGCTGTAAATTAAATTATTGATGAACTTTTTAAGTTAGGAACTTATTCAATAAATAAGCAACTTCGTAATTGACTGACGTTATCCACTCGAATCTCAGTCATATATAAAAAAAAAAAGGAAAACCAACATGTTAGCGTAAATTCATCAAGTTTCTGTTGTTTGAATGCAATGTATGACCACAGCAGGGAGAAATACAAAGCCTTGAATAATCGCAGAACGCAAGTCGTTTCACGTTACGTGTGCTTATTTCAATACATTTAGGCATTTATGTATTTTTCTATCACGGTTCACAAAAATATAGTAACCATTTGAAATCATAAGAGTGTAGATTTTTGATAAATAAACACTAACTATGAGTGTATCTGCTTTCATTCGAAAGAAGAAACAAAGGAGCAGAAACAAGCGACAAAAATCGTTTATTTTCCTTCTTCCTAATTACAGTCTCTTACTATCACCATTTCTGTTATGCTCTCTCTCTAACTAACTATCTATTTATCTAATTTTTCTATCTCTTCCCGTGAAAAAAATAAGGATCCATCCTTGTTTTTTTTTATTGACTCCTTAGCCGAAAACTTTTTTTGAAGCACCCCATAATTTCGCATTTAACTGCTAAATGGCTAAAAAAATTATGCGTATTTCCGAACTCCTGCTCTTTCTCTTTTACTTCCTTTACCTCTTCTCTCCTTTGTCCATTTAATATGTGAGACTTTTTCTACGATCAAGGATCTCCAAGATTTTTTTTAACGCAAAAAATACAATGGAAATATATCACAACTGCCAATGCGAACGCAAGGTTTTGATCCTTGACTTTGAAGGAAACTCATTCATAATAAAAAATAGCCTGTAAAAATATTTTTTGCGCTTTTTAACCACTAAACAGAGCCCAAAAAAGCCTTTATATGTATCTATAAGCCTTTAACCACGTATGATTTATTTAATACTGTTTTCCGTTTCATTTACATAATTATTTTAATGATTTTTTTTCTCATTTAATTTACAGCTATAATATTATATTTATTAGTATTATTTATTAGTACTAATTATTGCCAAAATATATCTATAACTAGATTATTATTAAACTGATAATTAGTAAAGCTATATTTAACTTTATATACATCTAATTTAATCAACAATAATTAACTAACAATTTCATATATTTAAAATTCGAATATTTAGAAAATTAATCTTGGAGCATATAATGTATACTACACTACAAGTAAATGTAAATGAAAATAATTACTTTCCATATTTAGCATGTCGTATACATAATTGAAACTTAAAAATATTATTTATTTCCTTAGATTATGTTTAAATAGCATTGAAATTGTTAGGTAGAGAAATATTATTTATATGTTCTTTATAAATTTAAATTATAGTATACAGTACTAAATATAATTTTGAACTATAATTTTGCATAATTGGATTTTTAAAAATGTCATTGTTTTTATTTAGAGCTTAATACAAATTTTCTAACATTATTAACAAACAAAAGGCTTTAATATGCCTTCAACGTCTATTAAAATATGTAGAAAATACGTAAAAACATAATCCAAATGGTATTTTAAATGAATTTACTCTATCATTTCCTTAAAAATCAAAAATAAAAAAAAAATTTTTTTTAGAATATAGAATTATAAAACTTATGCTAAAAGTAAAAATTCTATAAAAAACAATCAACTTCTTTGACGTTATTTGTAGAAAAAAATTAATTGTAATATGGAAAAGTAATTATAAACTAATTAAAATAATAATTTTTATTGAATGTTAAATTATTAAAAGTATCTAAATATAATTAAAGTATTATTTTGAAGAAGAGGATTCGAATTAATCAAAGTTACGTTCCAAATATAACCAATTTTCATTATTTATTCCGTAAGATTCGAAACAAGAGAACAACCTCAACAAACAAATACTTAAATTTTCAACTACGCACATATGCAATTGAAAGTAAGTTTCTTTGTATGTAAAAATTACAACTATAATTACTAAAATAAGTTTTATCATCACTTTAAATAGTATAGACGCAGAGGCTCATCAAGGTGAATCACATTCTCCACCTTGCGTTAGACGTATGCTCGCTTCCTCTCTATCTTTCTTTCTGAATCCCTATTTTACTACATATTCTCAAAAAGCTATGGAATAATGTAATCACGTTTTTATCGTGAAGTCGTGGCCTTGATAGTCAATTCGAGTAGTTAAATTAATGAAGAAGATGAATGCTGAATAAGTATAAGAGATAGAAAAGATGCTTTTTTCTTGTCTAAACCTTCAAGGAGTAATTATTCGTCGATTTCAAGAACCATAGGTTACTGTTTCAGACCCGGTGTGCGTGCCCGAAATATGTTCTTTGATGATGATCCACAACTGATGATGGACCCTTGCTAGAGTTGATAGCCGTTTGTGGTTAGCCTCTTTAAGGACTGGTCTTAGTAAATTTTTTAATGAATTTCAGAGTCTACGGTGAGAACTTAGTTTTGACTTCTTGGAATCAACCTTGACGGTATCCTCTTACATGTTAAAAAAATAGCATTAAAGATTCCTTCTAACCTTCTAATCGGCTTTGTTTAAGCTACATTTTACTCTCTCAATCGATTATTATCATATTCAATAGTGGCACCCACCCCTATAATTCAATGACTCAAGTGTTTGTTTCAATTCTCCCCTTTCCCGAATGATAAAATATTACTCTATAGAATTGAGTAAAATACCAAAATTCTTTATAAATAAGAGTCGTTAATGTCATTCAATGCGAAAAAGTAAAATAGAGTAAAGAATAAACCACAGGAACATAAGATTACACATTAGAATCATGACATTTTTCAGCGTGCAGTCCTCAAAGTACAGGTTAATAGTCTATTTATCGACGATTGATTTGAATAACAGATTATGAAATTGAAGCAAAATACATTGCACAAGGTTGCAAAGCTTTATATAAAAATCATGTATCAACATAAATCGTTAAGTAGCTATTATACTCTCGGTTTTCTCGGCACGAGAAGTTTTAATTACAGGTCTAATATCGAGACTCCCTTATATTCAATGGTCAAACGGAATGAACCGTTGCCGAAAATTAGTTGGCAATTACGAAGCGGCATAAGGGCTCTTATATTACTTCCGGCACCCGCCGTCGCTTTTAGACTTTTATACAATGAGGGCAGTGTCGTTAACTGACAGTTAATTATTGGCAGTAGTGAATTTGTTTCTCACGTCTTCCCCTTATAAATCAAAATTTTGTATTGACTTCTAAGATTTCGCTTTTGAAGATTTTCATATTTGACCAAATAGATAAAGAGCGACGATCATAATAATGCGAATGATATAGGGTTATTAAATATGTATCGTGGAATGACGTTAGCCGTTTTAAAAAAAGATTAATATCACTTTGGAGCCTGTTAGATAAAAAGACATGTTTTCCTAAAAATAACGTTTACGTGAGTTTTTTAAATGTGCGCGTTCATTCAACTATCGGAAGTATTTTATTTCGCGTTTAGTTAAGAAAAAAATAGATTGATTATGTTTGGGAAAAATACCCTTTTTAACATACGGTTCAAGTGGGAGCGACCGTTAAAACGTAAGTTTTTCGCGGCGAAGTTTACGCGAAGAAATAACGACGATATTTTAAGAAAAATAACACTTTTCGCAATGAATGAAGTCCTTGTGATTAAACGCCCATGCTGTTTTAACCGTTGAACTTTATTTTGTTTCGTCGAGCCTAAGCAAGGAAACGCTGATTAGGTTCGGGAAAAGGACCCTTTTTATAACATACGGTTCGCGTGGGATCAACCGTTTGAAGGTAGTTTGTCGCATTGAGTTTAAGCGAAAAATGAATTACGACCTCCTAAGGAAAAGACCATTTTCCTCGATGCAAGGGTCGCTTGTAGTGTCCGCGTTCTCACCGTCGAAACGATTTTTGTTTTCGAATCAAAATTTAACCGTCAAAGTCAGGCTCCTCCTATGCTCGCGACGGTAGCAAATGTAACTACGCATAGTTTTTCTTTATTGTTGTTAGCCTTTCTCCGGAGTTTGCCTATGCGTAGGCCTCCCACTCTATACCAAAGAAACTGTAAAGAACTTACGAGTCCTTAAATATTGAAAATCTGTAAGACTCGTAAGTAAAGTTCTGTAAGAACTCTACTCTGTAAGAAAAGTTCCACCGAAAAGGTCCACCGACGAGTTTCATTGAAATATTCCACCTACAATTTCCATTGTGTGAAATTCACCGAAGAAGATTTTAATAAACACTTATTACACATAAAGTTTTACCGAGTCCGCTAATTTATCCCTAAAATTGGATCTCTTTGCGTAAAGCAAATAGGTCAATACGTAGCAAATATACAGTATCTGTATATTTTGCTCTGTATCACCCCGCGAAAAAAGAAACATTCTTTAAACGTGCAAACTGCACCTTCGCAACGTAACAGAGCCTGTAACTTTTCAATTGTACAAAACAAATTTATTACGACTTTTCTAGCATTTATTAGATAAATTGTTCAATATAAATCTAACTGTTCAAGATAAATCTAAATGTTTGTTAAAATACATAATTATATTAATTATATAAGAATAGTACAAAATATTTATTACTTCGGGTATAAAAAAACTTTTACATGCTATTAATAATATCACAGATATTAAAATTATTCCGAATCTAGTCAAAATTTGTATTTTGATTTTTATTTAATTAATTATAATTTTAGAATAACATGATTTTTAAATTTAAAAAATTTAAAAAAAAAATATCTGCTTTGATAATTATATAGATCGAATAAATAATACGAGTGCAGATTTCACATCTCTTTTAATGAGGTTTTATTTTTGGCTAAAATAATCATTATCTTGAATTGAAGGATTCATTACTAAAGGTTGAAAAATTATAAATTATTCTTTATGCATTATTTAGCTATGTAACTATAAATTTGACTAAAAAATAACTAAAATTTTATAAATGCATAATAATGAAGATGCGAGTCTATAATTTAAATAAATTTTTTATGTTTTTAGGAAAACAAGGAAAAGATGTCCCTGACGAGAAAAAGGATGCAGATGGCGAGTTATGGGGAAACGTTGAAGCTCAGGCTGCCTTTTTAGGACCGAACCTTTGGGACAAGACATTGCCATACGATGCCGACCTGAAGGTATTAAATCATGTATGTACAAAAACGCGTTACGGTAAGCCTCTAAATAGAAGCTTGCAGAGGAATATATTTTATTTATGTAAAGAGAACGATTTCGTTTGCTTTTTTAAATCATTTAAATTTTTTAACAATATTTGGGAATTTCTTTTATTTTGTTTTAATGCACAAGGTAAATTATGCAACTGCATCTCTAATTTTGCATTAACTAAGAACATTTTTTTTCCTTTTCACTTTGATGTTAAAACCTTATGTTTCTTTTCATAATTTTTGGTATTATTCAATTATTATTTTGAAAAATATGTTGTAGTTATCCTTATGTGCATATTGAATTAAGCTAATTAATTAAACAAGTTATTTTTCGCATGAAATTAAATTTATTCTTATTATTCTTATGATGAAAAAATTTTCTAACTTATTGTATGAGTAATGTTTTCCTTAAGAATAATATTAAATTATTTCATCTTTAATATTATCTCCATGATACAGACAAAATTTTGAAGTTGAATTTTTCTTAGTGACTTTTTGTCAATTCTTTGATGAGAATATTCATCAGTTCTTTGGGAAACAAATTATTAAACATTCGCATTATTTGATTTTCATTATTAACATACTACTTACCACCTGTATTAAATTAAAAAATATTTCTTAAAATTAATGAACATAAAATAAAGGGAGTTACATCTGTGCATGTTGTTATCATTTTCTAATAAAGCTATGTATTTCATCTAAGAATAATTTTTTTTATAATTAATAATATAATATTGTTTTATGTTTACTTAGCATGCAATTTTTTGCAAATCACAAAATAGAAATAATAATATAACATTTAATAAGAACCAAACATAATTAATAATAAAAACTGAAAACAATTATTAGTCGTCAATTATTATAAATAAATAATGTATAGCGTTGCTAAACATAAAAAAAGTTAATTTAAATTATATAGCTGAATATCAGAATAAAATTTTTAAAATAACAAAAAATGAAATTTTCTTAGAGATTAGTTGTTAAACAAAATCCTTACAAATAAACGCGCTGCCTCGAGGATGGGAAATTATTAATATTACCCTTAAGATTACGTTACGTATAAACTGAATACTGAATTTTTGCGAATGTCAACGAAATCATCCATGTAAGGCCGGAATATACGAACAAAAAAATGATATCTCAAATAGAGCATCTACATGATGTGAATAGGTATCCGTGAAGTCGAAGCTCATGGTGTGCAGACGGTAATGGAAGTACTTTAGGCCGCAAAGTCCGAAGGTCACTTTCTCCTACAGTCATGCTTCAACAAAAGAGAACGTCGCCTCGAGGGTGATCACGTTTAAGAGAGAGGATGGGCTTTCTTCATTTTCTTTTTTTCTCTTATTCTTCTTCTCCCCCATCTCACTATTAAATATTTATATTTCGTGGATTACTCACAGCCACCGCCCATCCCAAAACCGATTCAACCATTTTTAAGTACTTTTCGCCTGACCGTGACGAGCATGACGTGTAAATCTGACGATAATTCGGCCGCCACCTTTCACTCGCTCATGGACTTTCTCCTGAGTGCCAGTGAAACGTTTGGCCTATTCAATCGCCAATTGGTCAATCTAAAATCCTGGGCCAATCAAAAGCGCATCGAATAGCGCATGAAAGCAGTTTCTACGTTTTATTTTCAGAGCTTTTACGAGAGGTGAGATTATCGTTAATGCGAGCTTTAAATTGATATGCGCACACTGATGCTATCGATTTCTAGAAGCAACCAATTTGTTGCCTCCTAACTGTCACTCACCTTATTAACCGACTTTAAAGCTTGATTTCTAGTAATACTAACTAGTAGCATTCTCTCTCTTTTTTTATCTCTCAACGATAAGACATTAACAATTATGATAGAAAAATGATAGGTTGATTTATCAAAGACACCATGCCATTATGTGACCAGCTTATAGGTAGAAATTTATATTACAAGCATTAACAATTTTTGTTTTACTATTTTTATTTACTAACCATATTATTGTTAAAGAACCCAATATTTTTCCTAATTATTTTATTTAATGTAGAATTTTAATTTTTTATGGACATTGAGTAAATTAAATCATACAAAACTACTCACAATGAAATTATATTTAACATTAGTAAGTAATTATTTAAATTAACTTATACATGTTTATACTTATATTTTTTTGTATATACTTGATAATACTGATAAAGAATTTATCGTTATAAAAATTTACATGGTAAACGTAATATCATATTATAATAGGATAATAATTATAATAGCACAGCATTAAATGGCCTATAATCAAAATATTTCTTTTTGTATACAGATTAATAAATTATGATTAAAACCATCAATGCACAGATACTTTTTAATAAATTACAATTCTAGAAAAAAAACAGAGTAAACAAAATGAATCAATACGAAAAGAAAAAGTTACAATAATTTTTAGATTTAAAGATTACAATATTTTTAACTTTTTGTTACAAGAAAATTGAAATACTATTGTACATTGGTTCACATAATCACATTTTTTATTGTTTACTTATATTACTTAATTTATATTAAAAGGCAGCTTCCGAAAATTCTAAAAAATTTTTCATAAAAAAATGAAATAATTTAAGGCAATCATTATACAATAAAATAAGTTAACCAAACTTTAATATTTAAATCTTTATACAATGTAAAATTTTCTTTTTTTCATTTACTTTATAATATTTATAATATTTTTTATAATTTTTGCATCAATCAGAAATTTAATTTTGGTTACAATTTTCTAATTCGAAAATCTAATCATGCTGTTTTGTCAAACTATTATTTTGGATGTTTTAGAAATTAGGTAACTAATACATTTTTTCGTACCGTTTCATTTATAATATAAAAAAATTAATATTTATGTACACATAAACTTAATATATTTTTAATACAAATAAAAATGGTTGTTAATTATCTATTTTGTAATTACAGTATAATGTAGTAAAGATTATCTATAATATGTTGATGTCAAAAATTATAATTTCATTAAAATGTAATAAATCTTATTTTTTAGAAATTTAAAAAAAATTTTAATTTCATTGAATCAAATAATTTTTAAAGATGATATTCAAAAAGATTCAAAATGATTTTAAGGATTTTTAAATATTTCCCAATGTCAGTAGATGAAATTATATTAGATTTGTGATGAATTTCTCAGTACTGTGCACTACATTAAAATGATTGAAGAGCTACTTTTCATTTAAAAAACGTTTTTAAAATTAAAATAATATTTTATAAAAATATTTATAATAGTTAATTTTTATTAAACAAAATTTATGAAAAATTTAATACAAAATATTGAAATACTTTATTGTGTATAGTGAAATGATCAGATACTAGTATGAAATATTTACATATAAAAATATATTATTTTCGTTATTTATTATAGCCTTATTTAACAATTATACATAGACTTGTTCAGTTCTAACAAAGGCAATACAGTTTGTTTGATTTTTTGAAATAAAGATTTTTTAAGAGAGCAATGAACCGAGGGAGTGGAGGGGCAGAGATTCAGAAAAACTCAATTCAAATTGATGTCCATTACGCGTTAACTAACAAAAGATTTTTAGTTTTTAATCTAGTATATAAGTGACCTTTTTCCATAGCTTTTCTTGAATTTCAGGTTTGCAACAACTGCTTACGAAAATAAAAAGTTAGAGGAAAAAAAGCGAGCATATAATAGATTTTATAATTAAAGGACTCATATAAATGTTTTTCTTTGTAACATATATTTTATTTATTTTTGCTAATATTTTAATTCAAACAAATTTAATAGTAGTAGTTTAACTCAATAAAAGATGTAGTTAAAGATAAAAACGAAATTTCTTATACTGATCTTGATTAATTAACAAGACTTAGTATTATGTTCGACATTTATTCGTAACTCAAAGACTACTATCTTGATTGAAATTTACTTTAGAAGCCAACAAAGTAGTAAAATTTTTAATAGTAAATATTTCATTAAAATGTATTGTTTTAAGATTCGCATTAAATTTATAATAATGTTTTACTTTAATATATCTAATGAAATAAAATATAAGTCTTTCATGTTTAAAAATAACGTTAGAATATAATTTTAAAACACAACATGACAAATTGCGATAAATCAGCTATACTCTAGAAAATAGTAAAGTTCGTTGATAATACTAAAATAAATCTATTAGTAACGAAACAAAAATGTTCTTTAACCACATAGAAAAATTTGTCTTACTTCATTAAAACAAATACTTTACTAAAAAAAAAGGATAAAGAAAACTACATCGGAAAATAGATAAAAATGCAAAACTACAGTCACACAAAAATTAAAACGGAAACGCGTCATAATAACTTCAACTCCTGTGAAATACCACGTAATCACGACCAAATTGTGGGTGATTAATGATTAAAAGTCCTTTTAGAACGTTTGTTGCTTGATTTTGTTGTAAAATACCCCAAGAGAGCTAAACTTGAAGGCTTTTTTCTTTATATTTTTCAATCCTTATTTCCTTTACAATTTGCTAATTAATTAAAACGAGAAAGAAGACATGCTGCACGTGTAACTTTGAATACAGAGAATTGTTATATGCACAATACATATTTTCTTGATAGTCAGTAAAATATAGCTTTCGATTTTTGTCTATTATAATGTGGCTTGATTTCACGCTTCTAGTTAACCTTCCATTTCTAAATCACTGATACAGCTAAATTTTTATTGAACACTGCGATTGTCTATTTAGAGTAGAAAAATTATATTTTTCAGAGTTCTGTAGGTTTTCAGGGTTTTCTTCATTCACAGTTTTGTAAATAATTTTTACTTACAGAGAAGCCGTCAAATTAAATTAATGAAAATCATTTTAAATTAAAATATAAATTTAATGTATTATAGTAATTTGTCAATAATAATATTTATCATAAACTAATATAGTCATGAGTTAATATTACAAGTCTTAACAAATAAATCTACTTTGATATAATTATATAAATTTTATCTAACATAACAATGACCAGAATATTTAAATTCAATACAAATAATTTTAGCATTGATTATCATTAAATATTTGCATAATTCTTATAATATTTACATAATATATTTCATAAACAAATTAAATATATTCAAAAACAGTAAGTTTGGATTTTTCTATATTTTCAATTTTAGTTCTGATAGAGTAGGGACTTTGATTATTAAAATCTTTTTTTTTAATAGCTAATAGTTACAATTGAATTTATATAGTGAAGATAATATAGATAAATTAAATATATTTAGTAGGACAAAGAGTTTTGAAGGAAAGGAATAAGAGAAGTGAAATTTTGATTAAATATATTTTTTTTTAATTTTTTTAAGTTAAAGGCCTCACGTATTATTACATTATAATAATTTAATTTGAAGGTCGGATTGATAAGAAATTTTTTTTACTTAAATATGTCTACATTATAAAAATATTAAGACGATAAAAAAACTGATATTAAATTTTTAAATATTGACTAAATAAATTATAATGTTTGTATCTTAGTAATTGAAAATTGAAAATAATTATTCAATAAAAATCAATTGGTAGACTATGCAATGGAGCATTAATCGTATAAGAATTTATAAATGCATAAAAATTTTGTTCATAGATTCACCTGCTTTCGCATTTTAATTCAGTTACCTTTTCAGCTAGATAAGGAATGAGGCTATTTTTATTAATTTGAAAAAACTCTGTTACATGTTCAATCTATCAATGTTTGAGTAAAAGTAAATGTTCCAAGGAAGATGGAATCGTTGGTGAGAAAGGTGAACAAAAATGCGACCATATATTTAATAGATGGATAGTAATTTAAGCAAAAATTAAGGGTAGTAAAAAGTAACTTGAGCTCGTGCGTCAATGTCGTGAATATACGTTATCAATTAAATAGTTGCACGTGCTAGAAGCATTGCCACAACCAACGAAACCGACGATACAGCAGCAAAGAGCCACCTTGTCTGTCTTGTTTTTGAGCAGTACGTGGACCTCGACGAGTTCCTCTCAGAGAATGGGATCCCTGTGGACGGTGTGGCAGGCGGCGGCGGTACCGGTGGCCAGGGCGCAATGCAACCCAATCAGCTCCATAAGATTGGCAACAACGAGGCAACGGGTGGGGGAGGTGGTGGCGGTGGTGGTGGCGGTGGAACCGGGGGTGGAGCCGGACCGGGCACCGGTGGCCATCAAGTACCTGCGAGCCTCCACCTCGAACCCGTCACCAAACGCGAGCGCTCGCCCTCTCCCAGCGAGTGCTGCTCCCCAGACACCCTCAATCCACCCTCGCCCGCGGATTCCAGTGAGTGCTTTACACGGGCTAGTAATATTTATAGCTTTACCTATACGAACAATACCGAGGCTTATTTTTTCAAAAATTTGTCACTCCGACTTTTGAATGTTTCGGACACTCTAATCACACTCATATCCTTAGTTTCATGTTCTTGGCATGGCAAGAATGAAATGGCGTTTGATTTTTTACAATGCGTATTCTCGTGTGCATGCATCCGACTGTACCCAAGCTGGGATTTTTGTAAATCGTGCCTTGGATCCATCGTATTTTAAACTCTCAAAATGTCATGAAAAAGTAAGCCTATCATTAAAGTAAATGAACAAAGGCGGTCTTCTTGTGATTTTTCATTCCTCTTAGATGGTTATTTTTCAATTTTTTTTTCAAATTAATAATTCCTGATTTTTCATACAAGCTGCAAAGCTCTGAAATTAAATTTTACGTTTTTGTATATTAATTTTATTTCATGTGAGTAACAATGAAATACACACATACGCGTATATCTATATATATGTATATTTTATATATTTACTAAATGTTTATATGTTTATGTTTACTCAACCACATATTTGTTGACTTGATCTATATATAATGGAATATCCTTCTAATTATCGTGATATTTTATAAAATAACATGTCTTTATATATAAATAACTATAAAATAAACTCTAAAAACATTCTAATTTGATATTATTTCAAAAAGTCAAATTTTCAAGTTTTCTGTAAATTATAAATATTTTTTATTAATACCTTAATAATTGAACTGGTAATTTCTTTCGAAATTTTTTTTTCTAACTAGACAACTCAATATCTGTGAAAATCATATCAATGGAATGACATAGTTTTTTAAAATCAAACCTGACACTACTATCGTTATAATTTTTTAAATTTAATATGTTATTAAAAAGATTCAGGAGAAATATAAAAACAAAATTAACTTAAGTAAATATAATGTCGAGTGATATTGTGAGTAAAAGCTCATAATCGTTGTATATGGCGACGTGTAATCAGTATTCAAACTTGTAAATATTAAATAATATGTTTACACTTATGAGAATACTACTGTTTTTTATCCGAATTTGAAAGAGTATTTAACTAATTTCTGTTTTGAATTTATATTTATAAATAATAAAACCTCAAATAAAAATGTTGCTACAAGATGTCCTAATATAATATGCGTAAAATAACGAAGTCAAAGATTTCATTTTTTTTTTCATTTTTTTTTGAAAGAATGATGACGTGTTAATTGATATACACCTATTTATGTAGATAATATTTGAAAATATGACGCATGATTTTAATTTCAATAAATGACATGAAATTTTTGTTTAGTAATTATATTTGTTTGTCTAACTTTATATCCATCCATTATATGTTTTCAAATTGCTGGACAAATTGGTTATTATATTTGAAATTTTAGTGACAATAATAGTTTTTCCTTTAATAAAAATTATTTTTTTTAATTGGAATTGCTATGTAAAAAGTAAAAACAATTTATAATTAGGTATTAATTGAAGTATAAAGTGTAAATTAAATTAACAGATTTTATAAATATATAATATAATATAAAAAATATAAAGAATATAAAAAATAGTTTAAGCAAAGTATTAATTAATTCACTTGAATTTAGCAAGTTTAAAAAAAAGTACAATATTTATAGTTAAATATGTTTAATATCACAAACTTACACAAAAAGTATAAAAAACATGCAAGAATCAGGAGTAGAACAGTAAAAAAATTGAGATCGGAGGGACGAATAAGTAGTAACAGGATACTTCGTCGTGAACGTGTAAATTTTAAATAAATGTCGATCGAAAATTCGTTCCTATGTAACGTTAAAAAAGTAAAGTGGACATTTTTTCTTATTGTTTCTCGTCTCAAAGTCCTTGCGTCAGACCACGCGTAATGTGTGTTTTATGTTGCTACGTTATTGCGTGGAAAGGTAGAACTTTGTTATGCTTGCACGACAGAACCTCTCGCAACTTGAGTCGTTACAATTCCTGTGTATGGTACCGCGGCGCCAGACTCGGGAAACTCGTCATGAATACAATATGGCTTGTCTCTTGTAGCGCTCTCGATGGCATCATCGGGGCGAGACTTCGATCCCAGGACCCGAGCCTTCTCTGACGAGGAGCTCAAGCCCCAGCCGATGATCAAGAAGTCACGGAAGCAGGTAAGGCCACCTTCCTACTCCACTTCCGCCTTTTGTGCGTTCTTACATTTATGTATTTCATTCTGTTACCCATTATCGCGAAGATACTGTAAAGTTGATATTAGTATTATTATTGATGTTGTTTTTATCAACTTTGTTATTATTATTAATAATGGTAATAGTATGAAATTACTGAGAAAATGAGAAAATCGCCTATTTTGAAGGAACTTTTCCCTATAACTTATTGAAAATCTAATTCCAATAGATCTAAAATGTAAGATATTTATTTATTAAATAAATTTTGAATGATAAGTGGATATTCTATCAGTAATATTATATCAAGGGATTATATTAATAGTAAAACATTTTTTACGCATTTAACTATACCCCAATTCCTATAATTATCTACGTCGGTTTCCTAGGTTTGAAAATTTTCAATATACAAATCCAAGTACTTTCATATATGTTTTAAATTTTCACAAAAGGTTTTTATATAATATTATCCTATAATAAAACTGAATGTAATTGATGAAAATATAATTTAGTATAATTATTTAAATAATAATTTATTAAAATACAATTTATAAAACAAGGTTATAGAATAAAGACTTTTTACTAACCCTAGCTATTGAAAATATGTACTAAAAATCAATATTATATACTGAATTATATAGAAAAGGCGAACTCTTTCATTTTTATGCGATTTGCAACATGAACTTAAATTTAGTATCAAATTTTCACCATATTATGTAATTATTAACAGATAATACTGGTTAGATAGAATTATTTCTTATAGATTTCCCAGAAATTTTTGACAATTTACGTAAGGATCTACATTATTAATCTTCAAACATTCTTTTTCAATATTTAAGAAGTTTTTTTTAATCAAGAAGCTTTAATAGCATATTTTTCAGCTACTTTGTCCGTTTACAACTTTTTGATGATTAAAAAATAACACCTCTTACTTAAGATATAAAATACGTCTGACAGATGTTTTTATTAAATATAATCATTGTTTTCATATTAATAAAGTTTAAAAGTATAAAATTGGTTATAGGAAATAAGAACATTTCATTATAATAGCGAATAAAAAGTAATTAGAATTAACTATATTTAATAATCGAAAAAATAAATAGCATAAATAATATCTAGCAGCTAAAAAAAAATATTTAACTAAATTCCAAATCAGCCAATCTAATATTGCAGAAAAAATAATTTGTTTCCCTAAAAGTTTCCCATTAATTATCGTTGATAAACTGTCAAAGCTATTCAATATCCCATAATATAACAAAGTTATATTTAATGTTGGATTAAATTATTAATGGCCAAACTGGAATCCAACAAACTCAAAAATACCTTCTCACTTACTCAACGACAAACTTTAGTATAATTAGTTATCAATCTAATTTAATATACTGGTCTTGCAGTTCGTTCCCGACGACCTAAAGGATGACAAATATTGGGCACGTCGCAGAAAGAATAACATGGCCGCGAAACGGTCGAGGGACGCACGTCGCATGAAAGAAAACCAGATAGCCCTACGTGCTGGATTCCTTGAAAAAGAGGTAAGTTCTTAATTATTCATGTTTTTGTTTAAATATCTAATGTCTTGTTGGTGTTTTCTGAAACTTAATCCAGCTGTTTGCAATGTTGCCTGGATCATTCGAACTCTGATAAACGGAAAGGATTTCTCTCTAGTCTCCTAAAATAAAATTTCTGCATCTTAAATATTTCGTATTATTATAATAAAATATAAATCATAATAAAAAACCTCTGTAAATTTAGGTTTTTAGTTAATTAATTAACCTATTGAAATTATTTAAAGCATAATTCTATAGATATTCATGTGTTTCATCATAACTCGGAGATTTACAATTTTTAAAACTTTAGTTGTACAATCTTATCTTTTCCGCATATCCCAGATTTCATTTTAATTGTGAAAATAGATTGAGGTAAAAAGATATGATTTAAAATAGCTCTAAAAATACAAAGGATCTCACGTGTGAGCGTAAATTCGCAATAATGAATTTCCCGTTATATTATACTTTACTACTGCTAATTACTTTATTCATATTTAAAAACATTCAATCCATACTTAAAACTTATTTAAGAAATCGTGCAGAAATATTTAAATTTGTTTCTAAACGTTGCACATACAATTCTCATGATACTATTAATATAATAGAAACTTTAGGTTAATAATATCGTTCTAGCAATGGGAAAAAGTATGAGATATATATATATAACAATTAAAATTACGCAAATATAAATATTTTTGAATAAAAAAAATGACTGCAAATCTCAAAGATTAGTTACTCGGGCAAAATATTTAAAAGTAAGAAGCATGAAGTCCATGTCGGCGTTTTGTCCTCGAAATACCGCAATTTCATGTTTTTCTCCTATATTACAGAACATGGGCCTGCGGCAGGAGTTGGACCGGTTAAAAAACGAGAACATGTTGCTACGCGACAAGTTAAGCAAGTACACGGATGTGTAACCGTAGCAGTCCCCAGAACTTTGCACTTCAAGCAAATAATAATAGAAACTGCACGAATAATTAATTTATACATAAAATGTGTAAAAAAGAGAAACAACTAAGAAATTAATTAAAAATTAACTAATAATCAATCAGGATAAATAATAATCAGACGAAAGCGCAAATGGGTGCTAATATACCCTCACAATCAGATTACATAAATGTAGTAAAACACAGAAATCTCTGTCAATATATAAAGAGTGACATCCGAATTACTACATGATGACGATTTACCGTCATGGCAAGAAAATTCATAACGAAAAACGCAAAAGAAGGCGAAAACGCATATCATCATCAAGTCAAAGTGTAGGAATCAAAGTAGCAGTTTCGATTGTAATGTCCCTCAAGCTTTATTGCGCTAAATAGTTGAGACCAAGCTCGGTTTTTAATAAATCCGTGATTTATCTTTACTTTATTTAGCTTATTTTTATGTATACATCATTCTAGCCCCTTCGGGAAACTCACAAGATTTATCCATTTTTTTCTTTTCTTTCTTTTAAAAAAAGGCATTTGACAGCAGCGATGCCTTTTATTTGTTGATGAATGATTTGAGGTTTCATACGTTTACCAAAATTTAATTTTCTTTGAGTATCCTATTGATTGAAAATGTTAAGAATTTTTTAATAGAAATTGAATACATCTTTTTTTTTTGATTCTCAATAACGTTGAATAAATGTAAAGGGATAAAATTGAGAACGTCAACTTTTCTTCATGGCAGCAATGATTCTTTTAATTTTCTCTGACTTTTAATATTGTAAAAATTTTGCTTGCTCTTTGTCAAACTTTCTATTTATATATACTTTAATATATTACAATATTAATCAGAAGTACAAAAAATTACATATTTAAAATTTTATCGTTATAATATATTCATGTTACATTTTACTCATATAAGTTGTCTCGGAGTGAATAACAAGTCAGTTTTTTGTTTTAGTTATTAATTTTTTAAACATTGATAAATTTTTTTATAAACTTTTTTGAAATAAGACTGAACAAGTGTATTTTCACTCCGTAAAAAGTAAAAAACTGCCTAATAAATTTTTTTTCTATATTTACAGTAGATATATTTTATCTTTTTTATTCACAACTCTAGGTTTTTATATTTTTTCAATCATTTTTTATAAACAAGAAGTCAATCTTATACTTTATTTTTGTTGTAATTTTCAATTTTACATAGTTATATGTATAATATGAGTTCGTGAAAATCATATAATAACAAAAGATAAATTATAATACCAATATATCGTTTACAATGCTATACGTATAAAACATATAATAAAGAAACATTTATCGTAAAAAACAAGAGAAAGAGAGAAAAGAAAAAGATATTGTGTAATTGTACACAAAAAGTATGTTTAATTATAAATAATATACTTTGAAAATGCGAAAAATAATTTTTGTTAGCAAAGTTTTATGAGAATGTGAATAAAACTAAATTATTGTTGCTTTAAATTAATAATATATAAATAAATGAACTCTCCTGTACTCTTCAATATGATTTGAAAATCTGCTTCTCTACATTTATGTCTTCGTTATGTTTAAATACGAAATAAATTAAAAACTAATTAATTGTACATATAAATAAATATTTCTAATCAATTTTTTAAGTTAATGTAAATTTTATATGAATTATTGAATGAAAAGAAAATTTTATTTGTAAAATAATATATATTTTCTTTTCTTTAATTTTACGTAATTTTATATAATTAATTATCTACATATTTTACTTACATTTTCTAAAATTATATCATTATTTTCTAAACTAGGATTCAATATTATAACTAAAAATATGAATATTATTACATGTGCGATCATTTAACCATTCTTATTCAGATTAATAACACGAAATTAATGCTTAAAAGTTTCTTATAAATTTTTTAAGTCAATAATTAACTTTTAATTCGTTGAATTAAGGTAGAATGAAAAAAGAAAAAAATTTTTCTTTCGAAATAATATAAATTTAATCGGTACTATTATCATATAAACTTTAATTAAATTTTTTAATAACAAAAAATATACTTTTTGATAGAAGAAATTGTTTTTATTAAACTTCAATCTATGTATGAATCACCGATAATAAATATTACATTATAATTTTTTTAATATAATTTTTAAGTTCTATCAGATTGAAATAAAATTATTGCAGTAAATTAGTAATATATTTAAATGTTCAATATTATATTTCAAGTCTGTATTTGTATCATACATACGCATGCGTAAGACACACGTACATACACTTACACTCACATATATATAAATTATTTTTATTTTAATAAGTAAATTTTACAGTTTCATATAACTTCACATTATTTTAAACTTCTGAATCATGCTTTAGAAATTCACAAAAAGCATGAATATATTTATAAATTTACGATACTAACTAAAAAAATAATAAAATAGTAATAAATTTAGATATAATTTTTATTTGATTTTTAATAAGTACTTCTACGGTAAAAACATTCAATACAAAATATATATCCAATAGTAGATATATAACTTATCAATTTTTTCAATTTTGCAGTTAAAATCTACGCAAAATTTGTTAAAGAAAAAAATTTAACACCTAATAAAATCTACGTATATAATAATTTTTATTGTTGTACTCAAACATACAAAATCAAGCAACATTATAGTAATTTCATGGAAATAACAGTTGATCATGTCTTGAAAGATTAAAATAATTTGTTTACTCCGAGAGAAAAAATCATTCATTACTAACAATAAAAAAAATATGCATAATACGTATAAAATAACCCATTATTACAAATAAATAGACTAATAATCATTTTTTTTGAATAAATATGCCATGTGCCGTTACAAATACTGGATTTAAGAGAGAATAATTTTAAAAATACATGTGAAAGCAAAATATGTTCTAAATAATTCTCTGCGTCTTCCTGCGCTCGAGTAAAGAAACAAATGATAACGATGCAATTTTTAAAATTTTATTTTCACCTCAAATCAGGATAACTTTTTAACAATTACAGTTTTTTTTATAAAATTTAGAAGCTAAGCTTATTCTCTCGTCTAGGCGAAAAGTATGTCTGCCGACACTGCCACAATTTTTGCTTAACTTTGAGAACAATATTAATAAAACGAAGGAAATAACTTTGTCAAGATAATGATATATACGATTTTATTGATTATCGATTTTGTTATAAAAATGTCTATTGTAGTTAAAAAATATTTTTTTCTGCATATAAAATGACAAAATTTATGGAAATATTAATAAAGAAATAGATGGAAGGTAATGAGTATCGTTTTTTATCTATTTTTCTTGAAGTAGGTGGTCGCGCAAGTATTGAAATATATACTCGCTTAGTTATAATGAAGCTTCAAAGCGTATTCGGACACTATTTTCTGCGTGTCTAATGGCATTATTTCTTCTTTATAAGGAATTACTAATATCTATATGCTATAAACGTAATCACGTGCTCACACACACGTTGGTGACGGTTCTTAACACAAGTGATACTAGTTTTCTTTACTGATACGTATATAATTCCTTCTATGCTTAAAAAAAATCATCGTCCCGAATGATTTTGTCATTCTTTATAATTATTTTTTACACGATAAAAAGTAATAATAATATTAAATATATAGATATACAGGCGAGCTGCACAATATTTCTTTAATAATTCGATCTGTAAATTCATTTATTATAATAAAATTTTTGATAAATATATTTTTATTTATTGGTTTTCGTGAAGTAAAGAATATATTTCATAATAAACTAAGAAAGAATATTTAATTAAATGTAAATTTTTATATCCCTATGAAATTTCAACATTTACAATTAATAATACATTTATACAGTAATGTTTCCAAATTTTTCTAATTTTTCATCAAAAGTATTTATGAAAATTTCTGCTTAAGATCCCTTCTCAACTTTTTAGTATATTTTGTCCATTCTGATCATTTTTTAAATTATTTAGTTTGACTAACTCATGGTCTATAGTAAAATTTTTAACTTTTCTCATAATTTATTTGAATTTATTACAAATAAAATAACTTGTACTAATATATACACACCCTAAATGCATCCTCTAGCCTTTACATTTTAACATACTGCCACATTTATATATCATAGAGATTCGACATTATGATGATGAATACACATGTATTGGAATATTGTATCGGGAAAAATATTTAGCACACTTATTTCCATGAATATTATAAGTCAATTATAAACTTAAGAAAATAATTAGAAATATTTTTTCTTTGTAAGAAAAGCTAAACATTGATTCTCTAAAACTATATGTAAGTAAAAAAAGCTTCTAAATAATCTTATACGTATGAATTAAAAATAAAGATAGAGAAAGAGAGAGAGAGATATAGAGAGAAAATAAAAAGAGAGAAAATTAATTAAAAGAACGAACTAAGCGTAAATGTACGCACTTGGCACATGTATATACACACACATGCTTGCGTACATACGCACGTACCTACACATTTACATACAGGCATATATTCGCTTAACTTTTATTTCAATATTAGCTAATTAAAAATGTTTTTTAACCAATTAGTAAAGACTTGTAGAAAAATGAATCCGTATACATTATATTGATAGAAAACTTTGCATTCGTTGTATTTTTTTATAGAAACATTTTTCAAACGTGACTTTATGTACGTTTTTTTAATTAGCTATTATTTTGGAATACTTGCGGGAATCCAGCCGTTAAGGCAAAACTATATGTATACTGTTATATTTAATATTGATCAGCACCAACATTGAAAGATAAGCTTCAGCGCTGTCATTGCTTTTTTCTTCATTTTATTATTTAGAAGTAATTTTTCTTTTCATTTTCTTTTTTTTTTTAAGTTTTTAGATGTTTATTTTTGTTTATCGATACTAAGTTGAGATCCGATCGCGGACTACAAGTTCCTTTGGAACAAAGAAAAAAAGATTTATTTACAAAGAAGCTTTATTAATTATGTGCATATTTTTTTCTCTTCATTTTCGGCAAAAGGATAAAATACGTTGCACCATTCAAGTATGATTACACACGAAGAAATCATTGTTTTTTTACTTTCCTGATAAAATTTTAAGTGAAAATTTCGAAACTTTATGAGTAAAGTAAAGAGTAATGTTTAAATGTTATATTAGATGCTTCTAATTATTTTTTGTGGTTGAAATATCCCATGCCTTTTTTATATCAATGTTAAAAAAAAGAGCTCTTGATCCTTGGTATGAGCAAAAATTATCAAGAAGAGGAGAAACATTTTTATTAATGGAATATTTTCGAGAACAAAGAGAAAAATGAATATAAAAATTGTTGAAATCGATTTATGTACACATATTTTTAATGTAAATTGTAATAAGTTTAAAAGCTTTACGACGATGCGTGCGAAATCGTTTGTAACTTTCTGAACCTCTACGAGTAAATCAGTTCATAGTGAATTTTTAATGTTAAAAGAATACCGAGCGTTCCTTAAAATGGATCGATGGATTCTTCTTTCATTGTTTTTTTTTAAATAATGTATAGAAGTTATACAAGTTAATAAAACCAGGATTTAAGAAAAATAAAACAGAAAATGAAAATTATTTTTTTTATTATTATTATTATATCTACTACTAATATTGTTCTTGTTATGGTTTTGGTTTTTGATGTTGTTGTTATTACTGCTACTGTTGCTTGAGTGAGAGTGTAAACAATTAAAGAAAAAGTCAGAAGATCGTAGAAAACTAATAATTATTATTATAAAGGCAGAAGCCTTGCATATAAAAATACAGTGAAAACAATTACAAACAATATTATATGACATTTAAAGAAGTAGTATATGAGAAATAGGAAAGAATATGTTACATGATTTTAAGAAATGCTAATAATTAAATTAAAATGCAAGTATAAGATGTACTAGCAAAAATTAGAAAACACAAAAAGTGTTATATTACAATAAAACTCAAGTGTATACAAAACAAGCGTAAACATAAAAAAATTTATGGACATAAATAGACAGGATGCAATTTCTTTATTTTAGAATAGAAAAATCAAGTTATCATTTGAAAAAATAATTGTAGCAAAGTGCTCATAAATAAACAAGAGAATTAAGTAAAAAAATCATATTGAAGTTGTGTAAACTATATCGAAATAATATTAGTGAATAAATGGAATTAGAATAAATATGAACTAAAAATGACCACCACGAAATGAAACTATATCATATATCGAGAAATTTATGCATTTCTTTTTTTTTAATTTAAATTTTGAATATATTATTTATTTATTGTACATATTTTCCTTTACTATCGCGTACAATCTTATTGTTCAAGAAAGTTACAAGTTTTGAAACTGTTTTACACATTTAAAAGTAAAAAAATTAAAACTGTTTTTTTATCTTTCTATTGAAAGATAGTAACATAAGAAGTGTAGTTATATAATAAAATTTATGTAATTTAAATTGTATGTGTGTGTGTATTATATAATTTTACATAAAAATTCATACAAATTTATCTATTATAGTTTTATGATAATGAAATAGTTTTATCGTGTGAATAAATAAAATGTTAATGGCAAGTTTCTGATATTTTTCGTAATATTTCTATTAGACAATATAAAAAAGAAATTTTAATAACTTTTTGTTTCTAATAAAAAATTTTTAATTGTATTTAAAAAATTAACATAGTATTTTATGAAAATATCTAATTTTCTTTTCTTCTATATTTAAAAAATATATTTTTTATAAAAATAATAAATATTAACAATATGCATTATAAAGCAATTTTAATATGTTGTAAACTTTTTACAAAATTTAATTTAATTTACACGTCCAATATATTATATTAAATTAAAAATTAAAAATATAATTACTAAAACAACTGATCAACTTATTTTTACACCAAAATAAAATTATAACTTGTATTAATTGATAGCAATAATTTTAAATTATAAGAAGCTAAAATATTTATTATAATTAATGCTGTTCATAATTTTGAAACGATCTATTTTCAGAACAAGGACATTATCTCACAGTATTAAAAATAGCTGGAGAATCTTTGTTAGAAAGTCTAAAATTCCGCACTGCCTGTTCTCTTGATAACTAAATGAATTTTTAGTTACTACTGTCGCGTTACTGAATAATTATTATGTATGATTGTTTAACTGACAAAAGTTTCTCTTTTACATAAGGTAGTAGAAAGTGTAATTTTTGAATTTCAGATAATCTATCGTTTGGAAGCAGAACGATCAAAGGAAATAAAATTCTGTCGTCATGTATAAATCTCAAAAAATTATTGAATATATTTTAGGACGACTAATAATAATGTCATTTTAAAGAATAATATCTTAAAATCGATAGGAAACCATCACAAATTGAATTTTTGTTTCGAATTTTTTTCTTTTAAATTTAGATTAAAAAAAATCAATTCGTTATTATAACTTTCTGATACGCCGTTGATTCTATTTTAATTAAGTTTTTTCTCAAATATTTACTAAGATTTGTATTACAACAATTCAACGTTTTTCAATATGACGATCTCACAATACTTATAACAGCCGAGATATGTATCTCGAAGAATCAATTATGAATACAATAATCTCAAAAAGAACGCCCTTTATTATTTTTTGATCCCATTCGATAGTATATACGTTTTAACTATTAGAGATTTAATTATACAATTCTCTCAGATAATATTAAACGACGTTCAAATGTTCAAGATTAGATATTTGTCCATTACAAGAGTGTTTATAATTAAAGTGTCGTACTATTTTCATAATAATAAAAATGTATAAAAACTATTATGCTTAAATTACCACAAACAAAAATGCTTTTTTGCCAAAATATAACTACTAAGATCGTTTGTGTGTATACATAGGTAGTTAAAAAAAATATCATATTATGTTAATTTAATAAAAAATACCTTCTACTCAATAATTAAATAATAATTTAAGTGAAATATTACTTGCTTAACTCTATTAATATACGTAAAGTGACTGTTACTGCTTTAATTCTGATTTAAACGATGATTAAATGAAACTGATTTAATTAAACTATTAGAGAAGATTTTTAGAGGCTTACCCAGTATAATAAAAAACACATTAATATCTTGTAAAAAAGATAATAAAAATTAAAGTAATTAATTTAATGTATAATTTAAAAAATTAGAAAAATTATGAAAGAGGAATGTGTACACTAAAATAGTTACTTAATTTTGTTTTTCATTTAATGTTATTATCAATTGAATTATTACTGTAAATTATATAATAAAAAAATTTAAGGTAATTAAAATAAAATATGTTTTAATAGTAAATTTTAATATCATAGAATATAACAGTTTGATGTTTTATAAGATACATAACAATCACTATAATTATTATATTATAACAAGATTATATTAGAAGACTGTAACCAATAAATAATTATAATCAAACACATCATTGTATACAAAAGATACTTATACTTTAAAACTGAAACTTAAATAGATGAAATAAAGTATCATTTTCTTTACATGTGTTAAATACTATGGTCTAAGTGGAATAAATGTAATTCTGTATCTATCAAAATGATTGAATCCATTAAATAGGTAGAATTTATTTATTCCTGATGATAATGAGATCTTAATAGAAAGTTCAGATCATATGAAATCGATTCATCTCAAGTGAAATAATAAAAGTAGATAATTAAAAGTTTTTATTTGAAACATAATATTTCTTCAACTATCTAGAAATTACATAATTAATATTATGAAATTATCTCTAATACTACTTTTATGACTAGATTTTTTGTATCCACTGCACGCTTACAGTTTTGTCCATATGATTACTTTTGTTTACGTTATGATTTATCAGCTAAGGAAATTTTTTTTGGTGTAAGACTTATCTTCACCGAGCAATCTATGAAGCAATCAAAAGTAGATAAGTTTCTTAGAAATTAAAATTAATTCTATTCTTTATAATTATATGACACAAAACTAAAGATTGTATAAGCTTATTTGACACGATAAATGCGCGACGACGACACCTGAGGGCACGAGGATAGAAAGAGGAGTCATCGAGTAAACCAAGCTGGTAATTAGTGCCGTGTGATGAACTGCAAAATGAGGGGCTTGACGATGATAATCGTTACCCACGCGGCTGTGTATCATGAACTGTCAGGCACCTCTTCATAGGATAAATGAGTGACCCTTATCTGCAAAATTCGTCTTTACCGATATTAAGTCATTGCGGATTAATCGTCTCCCGATTGAATAGTTTTAACATTAGCAACGTGATCTCTTCATGAGACTCAGGCAGGTCACGGCATATAAGAGCATTAGTTTGCATTTATGCTGCTTTTTTAACGAATCTCATTGCTCGAATCGTTCATGAATTGGCAGTATTATAATTTGTACTTTGTTTCGAATTATAATTAAAAATTAAATAGCTTATAAATGCATAGAATAAAAGCAATCCAAGCAATAGTAGTAAAATCATTTTTACTTTTGAATGTAAGTATGGAATTCATACACTATACTAGTATTGGTCATAAACTTATTCCCAGTTAAGTTCCTTTTCTTCGTAGAATCTGTTATTAAGCTTTTTAATAGAATACATATTTTTTCGTTTCATTATTATAATGATATTCAATCATTCGTTGACCAAATAAAAAAATAATGAGAGCCAATAGTGATTCAGTGGTATTCAATAATAATAAAATGAAATATTACGCTAAAGCGATCACGTTTTTTTTATTTTAATTATTTTAATTTGTAATTAAAGAACATTTAAAGCCAAGGTGAATCTATAAATATATCTTTACGTAGTTTTCTTATTATTTCGTATCCAAATCTGATAAATATATTGTAGAAAAGTTACATAGTTACTGTTTTTTTAAGTAAAAGATTGTACAATCTTTTATTTAATCATTGATATAAATCGAAAAAATATACATTATCTTCATTTAAATATTTTTTGTATCGTATAAAAAAAATTGAAACAATAATTGCAAATATTTTTTGCAATTACGTTATATATTTAAACTTTCTCTTCCTTCTAAATCTAAAATTTCTTCTAAATCTTAAAACTACAGGTTTTAATATTGTATTTAAGCTGCAGTATCACATTATTAATATTAAAAGTTCAGCTAAAGTTAAGAAAATTAAATATTATTACTTTTATATATAAGTGTTATTATAAACATTGGATCTTAAAATTAAGGATACATTATATTTATTTACTCTTTTTAAACTATATATAAAATAAAATTTTCTTGTAATAATTATTATGATACCATTAAATGGTGTTTGGATTTTACATAAACATATCAGTTGGATTAATTATCTAATTGATTAAAAAGAATTAAATAAAATTACGAGATAGTTATAATAAGGAAGCATAAAATAATATGTCGACTTGATTTCATATTTTATAACATCTGTTCTTCACAACTCAGTGAAAAATCGTTCAAAGATCCACGTAAGTGTAACACGGCCTCTACCTTTCATAAAAAAGCAACAAGTATACGTTGTATACAGTAACGTCTCAAGAAGATGGCGATACGTCGATCAGTTACGTATAAAGTAATGTGGTGATTCTTAGCATCATTCAGTACTAGTTTTAACTTCAGTTCGTGATCAGACACGGTAAGTGAAATTTAGAAGTAGCTATAGTTCGAGGTTAAAAATTAATCAGAATTGTCGGTATCCTTGAGTCGTAGTCACTCGGTTTTCAATTCATGGTAAATATAATTTATCAAAGACAATATAGTGCGAATGGACATTGACCATTAAAATTGTATTATATTTGACTGTGCACATTAAATAAAAACTTCAGTGACTACTGTGAATGATGGTTGTTCTGAATAATATAAAATGTTTTTGTATTGATAAACTTTGCTTTAATCATTTGTGAATCATATTTTAATCAGTAACAAAATAAATGCTAAAAGTTATAATTGCTCATAATACTGCAACTTTATAAATAATGTAATATATTTTAACTAATATTAAATTAGGTGCCTACAAAATTCAAAGTTTTCAAAATCATTATTACGTACTTCATTATATATAATTCATTATATATTCATTATATTATTCATTATTATCAATTATATATTATAATTATATATTCTAATGTATCCGTGAAAAAAATTGTCAAAACTAAAATTTATTAAGACTTTTACATAAAAAGGTTATATAAATATATGAGAGACTTTGTATAAATTACAATTATATTTGATAACAGTATTCTTGGTAATAGAGTACATTATACTTGATTTTAAACTGTGATTAAACAAATTTATGCATTATTTACATAATATACTTTACAGTATGTTTGTAATAATCACAAAAATTATAAATTGCAATTTATTTTAATGAAAGAAAATCAATAATTCATGGTAAGTGCATTATGAAAAATTGAAGCATATATAACTTTCAAAATTTTAGCTAAGAAGTTAAAATTAGTGGCAATTAACGTAAGGATTTAATATAATTTAAAATTTAAATTAATGTCAAAATTTTATTTTGTTTTTAATTATAAAATACACTTACATAATTATTTTTTGTTAATTAATTAATCTTAATTTTTTAGAATATACGAGTCCAAAAAGCAAAGAAATCATGAATTGGATATCTTTCCTAATATTAGGAATTGCCTTAATAGTTGGTACTTTAATATACATAATACCTTCAGAAGAACAATTCTTAATGTCGGAAGATGCGTACTGGGGATTTAGCGAACTGACGAATAAAATAGATGAAAGTATCAGACCTTTCAAAATCAAGTTTACAAATCAGGTTAGTTAAAAGTTATGCAATGAACAGTGTTGCTGATGTCAATGTACTTGTTCAGCTTTGTTAAGTCCTGATGATTCCTTAAGCCTTAGATACAATAATGGAAAGTTATTGATATTATGTACACGTGATCTCTTTTCTGACTCAAGCAACACTGTATGATCAAAATTTTCATATGTGAACTGCTTTATGATTTTTACCCCGACGAATCTTTTAGTCGCATGTATAAACACTTTTCGTGAAAAGTCAATAATAGTATATACTTAAGATTTCTTTCCCACCCGAACAATGTTGCTAAATCAACAGCGCAGATTTCCACACACAAATAACCTTGAGATCCTATCCATGGGAAAAGAGATTATATCCCCCGTCAATATAGTGTACTAACAATGGCCAACAATTGATGACAGCCGTATGACAGCCGTTACTACCAAGATGCAAAAAAAGATTAAAAGGTAGAAAGCAATTAGCTTATTTAATTATAGACGATTTTGCCAATCTTCTTTACTTCAAATTTAACTGTATAACTACTAGTTATAAGCTCTTCTAAATTCTTTTAAATGGTTCTAAAAAAAACCCAGGGTGATATTAAATTTTATTTTAATAATTTTTATAAAATATTATATCTGTATAGTTATAAATTATTAAAAATCTTCATCTGTAGGTCCGTGATAAAATGGAAATAGGTACATCCTAAAGGTAACAGCAAAAGAAAATTAATATTTAAAGTAAACTTTGAATGAAGAGCATGATATGATGTTTAGGATTGAATTATCAAATTTTTAGGTTAATTAATATTTAACAACTAATATTTCTTTTAGTTTCTATCTAATAATTTAACATTTATAAAATAATATCATTAAAGAATTATTGAATAAGTTGACTAGCATTCCTTAAGGAACCAGAAATTAAATTCCAATGTAGAATATTTCGAAAAATTTTTCGTACCCATGATTATATTTTGAAATTGAAAACAATTTTTTTCGTAAGATATTATTGAGAGTTTCTTTTTTTGAGGAAAAATCTGATAATAGAAAAAATATTTATCTATATATGTATCTATAGATGTATCTGTATAATAAAATATCTATCTCGGCAGATGATCGATGATCTTAAACACCGACTGAATAATACTCGAAAGCCGCAACCTCCTATAGATAACGCTGCTTGGAATTACGGTGTCAACAGCAACTACATGCCGACCATTATCAACTATTGGTTAAATAAGTACGATTTTGTAAAAAGAGAAACTTATTTAAATCAGTATCCACAGTTCTTAACTAACGTACAAGGTAATTATAGAATCATCATTTTTTTGTTAAAAACAATTACTATTAATGAAAGTGGAATTTATCTTTAAAAAATCCCCTCATCGTCATTTTCTTCGCATTATTAATACTCAGATAATCTAGTTTTCGTCTACTTGACATGTTAGATACGAATTTTTATTATTTAATACAAAATATGATACATTACAATAAATATATGATACAATAAATAATTTTTACTGCAGGATTAGACATTCACTTTGTACGAGTGAAGCCTAAAGTACCAAAGGACCGAGAGCTGAAAATTTTGCCAATTTTGATTCTACATGGGTGGCCAGGATCCATAGTTGAATTTCACAAAATAATACCCTTGTTGACGACTCCACGATCCGAATACGACTTTGTTTTCGAGGTAATAGCACCCTCATTGCCGGGCTTCGGCTATTCTACAGCAACCACAAAGCCTGACTTTGGGGCCTTAGAAATGGCCCAAGTGCTAAAAAACTTAATGCTCAGGCTCGGTTACGATAAGTACTATGTCCATGGTGGGGACTGGGGTGCCATGGTTAACTCTTACATGGCAGCAA